>CM053028.1:482965988-483588488 GCA_028564925.1 Lithobates sylvaticus
CCTGGTAGTTCTTAGGTTGCTGATCTTGGTAAGGAGATAAGACATAAGATGGTCCCACCATCAACCACTAGATTGCACCACATGATCAGGAAGAAAAGGGGGACCAAAGAACTGCAGCCAAAGTATAAAAGCTCTTACATCCTGCATGGCCAAAGCCTCTCATGTTCAATAGCACTTTGAACTATTCATCCTACATGCCCCTGATGAAGATATAAGGTCTTTTGAAACGCATCGAGCTATAGTGTGGTATAGGTCTTCATAGGATGGTTTTATGTGAACCCATTGTTGTATGACATGGTACGTTTGAATAGTTTTAATATTTGTACAATAAACGTTATATTTTTTATTTTGTTTGTTCTATGGTGCCACATTATAAATTGAAGCCCTACAACAATTCATTCTATTGGTGTTCTTCTCCTGGTCACACCTGTGCAATACAGCCCCTCCCTTCTATGGAGCAGTCTCCTGGTCAGCTCCATAGATTCATCCCCTTTTATTGTTTCTGGTGACCACAGTCACCAAAACAGAAAATGATGAAAAAGCAAGAAGCGAGAGGAAACCTTCCGTTGGGGACACCTATCAACAACTGTCAAAGATGGTAAAACCCTTCACTTCGGGGAAGTTTCCTCTTTTTTCCTGTTGCATCTCTAGGATGGAAAGTATAGGGAAATCTGCTCAGCAGGACACTTACAACAAAAACAAAAAACAAAAAAAATTGTCCTCTGCAGATCATCCCCTCACTCCAAGACCTCCTGTGTTATCCTTAGCCCTGGTGCTCAGGCAGGTGCAGAAACCCAGGAGCCCACTTATGCTCCACACCACATGCAACTTCAAAGAAAGATAGCCTGTTTTACTTTGAAAAAAGCAAAACAGTTTTGATTTTGCATACACTTTAATCCAGAGGGATAGACTCAGTGAACATATGTTCTTTTAGTAAACTGCTGCATAACCAAGCACACTTTTGAATTTGCATGGAGGAAAGTTTAAATAAGGCAGCCTGTTTTGCCGTGTATATATTTTCTTCTGTAGCACAAAGTAAATGCCAGTAAAAAAAAAAAAAAAAAATTAGTTTTCCCTTTTACTAACACGCAGAGCGGTAGAAGGAACTTGCGGTGAGGGAAGTTATGTTAATATCAGATAACAGTTCTATGGTGTGGGCAGTGAGTTATGTACTAGCTGACTCAGGGCCAGGGTTGGTGAGCCTTCGAAGGTGGCTGGCTTTGTGGTCTGGAAAAATAACTCTGTTTTTAGGCCATGTCCTGTGTTGGAAGCCTAAAACCTGATACTCATATTATCTCATTTCAGTTTAAAGTTACAAGATTCAGGAAACAAGCTTTCGTGGGAAGTGTCACAACTTTCATTTTGTCTAATATACAGGCAGGCATGACAAGTGTTCCTGCTAGAAACTATATAAAGGTCTTAGAGGAAGCATGTCTTGGCATGGACGGTTGGGAGAAGTTGCCCAATAGAGCAAATAAATTACAGATAACGGGGTTTACATTGAAGAGGCACTATAATTGAATAGAGGAAAAAACACACCAACCATTATTAGTGTTAACACACTGTAGAGAGCTTCCTGAGGCTGGTGCTGGTAAAATTGAATTGCTAGCCCAATAAAGCTGAGCTGAACAGATAATTATGCAGTTAACAAAGGTATACAGGAGTTGTTTTACCTGCCAAAGGATTTTCTTTCTGTTCAGCCAGTCCTGAGATTTCCACAGCCTTACACACAATACAGCCAGTTGGCTGACTTTTCCCTGCTGCGGTTAAAGAGACACCATTATCTTCTTGACCATCTCATGGCAAAGGTCTTTGTAAAGGCCCCCTGAACTTGCTGCTCCTGCCCCTGTTGCAGTCAGCAACAATACCCAGTGTTTTCGGTTAAAGTATGACTAAAGGAAAATCCCATATTTTGGGTTGTCACAAGACCAAGAATAGATGGGTAATATTCCAATGGGGACATTAGTTCTGGCGACCCTGGTGACAACTAGGACTCCCTTACTTAGGAAGAGTTTCTCCTCCTCTCCTGTTTTGGTTATAGGACAAGAAGTGTAGGAAGATCTTCTGAAAGGGGCACAGATGGCAAAAAAAAGAAAACCTGACATGGGTTATAACACTTCCTTACTCTATCCAAAAATAAAAAAAATAGGTTTTGCTTTTAGCTCTACTTTAAGGGTAGCATGTAAATCGCCCATGTGACAGTGCTTGGGTCTACTGGCCAGTCAAATGTCACATAACTGGTGAAGTAAAGTCAATGCAAAGTGAAGCGGTCCGTGTCTCCAGTGGTCCTCCTGCACAGTGCCCTAATCAGTAGTGTCCATGCTATCCAAGCACTACTGTGGATTGAGTACTGAGTACAGGCATACCCCACTTTTAAGTACACAATGGGGTTTATTTACTAAAGCTGGAACTTTCAAAATCAGGCTCACTTCTGCATAGAAACCAATGAGCTTCTAACCCCAGCTTGTTTAATTAAGCTTTGGTAATAAAACCTGGAAGCTCATTGGTTTCTATGCAGAAGTGAGCCTGATTTTGCACTTTCCAGCTTTAGTAAATAAACCCTATTGTGTACTTAAAAGTGGGGTATGCCTGTATGGGGATTTGTCAGAAAGCTAGAGTCTAAGACAGCTGTGCTCTGTGTTAAGTAGTGGTCCAGACCTCCAGCATGCTGCCAATACAAGGGGGGTTGATTTACTAAAGGGAAAAAGAAAAGACTGTGCAATTTGCAAAGTGCAGTTGCTCCAGAGCTTAGTAAATGATCAGAAACTCTGCTGACTTTTTATTTTCCTTGCAAGTGAATGGGTATTCTTTGCAAAGTGAAGCCGTACCTCATTTACTAAGCTCTGGAGCAACTGCACTTGGGCAACTGCACTTTACATAGTGCACTGAATTTTTGCCTTTAGTAAATCAACCCCAGTGCATTTTAACCTTTGCTTCAGCACAATAGTGCAGAAAAAAAAAATACACCTGTGTTTATTACTGTTTCTGCAGCCTGACTAAATTAAGTTAATAAAAACAAAGTCTCACTATAGACTTTAAGTACAACCATACTACATATCTGGCTGTATACAGTCCTTACCTTCAGCCCTGGAGGTTGTTTTGTACTGCACACGCTCACTGCAGCGCCCTTCATTCCTGTGGGAAAGCCATACTCATTGCAGCCTCGAACAGTCAATCCAAATACTAGCAGACTCAGGGCCAGGGCTGGTGAGTCTCAGAAGGTGGCTGGCCTTGTGGTCTGGATAAATAACTGTTTCTAGGCCATGTCCTGTGTTGGGAGCCTAAACCCATATCAACTTTTTGAGATGGGAATGAGGGACACCTATCAGCAAAAGTATGCAGGCATAGGACACACCCCTTGCCACACACCCTTAAAGGAGAATTATACAAAAAAACAAAGACTGGTTGAACCCACAAGTGCTTTTTTTACCACTATTATTCCTTTATATTGACTTTTGGGATTTACAAATGCAGCAATTTAGAAATCAGATGAAAGGTTTAGCACTGGAAAACACGTTTTATAGATAAAAAGTGCATCTTATATACAACTATATAGATCAGATCAAAATGAGGGACAAATGAGGAGGACTGAGGGACATTGCTCAAAATCAGAGACAGTCCCTCGAAATCAGGGACAGTTGGGAGCTATGTAAACTTGATACTCACATTATCTAATTTCAGCTTAAAGTTACATGATTCAGGAAACAAGATTTCTTGGGAAGTGTCACAACTTTCATTTTGTCGAATATACAGGCAGGCATGACAAGTGTTCTTGCTAGAAACTATATAAAGGTCTTAGAGGAAGCAAGTCTAAGCATGGACGGTTGGGAGAAGTTGCACAAACAAGCAAATAATATACAGATAACTGTATATTTTACAGTGAAGAGATACTATCATTGACCTCATAGTGGCCTCTAAGGTTGCCGCGTTTTCTTTAAGCCAAACCTGAACACTTTAGCTGCCTGGGACACCTTTGGGTGCCCCAAGGAGAGTAGAAATGTGGTGGGCATAGTGTACAGCAGTAAACAGTGGGTATGGCCAAATTGCTCTTGCTGACATTATGGCCCCGCCCCCCAGTGATGTCAAACCTGCCCTCAGACAGCCGTCCCGCAGCTACCGGACGGCAACAGCTTTGTGTGTGACTGTCTTGGTTACTTGAGGAGCCACAGCCTGGTCTGAATAATAAAACTGAAACTAAAAATAATATTATATAATTATTTGGACCTGTAGCAGAAACAGAATTTGTTGCGTGCCAACACATTGCTCAGCAATGCCTCCCACCTTCATAAATACAATGACTGTAAATCTGTATTCACTTGCTGGGAAAAGAATTTGTTATAGAAATGTATACAGTATGGGAAAAATGTAATAATTTAAAGGGGAACCCAACTGATCCCTATTTGTACTTGTCCTGGTAAGACAACTATTATAAACCCAATATAAATCACTAAATCTTCAACTTCTTTTGTGGAAAAAGCACGTTAACTGTAGCTGGGAAAAAAAACTGTTTCTATGGGTACACATATATGGGCAGAACCTGTACAATCCAAATGAATATGACACAGTTAAATATCTATCTGGCCGGCTTCAACTCTTCTGGGAAGGCTGTCCACAAGGCTTAGGAGTGGGTCTATGGGAATGTTTGACCATTCTTCCAGAAGTGCATTTGTGAGGTCAGGCACTGATGTTGGCTGAGAAGGTCTGACCCCCAGTCTCCATTCTAATTCATCCCAAAGGTGTGCTATCTTCTTTATGGACCCTGCTTTGTGCACTGTTGCACAGTCATGTTGGAACAGAAAGGGGCCATCCCCAAACTGTTCCCACAAAGTTGGGAGCATAAAATTGTCCAAAATATCTTGATGTGCTGAGAGCTTAAGAGTTCCCTTTACTGGAACTAAGGGGCCAAGCTCAACCCCTGAAAAACAACCCCATACCATAATTCCCCCTCCACCAAATGATTTGGACCAGTGCACAAAGCAAGGTCCATAAAGACATGAGTGAGTTTGGAATGGAGGAACTTGACTGGCCTACACAGAGTCTTGACCTCAACCCGATAGAACACCTTTGGGATGAAATAAAGCAGAGACTGCGAGCTAGGCCTTCTCGTGAGCAGCCTTCCCAGAAGAGTTGAAGCTGTTATAGCTGCAAAGGGTGGGCCAACACAATATTGAACCCTATGGACTAAGACTGGGATGCCATTAAAGTTCATTTGTGTGTAAAGGCAGGCGTCCCAATACTTTGCGCAATATAGTGTACCTACTCCTCTGCTTGTAGTAACCGAAGAGATCCGAACCAGGTCAAAAGCTCAAGTTGCATGATGCAATTGAAGCTTTTTCCTTGTATAAGTCATTATTCTACAATTCAACATGATGAGGTATAAAATGTGGATAAAGATAAAGATAAATATGCATATTACCTGTTCTCCAGTTGCAAGCAAATAAATAAAAGTAATAACTAATTTTGTACTTATGTCCAAAGCTTCTCATTTCAAAATACATATTTTGCTTTTACATAAAACCTACGCTCATCTTTTGTGAAACATTTGAAATAGCCTATTTTAAATGTTTACGCATCTGAAAAGCACAATATAACTCATAACTGTTAGATTATCCGTCACATTAATCTTTACTGCTTTCTATATCCAAAGCATTTTTTCAGCCGATACGGTTTATTGGAGAGCGCCATATATCATCTATCTAGCAGTAGAACCTGTGTACTAAATCCATTATGTTACAATGATCGCCAGCTACCTGGGTCTTGTCAGCTGAGTGTTTAAGTTCCAGAAGGAACATGACAGACAAGATGTGATTACTTCATTGACTTCTAAGGCTGAGTGCAGGAAGTGAGATTTTAAAGATGATTGAACGTAGGCATGGAGTGTCCATGCTGTTGTCAGACACTGTATCATCAAAAGGCTAACAACTCTTGTTTGGAAAGATCTGAAGCCATGAGATAATGATTGAGGTCTGCATGATCTTCCTGTGCATATCCCCAGATGAACCCTTGTCCTGATGACTGATGTATTTTCATTATACGGAAATTGATCTGTGTCTCTCAGCGTCTTCTGACACTTAGGTAATAGTTAAGTCTTTAGGTATTTAAAGAAAATAATGGTGCATTCCAAAACCGTAAGCATAACAGTCCCTGTTTTATGGAATTTATGTCAAAGCCTTATTTATTTGGTTCTTAAATTACCAAGATCATATTGGGACTGTAGAAATACAGAAGGCAGGTTTTCTTTGTTTTGAAGTTTATAACAGTCCCTTTCCTTTCTATATAGTTGATAAGTGATTGTTATGTAGATGGGTCACTTTTTTCACTCAACTGGTTTAATGAAAAAAGTGACCCAGTTCCCCCATCTACGCATTCAAGGTGGGTGGGGGAATCCTCCCCAGTGCGCTATTGTATTTTGACAATGGGGAGACTTCCCCGCCATCAGAATACACTGATCAGTGTTGCAGGCTATAGCCTGAGCAGGCAAAATCCGACACAGCGGTTGTACAGAAGTCGAAAAAAAAATCAACTTCTGTACAACCTCAGTGCCCATACATAAATCAAAATTCGCCTGACCTCTGCTGAATCGGCCAATGTTCGATCCTTGTATGGCCAGCTTTAGCCTTTAAGGTCCTCAAAATTAAAACAGGCTTCATTGAGAAGGAGCATTGATAAAACTGAGGAATCTCCCAGCTTGTCACCATCGGTGTTGTTAAATTCCTTTTGTCTCCAACAATGTAAATGCAAGTGCCATATCGTCTCTCTAAATAGCAACTTGCAACAATAGCAGTTCATTACTGTATTTACCAGTTTTGAGAAAGCATTGTAACTGTGTTAAAACCACAAATTCCAATCATTTTATGTTTATTTAAGTTTTATCAAATACAGCTTGGATTTGGCAGGCTTTTCCTGGAGAATCTCAGCTGGTCTGCAACGATCCATTACCTGATTCTACACAGTGCAACCTTCCTCTCAGTCTCCTATGTGCCTGTTTGACTGCAAAGGACTCAGACAGAGGGTGGTGCTGGAACACGTAAAAATGTGTCCTCTCACCTTGAAGGTTCAGTTTCAGAGTCATCCATAAATTGAGGATACTAAAGGGATTTGGACTGTAGAGCATTCCCATGAGGCATAGCAAGACTTGACAGCCACAAGCATGACACCCAGAGGCAGAGGCATGATGGGACTTGTAGTTTTGCCACAGCTGGAGGTCTGCTAATTGCATATCCCTGCTGTAGAGCATGCAACTGCACATATCCCTTCCATGTGTTTACTTGCAAAATTGTTCCAATGATAGGGATGTGAATGAGAATTCTTCAGTCGTGGTTGGAACTGGCTGCATCCACAAGGTAATGAAAACAACTGTGGTCTTCGTCTCTCCTGTGATAAAACTGCTTTATATCTACTATAAAAATCTGTAGTGAGGATGCCATGGTCAGTGGCCATAGATGGGCAGTTGTCTCTCAAAGAGCAATAGGTTAGGAGATTTCCAAGATATGTATAGCAGAATATCTGCGCTAAACCCAAAATATGAATTTTTATATATAAAGAACCTGGTGCTGCATCTAAAAAACCTGAATATTCAGTTGGTAAGTATATACAAGAAATAAAAATGCACAACCAATAAAACAAATAAACTCTACATATATAAATGCAAACGTGTGCTGTGATTAAGTGAAAACAATATTAAACATTGTAGTCCATAAAGTGCTTGAGACGATGCAAACAACAAGGACAGACTTTTCAGGAGAACAAACGATTTTTCTGTTCATCAAAAAAATAAGGCAAAAAAGCCCCGATTACCAGATTTGATGGATCTCAAATTATAGAGATCAGACAGGCACACACAGGAGGGATCACTTGGCCAAAGATTGTGTATCCACAGGCTTTTCCGATAGTGGGATCCTTCCTCCTATGGCGGCTTTCTGCTGCTGCGATATTCCTCACTAAGCCTTTAACAAGATGAACTCCACCGTGGGATGTATTATGAAATGGAAAGAAGAGGCTTCATGGTGCAGTACTCGGCTTAAAAAGTATTTATTCTTAAAAAATCGTAGGCACTGACATCCAAACAAAACAGTATTCAGTATATTCAAACCAGCTGTGGCTCAAGCCAGCTAGCTGGTGCATGGTGACATCAAGACCTGTAGCTTCACCGGTCGCGTTTCCCCATACAAGGCTTCAACTGGGAAAGGAGGCTGTAGGAGAGGCTGTGGGAGATTTCCTTCAACCATAGGTTGCAGGAAAGAAAATTGCTTGATTCCCCCATCAACACATCAACAAAGACAGTATTGATAGGGGAATCCCTCCTGCGGAGCTATTGTGTTCTCCCAGCGGGGGGGCATAATTGCATGAAAAATCCAACATGCTGGTTGTACCCAATAGCCTGCCCATAGATGATTTGAATCTTGGGCCGGTCCCTGCTAAACTGGCCAAGATTTGAACTGTCTATGGCTGGCTTTAAAGCACATCTATAATAATTACCAGAAGTAATTCCCTTACAACTATCTTCGCTTTCTTGCAGATTGGATTGTAATTTTTAGCATCTAACAATAAATGGCAGATATGACATTTTTACACAGTCCGGCATCCAGCTTGGACCAATGTACAGTATATATGTATGTGCCATGCAGAAACTGGAAATGACCGTAGTAGGCACTGCTGCTACTGCGATCTCCACTAGCTTCCATGTCCTGTGTCAAGCGGCTGCTACAGTGAACTGTAAACACAGGAGGTTACTCACTCAGCATGAGCACTATTCAGGGAACACTTTGTATTCTCTCAATAACTGCAAAGCATTCTTAGATTGGAGAGATGGGGAAGTAATATCACAATCTCCACCTTATATAATTAGAGAACACTTTGACGAAAGCAATAAAAAGCTGTAACATTGTTTATTTCTTAGTACTGGGCAGCTTTTTTTTTTGGCAAGTGACCCTAAAACACTGAAACCAATATGTAATAACAGAATATTTATTTTATGGTTTTAACACTCAATAAAAGTAATGCACAAAAAGCGCTCGAATTTCTGTGTGGTTTGTTCCCGGAGTGGATGTTAGCACAAATCAATATTGAAGTAATAGAAATATTGTCAACTCAGTTAACGCTTTAACATCTTTTTAGAAAAGTAATGCTAAAAGGCTTCTCTAACTTATTACATTATTTTGGATCTATTGGTAAAGGTTTTTCACACAACTTTCACCCAGAGTTCATACTTTTTTTAAATGTGTGTTTGGTTTGAATATGTGATGCCCTCCCGTAAGCTGCTTTCCGTCGGCGGTAAAGCAGTGCTTTACCGTCGCTTTTGCAGAGGTTTTCGGCCGCTAGCAGGGCACTTTTAACCCCTGCTAGCGGGCAAAAAAGGGATTAAAACGACCCGCAAAGCACCACTGCAGCTTTGCTAGCAGTTCGGCGGTGCTGCCCATTCATTTCAATGGACAGGAGCGGTGAAGGAGCGGTGTATACACCGATCTTTCACCGCTCCAATGATGCTGCTTGCAGGAGTTTTTTTTTTAACGTCCTGCCAGCGCATCACCCCAGCGTGAAAGCACTCGAGCTTTCACACTAAGACTGCAGGGAGCCATTTTTCGGGCGCTTTACAGGCGCTATTTTTAACCCAAAGGCGCCTGAAAAATGCCTCAGTGTGAAAGGGGTCTAAAAGGATTCCAATAACTGAAAGCCCCTGGGTTCTCATACGTGCGAATTGGATGCGGTTTTCCCCGCATCCAATTCACACGACAGGCGAGTGTGACCCGCCTCTTAATGGAACCAGTTCACACATCCGCATCATCACATCAGCCGCAGTGCAAATTTTTAAAAGGGTCTTGTGTGCTTTTGGGTCTGGTTCAGGTGCGAATTCAGGCAAAAATTCAGACCTAAACCGGTGAACAGAAACGCACCGGACCCCATGCTGGGAACCGCGGCCACACATATGTGAACCCAGCCTTAAAGTTTGTTATATGTGTCTTGAATAGTAAGGAAGGCAGAGAAGAATATCACATAATTTTTCTGGATTCTAGAGAGACTTGGAGCTCATTTAGATTTGCAGTTGGGGAAGGGGGAAGGGGTTGTTAAAAACACTTGGCTGAGCTGCATTTTAAATGCTCCCCTTTAAATTGCAAAGGCAGGGATAGCTATGCTCACATGCTGTGGTCATGCTGTGGCATCTCCCCTGAGGCATTCAATGGGCAGTACCACCTGCACCAACTGGGGCATTGGTGCAGCATTGACAGGTGTCATATAGCCTCATCACCACTTGTCAAATGCCTCTGAAAAGGGACCAGAATGCAGATTGCTTTTCACCACACTTCTAAACATAAATTTAAAGGGTCTGATTATAAGTGTTTTCGCACAATATTTATGCAAATTTTACAAAAAATGTACACAATTTGAATCTAGTGTGAAAGCATTTATAAATAGACCCCCAAGTGTATATCTTGGTTTGGTAAAAGTTTTGCAAGTACAGGAAAATACCTGTTGATCCTTCTAGAAATCCAGTGAGCTCCTAACTTCCTGTCTGTAAGGTTATCTCTGCCATGGCTGCATTGGAATCTCATGCATTGTTTTGATAATGTCCATGTAGATGGGGGAGGGCTGGGGGGTGGGGCAGGGCTGACAACACTACTTGTAATATCAGTGCAGAAGAGGCAGTGCTGTCAGTTCAGAACAGGATATTTGTTTCTGGTCCAGAAAAAAAAAAAAATTGTATTGTAAGGATTTCTGTGGCCGCCATATTTGTATATCCACAGACTGCCCGGGTTACAGCAGGGTCACCATTGGAAGATTTCTCTTCTATTATTATTCTGGTGTCAACCCAAAATTTGGGACTTTGATTAACATAAATTTTCGATGATAGCAGTAAACAGGACATAGAGAGGGTGGCTCTCCCTAACAGGGGCTCAGACAGCAATAAAAACTGACAGATATTCAAATTTCTCTGCTCTCTATCCACACTATCCAAAACAAAAAGTTTTGCCTTTAGTTATACTTTAAGAATATAATCCTGATATGCAAAATAATGTAATATTAGTAATGTAGCATATCTACTGTATATATTTGCATTTATAAAGATGAAGTTTAATCTCTTTATATTTTGCCTACTCTGGGTACTCCTTTACACCCTCATCAACATGCTAATGAAATTTGTAAATAAAACCTTTTTGTTTCTATTACTGTTTTGTCATGTTTTTTAGGGTTATGTTCGATATGTCCAAAGAGAGAAAACACAAATACTTAAAAGTCTAATATTTATTAAAAGTAATGACAGATACAGATAAAGAAAATATAACAAGAATAACTAAAGATTCTGTTCCCACCACGGAGTCCCATCTGCGTATATACAGCGTGGTATGCAGGCGATCACAGACGTATGCATAATTGCAAGCTACGGTGACAAGACTAACCCTACAAGTTCTACCTAGGGTATATAGGTCAAGCCCACCATCAGAGCAACATGAACTTTTAAGGAAAATGGAAAATTCCTGAAGGAGAGGGGGCTGGCTTGTCCATAGAGTCAGCTTACAATCCCATTCCAATGACATGAGTCAGCTAAAAGTTACTAGATTAACCAAGATATTTGAAGCTTAATTAGATATTTTTGAGGCAACTAGACAACTAATATTTAGGAAATATGAAATATGCAATTTCACTATCAATTACATACCTTATTTTAGACCCAGTGATTCCATGCAATGCAGTCAGATCATATCTGGTGGGAGAGGCCAGCAGGGTGTTATACTGTACTTAGCTTCCTGAAAGCATCGCAACACACTACCTCAGTACTCCTCTCAAGAGTTCTCAGCTCTGATGTAAGTATTGGGCTGGCTCTTGGGAGAATTTATGCAGATATCTCTATAAGTGGTTGCACCTGTAACTCTGGAAGAGAAGCTCACAGCGTGCGGTGAAATCAGGCTAAGCAATTTCAGCACAGGAGAGGAACCCGAACAACTATGCAAGACTGAATGTAAGGCCGGAGTTCAGCTTTAAATCCCAGTGCAGTCATATTTTTTTTTGCTCAGTGCCAGATAGAATGGGGGAACCGTTAAAATGTATGTCAGGTTAGTATTTCTGTCATTAACCATACTGGGCAATTTTTGCCTTGCTTCCAGTTTCAAAGAGAAAACAGACACTCAAACTCTTCCCTACTCAATTTAAAATTAAATGGAAAAATGTTTGCCCAAGTTGAACTATATACAGTGCCCAATATCAGAGGTATTGGTAGGTTATACAGCTCTCTAGAGAGCTGTCATTCCTTATTTTTTTTTTTTTTTTGCATAGGCTTTTTTTAGTACAACAACCTACAGCTTGCTAAAAGAAAAAAAATGACAAAAACATAAGATTTATTTATTTCATAAAAAGTATACTTAAAGTGATTGTTAACCCACTTTCACTACTTCATATAATCCTCCTTGTTTCCTAATAACAGGAGCTCTTATCTCTGTGCCTCCTTTAGCGTATATTTCAGAACGGCTCCCCATGATCACGTGACTCGCCGGCTCTCTCCTCTGCCCGGCTGACAGATGCAGTGGGCGGGGCCGAGATTGCTCCGCTGACGTCAGCCGGGATGCGAGGAGGAGAGAAGAGAGAGAGTCGGCTGGTCACGTGATCGTGGTGAGCCACTCTGAAATACAGTAAAGGAGGCATTTTTTTTTATAAAACAGAGACAGGAGCTCCTGGTATTGGGACACAGAAGGATTATATAGGACAAGAAAAGTTATTTGAGCAGCAGGAGGGGATGGGCAGGATCAGCCAGGTTTTTTAGGTAATACAAGGGGCCAAATTACACAGTACAAGCACTGTGTTGTATAACATGGTTTACCACTTCCCGTCCGGCCTATAGCAGAATGTCGGCCATGATGGGATGTTCCGTCATCCTGACCAGATGTCATATGACGTCTTTCAGGATAACCCCTAGCACGTGCCTGCGGGGGTGCGCAGTATGGCGATCGGGGACGGCGCGTGTCCCTCGGACACAGCCTTCCCCGATCACGGTAAACAGCCAATGAAATTGACTGTTTACCACGTGATCGGCTGTGTCAAATCATAGCCGGTCACATGTGTAAACAGAATTGGAGGCACGCACCTCAGTGATCGGGGATGGCACATGTCCCTAGGACATAGCCCATCCCCGATTAGGGTAAACAGCCAATGAAATTGTCTGTTTACCATGTAACCAGCCATGTCCAATCACAGTCGGTCACAAATGTATACACTGAGAGTGGTTACTATCTGATCCCTGCTCTCCCCTCACACACCAATGGTGTGAGGAGAGAGCAGGGATCAGTGAGTGATCAGTGTTTGTCTGAGAAGTGTATATTACTGTGCAAAACACACCCCCCCAAATAAAGAGAACCTGTCAGAAGTTCAGTCAGTCCATTTGGATCTGTCACAGCCCATCTGCAACAGCCCATCTGTCACACAGGACCGCCACCAGTATCTCCAACGGTACCGCCACCAGTACCGCCATCGGTACCGGCACTAGAACCACTATCAGTACTGTCACACATGCACGGAATCACATGGGAACCACATCGGAACCGCCACTAGTACTGCCATCGGTCCTGCCACACAGGCCCGCCACCAGTACCGCCATCGGTACCACCACACAGGCTCACCACTAGTACCGCCTTCGGTACTGCCACACAGGCCTGGCACTAATACTGCCATCGTTATATCCACACAACCCCGCCACTAATACCGCTATCGATATATCCACAAAGGCCCACCACTAGTACCACCATTGATACCGCCACACAGGCCCGCCACCAGTACCACCAGCAGTACCGTTTCACAGGCCCGCCAATAAGTACCGCCATCATGTCTCAAAGGGTTTACACACCTGAGGAGGCATATGCCATCCTTACCATGTCAGATGATGAGAGCAGCGGTGAGATCCCATCATCTGATTCTGGTTCGGAATAAGAGCCAGTAGAGGGTAGTGGATCAGAGTCCGAGTCAGAGGAGGAAACCGTCCCTCGTAAAAGAATAAGTAGATCATGACTAAAATCAGAAGACCTGCATACCACCAGCAGCGCCAGACCCCAGGAAGAGGAGTCTAGTACCAGTATTGGAATAACACACCCAACCCAAAGAATCCAGTCCTACCTTTCCGATGCCCTGGCAAACCCTTTATGGTTGCCTGCCAGTTCAGGGTCTGCTATAATCCCAATACAAAAAGCTATAATCCCCCCTTTCACCGCACAGCCAGGTGTGCAGCCCAACACTACAAATTTTTCGGAATTAGATTATTTTTATTTATTTTTCCCACAAGATTTGTTGCAGAACAATGGTGGACCAAACCAATCTATATGCAGAGCAATTTATTGCTGCCAACTCCAATTCATGCTACTCCCACATGTTCCAGTGGCAACGTCTCACACTGGAAGAATTTTAATTGTTTTTGGGCCTTACGTTCAATATGGGTCTTACAAAGAAGAATGAACTCTATGCCTACTGGTCCACCAACCCCATCCACCACATGCCCATATATTCTGCTGTCCTGTCCAGGACACGCTACGACATGATTATGCGTTTTCTACGTTTTAATGATAATTCGCAGTGCCCTCCCCAAGATCACCCCAACTACGACAAATTATACAAAATAAGCCCCCTAATAAATCAATTTTCCCAGCGATTTGCTGAAGTGTTTATCCCAGACCAAAACATTTGTGTGGACGAATCCCTTATACACTTTAATGGCCGACTGCACTTCAAGCAGTATATCCCAAGTAAGAGAGCCATGTACGAGTTAAAATTGAATAAACCGTGTGATCGAGCCACTGGATACGTTTACACCTTTAGAATTTATGAAGGCAAAAACTCCCAGCTCCAGCCCCGTGAGTGCCCCACATATATTGGAACCAGTGGGAATATTATCTGGGAGATGGCATACCCCCTGTTGAAAAAAGGATACCATTTATATGTGGACAATTATTATACCAGCTTGCCCCTTTTTTGCCACCTTTACCGTAAACAAAACCTGGCCTGCGGTACCTTAAAAAAAAACAGAAGGACTTCCTACAAAATCTATTACTAAAAAAATTGCAAAACGGGGAATCTGCATTCATGAGAAATGAGGAAGTGTTGGCCATGAAGTGGAGGGACAAGAAAGATGTCCACATCCTCTCTACCATCCACAATGACACCTTGGAGGAGATCCGTTGTAAAGCCTGAATGTGTCCACGACTACAATCTGTACATTGAAAGAAAACGTTTGTTTGGATGATGGACTTTGTAGGCATAACACAACAAAATTGGTACTACCGAGATGGATGTACAAATAGATGCCGTGGGCTGGCGTCCTGTACAGCTGCCCTGACCCGTATGGTTCTGTCCTCTGAGTGGGGAATGTTAGGAACATCAACTCTAAAGGTAAATTTCCTCATTTCTAAATTGCTAGTCTATTATTATTTTAAGTATAACGGTTGGAAAAAGTGTTCCGACTACATACTTATAAGACCTTTCAGTGTCTCCTTTTCTCTCACAGTTTGTTCAAATAGACATTACCAGGGAAGATTTATTCCCCTTTGGATTACCGGCTTTCTACTAGTGGGAGCATCCTAGACCGACCTAACTTACATCTGGGTGCTCTGAATGTTTTTGTCTGTACCAGCTATCATTAATCACCCTATTGTGTTTATTACCAGGTGAGATAAACTTTGAAATCTTCTTATCCCTCTATATACAACTAGGGTCTTTGATAATTAAACCTAAACCAAATATACGATATTGAATTTATACTATACATATGCATATTTACACAGATTACCCTAATAGAAAAATAGGTTCCTTTTTGATTGCCCACCAAGATATGGAATATTATTCCCCGCTCAGCTCATTTCAACTTCAACTTTATTTTTCGTATTGAAAATGTAAGTCATTTATTGATTGCAATTATATTTTTATAATAATATATCTACCTACCATCTAACTATATATTTTGAATGTTACACCCGTTCCTATAGTTTTCCCCACATCCTGCACCAAAAACCCTTTTTTTCTTTCACGTGGGCAACAATATTATGTATTAATGTATGTTATATGGTTATATATGATAATTGTTATGAACTCATGCATATATTTCTTTGTTCTTAGAATACGCCAAAGCTCCTGATGAAGCTTTATTGAACGCGTAACATGTAGAGCAAGTCGAGCTGAGTTATATATGATACACTGTCTGTCTGTTATTTGATTTTGTTATAAGTTAAGTATTCGGTCATTTGACCTATCTATTATCTAACCCGATCTTGTAGATGGTGTAATCATTATGCTCAGAGGCATTCTTTGTCAGAGTGTGTAAGTTTATGTATGTATTCATGTTTTTTAATTCTGTGATAAATACTGTAAAATCTTTTTACCAATTTTTTTGTGTTATGCCTTCAAAGTCCATCATCCAAACAAATGTTTTCTTTCAATGACTCAAATTATCGGGACGTGGCATTAATTACTTGTGTGTCGTATCCACAGTACCACTCTGTGGTGATACAAATTTGTTTTATACAATCTGTACATGGGGGGGGGGGGGTGGATTTAAATTATCAGATGCTACAACCTTATTTATCAACCCGAAAGTCCTGTTACTGGTATTAGAAAGTTGCATTTCATCTGTTTCACGTGGCCCTGTTTAATTTGTTTGTCTGCTACCAAAAATCAATAGAAAACCAACAAATCACCTACCTCAAGTATATTGAAGACATCGTCACTGCCCTGATTTACCAACAAGGACCAGCCCCAGGAAGCATTTGCTCTGATAGTGTGAGTCGACTTAATGAGCAACATTTTCCCTATAACATTCCCCCCCACAGAATTCGGAAGAAGACGCCAAAAGAGATGTCGTGTTTGCAGCAGAGGAGGAGGTAGAAGAGATACAACCTATTATTGTCTCCAATATCCCTCCCAACCTGGCCTGTGCATCAGAGATTGCTTCAGAAGTTACCACACATCCATTAAATATTAATTCCCCTTATTTTTAAGAGACTGCCATTTCCCCATTTCAAATACCTGTGTGGACTATTTGCCTGTTAACATGTTTCTACCTTCCACGATAACTGACCCTGGCCTGTTTACTGACGATGCCTTTGCCTGCCATTTTAAACCACGTTTCTGACTTCCACGTGCACCAACCTCAGCCTGTTTACTGATGATGCCTCTGCCTGCATTATAAACCACGTTTCTGACTTCCACGTGCACCGACCTCAGCCTGTTAATCGACCATGTTTTTGCCTGCCACTTGGACTGATCTTTGCCCTTCTTATTTAGTACACAGGGGACTCACATATGTATGGGGCTTCAGAATAGCGTTCTGAGTAAAAAACAAAAAAAAAATCTGTTTTTGGTTTTCTGTGTTCCCAAAACAGGAACTGGTTGCCCATAGGCTTCAAAAAGATTTGGGTGGGAGAAGCCTCTACCCCTGCCCCCCTGGCCCTAAGCTTGATGGTCCTGCCTTCTGCCTGGACCAATACTTTGGCTGTGCTGACCATATTACTACCTGCAATGACCCAGGACTTGATGGACCATGTTTCTTCCTCCTGCCTGGACCAATACTTTGGCTGTGCTGACCATATCGCTGCCTGCTGCCTCTACTGACTATGGACAGTATTTCTGCATGGATATCTCTGCCTGCTACCTAGACCAATGCTTTGGCTGTGCTGACAGTATCTCTGCCTGTACTAACTATGGACAGTATTCCTGCTTGCTGCCTTGACAATTGCTTTTGCTGTCGCTGACCACATCCCTACCTGCTGCCTGGACCGATGCTCTCTTCTGTGCACCACTGCACTACTAAAACCACAGGTAATCTTTTGTTATGTGGTATGTACATGCTATGTGTTAGAAATATGAAGGTCCTTCAAAAATGTGATTGGTAGTCAGAAAATTATTTATGCTCCTAGAACGCACGGAGGTGCTACTTGGATGTTGGGCCTCTGTATGTGGCCAGGCTGTGTAAAAGTCTCACACATGTGGCATCACCATACTCAGGAAGAGTAGCAGAATGGATTTTGGGTTGTCATTTTTGCTATGTACATTCTATGTGTTAGAAATATCTTATAAATTGACAACTTTGTGTAAAAAAAATGTGTTTTCATTTTTTCCCACATTTTCCAAAAACTTCTGGAAAAAAATGAACCGTTCAAAAGACTCATTATGGCTCATAGATTATACGTTGGGTGTTTGCTTTCCAAAATGGGGTAATTTTGTGAGCAATTTCATTGTGCTCCAGAGCCTTCAAAATTGTAATAGGTGGTTGAGAAATTAGATGTGTATGTTATGCCTCTAGAACTCCTGAAGGTGCTGCCTCCCCCCTGCCTCCGGGATCTCAGCAGCCCTTTTCGGGCTTTCAAGGGCTTTCAAGGCCCCCCTCCCCTCCCTCCCACCCTCGGGGACCAGGTCAAGTCCCCCCTCAGCCCCTGACATCCGAACTAGCCATCCCCACCGCCGCCGTCACCTGCCGCCTCCCACCCGCCTTTCCGGGCAGGCGGTCTTAGGAAACTCCCCGGCTTCGGCCTAGTCCGGCCGGCGCCGGATCTCCGGCCCCACCAGCGTCAGGTCCCCCCCATCAGGCACCCACGCGGCCGGACACCCCTCTCACCGGTCCCCCCCACCACACCAGCACCTCCATCATCACCCAAGGGAGCCGAGACCAGGCAGGCCTGAGGCCTGCTCCGGCGGCCATCTTGGTACACCCTCTCCACCCAGCCACCACAGGACATCCCCAGGACCTCCAGGACCCCCCAGCAGACACCACGGGCACTCCGTCCACTCCATCCACCTCAGGTCAGTCCCCCAGGTGGGGCAACATCCGCAGCCGCCATCGCCCGGCTCTAGCTTCATAGACAAGGAAGGAACCGGCTGCGGATGAGACTCATCCCACCCCCCTGCTTATCCTTTCCTCCTTTCTGCAGGCCGGCGTGCCCACCCCCTTCAGCACACCCCTACCCAGCAACCGGACTTCATCGCAGAAGCATCAGGCAACACAGCAAGCGCTTCAGGGACTATCTCCAAACAGGTAAGCTCTCGGGATCCCCCCCTTCCCCCCCCACCAGTAGTTGATCCAGGGCACTTTGTCCGACCGCCTCTCGGGGTCAGGAAGGAATTTTTTCCCCCCACTGAGCAATTGGCCAGCACAGTTAGGGGTTTTTTTCGCCTTCCTCTGGATCAACGAGAGGGCGGTAGGTTCAACAGGCCTCCATCTCCCCTACAGGAACTATTTGCTTCAATTAAGCAACACACCGTAGCTGTCACCTGCAGCATTCTTCTGGTCCAAGGATTCCTTGCGACAAGCAGAGGCAGCCGGAACAGCCAGGAAACTACTACTAAACCAAACCAAGTCCTCACACACAGGGCACACGATCAACTTGCTGGCTTTAGTCTACGCGGCGGCAAGTCTGATACCTAGACTTATAACTGGACAAACCCGGATCAGGATCAGCATCCTCACACATAGGGCACCACACAATCAACTTGCTGGCTTTAGTCTACGCGGCGGCAAGTCTGATACTTAGACTGATAACAAGACAAACCCGGATCCGGATCATCAGCTCAGTCATCCCAGGACCATCAACTTCATCCTCTGGCCATGTGCTACCTTAAATATTCAGCTGAAGTCCTCCACAGACTAAGAAATACCACCGCAACATTGCCAGCTCCCATTCAAAAAATTCTACGAAAAGAACATCTATTAAAGACTGACCTACAATCAACCTGCAAAAACAGGAAGATACCTACCCAACCACAACAATTAGCATGCGCCATGATCAACACCAGATCTGCAGCCAAACACAGACTAGAAGTACACGACTTCATCACCCAAAACAATATAGACTGCCTCTTCATTACGGAAAGCTGGCTAACACCCGACTGCAACACCATCCTCACCGAATTGGTGCCGGAGAACTACAGGATCCTAACGGAACATCGGATAGGAAAAAAAGGAGGAGGCCTAGCAGTGATTTTTAAATCGCACTTGGCACTCACCAAACCAATCTTACAGAACCCAGTGCCTTTTATGGAAACACTGACACTACATCTTCAATCAACACCCCATGACACCACCCACATTCTACTTTGCTATAGACCACCAGGACCAAAGACCAATCTGCTTACACCCCTCACAGAGTTTATCTCAATACACACACTGAAATCCAAAAACCTGCTGGTACTTGGAGACTTCAACCTCTGGGCAAACTCTACCCAAGACCCTATCGCGACCGCCTGCATCAGCCAACTGGAAGAACTGGGTCTCCAGCAACTGATAAAGACCCCCACACACGGGTCAGGACATACTCTGGACCTCATCTTCAACCAAAATCTGGACATCAACACAGTAGACAACATACCACTACCATGGACGGACCACCACGCCATCAAATTCAAAATCTCCACCAACACCACCCGCCAAAAACAGAAACCTGCAACAACAACTCATTGGACCAGATCGCAGAAAAAACTGCACTCCGACTCCTTCAAAACCATCTTATCAAACAAAATAGCAACTCTGAATTTAACCCACTCATCGGAGCAAACTCTCAGCTCCCTAAACAATGCATTACTACAATCAGCAGACTCAGTGGCTCCAAAACGCAGAACTCTCATCAAGAGGAAAAACGCAGGATGGTTCAATAGCTCGCTCACGCTACTCAAGCAAGAACGCAGAAGAGCCGAAAGAGCATGGAGAATAAATCCCACCAATGGAAATCACACAAAATACAAAGGACTCACACAGAATTATCAGAAGGCAATCTTCAAAGCAAAAAAAGACCATTTCTCAAATACCATCTCAGCGGCCTTAAACCGCCCCCGGGAACTTTTTAAAATAGTCGCTCAGTCGATGAACCCGGCATGCTTAGAGCCCCCCGCTAATGAAACCCAAGATTTCTGCAATGAATTATCAGATTTTTTCATCAATAAAATCGACAACATCAGGAAAACAATTGGTCAGAAAAAGACATCCGACGGCAGTCAACCAGAGCAAAAAGTCGACACAAACATCCCACAACCACCAAAGTTTTCTCTGATCCCAATTACCACGGATACTACTAAAAACATCATCAAAAATCTCAGAGACAGCACATCCTCCATTGACATCATCCCCACAAAACTCCTGAAAGAATGCTCCGACATCCTGGCTCCCACCATAACGCACCTCATAAATCAATCGTTCAAAGAAGGGATTGTTCCAGGCGCCCTCAAACAAGGCATCATCAAACCCCTGCTAAAGAAACCCAACCTCGACCCACGGGACCCCAACCATCGCAGACCAATTACAAGCTTGAACAACATCTCCAAGATTATGGAGAAAGCGGTAGTACAACAGATACAACGCCACCTGGACACACACACACTCCTGGACCCGTTACAATCAGGATTCCGCCCAGGCCATGGGACAGAAACCGCACTCCTGAAGATATGGGACGATGCCCTTGAAGCAGCGGATGACGGAGATTCATGTCTCCTGGTACTATTGGACCTCAGTGCAGCGTTTGATACTGTGGACCACAATACTCTACTCATCCGCCTCACAGAAGTAGCAGGAGTCACTGGCTCAGATCTGCAATGGTTTGCATCCTTCCTAGGAAATCGCTCTCAGACAGTGAAACTAGGAGGTTTCACCTCTGAAACCCGGGCAATCTCCTGTGGAGTCCCTCAAGGATCACCCTTGTCGCCAGTCCTCTTCAATATATACATTCGCCCACTCCTCAAAATCATCAGAAGATCAGACCTCTGCTTCCACTCATACACCGACGACACTCAATTATATTTTCGTATCACCGGACAAAAAGACCATCATCAGCAATTAGGAAAATGCCTCACTATGATAGACGACTGGATGACTGCCAGCTCCCTCAAACTTAATGAATCAAAAACAGAACTTCTTATTCTACATGCAAATCATAACCCCCGAACCAAGATCCCTTGGACACCTCCTACCATCTTTGGACAGACCATCGCCCCAAGGACCAAGCTAAGAGTCTCGGAGTCATTTTTGACTCAGAAATGTCAATGGATGCCCAAATAGGAGCAGTGGTCAGTGGTTCTCACCATCTGCTCCGCCTGCTACGCAGACTCCTCCCCTTCATTCCAAAAGAGGACAAAGCAGTGGTAGTTGGAACGATCATCAATTCTCGACTTGACTATGCTAACTCCCTCTACATAGGGTTACCCCAATATCAACTTGCGCGCTTACAACTTATCCAAAACACAGCGGCAAGGCTGATAACAGGAAAAAAACCCTGGGAATCCATCTCTCCTTCCCTGAGGAACCTACATTGGCTAAATGTAAGGAGTCGGGTCGCATTCAAGACCTTCTGCCTCACCCACAAATGCGCACATGGAAACGCCCCGCAATACCTTCGCGAGAAAATAAAACACTACATACCGAATCGCAGTCTTCGATCGGCTAATCAAAATCTTCTCCTCATTCCCAAATCCCGCTACAAATCAAAGGGGGAACGGAGATTCGCTGTCCAAGGTCCACGGCTATGGAACGCTCTACCAACCGACATTCGCATGGAAGAAAACCATCAGGCCTTCAGGAAGAAACTCAAGACCCACCTCTTCTAGAAGCTCGACAACCAAATGCCAATACAGCGCCTTGAGGCGATTCAGTTCGCATTGTAGCGCTATACAAGTTATTCATTCATTCATTCATTCATTCACTTCAATGTTGTATGTGGCTAGGCTGTGTAAAAGTCTCACACATGTGGTATTGTCATACTCAGGAGGAGTAGCAGAAAGTATTTTGGGGTGTAGTTGCAAGTATGCATATGTTGTGTGAGAAATAACCCATTAACATGATAAGTCTGTGTAAAAAAAATAAAAAATCCTTAATTTTCCCAAGAATTCCCCATGCCTCTTACTAAATATCTTGTCTACTTTCCAAAAAGGGGTAATTTGGGGGGAATTTGTACTTTCCTGGCTTGTTAGGGTCTCAAGAAATGAGGTAGTACATCAGGGGTGATCAGGTGTGATACATGTTCAGTGATTGGCACCATAGGTTGTAGACTCTATTACTTTCACACAGACTAAATATCCACTAATTTGGGTTATTTTTACCAAAGATATGTAGCAGTATAAATGTTGGCCCAAATCTTTGAAGAAAAATGACTTATTTGCTAAATTTTACAATAGAAACTAAAAAAAGTGTTTTTTGTTTACATTTTCGCTTTTTTTTTTACTTATATTGCAAAAAATAAAAAACCCAGCGGTGATTAAATACAACCAAAAGAAAGCTCTATTTGTGAGAAAAAAATTATAAAAATTTGTTTGGATACAGTGTAGCATGACTGAGTAATTGTCATTAAAGTGTTCGAGCACTGAAAGCTGAAAATTGGTCTGGGTAGGAAGGTGCATAAGTGGCTGGTATTGAAGTGGTTAAGAACACTTTAACCATTTCCACAAATAGATTAAAATATTTTCTTGCCTAACATTTTACGTATTTCACTGTTATTTTCTCATTTTAGCCATCAAATCAGATGCTATAAAATAGCTTTACATTATTTACACTAACAAAGGGGTCAACGCGTTTCGCACGTGCCAATGCATCTTCAGTACCGTATTATAATAATCAGTAGAAGTTGAATAATACCTGATGTACTATCACAGAGCCAAAAATTCCTTCTGAATTGCAGTTTATCCGTTGATCACCACTAAGTTATGCATTTTATACAGTATAACTACTTAGGTCTAATCTTGTTTTCTTTTTTTTTCAGTTCCTGTAATAACATATTGTACACAGTAAAATAAACCTTTTTATGGTAACCAGCTCAAGTTTTTCCCATGTGTTCGTAGGGTTGAATGCCATGTGTTTCTAAAGCCAGTATGTTATTTTGTTTCTGTAAGTCTAATTCCTCTGGCTTCTCCATTCACATGTACGTTCTGAGTCAATATCCCCAGTGAACAGCTTGTTCCTTCAAGCATGGCAAAGAAGACATAGTCTTCAGGTGATCTAAGTGTGCGGAATGTTTATGAGTGAAATGTAAATATCCTCGGCCCACACTGAGTCCCTGCTGATAGACTCTCTATAGCAGACATTTGTTAAATCCTCTTACAGAACACGGTAAATGTTCATAATGATCTCACAGGTCTTCATTCATTCCTCATACAGTTCTGCATTGTGAGGATGCAAGGAACAGTATAGTAGAATGAGATGAAGATGAGGGTGTTTAGAATGAAACAACCTATTTATATACTAGGACGTCTGGGTTAAACTATGTACAATATCTTCAAATACGTGCAATAAATGGAATGCAATGTCTTTTCAATTTTATTTTAGATTAACAAATCAACTAGATGAAATATTCATATTAATATGTGTGAAAACGACCCTGCCAGTAACACAAAATTCGCACTGCTCACCTGGATCCTTCCACTGTGGCTGTTCTGGTACAACAGGTGGGGCAGGCCATTCCCTACTGCTGCTCCAGTCTCTGTGCAGGCACCCACCTCAAATATTACCTCTGTAGGTAGGTCTGGTTCTGCTTTGCTTCCCAGCGATTTGGGGGCGATCCATTTCAATGCAGAGGTTTTCTCAACCAGGTTGGGATATACTTTGAGATGCTGCCCCATGCTTTCCCCGCGGACAGAAGCAAAGTAGGCTTCATAATTTCTTTGCTTTCTGGCCTTGACTTGGGCAAACCCTCTATGGGAGATGCAAAAACCCATTGTCCTGAGTTGCTCAGAGTTTGTGGCTTCCTTTAAAATGGTATTTGACGATCCCACTTCACTTCTGCTGCCTCGTGTCCATCAAACAGAGTACGAGAACTGCTAATTACGCCATTGAATTCCGTACTCTGGCAGCAGAAGTCGATTGGAACAATGAGGCACTCGTTGCTGCTTCTTCTCATGGTCTCTTAGATAACATCAAAGATGACATAGCAGCTCGATACATACCTACAGATCTGGAGAAGTTGATCACGGATCATTTCATATTGACTCTAGACTCAGAGAGAGACCTTCTTTTAAAGAGTGCTTGTAAAAGCCCACTTTATGTTTGGCTCCAAGCTTTGCAGTCCCACCCTTGCCTCCCTCACCTCCCATGCCTCCTGGTACTGAGGCTGCCAGTGAAGACTTGTTAAAGTCTTGTTAAAGTCCTGTCCTACCCATCCAGGAAACAGTTGCACCTGAGGTCCTGTAGGTGGCATTGTTACATCCCCAGTTATCCTGAAGGATAAGCCTTTTGTTCCAGTTACCCTCTCTTGGTCTGAGTTGTCCATCTGGACACAGGGTCTAATCGACTCTGGGGCTGCAAACCTGTTTATAGATAGTGCCTTTGGGTCTAAGCACGCGATTTCGCTGCAGCTTTGTGCCACTCCACCTACCATTAAGGTTTTTGATGGGAGACCTCTACAGCCTGTGCATGTGCCTCATGAGACTGCTCTGTTGACCACGGCCATAGGGGCTCTTCACCATGAGATAATCCAATTTCAAGTTATTTCGTCACCCCATTACCCGGTGGTTATTGGGGTTGATTGGCTTCAGGCTGAGGTTCTTTCCTGGTTCCCACAATGCAGTAAGGCATGTTTTCAGAAAGTGGCCAAGGTCTTGTGCACCTCTTTACTCACCTCCATGCCAGAGGAGTACCATGAATTTGGCAATGTCTTTGACAAAGGTCAAGCCGGTAGTTTGCCTCCAAACCAGTCGTATGATTGCACAATTGACCTTCAATCTGGTGCCATGCCTCCTTGTGTCTGGATTTACCCTTTGTCGGTCTCGGAGAATAAAGCCATTGTCATGTACCTGGGTGTCTTCGAACTGGGATATGCAGGGATAATACTGATGTATTGCAAGCGCCATACATTACCAGTTCTAACAGTGTTTTGTTTTTTTTCTCCCTTTTTATTCTTTCCCACTAAGCCCCGCTGGGCCTCCGGGAGGGGTCCACTGGGGAGGGGGCCCTGTCATGTACCTGGGTGTCTTTAAACCAGGATGTTCCCGGTTCCACAGCTGCAGTCTTACCTGTTGAGCCACAGAGGAGCTCTGGAGTTGTTGCAATGTTCTCCCAGCTTGATGCATTGCCTTGGACTCACTGGCCCCACCAGCAGCACTTCCTGTTACTCAGTGCCTGTTTGTTTGGACTTGCTCCCTGGGTGTATTGATAGCTCTGTGATTTTAAATACCGTGTATTGAACCTCTGCCTGAATTCTTGACCACTCTCCAGCCTACTGATTTGGTACTTCACTGCCAGCTCATGTATGACCTCCGCCTGCCTGACCATTCTTTGGTTTTCGATTTTGCACCGCAAGTGATACTGAGGACTGCAGAGATTTTTTAAATGTTTGCTGTTTGCATTTCCGCAACAACCCTGGGACTTTTAGCACTTTGTTTGCCAAAGTGACTTTTGTAATTTCCTTGTTAAAGGGGAAGGCTTTGGCCAGGGTCTCTCCTTATCTGGAATGCAATGATCCTGTGCTGCAAGACGCTGACAGATTTATGGCTTCTCTCCAGACTGTATTTGGCAAGCCAGATAGAACTTCTGCAGCTGAATACTCACTTTTGGACATACAGCAAGACACCAGATCTGTGGCACAGTATGCTATTGAGTTCCATACCCTGGCTGCTGAGACTAATTGGGACTCAAGGGCATTACATGCAGCCTTCCCAAAAAGGTCTTACAGATAGCATCAAGGACAAATTCGTTTATAAGGATTCCCCAGAAGACCTTGAAAAATTCATAGAACTTTGTGTTTGTCTGGATGTCCGGTATCATGAAAGGTACCAAGAGAAACCTACAACTCGCAAGCTTCTTAGGCAAGTTTACCATTTGAACCCTAACATCCAAGCACCACCTCAGCCAGAACCTGAAATTTCAGTTGAATCCCAGGCACCTGTGGAACCCATGGAAGTCAGCCGCCTCCACCTAACAGAGTCAGAGAAACAAAGGAGTCGTGCATTAGGCCTATGCTTGTACTGTGGACTTAAAAGACATTTGTTATCTATCTGCCCTTCCCATCCTGTAAAATGCTTGATGCATTGCCTTGAACTCACTGGCCCCACCTGCTGCCAGCTGCAGACAATGTACAATTAAGCAGCCCATAAATAGCAGCACTTCCTGTTACTCAGTCAGTGCCCGTTTGTTTGGACTTGTTCCCTGGGTGTATTGATAGCTCTGTGATTTTGACCACTGTGTATTGAACCTCTTCCTGAATTCTTGATCACTCTGATTTGGTACTTCACTGCCAGCTCATGTATGAAAGGGACATACAATCTCGAGAGGATCAAGGAGGGCAACAAATGGAAAACTGCATTTAATACTAGGACAGGGCATTACGAATAATAATGCCTCGTAATGCTGTTTGGTCTTTGCATCACTCCTGCAGCTTTTCAGGAATTCATTAACGATGTCCTCCGAGATATGTTGCAGCAATGTGTGGTGGTTTATCTCAATGACATTCGCATATATTCTAATTCCCTACAGAGCCACCACACAGATTTTGCCCGTGTGCTACAGAGACTGAGAGATAATAACCTGTATTGCAAGTTGGAAAAGTGTGAGTTCCATCGTGAACAGGTTACATTTCTGGATTATGTAATTTCTACTGTTGGTTTTTCGATGGACCCAGAGAAAATATCTGCAGTTCTACAGTGGCCTCGACCCGTAGGTCTATGTCCGCTACAACGTTTTCTTGGCTTTGCCAATTATTATCGGAAGTTTATTCGTAAATTCTCTTCTCTGGTCAAACCCCTGACTGATATGTCCAGAAAGGACGGTAACTCACAGAATTGGTCTCCGGATTCCATTAAAGCCTTTGAGTCTCTCAAGGCTGCCTTTGTTTCAGCTCCTGTGTTGGTTCCATCTGTCTCAACGTTCTACCTCTGAGAGCGCTATGCATCCTTGTGGCTACTTTTCAAAGAAATTGTCTCCTCCGGAATGCAATTTACGAGATTGGGGACAGAGAGCCTTTACCGATTATTTTAGCTTTTAAAACCCCTTCCCGCCAACCGTAGGCACATATGCGGCCTCGGCTTTCAGGGATTATACCGGGATGATGCATGCAGCTGCATGCATCATCCTGGTACTGTTGGACTCTTCAGGGATAACAACCGATGTGGCTAAAAGCCACTCGGCTGTCATCTCGAAGGAGCGAGAGGAAACAACCCCCCTCCCGCCGCCTTCCGCCGCTCTTCCAGGGCCTCCCGTCCCACTGGGAGACCCGAGCCACGATCCGATTTTTAAAAAAAGTAAGAATTTAAAAAAAATAAATAATAATAATTAAAATTCTTTTTTAAAGCGCCCCCGTCCCCGCGAGCTCACGCTGCAAAGAAAACGCACACGTAAATCCCGCCCGCATATGTAAACCGTGTTCAAATCACACATGTGAGGCATTGCAGCGATCGTCAGAGCGAGGGCAATAATTCTAGCACAAGATGACCTCTGTAACTCTAACCTGGTAATGGTTAATTTTTTTAAAGCGCCGCCTATGGAGATTTTTAGGTATCGTAGTTTCTCGCCCTTCCACGAGTGTGCGCAATTTCAAAGCATGACATGTTAGGTATCTATTTACTCTGCGTAACATCATCTTTCACATTATACAAAAAATTGGGCTAACGTTACTGTTTAGTTTTTCGTTTAATTCATGAAAGTGTCTGTTATGCATTTGAAAGACTGCTGCGCAAATACAGTGTGACATAAAATATTGGAACGATCACCATTTTATTCTCTAGATTCTCTGCTAAAAATTATATATAATGTTTGGGCTTCTAAGTAATTTTCTAGCAAAAAATACAGATTTTATCTGTAAGCAACAAATGTCAGAAATAGGCTTAGGCATGAAAGGGTTAGTTAAAGAGGCATCTCCTCGAAGATAACACTGTGTCGGTTCTCATTTTGACTGACCACAAGAATCTCGCATTCTTGTCTAAAGCAAAATGTTTATCTCCCACAAGGGCGCAATGGGCTATTTTTCTATCAAGCTTCAATTACATAGTCTCGTTCTTACCCGGTACCAAGAATGTAAGGGCTGATGCATTGTCGCAACAGTTTTTTTTCTCCTCCCGAGAAACCTTGTGACCGCTAATTTGTCTCTGAAAGTCTCCACACTGCTTCGCTCCAGATTTACCATTCTCCCAAGGTAGTTGGCCACCCAGGGAAGAATCATTTGGCCTGTTTCCCAACAATTCTGGTGGCCTAGTCTCTGTGCGGATGTAGCTGCCTTCATAGCCCCTTGATCTGTGTGTGCTCAGTGTAAGACACCACGACACCTTCCAGTGGGTCTCCTATAACTCATGCCCAATGGAGAGAGGCCTTGGACCCACCTGTCTTTGGATTTTATTGTGGAGTTACCCAACTCCCAGGGCAACACAGTTATTGTTATGGTGGTTGACCGGTTCTCGAAAATGTCACATTTTATTTCACTTAGGGGGGTGGCAAACAGTATGCTACGTACACCCCCCTCCGGTCGGTCGGTAGCACTTACCCGCTTCACTGGCGTTCCCCATTTTTTCTTTCCCATTCTTTCCATGGGTCATCACAGCGGCGATCTCCCGTTCCCCTGCTCTCCACAGGTCATCACTGTGGCGTCAGCTTCTGTTTCCTCTCTCCTCCTCGGCGGCCAATCGGAAGTCTTCTCTTCTCGGCCAATCGGAAAATGGGTCACACACCCACTCCTGATTGGCCAGATTGAGGATCAGTGTTTTTAACAGCGATTATCATTCGCTGTTGTAACACCTGGGTGGGCTCATGGCACAATGCTCTGAGGCAAGAGCCCACCCTATTTTGAAGCCTATTAGAGCCTATGGCTCTAATCCGGTGCTTCAAAAGTACACCCCCGTCATTGTAATTCAGGCGCCCGGTGTCCTGAAAGAGGCCAGACGCATGAATAGCCACGGCGGCCATGGATAGATTCATGCTATGCATGAATCTATCTATTATACATATAGGGGGTGGTGTGAATGGACGGGCGGCCACTCCTTAAGCAGTGCACATATCCAAAGAACTGGCGTCCGTTTTTGCTCGGTTATCTTCTCAGACAGGGGTAGCCAGTTTGTCTCCAGATTTTGATGAGCCTTTTGTGCACAATTGGGAATTCAGCTTTCCTTCTCCTCTGCGTATCACATGCAGTCCAATGGGGCCGCAGAACTAGCCAACCAAGCCCTGGAGCAGTTTCTGCGCTGCTATATTTATGACCACCATAACAACCGGTCAGACCTCTTAGCTTGGGCGGAGTTTTCTCACAATAGTGCCGTCAAAACTGCTTCCCGATTGTCTCCACTTTTGGCAAATTATGGTTTCCAACCATCCATGTTGCCTGACTCATTTGCTCCTCAAAGAATTCCTGCATTAGAGGAGCATCCTTGCAACATGCCAGTGATAGGTACAGACTCGATGCTGACCGCAGATGCCTACCTGCACCTTCCTACCAGGTTGGGGAGAGGGTCTGGCTGTCATCTCGCAACCTCTGACTCCGTGTTCCCTCACTGAAACTGGCACCAAGGTTTATTGGGCCTATCCGTATTCTCCATAAGATCAACCAAGTGGCTTACACATTAGACCTTCCTTCTAACATGGTGGTCTGCGAGTGCATGTGGGCGGCCAGTGCCTGTGTATTGAAGCTAGTTGTTAGGTAATTTGGACAGGGTATAATCCCCAATCCTCATTAAATTAGTAGGTACGCTGCCCGAAGGGTGTGGAGATGCGACTCGGTGTACATATTGCGGCATGTATGCGTTCCTTGATCCTCTGATCGAGGATGAATACTGCTGTGCAAAATGTAAGCACATTGTTTCCCTGGAAGCCCAGGTTCTGAATCTAGGGAAGCAACTGTCAGCACTGAGAAGACCCTCCATACTAAAGGAAAGCCGGGAACGTACACGGCAGGTGCCAGCAGGGGCCAGCACAGAGATAGGTGGAGACAAAGAGGTGCAGGCTCTAGAAACGAGTAGATGGGTGACAGTCAGGAAGGATAAGGGGGAAGTGCCAGGGAGGTCGATTCTGGGCTGGCGCATCCCAATAAGTACACTCTATTGAATGACATTGGTGAACCAGCACTGCTGGAGCTGAGGGACTCTCCTAGCTGCCAGGGGAAGAACTCCTCCAGTGAGAGTGTGGGGGAAGTGAAGGGAAAGGACAGACAGATTCTGGTGATAGGGGACTCAATTCTTAGAAGGACAGAGAGGGCAATCTGTCCCGTGAAGTGCCAAACTGTATGCTGTCTACAGGAAGCTCGGGTTCGGAACATCACAGATCTGGTGGACAGATTACTGCGAGGGGCTGGAGAAGACCCGGCTGTCATGGTGCACGTTGGCACCAATGACAAAGTCAGAGGCAGATAGAGTGTCCTAAAGAACGATTTTAGTGACTTAGGAGCTAAATTGAGGAAAAGGACCTCCAAGGTAGTATTCTCAGGAATACTACCGGTACATCGAACCACACCAGAAAGGCAGAGGGAGATTAGGGAAGTAAACAAGTGGCTGAGGATCTGGTGTAGTAAGGAGGGGTTTGGGTTCCTGGAGAACTGGGCCGACTTCTCAGTCATCACCAGTTCTATAGAAGGGACGGACTGCACCTAAATGAGAAGGGTGCAGATCTGCTTGGAGTGAAGATGGCCGGAAAGTTGGAGGGGTTTTTAAACCAGGCGACGGGGGGAGGGTACAGAGGTAGAGATAGTCAGCACGGAACATATTCCAGAGGGTAGTATTAGGGGCATTAGTGGTAGGTTGACTAAAGCACATAAAACCGAGGTAAGTATAGTAACAAGTCCTATTTGCAACCTCGGAACACCCAATAAGGAGACAGTATGCGACTGGTCTAAACTACGTGGCATGTTCACCAATGCCAGGAGCCTGGCGGACAAGATGGGTGAACTAGAGATACTGTTGTACGTTGAGGATTTCAATTTTGTGGGAATTTCAGAGACCTGGTTTAACAGCTCTCATGATTGGCTGGCAACCATTCAAGGGTATTCGCAGGGATAGAGAGGTTAAAAAAGGGGGAGGGGTATGCCTATATATCAAGAATAATGTACAAGTGAATGTGAGAGATGACATTAATAAGAAAGCTAGGGAGAAGGTGGAGTCCTTATGTGTATGTGTAGAGCTCCAAAGGCATGAAGCTAAGGGGAAAATAATACTGGGAGTATGCTTTAGGCCCCCTAACCTGAGGGAGGAGGGGGACACGGACCTCATATCACAATTTGGATTAGCAGCAAGGATGGGAAGTGTTATTAATTATCCAGACATAGACTGGGCAGAGGGAACCACGCATTCATCTAAGGCTCGCCAGTTCCTAAATGTCTTGTAGGACAATTTCATTGATTAGAAGCAAAGCATTACTAGATCTACTGATTACCAACAATACAGACCTGATCACGGATGTGGAAATACGGGGCAATTTAGGAAACAGCGATCACAGGTCAATTGGCTTCAGTATAAATCACACAAATAGGAAGCACAAGGGGAACACAAAGACACTGAATTTCAAAAGAGTCAACTTCCCTAAACTACGAACCTTGCTAGAAGATATAAACTGGGATAAAATCTTAGAAACAAAGAACACAGAGGAGAGATGGGCTTGCTTTAAGAGCATATTAAATAAGGTCATTAGCCAGTGGATCCAATTGGGAAATAAATTTAAAAAAGTGAAGAAAAGTCCTGGATGGCTTAACGCTAATGTAAAAATGCATATAAAAGCAAAGGAGTATGTCTTCAAAAAATACAAGGCTGAGGGATCATCATCAGCATTCAGACTTTACAAAGAAAGAAGATATGTAAGGGTGCAATTAGGGCAGCTAAGATACAACACGAAAGACACATTGCGGAGGAGAGCAAAAAAAATCCCCAAAAATTCCTTAAGTATATAAACAGTAAAAAAGGACAGACCGTATTGGCCCCATAAAGAATGAGGAAGGATATCTGGTTACAAAGGATGGGGAGATGGCAAAGGTATTGAATTTATTCTCCTCTGTCTTCACGAGGGAATGGGGGGCTTCAGTAACCAAAACTGCAGTGTTTGTCATCATGACACATCACAGGAAGCCCCCTCATGGCTAACAGAGGACAGAATTAGAAATAGACTTGGGTAACTTAACATTATTAAATCACAGGGACCAGATGGCTTGCACCCGGGGGTACTTAGGGAATTCAGTCAAGTAATTGCCAGACCATTGTTCCTAATTTTTACTGACAGTCTACTGACTGGAATGGTACCAGCTGATTGGAGAAAAGCCAATGTAGCACCAATATTTTAAAAAGGGCCCAAAACATCCCTGGGAATTACAGACCAGTTAGCCTAACATCAATAGTATGCAAGCTCTTGGAGGGGATGATAAGGGACTATATGTAAGATTTTACTACTGAAAACTGTATCATTAGCAGTAATCAGCATGGATTCATGAAGAACTGTTCTTACCAAACCAATCTATTAACCTTTTATGGGGAGGTGAGCTGCCATCTAGATAAAGGACGGCCCGTAGACGTGGTGTATCTGGATTTTGCAAAAGCATTTGACACACTTCCCCCTTAAACGTTTACTGTACAAAGCAGTGGCGGCTGGTGAAGTTTTAGGATGGGGGGGCGCCAGACCACGCCCTTCCTTTTTGACCCATCCCACTTGGTGAAAATGGGCGTCGCTTCAGTGAAATAGCGGACGGGGCTTAAATGGTGTGGCTCTAAAGGGTGTGGTTAGCGTCTGAGATGAACGAGGGATGGAGGGAGAGGAGAGGGAGAGAGGGAGGGACAGCAGGCCCAGATCCTACACAACAATAGAAATATGTGCATTCTAGAAAGTTTACCAATCAGCAGATAAAGATACTCCAAACACCTGGTGTTAGCACTTCAATCATCCTGGCACCATGGTTGTTATGGTGTCAGGATGATTAAAGCGCATTATTTCTATTATTACATTGTAATATAAAATGAAATCATTCAACTCACCATAATGCAGAATCAGTGGGAGCCCTGAGTGAGTCACCTGCCACCTCGCCTGCCACCAGATGCCATCAGGTGCCCCCAGCAGAGTCCAGCCTTACATCAGGTGCCCCAAGCAGAGTCCGTCCTTACATCTGTGTCCCCATCAGCAGAGCCCCTCCTTACATCTGTGTCCCTATCAGCAGAGCCCCTCCTTACATCTGTGTCCCCATCAGCGGAGCCCCTTCTTACATCTGTGTGCCCATCAGCGGAGCCCCTCCTTACATTTGTGTCCCCATCAGCAGAGCAGAGTCCTCCTTTCATCTGTTTCCCCATCAGCAGAGCAGAGTCCTCCTCACATCTGTGTCCCCATCAGCAGAGCAGCAGGGTCCTCCTCACATTTGTGTCCCCGGCAGCACATCTGTCTCTGTCCCCTTCAGCAGCAGCTAGTTCCTGGCTTTCTCTGTGTTTGCAAAAGCATTTGACACCTCCCTTCAGGTCTGGTATGGATTTTAAGGGGAACCCTGTGCCAAGATTTTAAAAAAAATAGCGTGGGGATCCCCCCAAAAAATCCATACCAGACCCTTATCCGAGCATGCAACCTGGCAGGCCGCAGGAAAAGAGGGGGGACAAGAGAGCGCCCCCCCTCCTGAACCGTACCAGGCCTCATGCCCTCAACATGGGGAGGGTGCTTTGGGATAGCCCCCCCAAAGCACCTTGTCCCCATGTTGATGGGGACAAGGGCCTCATCCCTACAACCCTTGCCTGGTAGTTGTAGGGGGTCTGCGGGCAGGGCTTATCGGAATCTGGAAGCCCCTTTTAACAAGGGCACCCCCAGACCGCGCCCCCCGTGTGAAATGGTAACGGGGTACAAATATACCTCTACCATTTCACAGAAAAGTGTCAAAATGGTAAAAATTACAAGACACGGCTTGGGACAAGTCCTTTAAAAAAATAAAAATGTCCCACAAAGTCTTCTTCTTCTTCTCTTGCTCCGCCGATGGACTGAAAAAAAAAACGTGACTGACCCGCCTCCATGGGAGGCTCCCGCCATATGAAGTGTCTTCGCTTTGACAGTACTTTTATAACACCGTGACTTACCCGGGTGACCCCGCCCCCCTCTGACACGCGGGGACATCCCTATGGCTTTCCCAGGGCGTCAGAGGGGGGCGGGGCCACCCGTTTACAGATTCCGATAAGCCCCCCCGCCCACAGACCCCCACAACCACCGGGCAAGGGTTGTGGGGATGAGGCCCTTGTCCCCATCAACATGGGGACAAGGTGCTTTGGGGGGCTACCCCAAAGCACCCTCCCCACGTTGAGGGCATGTGGCCTGGTATGGTTCAGAAGGGGGGGCGCTCTCTCGCCCCCCTTCTTTTCCTGAGGTCTGCCAGGTTGCATGCTCGGATAAGGGTCTGGTATGGATTTTTGGGGGGACCACCACTCCATTTTTTTTTTACATTTTGGCGCGGGGTTCCCTTTAAAATCCATACCAGACCTGAAGGGTCTGGTATGGATTTTGAGAGGGACCCCCACACCATTTTTTTTTTTATTTTGGCGTGGGGTTCCCCTTAATATTCATACCAGACCCAAAGGGACTGGTGATGGACTGGGGGGATCCCATGCCATTTTTTTCAATTATTTCTTTTATCTGTATTGCGGGCACTGACAATTCATTATAGCCACGAGTAGTTTTAACCGCTTAAGGACCGCCTCACACCGATATACGTCGGCATAATGGCACGGCTGGGCACAACCACGTACCTGTACGTGGCCCTTTAAGAGCCCAGCCGCGGGTCACGCGTGCACCGCCAGCTGCACGCTCACACCCTGGTCCTGAGCTCCGTGACCGCGATCGGGTCACAGAGCTGAAGAGCGGGGAGAGGTCTGTGTAAACAAACCTCTCACCGTGCTTCCTACTGAGCCTGTCACTGATCGGCTGTTCCCTGTCATCGGGAAAGCCGATCAGTGAAGTCAGACGCAAAGCCACCCCCCCTACAGTAAAAAACACACACACGTAACCCTTCCCCGCCCCTAGTGGTTAACTCCTTGACTGCCAGTGTCATTTACACAGGAATCAGTGCATTTAAATAGCACTGATTGCTGTATAAATGACAATGGTCCCAAAAATGTGTCAAAAATGTCTGATGTGTCCGCCATAATGTCGCAGTCACAATAAAAATCGCTGATCGCTGCCATTACTAGTAAAAAAAAAATATTAATAAAAATGCTATAAAACTATCCCCAATTTTGTAAACTCTATAACTTTTGCGCAAACCAATCAATAATCGCTAATTGCGATTTTTTTTACCAAAAATATGTAGAAGAATACGTATCGGCCTAAACTGAGTAAAAAAAAATGTTTTATATATTTTTTGGGGATATTTATTATAGCAAAAAGTAAAAAATATTCAATTTTTTTCAAAATGTACGCTCTATTTTTGTTTATAGCGCAAAAAATAAAAACCGCAGAGGTGATCAAATACCACCAAAAGAAAGCTCTATTTGTGGGAAAAAAAGGACACCAATTTTGTTTTGGAGTCACGTCGCATGACCGCGCAATTGTCAGTTAAAGCAACGCAGTGCCGAATCGCAAAAAGGGGCCTGGTCCTTTGGCTGCAAATTGGTTCGGGGCTTAAGTGGTTAAATGACTTTTTTTCCTTTAGAAATGTCATTTTGCTCTCGAACTGTTCTAAACACGGAAAAAATTTGCAACTTTTACAGGCATACTATAGACACCCCCCAGGTATGAATTTAAAGGAATATTTCACTTATATTATTTTTTTGCATTGATACAGGTCCCCAAACACTTTTTATGCCAATACCATGCATATAAGCCTTTAAAATTAGCCCTTTTGATTTCTCCCATAGACTGTTAAAGGGTGTTCTGCGGCTTTCGAATTTGCCGCAAACACCCCAAATTGTTTGCTATTCGGCGAACACCCGATGTTCGAGTCGAACTTAGGTTCGACTCGAACATCGGGCTCATCTCTATGTAACATCCGGAATTTGAATGTATTTCATGTTTCCTTACTAAAACCCTTGGTGTTCAACCACTTCACCATCTCAGTACCACATCCTCGCCTGGTTCAGGTTAAGAACCATGAGGAATATGAGATGCAATCAATCATTAACTGCCGTAGGTTCCGTGGGCGCATACAGTACCTGGTTCATTGGAAAGGTTCCGGTCTGGAGGAGCGGTTGTAGGTATCGTCCTCGGACGTACTTGCTCCTGTCCTTCTCTGTGCTTTCCATAGACATTTTCCCCTCAAACCTGGTGGCCCTCTGAGGGGGAGGGGTCGTTGAGTAGGGGGTACTGTCAGGGTTGGGCTCAGCCCTCCCTTCTCAGTGCTCAGCTGTCGGTTCATTTCGCCCATGCCTTTACCTTGGTCAACATATCTGTAGATTATCTGCTGATGTTCCTGTTAAAGACTTGCATGGCTGACGTCCCTTCTGGTTCCTGATCCTGTTTGCTGTCTTCGACTATGCTGATCTCTGGCTTCCTGATTTAATGGCTTGCACTGACTACCCTCTTTGATTACCAAATCTTTGCTATGTTTTGACTACGTTTACTATTTGTACCAGTTTTGCAACTAGATTAAAAGGTGTGATTTTTACTGCATTTTCTTTCTTTGTCTGATTCATGGTTCCTGACACCACTGAGTGTAATTTATTCTCCGTATAAATACAGCTGTTCTGTGAAGCCCTCAGATGTTTGTTACAGAACCTTAGTGAACAAACAACATCATGAAGGCCAGGTAACACACCAGACAGGTCAGGAATAAAGTTGTGGAGAAGTTTAAAGAAAATTTAGGTTATAACAAAAATATCCCAAGCTTTTAACATCCCAAGGAGCACTGTTCAATCCATCATCCAAAAATGGAAAGAGAATAGCACAAGTGCAAACCTACCAATACATGGCCATCCACCTAAACTGACAGGCCGGGCAAGAAGAGCATTAATCAGAGAAGCAGACAAAAGGCCCAATGTAACTCTGGAGGAGTTGCAGTGATCCACAGCTCAGGTGGGAGATTCTGTCCACAGGACAACGATTAGTAATTCACTCCACAAATCTGGCATTTATGGAAAAGTGGCAGGAAGAAAGCCATTTTTGAAAGAAAGCTATAAGAAGTCCCCTTTGCAGTTTGCGAGAAGCCATGTGGGGGACACAGCAAACATGTGGAAGAAGGTGGTTTGTTCAGACGAGGCTAAAATTTTACTTTTTGGCCTAAAAGTAAAACGCTATATGTGGCGGAAAACCAACACTGCACATCATCCTGAACACACCAACTCCAACGTGAAACATGGTGGCGGCAGCATCATGTGGGGATGCTTTTCTTCAGCAGGAACAGGGAAGCTGGTTAGAGTTAATAGGAAGATGGATGGAGCCAAATACGGGGCAATCTTAGAAGAAAACCTGTTAGAGTCTGCAAAAGACTTGAGACTGGGGCAGAGGTTCACCGTCCAGCAGGACAACGACCCTAAACATACAGCCAGAGCTACAATGGAATGGTTTAGATCAAAGCATATTCATGTGTTAGAATGGCCCAAAGTCCAGACCTAAATCTAATTGAGAATCTGTGGCAAGACTTGAAAATTGACACTCTCCATCCAATCTGACAGAGCTTGAGCTATTTTGCAAAGAAAAATGGACAAACATTTCACTCTCAGATGTGCAAAGCTGGTAGAGACATCCCCAAAAAGACTTGCAGCTTTAATTTTAAGTGAAAGGTGGTTCTGCACAGTATTGACTCAGGTGGGCTGAATACAAATGCACACCACACTTTTCATATATTTATTTGTAAAAAATTTTGAAAACCATTTATCATTTTACTTCCACTTCACAATTATGTGCCACTTTGTGTTGGTCTATCACATAAAATCCCAATAAAATACATTTACGTTTTTGGTTGTAACATGACAAAATGTGGAAAATGTCAAGGGTTATGAATACTTTTTCAAGGCACTGTATATACGTGATCTGACACTTCCGGGTAGGGGGCTGATACCAGCCGGATACCAGGGACTCAATGTCTGCCGACACCCGCCAATCGAGAAAAAGACACAGAACTTCAATCTGACTATATAAACAAGGCAGATTGCTGTTCTAACAGGAGGGAAGGGATTGAATTTGTGTCACCTGCAAAGCAGGTTTGTATCCTTCAATAATAAAAGCAGTGCTGAAGGATACAAACGTGTTTTTTATTGGAATCTTTGTAAATGTACACCCCCCCCCCTTTTTTACTTATTAAACCCACTATACAGTGTCACACTATGTTATTTATGCACCTACTTGTTTACAAGGCATGTTTCATTAAATTTTGGTTCAGATAATTAGTTACGAAGCAGCTGCTAAAAGATTGACACACCTGGGTGCCTATTAAGCCACTGGCTGCAGACCACCATGGTTAGGATGACAGCAGGCAAATTAAATATTATGTATAAATATAAAATGGGATTCACCCTTTCTTCTAGGTAAATATCAAGAACTGTATGGTTATTATGCCTTACACAATATCATTAAAATTTGCATCTTGTCCATAGGTTCCCTTTAGTAACATGACAGCAATCCTTAGAGACATAAGATGTAGAAACTAGAGCAATACTTCATTGCTAGCTCAAAGTCCTCTCCTTACAGCTTCTACTGGTTGTGGCCTAGTTTTCAAAAATTAGGTCAGCTGTGAGCTCTTCATTACCCCCAGACTAAACTGCAGAGAATTCAGCAAATGTTATGTGCCTCTCAGTGGGGTATTGTTTGCTTCCTCTATATATTGACTCAGGAAGAGTTCTATACCCAGAGCTGGTAAACACTACCAGGCATAGGAAGTAGGTCCACACGCACGATGATTGAATTAGGTGAATGAATAACATTGTGTCTCCTAAAGCATCCTTCTGGTGAATTAGAGTAACCAAAGAAACAAAAGCAGACACAATTATCTTAATATGCTATGCATTGATGAAGCTCACCTATCAAGTTAGAAATTTGAGGAATGCACCAGTTTTAATCAGATAACAAAGTTCTAACTGGTGAGTTCCGTACAATGAAACCTTTTTCTGTTTAAAGATGGTGTTGAAAAAAACTCAAATACTGATTAAGATGTTGAACTGTGATGGCAGCTTTAAACACAAATAGACCTGAGCAATGAAATATTGTTTGGCCCAATTTTTTTTTTTTTAAAGATTTTTATTGGGTTTTACAATTTACATGTGATATCAAAAACAATATAAACAGGTAGTTACAAGATAATTTGTCGATGCATGAAAGTCAAACCCAATAGTAACATCAATAAGCTACCAAAGTAATCATAGAAAATGGCCTCATCCAAGGCATAGCCTGTCACCCCTTTCGGGTACAGTGTGAGCAGGCGTAGTTGTTTGGCCCAATTTTATACACTTCATTCATATCAATGTTTTTACAATTCATTATACTTTTGTTTCATCACAGAGTACTTTGGAAAAGGCAAGCTGAAGGTTAAAAAAAAGGAATCTATGTTCCTGAAAACAGTACATCTCTAAGCCCCCGTACACACGGTCGGAAATTCCGACCACAGAATCCGTCAGATTTTTTCTCTACGGATTTTGTCCGAAACTGGTGTTGCATACACACGGTCGGACAAAGTTGTACGAAAATCTGATTGTTCCGAACGTGGTAACGTTCGTTGTGTACTACGGAACTACGTAGAGGCTAGTAGTCAATAGCTTTGGTCTCGTAATTTGATCTATGCATGCGTGGCACTTTGTCTGTCGGAATTCCCTACACACGATCAGAAAAAGTCCAATCGGATTTAGTTGTCGGAAAATTTGAGATCCTGCTGTCAAATTTTTTCCGTCAGAAATTCTGACGGAAAAAGCCTGCTAAAACCCTACACACGATCGGATTTTCCGACAATATAATCCGATCAGACTTTTGTCCATCGGAATATCCGACCTTGTGTACAGTGCATTAAGGTTGGATAAAAGTTTTGCAGCTACAGAGATATCAGAAGTAGCAGCTGCTACTATGCCTTCAAGCTTGACGGTAGCCAGTTTTAATCAGATTCAAGAATTATTGGCTTATTCCCTTTTATTTCACCAATGAAGATCAGTTATATTGTATGAAGGTTGTGTGCATAAGTTGGTATAACCCAATAGCCCTCAAACTTTCTAAATATCTAAATCCATGCTATATGTATGTTGGAGCAGGTGTGCCCTCTAAAAAGGGTTGAGGTGTAGAGTCTAGGTACACACCACCAGATCTTCACAAAGCAACCCAATAGGGGTGATTAACTTTGCAGGAGGGTGTACCAGGTTGCAGCTTTGGGCATATTTGTAAATATGGCAGCTGACCAGGGGTTAGAACCAGAGCATGGTACAAAGTAGACAGGCAGATTAAAAAACAAAGGGTTAGGGTGGGCATTGAACAAGAGTAGTCAAATATAAGCTGAAGAGAAGTAGGAATGCAGGACTGCAGAAGCTAACACAAACTAGAGCCTTGGCTTGAGCCTATTGCTCAGGAAACATGTGTTGGCCTGAGCAGACAGTGACGTTGATTGACAGGCATGGCCTGGGACTGGCTGTATAGTCCCTATATTAATCAGTAGGTGGAATCAGGTCAGCTTATACATCACAGTCATGTAGCTCAAAGCGGGCTGTAGTCACAAGGTGAAAGAGATTACATGATGATAGAACTATGCAGAGTTGCAGACCAGCTTTGCTGCTGATCTTTAACATTAAACAAAGGGCCAGTTCACTGTCCTTCAGACTTTAGGGGAGCCAGTGGGATTAGAAAATGACCCAGGGTTGGTGAGCAATGGAAATTAAAAACTTTCTAGCACCTGTGGTTAGTGGGAAGTGGAACCATGCCTCAACACTGATGTGGAAGGAATAATGCCCCAAGGGTTTATTAAAGGCAGGCCGAGGGCCGCATTTTGCCCATGGGCCACTGTTTGGGAACCACTGGTATAACCAATAATGATGAGATTTTGGGGGCCTGGTTTATACCTTATGTAAGGCCCAGACAATGTTACAATGTCTCTGTTGTCCACAGTAACCAATAAGATGCTTTCTTCATATATTTGCCCTACGCTTGAAATAATGTAAAGTTGAAATATGATCATGGCGGGTGCCAGGATTTTTGACACCCTAGGCGAAACCCGAGGCAAACATTTTGCCACCCCCCTGATGAAGTCACATGACGTCACGCGTAGGGACACGGAGAGGCATTCATACCTGAAAGATAACGAGTTTGGCGCTCGTTTGGAGATAAGCAAAACCTTTATTTTTATTCTGTGAGTTTTTTACTGTGAGTTTCTATTTTAATGCTTGAATAAACTGCTTACTAAGCTATTATTTAAACGTACTACACTATACGGCTCCCCCTTCATTTATTTTTCACCTACCACTCCGGCGATTGCCGAGAGAGATAAGGCTAAAGATACCAGGAGCCAGGGAAGGGAAAAGGAAACACGCACCCTCCTAGACAGAGCAGCACGTTAGAAGAAGAGGACAGCAGAACCCATATCACTATCTTTATGCGGTTAACCCTTTACCGCAAGGTAAGGGTCCATTACTTATCATAGTGTGCCCCGCACGAAGAGGAACGCCCCCCACTATTTTATGACACCCCACTGCACGAACACCACTCCTGTATAAATACCATATCACTTACACCGAGATTTGTAATCACAATTATCAAACTGTCAAGGACTTTTTTTCTCTATATCACGGACCTATGTGCATGCAGCTGAGTCTGCTACTTGATTTTGGTCACATTTACCTCTTTACGGATATTTATTCCCAGCCACGTTCTCATAAAATAACTTTGTGCTACTCTATTTTGCATTTTTTTCTGTTGAAATCGCATTTTCTCTGTTAAATCGCATTCTGCTTTTTTTTGCAACTCAGTTTTTTGCAAATCGCATTCTGCGTTTTTTGCAACTCAGTTTTTTTTTTGTGCATATATATATATGTATAACTCTCTCTAGTCAAGCAGACTAGCTCCACTTATGCTTCACTATCTGCACCTTTAATGCATTGTGCACTTTCATTCACTGTTTAATTGTTTATTCTTGTCAGTGCATCTTACTCTCATCACATTCCGCAGATTGAGATATGAACTTTTTTCTACACTGTATCGCATAGCCAGTGTTATTATATATACCAGCACCTCACAGTTTTACTATATATACCGACACGTCACGGTTATATATATTTATTCTTTGCAGTATGCACTTTATATTTTATATTGATATACACCATATGTTCACCTAATATTTTTTATATACTTTATTGATATTTTTTATGTCTCATATTTATGATGTTTTACTAGCTATTATATGTATGTGTCATTAGTCATTTTGACACTCTCGCAATTTTTACATATTTATCTATCGGCCACCACTATTATCAGTATATTTATTGATCGCAGTACATTGTGCTTACCACTAGGTATCATTCACCTCATACTTAGAGACTGGTAGACGAGACAATACTATTGTCCATTACCATTGTATACATTAGGGGTTCACGCTTTTGCCCCAATACTGCCACCTTGAGGTAGATCTAATACATTCCCCTGGGGAACAGCGCAGCATCACCCCCACTTTTCTATACCTTGTTCAGTAGGTACGGTCTGACCTACATTCGGTGCTTGCAGCAGTCCCCCCTCAGTCAACCCTTCCGTCCCATCCCCTACCCTCTCCACGGTAGCGCAGGAATACTCTATCACATTCTATTGCCACCCTATAGCTCCACCCCTGACCCCACCCCCTTTTCCTTGCCCATGTATACCCCACCTTTTTAATGAAGTGCCCAAATGCAGTCCACCAGCGCCCATCAAATGCAGCCCACCAGCACCCATCAAATGCAGCCTCACCAGCGCCCATCAATGCAGCCTCACCAGTGCCCATCAAATGCAGCCTATCAGCGCCCATCAATGCAGCCTCACCAGCGCCCATCAAATGTAGCCTCGCCAGCACCCATCAAATGCAGCATACCAGCTTGCTTCCATTCATTCAGGAGTCGGGACACATACACAGTCCTCTGCCACTGCTGCGTCTCTAACACTATGTGCAAATGGAGTGGCCACTGCCTGCTGATGCTGAGACTTAGTTGGTTGCTGCAGAGAGAAGAAAGTAGCAACACCAGTGGCTGGGCGCCCTAGGCAGCAGGGCGCCCTAGTCGGCTGCCTAGTTTGCCTAGTGGTAGCCCCAGCCCTAAATATGATCTCTTGCTAGGGAAAACAAACCTTTCCTCCTTCTTTCCGGTATATATACTAGTGGATGAAGCACTGTAGTCTGTTGCCCCAAACCGTTTGCATCTTTGTGATGCTATCATGCTGCTGCAGTCTTCTGTGGGCTGAGAGGACACTGCCGCTAGACAGCCCTCTTTCAGGGCCCGACGTCACATGACCATAGATTTAGTAGAGTATTTTGAGCATTGAAAATATTTATTTTTAATTAACACAGTAATAAGTTAGGGAATGTCTTGAGTTTAGCTTTAAGCAAAGCATTCACAAGATTTATTTGGCTAAACTTAGGAAAGTGCAATCAGAAAGGAATAACTAGAAGCGGGACATTCCGTACCTACTGGAATGGGTCATGTTTGGTCAGAAACGTATCGCCACTTTTCCTGTCTTTCATCTGTCCCCCACTAGTCCCACAAATAAAGCTCTTCTTCTACACTAAGATAGAACAAGGTTAAATGTATGGCACACTGATTTGAGGCACTAATTAAATAAATGGGCACCTCATTTTAGCAGCAACAGGTGGTAAATTGGAACACATTTGATCTTTATATCTGCAATATGAATAGACAATTCCTATCAAAGAAAGGGGGAATTGAAAAGGCCGTGGAGCTACCTCAAGGCAAGCTCAGTGGCTACAAAAGGCTGTTTGTGACTGGCATGTTGTATAAAGGGTGGATTTCACACTGGTAAAATCCAGCTCATTAACATATGACTTCTAATTATTATTACAAGCGCTAAAGCCTGTGCTGTAATGCTAATTACCACCTAGCGGCATGTTCGTTTGAGGAGTCTAACAGGATAATTCTCTTTCCATGGCAGTGATTCAAACTGGCTCATTCAGTAAGGAAGTGATGATCCCCAAAGTGCAGTAAGCCATAGCCAATCAGAAACTAATCTGACTAAAGGTAAGGGAAATCTGATTGGTTGCCATCGATTTCTACATTTAATACATCATCTTTGCTCTTTGCGCTGCTTTTTCTTTTGTTTGTGCTGCTTTATTGTATACTTAAAATGAATCTCTAAAACATTTTTTTTCTGAAAACATAATAAAATATTGAATATTTTGCTGTTTATATTAAATAATTTACCATTTTAGAATGTTTCATTCAACATTTTGTTTAGTAGGTCCAGTCTACCTAGTACTTTAACAGAATAGGTAATCGGCCAAATAATCAGCCAGGGAGAACTATTTTTGCAGTTTACTACACATGTGCAAAGTTAAAAGCAATAATGCATAATGGGTTTAGGATGGAAAAAATACAGTGCCTTGAAAAAGTGTTCATACTCCTTGAAATTTCCCACAATTTGTCATGTTACAACCAAAAACGTAAAATTAACTTGATTGGGATTTTAAATCATAGACCAACACTAAATGGCACATAATTGTGAAGTGAAAGGAAAACGACAAATGTTTTTCAAAAATGTTCACAATTAAATACCTGAAAAAGTGTGGCGTGCATTTGTATTGAGTCAATACTTTGTAGAACCACCTTTTGCTGCAATTACAGCTGCAAGTCTTTTTGGGTATGCACATCTGAGAGTGAAATTGTTGCCCATTCTTCTTTGCAAAATAGCTCAAGCTCTGTCAGATTGGATGGAGAGTGTCTGTGAACAGCAATTTTCAAGTCTTGCCACAGATTCTCAATTGGATTTAGGTCTGGACTTTGACTGGGTCATTCTAACACATGAACATGCTTTGATCTAACCCATTCCATTGTAGCGCTGGCTGTAAGTTTAGGGTCATCGTCCTGCTGGAAGGTGAACCTCCCCCCAGTCTTAAGTCTTTTGCAGATTCTAACAGGTTTTCTTCTAAGATTGCCCTGTATTTGGCTCCATCCATCTTCCCATCAACTCTGACCAGCTTCCCTTTCCCTGCTGAAGAAAACCATCCCCACAACATGATGCTGCCACCACTATGTTTCACGGTGGGGATGGTGTGTTCGGGGTGATGTGCAGTGTTAGTTTTCCGCTAAGTATAGCGTTTTGCTTTTAGGCCAAAAAGTTCAATTTTGGTCTCATCTGACCAGAGCACCTTCTTCCACATGTTTGCTGTGTCCCCCACATGGCTTCTTGCTAACTGTAAATGGGACTTCTTATGGCTTTCTTTCAAAAATGTCTTTCTTCTTGTCACACTTCCATAAAGGCCAGATTTGTGGAGTGCACAACTAATAGTTGTCCTGTGGACAGATTCTCCCACCTGATCTGTGGATCTCTGCAGCTCCTCCAGAGTTACTATGGGCCTCTTGGCTGTGTCTCTGATTAATGCTCTCCTTGTCCTGCCTGACAGTTTAGGTGGACGGCCATGTCTTGGTAGGTTTGCAGTTGTGCCATACTCCTTCCATTTTTGGATGATGGATTGAACAGTGCACTGTGAGATGTTCAAAGCTTGGGATATGTTTTAATAACCTAACCCTACTTTAAACTTTTCCACAACTTTATCCCTGACCTGTCCGGTGTGTTCCTTAGCCTTCATGATGCTGTTTATTCATTAAGGTTCTCTAACAAACCTATGATGGCTTCACAAAACAGCTGTTGTTTATACTGAGATTAAATTACACGCAGGTGGGCTCTATTTACTAATTAGGTGACTTCTAAAGGCAATTGGATCTACTCGATTTTAGTTAGGGGTATCGGAGTAAAGAGGGCTGAATACAAATGCACGCCTCACTTTTCAGATATTTATTTGTAAAAGATTTAGAAAACTATTTATCATTTTCCATCCACTTCACAATTATGTGCCACTTTGTGTTGGTCTATCAGATAATATACCAATAAAATAAATTTACGTTTTTGGTTGTAACATTACAAAATGTGGAAAATTTCAAGGGGTATGGATACTTTTTCAAGGCACTGTATGTATACACTGCAGAATAATGAAAGCTGCACAAATATGGACTCTTTACAGAAATAACTCAATCAGGGTAACATGTGGCTGCAAAGCATACACTCTATAAGATTTTATAGAAACAAAGAGCCTAGCCTAGCCTAGCGGACCTAGAAATAAGACTGGCTTCAAAACCGGACGCTAGGGCAGCTATTGGCTACTGGCTATGAACTTCCTTATTCTACATCATCACGTTCGAATCCGGCGGACTTTTGGAGTGATCGTGTGTGGCCAAGTCCGTTTGCTTGAAAGTCCGGCGGACCTTAGCTGCAAAGTCCGTCGGATTTTCCGCCAGACTAAGTCCGCCGGAAAGTCCCATTGTGTGTCTGGGTCATCTGGAGAAGCTGTGTGCTATTATTCTCCTGCCAGGCTAACCGCACAGTAGTTCTGTCAGTGGTGGGCCTCTTACCTGGCTGCAGATCACATGCCCAGCTACCTCTACCTCATTTTATTTTGGTAAAGCCATGAATGTCTGATTGTCTTTGCTTTCCCAGTGGTTATATCACTTATAAAAATTACTAGTTTAAAAATAAAAAAATGAATAACCTTTTGTCACTAGTGCATTTTTTTGTTTGTTTAAAGAGTGTTTTTAGCCAAAATGTATTTTTTTTGTTTAATTTTTTGGCAGAGCAGGGGGAGTTAGATTCCTTGTCAGGATTGCATTATTGTCTGTGTCCACCCTTCTCTATTTGTCCTGATCACCATTTTACCATAGAAAATAATGAGCAATCCAAAATGTGCAGTTTCTCATTGAGAGAGGACACCTGTTCTAAAGACAACTAAGAAGGGGGTTCCCCTCATTGAACTGTTGTGCATCCAGGACAGGAAGTCAAGGGAAATTCTATTAGGGCATATAAATAAAATCCTGAAAGAGGTTTTAACTATTCCCTTTTACATCCAAACCAAAAAAAGATTTTGGCATTAGATATCCTTTTATTTTTAATTTTTGTGTTTAGATTCTTTTTGGAATTTCATTTTATAAACTTTTGTTTAAAAAAAAGTGCCTAATTTCCCCTGATCGAGCCTATTCTTAAATTGTGACAATAGTCCTACACAGAGCTGTTTGTATTTGAGCTTGTTAAATGCCTTGTAGGCCGATGAGACAGAGGGGCTTAATATCTCAGGGGCCCTTATCATGGGATTAAAATCGCTCTAATGCTACACACTGACACAAATATCAGTTGGATCTGGGATTCCGCTTTTCATTTTTATTACCATGTTTCTGTACTTTTTTTTTTCTTTTGCATATTTACTGTCAGTTCGAAAAAAAAAAAAAAATATATAAAAACTGATCAATAGTGTTGAAATTCCTCTGATCACCATTCAGTTTATTTTAGCTGTGAAAAAAAAAATCAGTTAATTAAGGAATGACAAAAACAAATTCAAGTTAAATTCACAGAAACTTTGGGAAACTTTAATATCTAGTCTTTTTTCCAATTTGACCTGAAAAATTTGATGTGTATAGTGATTAAAAAATCTTGACGCAGGTCAATCTTCCTTCGTTTTGTTTAGATCAAACAGTTGTTTTTTGGAGGACTTAAACGATCCCTATTATAGAAAGCAGGGCTGGCCACTAATGGTCCAAAAAAAGCAACCAGTACTCCTAATTCCTACCATCCTCATGAATATCAGGCTGTTTCTGATTGTCCTGTGAGCCATAATGAGTGCTTCAGGCAGTTTGAGGTGCTAATTATTGCAGAGTTGGATATCCGGCTTGTGTGTAGGTCTGATCCTTTCTGCTTTGGAACAAAATAAACAAGCAATGTAAGTGCATGAGCATGAGTGTGACTGGTCATACACTAGTAGACTTTTGTATGAATGTTCAGTATATCAGTACATTTAATGATATTATGAATGTCATTCGAATGTACATCAAAAAATGTTTGATTTTAACATCTTATTTGGGAATAAATTGACTTTCTGAATGAAAACCACATTTACTGTTAAAAATGTCTTCGTTCAAGAAAAAAAATCCACTCTGCTCCTTCAAATTTCTTGTCACTGCAGTTGATTTGATCCCACTAACGATTAGAAAATCAAATGAACATTTTAAAAATAAAATTTTTTGTTTAACAGAAATTCCACTACTTTATAGCCAGCTTAAAGGCCCATACACACGATCTGACTTTTTGACAACCAACATGCAAATTAGCTGTTTTGGACCAACATCCGACCGTGTGTACGCTCCATTGGACCAACTTTTTTCATGTTTCATCAGACTTTTGTTGGCTGACCGAACGGACCAACTTTCTGCCAACAAAAGTCCGATGGACCAAAGTCCGGCCGTGTGTACACAAAACCAACGGACTTTTGTACAAACCAATGCAGAACCAATGCAAAAGATCAGACAACAATACAGAAGTTGATCAAAGGTGGCGGTAAAGAGCAGAAAAACCAAGTGATTTGGTGAAAGTTGGCTGAAAAAGTCCTGCCGTGTGTATGCAATACCAACTTGGGGCCAACGCCCTTTGGACAAAAATCCATGGGAATGTTGGTCCACGGTCCGATCGTGTGTATGAGGCTTAAGGCAGAGCTCTAGCATTCTGTCACTTTAAAATAGTTTGTTTGGACCAAACTGGTCCAAATGAACTATTACCCTCACTAGCAGATGTGCCAGCTGTGAATACTCTATAAACTTTATGTAGCCTCCAGCTGTGTTCCAGCAACTCCAAGAACAAAACTGAGTTGGGCTGAGTTCTGCTCAGTTATTCAGAGGAAGCTTTGTATTTTATCAAAGAATACAAGGCTTCCACTGATTGGCTGAGGTGGGGATCATGGCATCATCTATTCGCCTTTCCACCTCAGCCAGTCAGAGGAAGCTTTGTATTCATTCAGAAAGTACAAAGCATCCTGTGGGTTGGCTCTGAGGAAGATGCAAGGCCTCGAAATGCGTCAGCATGCTATACTGCTGAACTGTATCTGCTGTACAGTTTTCTCCCTGGTGCTAGTAAATTTAGTTTGCCAGGCAGTAGTTGCCCAGGTGGATTGTTAGTAGATCCACTGATTCCTCTCTAGTTCTGGACTTGCTGCGCCTAGGTGGCGTTTTTCTAGTGACATTAGATAGACAAGGGCTTAGCAAGGTCAGGTTACGAATGTATGGGCTGTCTCAGCCAATGGACATGGGTTTCTTTAAGCCCCTTGGCCTACTTGGAGAGCCTATTTATTTGGGTGGAGTCAGGTGATTGGGTTCTGTGCCACCCGGACGGCTGTCTGGGTGGATGTGTGTTATGTTGCCCTGGGCTGCTAGGCTGGAATCCTGAGGCCTATCCCGGGGACATCTGGCTGCTAGGCTATCTGAGGCCTATCCAGAAGCAGGAGAAGCAGCGCAGGGTTGGGACTGCAGCATTGGAGTCCAACCAAGAGTAAAGGTTCAGCCGGACGCGGAACCAGTTGAGGTCAGAGGTAGAGGGGAAGCTGTCGCCACTAAGGGACCATCCACCTTGTTACCAGAGACCACTGCGAGTGAGCTGGAGCCAGTACCAGATCAGTCTTCTCACCAGCCGTGGACGGTGAAGAAGTGGGAAAACTTCAGCAAGTGCCAAGTCAGGGACCCAGTGGGACAGCCAAGGTGATGCTTGAGGAGCATCAGTGAGTGCCAAGCCAGGAACCTAGCGGGTCAGCAGGGGTGACGCTTGAAGAGTCTCTGTGAATGCCAAGCCAGGGACCCAGCAGGGAAGCAGGGGTGACGCTTGAGGAAGATACTGAGTAATGGAAGTGGAAGAGCTCAGGGGATCCAGTGGCGATTGTGTCTGAGAGTCTAATAAGAGACTGGGAGCTTAGTGAGTGAAGACCTACAGTGAGAGACTGTAGCCTGTGAGGAGAACGATCTGTGTTACCCATAGTTAAGTACAAATACCGTTAGTGACTGTTGCAAGGTTTGTTGCCATAGGAGACAGCGGTCCTACCTATACAGAAGTGGTATCCGGCTGGAGGCCTTCCCCTGTATAGCTGTCTACCTATAGAAATTTCTGAGTCTGACAATTATCATTGCATCTACCTAAGGGTGTCCTGGCCCTAACCCTCTCTCCCACAGTTCTTGTTCAAGAGACAACAAATCTCTTTGCATTCAAAAAGTGTCTGGCGCCCATCACTTCAACTGGTATTACACCCACTATGCCTTGTAACCCACTCTACCAAGAAGGATGTCAGCTCTCCCTGACGCTGGAGGTCACCATAAGGACTCTAGGGGTCGGGGCCATTGATACAATAGGATGCACATTAAAGCTGAATTCTAGGTATATGTTCCATACCTGGCCAATACCCGTGGAAACTGAAAATCACTCTAGTATGTACCACTACTACAGTGATCGCTGCTAGCTTCCGGGTCCTGGGCTGAGAGGCAGCGCTGCTGCATAGTGAACACAGGAATTCGCTCATCCAGCAGGGGCTCCATTCTGGGAACACTTTGTATTTACTCAATGAATGCATACCATTGCCTGGTTGTTAGAAGTTGAGATTTTGACACTCCGCTTCCCCACCTCGTCCAATCAAAGAATGTTTAGAATTCATTAAGAAAATGCAAGGTGTCCTCTGAATGTTGCTCATCCCAAGTGAGCGACCTCCTGTAATCACTATGCAGCAGGGCAACCACTCGACATGGGACCCAGAAGCTAAAGGAGCAGTGCCTACTACAGTGATTTCCAGCTTCCACACAAATCATTCAGGTATGGCTCATGCATAATTACATTGGTCCGAACTGAAAATTTGCAAAAGTATCCATACCTAAACTTCTTCAGCTTTAATAAATAATGAAATCCATCTCCAATATTTGCTGCTCCAACAGCTCGTCTTCAGACACTTTTCATTGTTGTATATCCTTCGAGGAGAATAGATTGTCAGTTCCTCTGGGGCAGGGACTGGTACGAATTATTCTATGTATTCTGTAAAGCATTATAGAATATATCAAGTGTTCTATAACTGCTGGCAATAAATATGTAATGCGTATATCTTATATACAACATATCCATGTAACTCCCTAGGCAATTGCTTCTTTTATTGCATAGAAAGAATTAGCATTGCACATTACCAGGGAAAAGTACTTGCAAACTCCTGTGGTGATGTATGTATGCTGCATTTTTACTGCATAGGCATTTTTATCTGAGAAGGTATTTATCAAATTACCTTAAAAAAAGTAATTCCTCAGCTTTGGCATTCATTTAGCAAATATGCTTTTTTTTTTAATGCTCCGATCTATTTCTAGCTGCTACGGACCATAAGAAGCTTCCACGTTTAAAATACTTAATTGCTTGCAAGACTTAACTCATTTAAATAACAGGATCCAGCCAAGTTCTCTATACCAGCAGGCAGAATGTTCAGAGTTTAGATAACGGCATCTGGCATTTATAGAACAGATTGTAAGATTGCAAATAGAAGTTCACTTAAAATGAACGTGAGCTGAAGCCCGGCAGCTAGAATAAATTCTGCTCAACCCACTTGGTATGGCTGGTGCCCTACTTATTAGCTCTATGGCACTGAGCCAGCTGGGTGCCCTTGGCACGTGCAATGACCTCTTGAGAGAGCGAGAAAAAAAAATGATGCTACATGTCTTATTAAACACAAGGAACCATTTTTTTTTTTTTTAACTGACACTATTAAGGGCACAAAGGTTAACAAATGTGTGCAGTATGCAGATTTCTGCAATTTATAATAAACATTGCTAAGCATTTCTATGGCAATTAGAGCTGATCTGATGCATATGTATGTTGTTTGTTGCTGACCCAAAGAATATAGAAAAGGTTCCAAAAAGCAAAGGGGAGCAAAGCATTAAAAATTTAGTTTTACTTTAATTAAACAAATAGCAAAAAGATATTAAAGTCTTAATTCACCTAATTTATCCAATCGTCTCATAAATTACTCACTAATTGAAGTACATCTAAACCCTAAAGGCCCATCCACAGTGTTTCATTACCGCAAATACCCAAAAACACGCATTACATGCATCAGAGCATTGTGGTGTCATTCATTTTCAGTGGTCATCTGACAGACTAATAGGATGCACATACATGCATTGCAGCACACTGCACCGCACTAGCATGCACCATGATGTGCATGTCCATATTTTTTGTCTTTTTTTGTGTAGCCATGTGCTTCCCTGCTCCCCCTCCCCCAGCAAGCAATCACCAAAGGGAGAGGCGGATAATGGGACATGTAGTCCTGGAGAATGCACTGGCTGTAGACAGCAATGGGTTTTTGAAATACAACTTATGGGAAGCTCTGCTTTGGAGAGGAGGAGAGAGCATATGTTTTTACCAAACTAAGTTCTGGAGACTAAGTTCTGGAGACTAAGTTCTGGAGAGAGTCAGTGCAGCCCAAGCAGAGAGGGTAAGAGGATCGTGGGGATCCCTCTCAAGAGAAAGAGAGATCGAGCCACCGGAAGCCATCACAGAGTGGGAAGCCAGAGAGAACAAAGCTGTGACCTGAATGCAGAGAGATAGAGCCACTGCTGGGATACAGACTTAGCTGCGCTGCCTACCTGAGTCACCATAGGCAACCCAGAGCGAGTGGACGTCTAGACAGAGGGATCACCACTGCTGTGTCACTGGGTCTAGTGAGAGGACCTTGCAGCCATTACTTGATACCTCCTCTAAAGACTGAACCTACTGCCTGCAGGCCTTGCTGACTAAACTTAAGCGCACCAACAGTTATTGAGCCCCAACATTTATCTGGCTAAAAAGTCAGGACTAAAGACTGTCGCCCTAATTGTTGCTACCCAGAGACTTTTTTCCGACGTGTATAGACCCCCCTGCAGTACAGTCCCTCCCTACATTACAGACCCCCCTACAATACAGACCCCCCACAGTACAGACCCCCCTTACAATAAAGACCCCCCCTACAGTACAGACCCCCTACAGTGCAGACCCCCTCCTACAATACAGACCCACCTACAGTGTAGACCCCCCTTCAAACCCATAAGGTACCTCGGCTCAGATGATCAGCGCAGGACATGCACAGTCAGCATGTGTAGACATAACGGAGGAGGGGAGGCATCTTCACTCTGAGACAGCCGAGACTTATCAGAGGCGCGGCCACGAGAGAAGGGGATCATTGCGGCCAGGTCCCGGGTGTGCCGAAAGGGTGTCACCCGGGTGCGCCTTGCAAACCCCCCCCCCCCCTGCAAAGCCAGGCTCTGTGTGTGTGTGTGTTAGCTGCCGCTGCCTGTCACCGCTCCCGCGCTCCGTGCCGCTGCTCAAACCCGACCGCTGTCTCTGCTTCAGTCGCCACTGGGCCAGCCCACTAGCCCAGCAGCAAGCAGCAGTGCTCGGCGCCACCAGCCAACCGCTGCTGTGCCTGTGCTGAAGTAAAGAACACTGCCGATTGGCACCCCCTTGGCCTGCGCACCTGGTGGGCGCCTGTCTCGCCAACCGCTTGGTACGCCCCTGGTTGCACATTGTCCCTTTAATCCAGGACACATATTAATCACACAGGTTCTGAGGCTGATTTAATGCAGCTAAAGCACCAAGTGAGTTTAATTACCACCTTAATCAGCCCCAGAACCTGTGTAATTAATGTGTGTACTGGATTAAAGGAATGATGTGGCAACCCTAGCCTCAGGTGGGTGGCCTAAGGGCCTGGATGTTGAAGCTAGTCCGGTATCACTGGAGAAAGGTGTCACTTCAAAGATGGAAGGAGCCAACCAAAAATGTCCCTGGACATTTTGTGAGTACAGACTGCTGTGAGAGATCTTAGAGACTTTTGGGCTGTTGCCACCCCTCTTGTGCTGGAGAGTCAGATGTGTGTGTTCGATTAAAATGGACATTGGCAATCCACTGGGAAAAGAACCTGGGCAAGTTTCCATCAACCCTTACAGGGTTAGTGCTACATTAACAGTAATTGATATATTGATAATAAATAAAAAATAAAAAACACGTTTAAAAAAGTTTTTAAAGTATGACTCAAATCTATTATAGTTTACATAACATATATTTACGACTTTAAAAGAACCCTGACAACACTTTTCTATTCCCCTAAGAACTACCTGTGCCTAATTCAGACAAGCATTTGCGCCAGTGTCAGTATCATTACCAACACATGTGGCAACTTCAGGTAGTTCTAACTACAACCACTTTAACCAATTAAGCACGGACCATTTGGCTGCCCAAAGACCAGAGCACTTTTTGCGATTCGGCACTGTGTCACTTTAACTGACAAGTGCGCGGTCGTGCGATGTGGCTTCCAAACAAAATTGACATCTTTTTTTCCCCACAAATAGAGCTTTATTTTGGTGGTATTTGATCACCTCTGCGGTTTTTATCTTTTGCGCTATAAACAAAAAAATAGCGTCAATTTTGAAAAAAAACACATTATTTTTTACTTTTTGCTATAATAAATATCCTCCAAAAATATATAAGAAAAAAAAAGTTTTCCTCAGTTTAGGCCGATACGTATTCTTTTACATATTTTTGGTAAAAAAAAATCGCAATAAGCGTTTAATGATTGGTGTGCGCAAAAGTTATAGCGTCTACAAAATATGGTGGATAGGCATTTTTATTAATACATTTTTTTTACTAGTAATGGCGGCGATCAGCGATTTTTATCATGACTGCGACATTATGGCGGACAGATCAGACACTTTAGGTGCAATTTTGGGACCGTTTACACTTATACAGCGATCAGTGCAATTAAAAATGCATTGATTACTGTATAAAATGTGATTGGCAGTGAAGGGGTTAACCACTAGGTGGCGCTGTAGGGGTTAAGTGTGTCCTAGGGAGTGATTCTAACTGTGGGGGAGGGGCTATGTGTGACACGACACTGATCACAGCTCCCGATTACAGGGATGGCCATCTTTATACACCTAAAATTACTAGTTGCCCTTTCAGTGCCATTAATTGTTAACGGCACACCAAACACAGAAGCAAACTCACGTTTTTGCCATGTGAAAAAACAAGGGGCATATGCTGCAAAATGCACAGTAAAAAACACGCAACCCACACAACGCCAAAATGTCCCATAAGCCACATATAGCACAGCCCATTGAAATCAACAGGCTGCCCTATGCGTGTCACAGGAAAAACGAGACACAAAACGTTCGCTGCCACTATGCTAGATGTAAATAGGACCTGAAAGTGAAATTGGTGCATACAACAAAAACAGAGAGGCTCCATTCACATCTGTGTGTTTCCTTGCATTTCAGAAATGCGCGGCACCAAAAATTGCAGTAAAAAACGCACAAAGCTCCGCTCTGAAAGAGAGTTCTGCAGTTTCTTTGGGGCGATTGCTGTGTGTAGGGTATCCCATTCAGATGGATGGGCTGCCCTATGTGTGATGAGTGAAAATGCTCCAAAACGCCTCCCCCTCGCTAAAAAAATAAAAACCGCACGTGGGAATTAGAGTTCCTGCTATGCAGAGTTGTGAACAGGGCTTGACAGCTGAGTGTTTCTGTCCACTGGCAATACACTATGCAATCTGATGTGTATTTAGTGAGAAGGGTGATCACTGATTGATTGCATTTCATTTAAAAAGGAGTGGGTGGGTGGATGCTGCAGGGTGTGTGCTAATGAGGTCAGCTGGTCAACTCCTTCCTGTGTCATGACCTCTAGTGTGTAAGGAAGTAAGACAGAAGCAATAGATACGTTTGGAAACATGGATGGAGGACAGTAAGGTAAGTGTCTGTAAATTCTATGAAAAGCTTTGATATTTTTGCAAAAAAAAGTACATGAATGCTACATAGGGGAGCTGGAATTTATAAAAAAAAAAAGAAAGGTGAACTTAGCCTTTAAGTACTTAAACCTGCTCTATTAGCAAAAAGAACCCTGGGTGTAGGTATTTGTGCTTAAGACACTAAGGTTTCTTTTCTTCTGAGAGACTACAACATATTTCCCCCACCACCAAAGGATTAATCAGTTAGACCTAATGTACACGGAACGCTGAGGCAACCTCTTCTGAATGATTTTTTTGACAGCTTGAAACCGGCGTTTAAAAATGACTGTTTAGCCACGTTTGCATGCCGCATGTAGTCGCGTTTAGCCGCGTTTGCGTCTAGGAACATTTATTTAAGATAAGATCATAAGACCCTCCCAAAAAACTGTATTATTTAACTATTTCAGACATTCTGTGAGACCAGAGTGAGTAGCAGCAGCTGAGAGAGCAGCAGTGTACTTGTATCTACCTCAATTTCGTTACTTTTACTATGGATCCCATAATGAGCATGTGTGAGGAAATTAAAGAAGCCAGATATTAAATTTCATGCAACTATGTTTGATCAAGTCGCTCAATGATGGGGTCATCTGGTCCAAATCTAACAACATATAGGTCAAATTCCAATTCTACTTTGGCTAACAGCAGTGCTAGTGGTGTATTGGATTGGATCATGGGCTCATTAGGGGTATATAAATGGTCTATGAAGCATTGCAAGCAATTAGAAGTTTTTAAAATATTTTTTTAGTGTTTTTTTCATCATTTGCTATAATTTTTAAGTTTTGTAATGTAAAAAAAATAGGGCACCTTTAAAAACGCTTCTAAACAAAAATGCTGCTAAACGCTGGTAGCACGTTTAGCCGCGTTTGGCATCTGAAACGTCGGAAACTTCGGCATCTGAATTCATTTTTTGGCCATCAAAGAAAAGCCTCTAAACACATTTAGACTTCATGTACACTGCTGGTAAACGAACGTTTAGGAGCAGTTGGGCATTTTTCTCAGCTGCCCCTGAACGCTCCTCTATGTTATCTTATCAGTACATGTACAAATAGTCATTTATAGTCATTTCTAGGCAGTTGAGTTTAGAAGCATTTTTTTGGAACGCAAAAAAATGGGTTCAGACGGATGTTCAGAGGCATTTGAAATGGCAAATGCCTGTAACAGCTTGTAAACGCTGCTAAATGCAGTAACTTGTTTTTCATTTTAACAAAAAAAAAAACTTCTAGATGCAAACGCGGCTAAACGTGGCATGTAAACGCGGCTAAATGGACGTTTTTAGACGCCGGTCTCTAGCTGTCAAGGTAAGTCATTCAGGAGAGGTTAAACAACGTACTGTGTACATGCCTAGTCTTCAGCTAGCTCTTTAGTAAAGCACTTGAGATATCCTGGTGGTCAGGAGAAGGTGAAGTGGGCTGGTGATGGCTTAGTCAACTATGTATAGCAAAGTGTACTTGTAGTGACCTGTGGAAAGGGGAACGCTACTGCTGCTCCACAAAGAGTTAGTGTAGCACCAGGTCCCACAGGCTTAAGCAAAGAAACAAGGAAATTGTGTCTGCATGCAGTGTCTCTTGAAGTATCATTGTGGGCAAGTGCACACAGTGAGTTAGCATGAAGAGGAGTTGAACGTTTTTGAGCATGTCTTTGCAAATTTTGCTATGCAACCAGCCCCAGCCAGCGGAAGTTTTGTCCCTGTCCTACCCACTACGCGGAATGCACACCAACCTAATGGGGACAGTGTTTTGTTATGCACTACTCCCCATGAAAGATGGCCGCCAAGTCAATCAGCCCAGCAGGGTCCAATTGGACAGTTACTTCCCTGATGAGACCTGGTTCCCCCTTGTCCCCCATCCTCCCAGCCCAGCACCCCCATTGCAGGGAGGCTACACTACATCTGTCTTCAAGAGCGTGGTAGTGGGTGGATTTTGGACTGAATAGCGACTATGGGTGCACCCACTGCCACGTGCTGTCAATAAAAAATAAATCAGACCTGATGGGAAACTAGTCTCATCAGGCTTCATCCAACCCAGGATTCTGGTGCGGACCAAAAAAAGGGACCTGCACGACTTTGGTCCGAATGCGATGCAAATTTAGCCATACAATCTGAACGGCTGAATTCACATATCGGATCAGATATCGCATGTGATTTGCAGTGCGGTGCGAATCAAATGCGATGTCGGAGAGAGCAACAGTGTGAACTCAGCCTTAAGAAGCATTGGACCCATGGCCATGTTTTTATTGCTGTCCATACTCTCTTGTTCCTGTAACAACTGGACCCTGTACAGTTCCAGGAATGGCAAGTTAGCAAAAATCTCCTTAATGTGGTCACAGAGAGAAATAAACTTGTCAGAAATTTTAAATCCTACTGACTCTATTCCCAAAAAAATGGCTAGAGTTCTTAGGATTTGATATGGCCATTTTTCACTGCAGTCAATACACCTCTATAGGCAACCACTTGGTTGCCTTACATTGATGCCTGGCTGCATCAATTTTGTATTATAGCACATTTTTCTGGAGCTGAGCTCAAGCTCATGTTCTCGGTTTATTCCTAAAATCTTGCCATTAAATGATGAACTCCCTTAATTATTTATCTCTTCACAGCAAAATACAAATGTACTTGACCTTTCTTCCTTGAGCTTTTAAAACATTACATTTTCACTCCTACTGTTGTTCTTGATGTGACTCCATTAGAATGTGTCAGGGTCTCTACTATGTTCTGAAATAAACTGTGTATGCTTGGAAAAATTATCACAACCTGATATTTTAGTTATGCTTTTAGCAATCTCTGTGGATCAATAAAACAATACAGTTATAGTGTTTGACAGTCTTTGTAGACTTCTAGGAATTCTATGAGCTTCTGAAAGAAAACAATGTTCTCCAACTTATAATTCTTCTTTTTTTTCTGCTATAGAACAGTCCCTATCCCCCATGCCCCCAAAAGGACCCATTACACTTTGGAATTTTTAAATGGGTCACTGCAAACAAGAACCCTGATGGATGTTCTTGTCTACAGTTTCTGAAAGCATCGTGTGTAATGAATAATGTATTTTCTTTGGTAGGACTGGTTGGGTTTTCAGTTATCTGGTCTGATTCATGATTAGAATTGTTTGCTCTCATATTTCACAGGAAGGGGTGTGACCTCTTATTGGGGTTAAAAGAGGCTCTATAGATTGTGGGTATATTACATAAATCTTTGTGAGCCACTGAAGAGGTTTGCTAAAGGTAATTCTCTGAACTTTTTCAGCATGGGTTTAACATTCACGCTACAAATCTCTTGTGAATAGCTGTAGGCCACACAGTCATCGTAGGTGAAGAGCCTAATGAAGAGGCCTTGTGCCTGGAAAGCTTGCTTCCACTTGCACTGTTCTAAGTTTCTTTATTATTTTGGCTCATAAATGCACTGTTTGTGATTGTACCAACAGTCAGCATTTTCAAAAATGAAAAATGCAAAAAAGCTGAGAAAAATTAAAGTTGTATGGCAAACATTACCTAGAGTCAGTTAACTGACTCAATAAGCCAGACATAATATTTCTAAGTAGTTCAAATTATTTGATCATTGCTTATAGCACTGAATTCAATCTTGCAGCCAGTAGGACCTTCCTGGGACCAGATCCTGCAGGCAGAACCAGAATTTTGAACACTGCCCTACATTATCTGCCTGTTGTTGACTATTCTGCAGGAACCAGTACACAATGCAGAGAGGTAGTGATGGTCCACATGCTGGAATGCTCTCTGTCTTCCTAAAACGAATGAAGTGGAGATGGGTTACTATTGATACCACGGTTACTGATAAGAAGATGGATAGGGTGTGAGTGGGTGCAGTGTGGTGCGGTGATCATAACTCACACACAGTCCAGGTGCAATCAGTAGAACTTGTATTGTAGCAAAGGCAGAACATGTACTGTAGTAAAGGCAGAGCATGTACTGTAGTAAAGGCAGAGCATGTACTGTAGTAAAGGCAGAGCATGTACTGTAGTAAAGGCAGAGCTGGTACTGAGTAAAGGCAGAGCTGGTACTGAGTAAAGGCAGAACTTTTATTGTTCATAACAAACCTGGTCAGAGAGGACCCAACCGGGGGCACTCACGAATGCTCCCGGGAGCACTCATGAATGCTTAAACACGAATGCCAACAGGGTGGAGCAGAGCAGGTATCAACCAAACTGATAACATCTGTCTGGAGGGGCAGAATGCAACCTGGCCATCCCGTACCCAAAACAGGAAGATGTCCAAGGCAATTGAGAGCCCTACGTTTTCCCTTCTCGTTTGGAACCTTTCCCTGCTGCTAACACTGTCCCTGACAGACAAGGGACCTGTCCCTATACTACCCGCACGTACCCAAGATGGCCACCAAGGGTCACCTGGATGCAGCGCAGCCAACCAAAACACTGCCCCCAGGGACCATGAAATTACAGAGAAACCAAGTTTGCCCTGACTTTCTCTCCAAGCTGTGATGCTGCTCCGACCGGCGCAACTTACAGTGGAGGAAGCAGATTGCACATGCCTGCACTACAGGGTTATTATTGCTGCCATGGTCACTGACAACAATGAAGGAGGGGTTTTGTTGTTGCTGCCACCATTACTGACACCAGCTAAGGGGGGTTTATTATTGCTGACATTGACCCCAATGATAGCAAAGTTTAAACCAGATCTTCCAGTACAATACATGGTCTGTATTCACAATCATGTGCCACTTTGTGTTGGTCTATCACATAAAATCCCAATAAAATAATTTTTCGCTTGTTACATGACAAAATGTGGAAAATTTCAAGGGGTATGAATACCTTTTCAAGGCACTGTAAAACTAACTTTCTTCTTTAACAGCTTCAGCACCGGGCCATTTTACACCCTTCCTTACCAGAGCACTTTTTGCGATTCGGCACTGCGTCGCTTTAACTAACAATTGTGCGGTTGTGCGACTTTACACCCAAACAAAATTGATGTACTTTTTTTCCCACAAATAGAGCTTTCTTTTAGTGGTATTTGATCACCTCTGTGGTTTTTATTTTTTGCGCTATAAACAAAAGAAGAGCGACAATTTTGAAAAAAAACACAATATTTTTTACTTTTTACTATAATAAATATGCCCTTTTTTTAAAAAAAAAACTATTTTTTTACTCAGTTTAGGCCGATACGTATTCTTCTACATATTTTTGGTAAAAAAAAAAATCGCAATAAGCGTATATTGATCGGTTTGTGCAAAAGTTATAGCGTCTACAAAATAGGGGATAGATTTAGTAATGGCTAGTAATGGCGGCGATCTGCGATTTTTTTTTTTTTCATGACTGCGACATTGCGGCGGACACTTCGGACACTTTTGACACATTTTTGGGACCATTCACATTTACACAGCGATCGTTGCTATAAAATTGCATTGATTACTGTGTAAATGTGACTGGCAGGGAAGGGGTTAACACTAGGGGGCGCTGCAGGGGTTAAAATGTTCCCTAAGGTAGTGATTCTAACTGTGGGGGGAGGGAACTCACAAGGGGAGGAGACCGATCGGTGTTCCTCTGTACTGGGATCACATGATCGGTTTCCTTGCCACTGACAGGACGTGGAGCTGTGTGTTTACACACACAGCTCCACGGTCCCGCACGGTCCCGTTGTTTTAACGGGCAATCGCGGGGGTTTTAACGGGCAATCGCGGGTGCCCTGCGTGCGCCCCCTAGGCGGCCAGGAATGGGAGGACGTCATATGATGCCCACCCAGGATGGGAGATCCACCTGCTGGGCGTCATATGTACATGGGCGGGATGTGAAGTGATTAAAGGTAAATTTTGTATCTGTGGCAGTGTGTCACTTCCATACAGGCTGGAGTAAGAGGGTTCTATAGTGTAAGTACGCAGGTGCGTGGAAGGGAGTTATCCCTGTTATACGCATGCATTTTCGTAGTTTTATACCAATGTTTTTTTATTTGGAAATTGTAAAAAATGGTTGATTTATAGGCAGCCTTTCAGTCAACTTGTGGCTACAAATATGGCTCTCAAACCCTAATCTCTGAGTAAAGAAGCTGCTTGAGGAGTGCTAGAAAATGGCCACATGGAGCCCCCAGGCCACCAAGAGCAGAACAGTGGACCATGGACATCTTTACTCAGTTTTCTAAAAATGTAATCTAACATGTTGCATCCAGTAGTCCAGTATCAGATACCTAGAATACTTCTGCCCGCTTGGGGTATATGAACCTGTTGGGCTCTATTTGGAGCATATCAAATCCCAAATCTAAAATGTAACATATTGCAGATTACCAGTCCTTAGATGTGATGGCTGAATTAATTTTCTTTTTTTCCTGGTTTATGTTTTCCTTTATTTTCACCCAGTAATCCTGCCAGTAACACGCTTCCAGGCCTATGGTGACAATGCTCACTCACTGTGCTGTATTTTGCTGCACTTATAAAACAGATTTAATAAAATATTTTTAATGGTACATTTATCAGACCAAAAGGTCAAAAACTTATTTTTTAGGGTTTACAGATACTTTAAAAGACACATATCCATGTGCCCACTACTGAATGATCCTGACTACTCTGCCTTTGTTTCAGACTTTAGCCTTTGCTGTTCCAGCTTGCTATGAATATGATGATTCCAAACATACTTTGCTTTGTTGTTCCTAGCCATTATACTGCTTTGACTGCTACGACTTTGACTACTCCCTGGATTTATTCCTATCCTCTGTTCAGGCTTCATTGTTGGGCTTGTCTGCTGTTAGTTATTGACCTCAGACTTGTACATGAACCTGTCTCTGCCAATAATTGCATTCCTTTTCTCTGATACTCACTCAGTTTTGTTAACTCTGGACTGCTCCTCTAGCCTTCTTTAGAGGTTCCTGTGGACCAAAATCCATACCTTCTTGCAAAGTATAAGATTGAAAAATGGGTTCCTCTTCAGTTACCTGTAGACATATAATTACAGCTACCTTGTTGGAGCTGTTTTTTCCAGGATTGGGCAATGATCCCATACCTATCAGACGCCTCCAACCCTAAAGCCAATCATTCCTGTTTGTAGACTCACTGGATAACTGGAGACTACAAGGGTTGTAAAAGCCAATGTCTATCACTGGTCTTGGGCACTAAAAACTAAATGATAGTACCACCAACATATTTGCTATCTTGCCTCCACTCACCAGCTGTCACTTAATAGGTGTTCCTGAAACCCAGCATACTTTTCTGCACTGAAAGCAAGTATGTTTATGATAGCAATATTCTCACTACTTTGTAGTAGATAAGATTCAGGCAGAACAGTTTCCTCTCCTATATGTCTCTGATAACCACCCAGCACAACAACAGCCTCCTTATTTCCTCTTATCCCCCGTACACACGATCGGATTTTCCATTGGAAAAGACTTGGATGGTTTTTCCGACGGAATTCCACTCAAGCTTGGCTTGCATACACACGGTCACACAAAAGTTCTCTGAACTTTCGACCGTCAAGAACGCAGTGACGTACAACACTAGAAAAAAAAAAAGTTCAATGCTTCAGAGCATGTGTCAAATTGTTTCCGAGCATGCGTAGGAATTTTGCGCGTCGGAAATTTTTCCAACCGAAAAATTGAGAACATGCTCTCAATCTTTTGCTGGCTGGAATTCCGCCAGCAAAAGTCCGATGGAGCATACACACGGTCACATTTTGTGACTAAAAGCTCTTATCGGACATTTGCTGGCGGAATTTCCGATCGTGTGTACGCGGCAGGGGCATTGCTAGGTCTACAAAAGATCTGGTGCTAGAGCCCATAGCCGCGTAGTAGAGAAAGTGATGCGCTTGGGCGGGCATACACATGTATATACAGTATTATATATGTGTGTGTGTATATATATATCCCCAGAGAGCCCCCCTTACATCAGAGTCCCCAGAGAGCCTCCCCCTTGCATCAGGGTCCCCAGAGAACCCCCCCACTTACATCAAGGTTCCCAAGGAGCCCCCTTTACATTAGGGTCCCCAGAGAGCCTCCTCCTTAAATCAGGGTCCCCAGAGAGCCTCCTCCTTACATTAGGGTCCCCAGAGAGCCCCCCGCTTTCATCAGGGTCCCCAGAGAGCCTCCCCTCCCCTTGGGGACCCCTGCAGAGACTTGGGGCTATGGGCCCCAGATTCGGGGCTATAGCCCCAAAAGCCACCCCCTAGCAATGCCACTGGTACGCAGCATTACTTAATTTCTGCTTAAGAGTAGCCACTCACACCATAAGCTCCCTTTTAGGACAACAGCTGATAATCTGAAGGGTATTGCTGATTTTAGACAGATTGAGCCATACACCACACACAACAAACTGCAATGCAATGTGTGTTCTGACACCTATAGAAACCAGCATTCACTTTTTCAGCAATTAGAGCTACAGTAAAGCCCCATACACACGCGCGGATTATCCGAGGACCAGGTCCGTCGGACCATGTCCGTCATACTTTGTCTGATGTTGGTTTTGCGTACACACGGTCGGACAAAGTTGTCGGAAAATCCGATCATTCTGAACGTGGTGACGTTTGTTGCCTACGACGGGACTACGTAGAGGCTAGTAGCCAATAGCTTTGGTCTTGTAATGTGATCTGAGCATGCGTAGCACTTTGTCCGGTCGGACAACCGTACACACGATCGGATTTGGTGTGGTCGGACCGTGTTGTCGGAAAATCTATCCAGCAGGAGATAGGACTTTGTCCGTCGGACAATCCGACGTACACTGTCCGATGGTGCATACACACGGTTTGATTTTTCAACAACATTGTCCGATCGGACAGAATCCATGCAAAAATCCGACCGTGTGTATGGGGCTTAACTCTTCTCCTGGATCAGACTACATGGGCCAGCCTTTGCTCCCCACATGCATCAGTGAGCCTTGGCCGCCCATGTAGAGTTGACTTGCCACCCTTCCTTTAAGTCAAACCCGAACACTTTAGCGGCGCACTGCAATTTTTTTTTAATAGTATAAACTATACATATATTTTGCTATTAAATAATATTTGTAATCATATGAAGTTAATAACAAGAGTCCCCCTTTACATCAGAGTCCACAAAGTTCCCCCTTTACATCAGAGTCCACAGTGTTCCCCTTTTCCATCTGAACTTGCAGAGTTCCCTTTCACTATAAGGGGGGACCCTGCAGACTCTGATGTAAGGGAGAACTCTGGGGCCTCTAACATAAGGGATGCTCTGGGAACCCTGATTTAAGGGGGGACACTGAGAATTCTGATGTACGGAGAAGACTCTGATGTAAGGGGAAACACTGTGGCCTCTGGTGTAAAGGGGAACTCTGATGTAAGGGGTGCTTTGAGAGCCCGGATTTGCCTTAGTGTACTCACTCAGAGGCAGGAGAGAGAAGGGGGGAGACTTCAGTCACAGACAGATGGACGGATGGTGAGCTCACTCACCCCTTGGCAGTCAGGACCTCTCATCCAGATGTATCTGAGGCTGCTGGACTTCATATTTCCGGCCCCAACTTTTATTTTCTGAGGCACCGTGCCGGTGACTGGAGTGTGGGCAGACACAGAGGGGTAGGGCGGAAGAAAGAGGTGCAGATTGGGCCCTCTCTCCTCTCCTATCTGTGATTGGTGGGGGGGGGGGGGGGGGGTTGTTAGTGCTGGCTTTGGGCAGTGTGAAAGAGTGTAACAGACACTCTTAGTTTAGACAACTGCAGCCAGCAACCCTGCTGGGAAGCCATAGTCCAGTCTGAATAATGTGTCCGGGTTTCAGGCAGTCTGAAACCAGACGCATGATTCCAAACCCGAACTGTCCGGGTGAATCCTGGACAGGTGGCAACCCTACGCCTATGACCCTGTCCCCAGTTCGCCAATTTTCCTACCTTGGACCACATCCTCACTGGCTGATTGACAGCAGCGGGAGCCAATGGTAAAGAGGCAGAGAGCCGATACAGCAGCCGCTCTTCATGCATATTGCTGGATCGGGGCTTGGGTAATATTAGGGGGGCTGTGGAGGGAGCTGCATACTGAAGGATTTTTACCTTCATGCATTCATGAAGGTAAAAAACCTTCAGGCTTTTCAACTACTTTAAACCCAAAAGTAAACATTTATTAAATTGCAGCTTACCAATTCTTTAATGTGATGGCTGCATTAGTTTACTTTTTTTAGGCTTTCTTTCTTCTATTATCATCTGGTGATCTGGCCAGTAAGTCTGTTTTTTTTTTGTTTTTTTTTAAAGGCTGTCTTGCAGTTATATGGATGAGACCGACCAATTAACACTGGCAGGAGGTGCTAAAAAAATAATCAACTTTTATTTATTCATGTAAAACATTTATCCCAAAATGAAAAATAAATTGTTTACTGTAACTGGATATAAAGTATTAGCTGGAATTTAGCTTCAATTTGTTAGTGTATTTAAATCTGCTAGTACTTCTAACACTTCTCTCTCCCCAAACTGGCAATGCTGCTGTCCAAATGTGCCCCTTGTTCTCCTTCATCCAGAGTGTAGGCACTCTAATACAGGAGGTGTGTTCACCAGGTGAAAACAGAGGGGAAAACGCCTACAAAAAAAAACGAATGCAGCCACCACATCTAAGGATTGGTAAGCTGCAATATATTGCATTTTTAGTTTTGAGTTGAATACCGCTGTAAAGCTGGGCTCCAGGCAAGCAGCTAAATAAACAGTTGAAACACATACATGGGAACTGTTTTACCTGCCAAGGGATCTGTAATTCTGTGCAGTCTATTTTGAAAAGTACTTAGGTCTGTCACATAATGCAGATCTTTATCTTCAACAGCAGCAAAACAGATTGGTAGCTCATCCAACCGTTATTAGACTGCAATGGTATTTTCCTGTTTATTTAGGATTTCACTGCATTATACTATGAGGTTGTCTATATATGTGTTGTCTACTCTTGTGTCAAGCTGTGGAAAAGCATGCCAGCAAGCATTTCATTGTACTTGGTGCTTGTATTTGTGCATATGACATTAAACATTTGATGAACTTTTTTTTTTTTGGTAAAGAATGTAAAAAAGTATTGGGACGCCTGCCTTTACACACACATGAACTTTATTGGCATCCCAGTCTTAGTCCATAGGGTTCAATATTGAGTTGGCCCTCCCTTTGCAGCTATAACAGCTTCAACTCTTCTGGGAAGGCTGTCCACAAGGTTTAGGAGTGTGTCTATGTGAATGTTTGACCATTCTTCCAGAAGCGCATTTATGAGGTCAGGGACTGATGTTGGATGAGAAGGCCTGGCTCGCAGTCTCCGCTCTAATTCATCCCAAAGATCGGGATGAGGTCAGGCCAGTCAAATTCCTCCACCCAAAACTCGCTCATCCATGTCTTTATGGACCTTGCTTTGTGGGGAATTATGGTATTGGGTTGTTTTTTTCAGGGGTTGGGCTTGTCCCCTTAGTTTCAGTGATGGGAACTCTTAAGGCATCAGCATACCAAGACATTTTGGACAACTTCATGTTCCCAACTTTGTGGTAACAGTTTGGGGATGGCCCCTTCTTGTTCCAACATGACTGCACATCAGTGCACAAAGCAAGGTCCATAAAGACATGGATGAGCAAGTGAACCGGGTCCATAGACACATACAGCATGGCATGGCCTCACCTTCTGCCCCCTCCTCACAGGATTTGATTGACAGGAGCAGGTGCCAATGGCTCCTGCTGTTGCCTCTGTGTCTTGTGAGAAGAGAGAGAGACCAGTGCAGCTGTAGATGGGCACAGTGCTGAATCGAGATAGGACTCGGGCAAGTATAAGGGGGATGAGAGGGCTATATTACTACTGGCATAGCTCCCAACTTTCCCTGATTTGAGGGACTGTCCCTGATTTGGAGCAATTTCCCTCTGACCCTCATTCCTCCTCATTTATCTCTCATTTTGGACTGATCAATATAGATGTATATAAAATGCACTTTTTATCTATCAAAAAGGGTTTTCCAGCGCTAAACCTTTCATCTGATTTCTAAATTGCTGCATTTGTAAATTCCGAAAGCCAATATAAAAGGAATAGTAGTGGTAAAAAAAGCACTTGTGGGTTTAACCAATCTTGTTTTTTTGTACAATTCTCCTTTAAGGGGGTGTAGCAAGGGGTGTGTCCTATGCCTGCATACTTTTGCTGACAGGTGTCCCTCATTCCCATCTCAAAAAGTTGGGAGGTATGCTACTGGGACATTTTTTACCTTAATGCAGAGAAAGCATTAGGTAGAACATGTTCTGCCTTTAGAACCACTTAAGTAACTACTACTTAAATCATTTTCCCTTGCTCAAGATGGCCACAACCAGAAAATGCTAGTGGGTGTTTTTCAAAGTGATTTCACAGAAAAATAAAGCATGGAGACATGGATGTATGGGCGAGTTTGCTTTGAATATTAAAAATGAATAAAATAGTGTTTTTGGTTTGTGGTGCTCAGATGCAGTGAAGATTCACTTTAACCACTTCCCTACACACCCATAGACATATGACGTCTGCAGATGGGATCTCCAATCCTGGGCGGGCGTTACATGACGTCCACGGCTCCCCGGCAGTATTGGCGGCGCACGTGCACCACATGCCTGGCGGCCACGATGGCCGTCGGCACTCGCGGTCGGTCGTTACAGAGCAGGACCATGGATCTGTGTGTGTAAACACACAGATCCACGTCCTGTCAGGGGAGAGGAGACGGATCGTGTCTTCCTTGAATATAGGGACACCGATCAGTCTCCTCCCCAAGTCAGTCCCCTCCCCCCACAGTTATAATCACTCCCTAGGTAACACATTTAACACCTTGATCGCCCCCTAGTGTTAACTCCTTCCCTGCCAGTGACATTTATACAGTAATCAGTGCATTTTTATAGCACTGATCTCTGTGTAAATATGAATGATCCCAAAATAGTGTCAAAAGTGTCCGATCTGTCCGCTGCAATGTCAAAGTCACGATAAAAATCGCAGATCGCCGCCATTACTAGTAAAAAAAAAAAAATAAGAATAAAAATGCCATAAATCTGTCCCCTATTTTGTAGGCGCTATCAATTTTGTGCAAACAAATCAATATATGCTTATTGCAATTTTCTTTTTTTTACCAAAAATATGTAGAAGAATACTGAGAAATATACCTAAACTGAGAAAAATATATATATATATTTTTTTTAATGGTACGGTGTATATTTCTTATAGCAAAAAGTAAAAAAAAATTGTGTTTTTTTCAAACTTGTCGCTCTTCTTTTGTTTATAGCGCAAACAATATAAAACGCAGAGGTGATCAAATACCACCAAAATAAAGCTCTATTTGTGAGGACAGTGTTGCGCAATTGTCATTAGAAATGTTACAGCACTGAAAATTGACCTGGGCAGGTAGGGGGTGAAAATGCCCTGTATTGAAGTGGTTAAACAAGCAGTAAAAAGACTTTAAGGCTGGCCATACATGTTCAGTTTTCTTGTACAATTTTCCTTTAGATTTACCTTAAACTATGTAGTGCAAGGGCCTGCCTAATTGGATACAGATGAAATTTGTTAAGTTTTGACCTCATATTTTATTGTTTTTGGTAAATCTAAAGGAAAATTGTACAAGAAAATTGAACATGTATGGCCAGCCTTAGTTTTCTAGTTGGAGCCCAGCTTTAAAAGTATATTTGTTCAGTTATTTTGAAGGAAATAATCTGAAGAATCCAGGCGTTTAAGATGGGAAGAGTTAACATTTATTACCTATAAACAACTTGGCATGGGATAAATGGATAACGTTACCAACAACAGAAGAAAAAAAAAAAAATGACCATCAAAGGCGGCTGTAGTCTGAAATGACAGAATGCTTTGGGGCCAGAATAGGACGCTGTCAGGAGAGAGAGGAAATGGCTTTTCTGCTGGACTGGCACAATAGGCTGTGGATTCTCTGGGAAACAATGGCTCTTCACCTCCAGGAAGATTAGGTGAATGTTCTAGGTGCACAGGAATACTGCCGCTTCATTTTGAAGTTAATGTGCGATGAAGAAAACAATGGAACAGCTGACCGAAGAGGCCAGGCTTTGTTGCCAGAGCACGAAGAGGTCAGAACGGTTTAACCTTTAGGGTGAAACAGATCAAAGGGTTTACTGAATGGAGAATTTCATTTTTTTTTTTTCTTTTAATTACTGCCTCACCAAAAAAAAAAAAAAAAAAAAACTAAAATAGTATTTGTGTTCTTCTAAGTGACCCAAAATCTATTTATCTATTTAACAGCATATTTGAAAGGCTTAAAAGGTTGATATACTTTGTCACTCTAAAAAATCAGCCAAAGCCTCTAAAATCCAGGATTCAGGTGATGATGAAGAAAGGTTGTTCTATGAAAGAATATTTCCTGGAAACAAATATAGAAAATGAAAAAATGACATTGCATATACAATTGCTACACAATCCATGTTGTAATTTAATGTTTTTTTTTTATTTTTTTGTATTACAGGTGAAATATTGCTGTCAACCTAAAGCGGAGTTCCACCCATAAAATTTTATTTGCAGTATTCAGCAGCAATGAACCTAAGCCACAATATTTGGAAAAACATTTTTTTTTTACTCACTCTTTCCTGGCTGTTTCTAAGGGGTGCCTTGTAGTCTGCCTCTTTCTCTCCCTGGCGCCTGACGTCATTTCCCTCTGCGCCTGTGCTCGCTAGTGCTCCAGGGAGAAGTGTGTCATCATTTCCCAGGAGTCGGTGGGCAGCGCCGAGGGCTTTGTTGCCATCACAACGGGGTGGGCACATCTGGCGACGCCGTCCGTTGTGATGGCAACGTCAGAAGTGTACGGCGCTGCGAGGCTACCTCCTGCGCATGCGCGAAAATGGGCGGTGCATGCTGGTCACTCAGCTGCACCTGATCCCGGAAGATAGTGCTTGTGGGCTTCACATGCCCACAAGCAATATGGAAATTGCCAGGAAAGAGGAATATACGATATCTTCCTCTATGAAATTGGCAATCGAGCGGCAATACATCCCAGAAAGGTGAGTGCTATAAATAGAAGTTTTAAACTAACAATATTCATCAAAAAAATAAAAAAATGTAACAGTTGGAACTCCGCTTTAAGTTGCTTACAATTAAAGGTCCCTAACTTACGTTCTTACATACAGATACTAGGGCCAATTTAGACAGGAACCAAATAACCTACCAGCGTGGGAGGAAACCCATGCAAGCATAGGGAGAACATGCAAACTCCACTCAAGTAGTGTTGTGGTTGGGATTCAAACCAATGACCCTAGTGCTGCTAGGCAAGAGTGCTTACCACTTAGCCACTGTGCTGTGTTTCAATATGCAGCCGCTGTAATTTTTTCTAAAATTCAATGCAATATGGCAAACTATACAGATCTCCCCACAGAGGTTATTGTCTACTTGTGTGATTGGCCAATTTTTTTCCCAGAAGTCTGCACTAAGATACAGTGGGGTTGATTTACTAAAACTGAAGAGTGTTTGATGACTCCACCTTGAGAAGGCATACAAAGTTGTTTCCAATGTATGCCACCTATAATGCACACAGAGAGGTTTTACTCAAATGGAAAGCCACACTACCACCCACTGTTTCTGCCTGGCGGAATACTCTTAATTTCTTTCTACCTTTGTACAAAATTACGTATGTTAACAGGAACTGTCCGAGTAAATTTGACAAGATCTGGTCCTCCATGATAGACTCCTGGGATTATATACAGATGGACATTTCCCCGCCTAGTCCAGAAACGGACCCCCACCTATAGACACTACATTCCACTTGGGTTACCTCCAGGCCAGGTATATCCCCCCTCTATTATTCTTTCCCTTCTCCTTTTCACACCCCCCCCCCCAGGTATAGCTTTCCCTCTATTATTCTTTCCCTTCTACTTTCGTCCCTCTCCTCTCCCCTCCCCTCCCCTTGCTCTCCTATCCCCTCCCCTCCCTCTCCTATCCCCTCCCCTCCCTCTCCTATCCCCTTCCCTCCCCTCCCCCTCTCCTCTCTCCTCTCCCCTCCCCTCCCCTCCCCTCCCTCTCCCTTCCCCTCCCCTCCCTCTCCCTCTCCAACCTCCCCTCCCTTTCCCTCCCCTCCCATCCCCTTTTATTTCACTTTTTTCTTTACCCTGTGCCCCCCTTTCCCCTCTTCTGCTTCCTACTAGGGATCCATCTTTTATTTCCATACGGACTCTTCTACTCTTTTGTTCTTACATTTGTAAAAAAAAAAACTGGAGAGTGCAAAATCTAGTGCAGCTGTGCATGGTAGCCAATCAGCTTGTAACTTCAGCTTGTCTAATTAAGGCTACTTTCACACTGAGGTGTTTTACAGGCGTTTTTGCACTAAAAATAGTGCCTGAAAAGCGCCTGTAAACTGCCTCTTCTGCAGCCCCAGTGTGAAAGCCTGAGTGCTTCCACACTGGGGCAGTGCCCTTGCAGGGCAGGAAAGAAAGTCCTGCGAGCAGCATCTTTGGGGTGGTGCAGGAGTGGTGTATACACCATTTCTCCACTGCCCCAGCACATTGAAATCAATGCGCAGCTCTGCCGAAGCACCTGCAAAGCATTTAGACAGCGGCGTGTTGCGGGCGCCTTTAACCCTTTATTCGCCCACTAGCAGGGGATTAAAAGCACCCCGCTAGTGGCCGAAAAGCGCTGCTACTATCGCTGATGCCCCCACCCCAGTGTGAAAGGAGCCTAAGCTTTTACAAAAAAAACAAACTAATTGGTTTCTATGCAGAGCTTGCACTCTCCACCGCCCGCAAATCGCCGCTGTCAAAGCACTTTTATTCGGGGGTTAAAAGCATCCCGCTAGCGCCTGAAAAGCGATACTTTTACAGCGGTAAAGCGCTGCTAAAACTAGGTGTGAAAGTAGCCTAAGCTTTTACAAAAAAAACATGGATGCTAATTGGTTTCTATTCAGAGCTTGCACTCTACAGTTTTAGTCAATCAGCCCCATTGTGCACTATGTGCCTTTAGTAAATCAACACCACTGACACTTCCAAAAAAAAACAGATATTATTATGTAAAAGTAGTGGTGACATCATCACAGTGCTGTGTATAGCCTGTGCAGAAATCAGAATTGTGGGATGGACCCAGCCCTTCCAGCCCCCACCGACTACAGGCTGCCTTCAAAAAACTACAGGAGGGGGCGGAGACAAGACCAATCATTCTATAGAAGGAAAGAGAGCAGCAGTGACTGGTCTTTACTACAGGAAATTTGCACACTGGATTACTGCTCTGGAAGAAATACACAAAGCACACCGAGATTCCTGTAAGAATACATGACCAGTGTAGCCTAGATAATACCCATAGGCTGATACAACCATATACTCCCCCTTACTTAAACCTTAAAATAAGAGGCCACACCATCTTGTGGAGTAAATGGCCGCAACGGCCTTTTATTAAATGTAAACTCCAATTAACTCAGATATAAATACCAATAACGATAAACACATAAACAATCAGTTACACCCTGTTTGTTGGTCAGTGACGGAGCTAAGTACTATAAACGTATATATATAATTCTCGGTGTATATATATATATATATGAAACCACCAGGGGGCACTGCGGGATTTTACCGTAACCAACTGGCCTCCACCTGTGCCGCCCGGAGACAAACACCTTTCCCGCAGTGCACAACGAATAATCATCAAATAAATTTGATGTACTACACCGGAGGGGCCATCTAATGATGAGCCCCCACAGGAGGGGCCATCTAATGATGAGCCCCCCACACACCGGAGGGGCCATCTAATGATGAGCCCCCCATACACCGGAGGGGCCATCTAATGATGAGCCCCCCACACACCGGAGGGGCCATCTAATGATGAGCTCCCCACACATTTACCACCTCCATAACTGCTACCGTCACTGACCAAACAAACAAACACCGCCAACTCCTTGCTGTCATGACGCCAACGCTGTTCCTGCTCCTGAAATGACAACAAAAACATTAACACCTCCAAAACCAACCTTACATTAGGGAGGGTGGGTGGGAAAACTGCCTCCTCGTGTGCTGCCACCTTCCCGACTGAGGCCTTTAGTCCCGCCCCCTCCTTTTATATGGCCGCTCCCCCTGCTGCTTACAGGGCAGCCCTGCCTGGCCACACCCCTTTATCCTCCCTGTGTGTCACTAGACACACTGTCATGTAAGGCCCTACACTACCATTACCCTGCGGTCCATTCTCGTTCTGGCCCTCTCTTGACCAGTGTAGCCTAGATAATACCCATAGGCTGATACAACCATATACTCCCCCTTACTTAAACCTTAAAATAAGAGGCCACACCATCTTGTGGAGTAAATGGCCGCAACGGCCTTTTATTAAATGTAAACTCCAATTAACTCAGATATAAATACCAATAACGCTAAACACATGTAAACACATAAACAATCAGTTACACCCTGTTTGTTGGTCAGTGACGGAGCTAAGTACTATAAACGTATATATATAATTCTCGGTGTATATATATATATATATATATATATATATATATATATATATATATATGAAACCACCAGGGGGCACTGTGGGATTTTACCGTAACCAACTGGCCTCCACCTGTACCGCCCGGAGACAAACACCTTTCCCGCAGTGCACAACGAGTAATCATCAAATAAATTTGATGTACTACACCGGAGGGGCCATCTAATGATGAGCCCCCCACAGGAGGGGCCATCTAATGATGAGCCCCCCACACACACCGGAGGGGCCATCTAATGATGAGCACCCCACACACCGGAGGGGCCATCTAATGATGAGCCCCCCACACATTTACCACCTCCATAACTGCTACCGTCACTGACCAAACAAACAAACACCGCCATAGCCTGAAAGGTTGACACCTCATCCTTGAAGGCGCCTCCACACCCGCAGGGCCGCCTGAATCCCCTCCTGCAAACCCAAAGACCAAAGGACAATGCCCATGTCTGTTAAGTGGACCTTTTCTCCCATACAAAGCCCACGTTCGTCTTCCAGTTCCCTGTGACGAAACCACCACCCCCCTTGCCAAGACTGACCATACCAGCAACGTGTCTGGGAATGTCACCCACAGGTCGGTCATATCGGCTTTTATGTCTGCCATCAGGACCCTGACTGTCCGCACTACCAGGTCACCACCACCACCTTAGTTGACCATTACCTCAAGTGGCCTATCCACCCTGCAACTCGCTCAACCTCTGGGACCACCCTGCCCCACCTCATTCCTGGTCTACCCAAACACTGTATGGTCATTTCCTTCCCATAAGTACCCAACTGCCTCCCACCTGGTCCCGCGTCCCCCTTCCGTGCCTCCCAACACACACCTGAGTGTCAGAACTTCCAGATGAGGCGTCGTAGCCCTCCCTCTGAATTGACAAACATAGTGTAATTGACATGCACCAACTCTAACTCCCCTTAACAGGTACCAGGTACTAAAACAGGCAGATATCCGTAACAACAAATGCACTCCTCTTCCTATATACATATATATATATATCCAAATGTATTATATCTTTTTTTTTTTTTTTTTAAATAGACCAACTGACGCCCCCTCTAGGCCCGGAATCGCTTAGATTCCCCTTTTTCCATGCATCGCACATCCACCTCATCCTGACCCGAACCTGGCGGCCTCCGTAAGCCGCCCCCATCCGGAAGGAGTGTGAGGCGTAGGCGGGACTCTCCATCCCCAACTTCCCCAAACATTTCCGAAGAACCGTGTTCCTTTTACCCATCATCACAAAACACCAACAACCTGCCGTCGTATACTACAACCTCTTCTACCCATCAGCATCCTGCCCCTGCTTTTCCCAGGCTACCCAACTCCCCAATGCGAAGTGCCCCAAACTGCCAGTGAAAAAACCATTGCCAACAACCATCTCTCAAACCAGTCGGTACAACCGAACCCAACTGTTCCACTAAAACTACTCAATTCTCCACGTAATTGTCCGCCTCCTGTCCATCGTCCTATGATCCTTACGGTATCCTTTACTGGCCTGTTTTGCCCCAAAACACCTTTTTCCAAAACACCCCCCCCTTTTTTTTTTTTTTTTTTTAAACCACAAAGGCCAACCCTGCTAACTTTATTGCTATGGACGATGCCGACTGCTTGCCTTCCATGTTCCTGCATACAAATTACCACCAAGAGCCGAGCTGATGACTCTACCACCCAACCTCCGCCCCCATAAGCAACACCATTGTATTCTCTACCCCCAGAACCTGCACCGTATACTGAAACCCGTTCAATTACAATCAGCTCCACCCCCCCCCGTCGCATTCACCGAATGCCATGTTGTGAAAAACGACGGCACGATATTGCTGACCTGCACCACCCCGTGTAATCACAGTTACCTCTTAATTTCAAAGTTGCTGCAGTGCTACCCACAATTACCACGCAAGTAACCCGGAAAAACAGTCCCAGGAGCACCAAATACCGAAAAAACCCTGCACCACCCACGGCTCACATCACCTCGTCCCTGGAAGTACGCCCCGTATCCAATAGCTCCTGCGGCGTCTGACACCAACTCCACCTTGAAGTTGCTCACCTGGCCCGACCTCCAAACCACCTCCCGTGAAACTCAGCCCAAAATTGATACCATACCTGGGGTCATCCCTGTGTACCTCTTCCAACAGATGAAATGCGCTGTAGCCTTCTCCCCGCCGTGGCAGGCGACATACACCGACAAAATTCTCCCCCATAGTAATGATCCCGCCCGCGAGGTTCAATTTCCTTAACCGTGATTGTAACGGCTGACACGTGGACCACAGTATCGCACACCCTTGGAACCAAGATGTCCCGCGCAGAGAAAATCATCCCCCGAATGGATGACGGATTCGTGCCCGTCATATCCCTAACCACCCCTTCTAAATTAAACAAACTGCTTCCACCAGGCGACAGGGGTAGAACAACCCCTGGGCAACCACCGCCCAACTTAAGATTGCTCTTGCCACCAACACCCCCGCCTTAACCCTGTATGGACGAACCGACAGTCGCCAATACTAGGCTCCACATCTGATTTAGCCATTAGTGCCCCTTGACCGTATCGCTAAACCGCGGCTTCAAATGACGTGTAATATACCGTCCCAGCCTCAGGATCAATGAAAACGTTGACCTACCCCTTTTGGGGAAAAGTTAAATGGCGTAGAAAACTGAACTTATCCAAATCTTTTTGTGAAAACCCCCACCCCTAGCGGGGACACCCCTAAAGCAACCAATGGTATGACCCTTACAAGGCCCTGCCCTGCGACCCAGCGCACCTTGATGGCCAATTTTCCAGACACCACCTCCGGGTGCTGTCACGCAGAGTGCAAGTTATTGGCCAAAAGGGGGAAAAAACTATAAGCGGGTAATTGAATTCCGAAAAAACCCCATCAGAAAACTGCATTAAACAGTACCGCCGTAACACTGTCCGGGGTACATCTTCGGGAAAGGCTGCCTACTTTTTTACGGCCCCCTGACTCGTCCCTCTGGTTACCGGGCTCCCCGGTACGTTTTCCTCTTCTGACTCACCCAGCGATTGTATGCTTTCTTCCACCTTGAGCCTTCGTGCTAACTTACTGGTCCCTCCAAACTTGTAGGATCCCACGTTGCACTGCCAGCACACTCCCCATCTTCTGCCGACCAGTGATCCCGAGGAGTGGCCACCTACGACCCCCCTTGAAAATGGCTGCGCTGGCGTCTTTGCAAACGCCATCAGCCTACACCAAAGACTAATGTCCTCGTGCACCCACCGCGGGACGAACTGCCCTGCGTCAGCCCCTTTACCCGATTAGTTTTTTCACGGCGTCCATGTAAAAGACCCGTACCGAACCTTGCTCGGGGTTCTTTTTTCCACTTACCTCCGCCACCATGGTGAACACTGGTACCCAATTCGCAACAGTCCTAAGAAACAAATGGAACCTCCTCTTCTCCTCGTCGTCTTAATTAGTATCAACTGGCTTTTCCTCTGTCTATGAATGAACTTCTCTGAGGGCCATAAGGAGAAATTCTCCCCCCCATTCCCCTTTCCGCTTTTCTCCTTCCCTACCGTTTCATGTGGGCGACTCGTGTTCCCGCAACTCAGACATACCTCGCCATCCGCTGCACCCACCAACCGCCCGACGACGGCTCTAACCGACGGATCCGCGGACCCCTTTTTTCCGTGGTACTCACCTTCTCCCCCACTTCTTCCTGGAGGGTGATTGACCGTACCCGAGACGGACCACTAAATGCCCGCAGGCCCCCTAACAACTCCAATCATAAACCCCCGGACCCCCTGTGTTCCAGCTCCCCGCCTACCACATTCCCAGCCCATGACTTGAACTGTTAATGTCCTGGTGGGGTTCTGAACCAGTGACCCACATTATTTCTAAATCAGAGTGCTAACCACTACACCCCCCTGATTACTGGTCGGCGGCGCTGGAGGCTCAGCCCTGCCCTCCCCACCACACACAACCCCCCAGTAAGCTTCGCAAAAAGGCAACAGTAAACGCATTAATATGACTAGACTTACCGGCCTGTCTGGGAGTCCCCTCCCACAGCCGATGTACCGATCTCCACCGATGCGAGCTGGCGACTGGACTCTTCCTCATCTTCCGACAGTTCACCCTCTGACCTGCTCACTTCCTCCTGCTGAGATAAAAACGGCAGACCCCCTGTGGAGGGACCCCTGGATGTCATGCGCCCCATTACTTCCCAGGCAGATGGGCCGGTCCCGGCACCACTCCTGCCCCGTGACCCGTCTGTTACCGCCTGGTGGTGTCTGCTCACCCGCTGCGGTGCTTGCACGCTGCCGGTCAGTTTTACTGCAGCCGTCGACCCGTTCCCCTGTCCGTCCTCCCCCCTCGGCTTGTGCAGAGCTGCTGGGGGGGGGGTTGTAGCTGAAAAAACTCCTGGGTGTAGAAACCCCCCCCCCCCTTCTGGCTGTACCTGTATTTCATTTCTGTCTACTTTCCTCCCCTCATGCCTTGCTGCTGTGGGGGGGGGGCACCAGCCCGCTGCTCCATCCATCCATCCGCCCATCCCTGCTGGGTGCATCCATCCGTGTCCGTCCCTCACCTGCTGTCCCCCCCCGCTCGTTCAGAGCTGCAGGGGATTCATGTCCTGGGAGCCTCCCCTACTAGAGCCTGGGGATGCGGCACCGTGTAGGCCCGTGGCCCCGCCTCCCGCATGGAGCCCACGGCGTGCGTTCCGCCTGGGCCCCCTGGAAGGCTTTGTCTGGGTTCTTTTGCTGAGGAGGGGGGCGAGTGTTCCCCCCTGTGGGCTCCCGGTTACCCTGAAAAAGGGGGGCCTCCTCTGCCTTTGAAGCATCCCTGTCCGCCGGCCTAGCATTACGTCCGCGTGCGTCCCTCCAGCCGCCCTCCGGTCCCACGCGATCCTCCTGCTGCCCCCTGGGCCCCCTGGAAGGCTCTGTCTGGGCTCTTTTCTGAGGGGGGGGCGAGTGTTCTCCCCCTGTGGGCTCCCGGTCACCCTGACAAGGGGCCTCGACTGACCTTACAGCATAAATGCACGCCGGCCTAGCGATCCGGCCGCGTGTGTTCCTACCACCGACATCCGGTCCCCACGATCCTCCTGCTGTCCCTCTGCGTTGGTTGCAGGCCCGCACGGCCGCGGCCCGGTTCTGTAGTTCGTCCACCCTCCTTGCGATGGACGCCGCCGTCCATAGTCTCTCAGGAGGTCCCGGCCGCCATCTTGCAAGGGAAGAAACGAGGAGCAGTGTATAAAACTGCCTCCTCGTGTGCTGCCACCTTCCAGACTGAGGCCTTTAGTCCCGCCCCCTCCTTTTATATGGCCGCTCCCCCTGCTGCTTACAGGCCAGCCCTGCCTGGCCACACCCCTTTATCCTCCCTGTGTGTCACTAGACACACTGTCATGTACGGCCCTACACTACCATTACCCTGTGGTCCATTCTCGTTCCGGCCCTCTCTTGAGTCTTGCATTTAGACAATATTTACTTGTCTTGGAGTTCAGCTTTAAATAAAGAGTTTTCATTTAGAAGTAACAGGGTCTGTTTAACCCTCCGCTTTTCTTGTTTATTCCTCTACTGTATTTTCCTACCTTGAACCTTCTTTTCTTTCAACTTTTATATATACAGTGGTGTGAAAAAGTGTTTGCCCCCTTCCTCATTTCCTGTTCCTTTGCATGTTTGTCACACTTAAGTGTTTCGGAACATCAAACCAATTTAAACAATAGTCAAGGACAACACAAGTAAACACAAAATGCAATTTGTAAATGAAGGTGTTTATTATTAAAGGTGAAAAAAAATCCAAACCATCATGGCCCTGTGTGAAAAAGTGATTGCCCCCCTTGTTAAAACATACTATAACTGTGGTTGTCCACACCTGAGTTCAATTTCTCTAGCCACACCCAGGCCTGATTATTGCCACACCTGTTCACAATCAAGGCATCACTTAAATAGGAGCTGCTTGACACAGTAAGGTCCACCAGAAGATCCTTAAAAGCTACACATCATGCCGAGACCCAAAGAAATTCAGGAACAATTGAGAAAGAAAGTAATTGAGATCTATTAGTCTGGAAAGGGTTATAAAGCCATTTCCAAAGCTTTGGGAATCCAGCGAACCACAGTGAGAGCCATTATCCACAAATGGCGAAGACATGGAACAGTGGTGAACCTTCCCAGGAGTGGCCGGCCGCCCAAAATTACCCCAAGAGCGCAGCGACGACTCATCCAAGAGGTCACAAAAGACCCCACAACAACATCCAAGGAACTGCAGGCCTCACTTGCCTCAGTTAAGGTCAGCGTTCATGCCTCCACCATCAGGAAAAGACTGGCAAAAATGGCCTGCATGGCAGAGTTCCAAGGAGAAAACCACTGCTGAGCAAAAAGAACATCAAAGCTCGTCTCAATTTCTCCACAACACATCTTGATGATCCCCAAGACTTTTGGGACAACATTCTGTGGACCGATGAGACAAAAGTGGAACTCTTTGGAAGGTGTGTGTCCAAGTATATCTGGCGTAGAAGGAACACTGCATTTCAGAAAAAGAACATTATACCAACAGTAAAATATGGTGGTGGTAGTGTGATGGTCTGGGGCTGTTTTGCTGCTTCAGGACCTGGAAGACTTGCCGTGATAAAAGGAACTATGAATTCTGCTGTCTACCAAGAGATCCTGAAGGAGAATGTCCGACCATCTGTTCGTGTACTCAAGCTGAAACAAACTTGGGTTCTGCAGCAGGACAATGATCCTAAACACACCAGCAAGTCCACCACCGAATGGCTGAAGAAAAACAAAATGAAGACTTTGGAGTGACCTAGCCAAAGTCCTGACCTGAATCCTATTGAGATGTTGTGGTATGACCTTAAAAAGGCCGTCCATGCTCGAAAACCCTCTAATGTAACTGAATTAGGACAATTCTGCAAAGATGAGTGGGCCAAAATTCCTCCAGGACGCTGTAAAAGCCTCATTGCACGTTATAGCAAACGCTTGGTTGCAGTTGTTGCTGCTAAGGGTGGCCCAACCAGTTATTAGGTTTAGGGGGCAATCACTTTTTCACACAGGGCCATGATGGTTTGGATTTTTTTTCACCTTTAATAATAAACACCTTCATTTACAAATTGCATTTTGTGTTTACTTGTGTTGTCCTTGACTATTGTTTAAATTGGTTTGATGTTCCGAAACACTTAAGTGTGACAAACATGCAAAGGAACAGGAAATGAGGAAGGGGGCAAACACTTTTTCACACCACTGTATGTGTATATATATATATATATATATATATATATATATATATATATATATATACAGGTGCAGCTCAAAAAATGTGCATATCATCAAAAAATTATTTGTTTCAGTAATTCAATTCAAAAAGTGAAGCTCATATATTATATAGATTCATTACACACATAGTGATATATTTCAAGCATTTCTTTCTTTTAATTTTGATGATTATGGCTTACAGCTAGTGAAAACCCAAGATTCAGTATCTCAGAAAATTAGAATATTGTGAAAAAGTTCAATATTGTAGACTCATGGTGTCACACGCTAATCAGCTAATTAACTCAAAACACCTGTAAAGGTTTCCTGAGCCTTTAAATGGTTTCTCAGTCTGGTTTAGTAGGTTATACAATCATGGGGAAGACTGATGACTTGACAGTTGTCCAGGAGACTGTCATTGACACCCTACACAAGGAGGGTAAGCCACAAAAGGTCATTACTAAAGAAGCTGGGTGTTCACAGAGTGCTGTATCCAAGTATATTAAAGGAAAGTGGAAGGAAAAGATGTGGTAGAAAAAGGTGCACAAGCAACAGGAATAACCACAGCCTTGAGAGGATTGTGAAGCAAAGGCCATTCAATAATTTTGGGGAGATTCACAAGGAGTGAACTATGGCTGGTGTCAGTGCTTCAACAGCCACTACACACAGACATATCCAGGGCATGGCCTACAACTGTCGCATTCCTTTTCTCAAGCCATTCCTAAACCAGAGAAAATGTCAGAAGCGTCTTACCTGGTCTGAGGAGAAAAAGGGCTGGACTGTTGCTCAGTGGTCCAAAGTCCTTTGTTTAATGAAAGTAAATTTTGCATTTCATTTGGAAATCAAGGTCCTAGAGTCTGGAGGAAGAGTGGAAAGGCACAGAATCCAAGTTGCATGAGGTCCAGTGTGAAGTTTCCAAAGTCAGTGAGGATTTGGGGAGCCATGTTATCTGCTGGTGTTGGTCCACTGTGTTTTATCAAGTCCAAAGTCAGTGCAGCCCTCTACCAGGAAATTCTAGAGCACTTCATGCTTTCCTCTGCTGACCAGCTTTATGGAGAGGCTGATTGCATTTTTCAGCAGGACTTGGCACCTGCCCACTGCCAAAAGTGCCAATACCTGGTTTAATGATCGTGGTATCACTGTGATTGGCCAGCAAATTCGCCTGACCAAAAGAATGTGGGGTATTGTCAAGAGGAAGATGAGACATCAGACCCAACAATACAGATGAGCTGAAGGCCGCTATCAAAGCAACCTGGGCTTCCATAACACCTCAGCAGTGACACAGGCTGATCGCCTCCATGCCACGCCGCATTGATGCAGTAAATTCATTCAAAAGGAGCCCCAACCAAGTACTGAGAGCATAATATACTGTACATGGACATACTTTTCAGTAAGCCATCATTTCTGCATTAAAAATCCTTTTTTTATTTTAGTATTCAAATTTTCTGAGATACTGAATTTTGAGTTTTCACTAGCTGTAAGCCATAAGCCAAAATAAATGCTTGAAATATATCACTCTGTGTGTAATGAAACTATATAATATATGAGTTTCACTTTTTGAATTGAGTTACTGAAATAAATTTACTTTGTGATAATATACAATTTTTTTGAGATGCACCTGTATAGCTCCTGCACTTTTGCTCATGATGTCGTATCATAGAAAACCCAAGAGAGATCATTTTTTGGAACAATGTCTGTTTTCTCCAAAGACCAATCTGTCTGTTCTGTTTTCTTTTTCTTTGCATGTTTCATCACAACTGCCAGACTGCACACTTCCTTTAGCACCCACCGCCCTTATTTCTGTAAGACATTACACAAGCTCACTACGGCTCTCAGCCAGACCAACAAGCCCAAAGACTGGCAGGGATCAATTTAGCTGCTGTTCAGATTGGAACAGTTATCTGGCATGCACTCTCGCCAATGAAGCAGCTGATTTTTCCAACCAAACTGGGACAGATTTTTTTTTGTGCATACATTCTGGAAATTCGAGACACCTGGTCAATTTAACCAAAGTGACTGGAGATCCATGGTGAGAACCCTTGTTCAAAAAATTGTTTCCTCTATTCCCTACAGTAGCTTAAAGTGGAACCTTAGCAAAACTTGTTTTATGAGTTTTCAATGTAGTGAGGAAGGATTAGGAACTCAATCAAATTTTTTTTGTTTATTGTTTTGAGAATGAACATAAGAATTCAAAGGCAAGCCTATGAATCACCCATGCAGGGACTAGATCATGGTTAATCATTACTCAGTAGTAATTAAGATTATAGTCATGAGAACTAAAATAAAGGTATTCTGGAACATAGGGATAATATCAAAATGTTAAAAATGCAAAAATGCCCCCAAAATCTACTCGCAGTCACCTGGGGGAGGCTCTTCTCCTGCAACCAACCCAACAGGGCAGCGACTGTGTAAGCAAAGAAAAAAAATTAGAAAGAGTAAGTAGGGGAAAGAAAAGAAGAGTGTAGACAAGAGAGCGAGAGAGAGTGGGGAGGAGGGGGTAATTTTGAGGTCCCAAGGGGAGCAGTCAAGCAAGGCCTAAACAGACTGGTTGGAGTGAGGGGAACTCATGAGATCCGTGGTCCCCAAATCTTGAGAAATTTGGCATGTGAATCATTCGGAATACTGGACATTTGTTACAACATTGCTCTCATTCGCATCTTCACCCCCAGAAAGGCTATGCACTGGGTCTTCCATGCTTGAGCTATGGTTCGTTTAGCTGAGATAAGGGATATGAGGCCAGCTTCTGTTGTGATGCATATAAGCCGGGAATTGGGCAGTGTAATAGGGCCAGCCTTGCGTCCCTACGGCCCGTTATATGAAAAAGGGTCTAAGCCGAAAAACCCTAGACCAGAACTCTACTAGTCTGGGGCAGGACCATCAGGTATGCAGGGCATCCCCCTGTTGTCTGCAAATCTCAATCAAATTCTTATTGCTTTCTGTGCCACTGTGGAGCTGTTGTTGCCTGGACAGGAAGACAAAATGTCTTCAATGGTGACACCAATAAATACCCAACAGAAATTCTAACCAGAATAAATACATAATAATGCCCATGGGACTTTCACCATGCATGCCATGGAAACCACATTTTTAACACAATAACTTTTTAATAAATATCTACCAAAAGGTTTTTTAAAACATATTTAGAATGAAACATGCTAATAAAAAATGTACATCACTAAAAATGGTTTTATTATTTTCATCAGTTGCTTATTTATCAACCGTAATCACAGCAATAGTATTGTAAAGATCAGTGAATAGCTGGGTTATGCCAAAAAATCTCTCAATGTGTTTAGTGAATCTTAGCTCACTTCATCAGGAAAAAGCATAGCTGACGAGGTATAAACTGTATTCTAGGAGCAAGTATGAACTAAAAACCAGTGTTTGGATGTATAGGAACCCCCTCTGGATTATTTCCTAGGAGCTGTGGGAAAGGTGGAGACCCACACGACCAAGACCAACATACAGGACCTTCAAGCAGAGGCTGTCTTTTAGTGACGAAGGAGTGGTCAATGTATTCCACCCAGAAAAAATTAAACATGTATGTCACAGGGGTCTTCAGCACAGACAAGAATTGTAACCATTAATTTTGCTTACTGAGCTGTTGAAACAAAAAAACAACTTTTAAGGATATTATCGTTTCTTATTTCTGCCTCTAAAAGCACCTCTAAGTTAGCCTATGTGTTAATACACACATAGGCGTTTACAGGCATTTAGAGACAGGAGAATTTAGAAGCAGAAAAAACCTTTACTTGTGCACGAAGAAGAGGAGCGTTTGGGTGCCAAGAATGACAAATGTTCATAAACTTGCATTAAATCTAGATGCATTTAGGCGTGTTTGCGCTTTAATGCATTCTAATGGCCAAAATAAGTTAATGGATGTGCTTCCATGCCTGGCATGGTCAGTTTGTATCTCAGTGCCACCTCATCAGTGCCCACCAGTGCCACCGATGGCAACAAAAGTGAGTACACCCCTAAGTGAAAATGTCCAAATTGGGCCCAATTAGCCATTTTCCCTCCCTGGTGTCATGTGATTCATTAGTGTTACAAGGTCTCAGGTATGAATGGGGAAAAGGTGTGTTAAATTTGGTGTTATCTCTCTCATACTGGTCAAAGGAAGTTAAACATGGCACCTCAAGGCAAAGAACTCTCTGAGGATCTGAAAAAAATAATTGTTGTTCTACATAAAGATGGCCTAGACTATAAGAAGATTGCCAAGACCCTGAAACTGAGATGATGCACAGTGGCCGAGACCATACAGCGGTTTACCAGGACAGGTTCCACTCAGAACAGGGCTCGCCATGGTCGACCAAAAAAGTTGAGTGCACATGCTCAGCGTCATATACAGAGGTTGTCTTTAGGAAATAGACATATGAGTGCTGCCAGAATTGCTGCAGAGGTTGAAGGGGTGGGGGGTCAGCCAATCATTGCTCAGACCATACGCCGTACACTGTATCAAATTGGTCTGCATGGCTCTCATCCCAGAAGGAAGCCTCTTCCAAAGATTAATTTTAAGGGAAAAAAATCGCGCTCTTAAGCCCCATACACACGGTCGGACAATCCGCGGACCAGGTCCGTCGGATCATGTCCGTCGTACTTTGTCCGATGTTGGTTTTGCGTACACACGGCCGGACAAAGTTGTCGGAAAATCCGATCATTCTGAACGTGGTGACGTTTGTTGCCTACGATGGGACTACGTAGAGGCTAGTAGCCAATAGCTTTGGTCTTGTAATGTGATCTGAGCATGCGTAGCACTTTGTCCGGTCGGACAACCGTACACACGATCGGGTTTGGTGTGATCGGACCGGGTTGACGGCAAATCTTTCCAGCAGGAGATAAGACTTTGTCCGTCGGACAAACCGGCGAACACTGTCCGATGGTGCATACACACGGTCTGATTTTTCAACAACATTGTCCGATCGGACAGAATCCATGAAAAAGTCCGACCGTGTGTATGGGGCTTTAGAGTTTGTATACAGGGTTGAGAATATAATTCGCTCCAAAAAAAGTCTCTTTTATGGGAAATATTTCTCAAACATTGGCTTCCACACGTTGCTTTATATACTCATGGAGGATATGCTTACCAGAAGTAAGCCATAAATCAGCATATGGCTTTAACCCAGCCTGGGTTGATGCTTCGTTGGTTATGGATTGTGGCGAAGCAATCCCAAATAACTCCTTCTCTTTCTCAGGTGCACTCATATGGCATAATTAGCAATCACCGGAAAAACAAAAAAATATCCATAGCATAATACTGATAAACTATATATGGTAAAACCAGTGGGTGAAGGGTTACCAAGTGGGGAAGGTGTCCAATTAGATATAAGCAGACACCAGTGATCACAAATGAATTTAAGTGACCAAGAGATACCACCACCACATGAAAGACCTTATTACCAGATATTCAGTTGTTGTGCACATAAATAGGAAAATCCTTCTTTTGAATATTTCCACTTATAAATAAACCGCCACAAGTGAGGTTGGATACGCAATATGTCCAAATCATAGGTAACCACCACAAGAAGTGCCTCCTTACCAAGCAGTGAAATGACAATCAGCAATGAGAATCAAACAGCAGGCAATCAGATACGCACTCCTTATAAGATGTCCCCTTACCGCATAGCACAGTTTCAAAGAGCCAGATACAGCAAACACAGATTCATGAGACCACGCACGGATCGATGGCAGAAATTTCAGCAGATACCCAGGAGGAAAAATATTCGTACCATAGCGTTATACTGCATTTAAAAGTTTTATTCAAAAAATATAAAAAGTTTGCACTTACAAACTGACGAAATTAAAACAGCAGATTCTAAAAAAGTTGTAGAGCCGGCCGGCTACAAACGAACAGACACTCCCGTCCTTCTTTGCGTGGTGACGTCAGCACGTGTACCCTCAGACGCGTTTCGTTAGAATTAACATTATCAATGAGGAGCGGGTAGCGTGCTGTGTCACCACCTTATATAGAGCTAACCTTGATCTGAATCATGGATGTGAAGCTCCAAGCGCCATCTTAGTTATGGGCAATCGTTATATGTTGTCTATGGAAGACCTCTGGCGGATGTCCCATTTGCACTGAGAACCAAAAGCTCCATGGATGTTGAGGTTAATAATTAACTTCCTGGGTGAATTGAGACAACTTTATTTAGACTCAATATATGTGGACATTCCTACATGTTATCTATGTGAGACTTCCCACGGTCTTTTCGTTTACACCAGGAAGTTCCTATTTAAGTGATCAGTGTCCGACTTCCCAAACTAGCTGAGCCAACTTTATTGAAACTCAACATTAATAACAAATTGGGAACCACCCCGTGTGTGTACTTAATAATCATTACGATTAATACCTGTGAATTATAAGCCCGCAGTCCTGCGGGAAAAATATAACAAAGAGAGTGAGGATAATTATTTAAAAATAAAAGTCATTATAAAAAAAGGTTGCTGAAATGTGAACCCGCGTTACTGCAGTACTGCGGGAAAATAGTGAAAAAGTAAAGTGAATGATTCAAAAGTGAAAAAATCCTTACTTAAAGGAAATTAAAAAAGGGTTTTTTATTTTCAAGTTAATCCCCTCTGTAATGGTGAATTAATAGTGCTGTGAAATTTAGGAGCATAGTGATTAAACATATATGTCCACCTTATTGTGTATTTGTTTGTGTATTTTAATTTCATTAAATATAATAGAATTAGAATTGAAAATATATAAGAAAGTTAAAAATTGTGAGTGTTTACTCGATTATACCGTGTACGTGTATAAACAATCACATCCTATGTGTGTATACCGCACTCACATAACAATGTGACTTATGTGATATTGTATATAAAATGCACATGCTGGGCATCATAAAAAAACAATCACATCCCATGTGTGTATACTGTACTCACACAACAATGTGACTTATATAATATTGTATATAAGATACACATGCTGGGCATCATAAAAAGGTTCCTATCGAATATTTTTACTTTGCATTCTGCATTACATAAACCCATATACATAGTTCAATCAAGTGTATATATGTGTGTGCACTGCACAACACGGTCGAATGTATATATGCATATGGGGGATGATTAATTGTAACCTGTTATAAGAGATACACATACATAGCTCAGATCAAGTTTACAAATCAAAGGCAGAAAAAAGCTTTACAGTTTCTGTTTTCCAACATAAAACAACAAAAATCTAGTCACTATAAGATACACATCAAGAGTTGTCAATAAATGCGTTTACATCCACATCAATGTTAAGCCCATACGGGGCATAAGTCCTGGCCTTATAGATCCATGACATTTCTAACTTGGAGATTTCTCTCACAAGTGAGCTCCCCCTCCAGTTTGGGCTAAATTTATCTATCCCCAAAAAGAGAGTGTTTGAGGGGTCTTTTTTGTGGACTAATAAGTAGTGTTTAGAAACTGAATGGTTTTTAAAACCAGTTATTATATTTGTGATATGTTCGTTTAATCTGACTTGTAACGGTCGTTTTGTTCTCCCTATATACTGTAATCCGCACGGGCATTGCAGTAAATAAACTACACCAGATGTGGCACAGGTTATAAACGGTTTGATGTCGAATTGGATCTGTGTACTGGTAGATCGGAAGTTCTGAGTCCGTCTATGAGTGCAGCTATTTAAGGAACAAACTCGACACCTACCACACTTATAGTATCCGGAAAAAACTTAAATTACTCCTATTAGGGGGATCCAAGATGTTGGGGGATATTCTATTTCTCAAAGAGGATGCACCCCTAAAGATTACCTGGGGTCTTTCTGGTAGAATGGTACCCAATATTCGGTCATTACAGATGATATGCCAATGTTTGGCTACCATCTGTTTGATCTTCTTATGTTGCAACGAATAAGTCGTCAAAAAGGGTACCCCCTGTGAGAAAGGATTCAACCTTGGTGCTTCTCTCTCTCTCAAGAGATCTCCCCTATTCAAAGATTTCACACTCTCAAGTGTACATGCCAAACTTTCTCTAGAGTATCCCTTTTCCAGAAATCTCTGAGTTAAATTGTCCGCCTGCATCAAAAAATCGCTATCCTTAGAGCAATTTCTCTTGAGCCTGATGTACTGGCTCTTTGGAACCGAGTCCAACCAGGGTTTGTGATGACATGAATTTATGGGTATAAAGGAATTCCTGTCGGTAGACTTGAAATACGTAGAGGTAATTAGAGTCCCACCATCAGCCTTTATAGTCAAATCGAGAAAATTGATTTCCGATCGACTAGCCTCATATTTCAGTTCAATGCCCCTCTGGTTGTCATTAAGGGAAGCCATAAATGATTGGAGTGATTGAGTGTCCCCTTCCCATAGGAGGAGGATGTCATCAATAAATCTTATCCACAGAACCAGTTGGGGTATGTTCTGTGAATAGATGACATCCTCCTCCCATTTAGCCATAAATAAATTGGCTAGGCTAGGGGCATATTTTGCCCCCATAGCCACGCCTCTACTTTGGATGTAAAATTGATCCCCAAACCAGAAATAATTGTGTGTTGCTGCAAACTCCAGTAGGTCCATAATGAATGAAACCTGCTGGAGATGATGCACAAGAAAGCCTGCAAACAGTTTGCTGAAGACAAGCAGACTAAGGACATGGATTACTGGAACCATGTTCTGTGGTCTGATGAGACCAAGATAAATTTATTTGGTTCAGATGGTGTCAAGCGTGTGGGGCTGCAACCAGGTGACGAGTACAAAAGACAAGTGTGTCTTGCCTACAGTCAAGCATGGTGGTGGGAGTGTCATGGTTTGGGGCTGCATAAGTGCTGCCAGCACTGGGGAGCTACAGTTCATTAAAGAAACCATGACTGTGAGTGACATGCTGAAGCAGAGCATGATCCCCTCCCTTCGAAGACTGGGCTGCAGGGCAGTATTCCAACATGATAACGACCCCAAACACACCTCCAAAACTACCACTGCCTTGCTAAAGAAGCTGACGGTAAAGGTGATGGGTTGGTAAAGCATGTCTCCAGACCTAAACCCTATTGAGCATCTGTAGGACATCCTCAAACGGAAGGTGGAGGAGCGCAAGGTCTCTAACATCCACCAGCTCAGTGGTGTCCTCATGGAGGAGTGGAAGAGGACTTCAGTGGCAACCTGTGAAGCTCTGGTGAGCTCCATGCCCAAGAGGGTTAAGGCAGTGCTGGAAAATAATGGTGGCCACAAAAATATGGACACTTTGGGCCCAATTTGGACATCACTTAGGGGTATACTCACTTTTTTGTTGCCAGCAGTTTAGACATTAATGGCTGTGTGTTCAGTTATTTTGTGGGGACAGTAAATTTACACTGTTATGCAAGCTGTACACTCACTACTTTACATTGTAGCAAAGTGTCATTTCTTCTGTGTTGTCACATATAAAGATATATTAAAATATTTGCAAAAATGTGAGGGGTGTACTCATTTTTGTGAGATACTGTATATATTGATGAAAATGTTCACATCCTGATACAGTTGCATACATCTCTTTTTTCATTTGAGCATAGACAGATTGCCGTTCTGTCAGTACAGAAGGCATGCACCCTGTGTTCCTGTAAAACAGAAACACCAATCTATGCCTTCCACTAGTAAAAACACCTCCCCTACTACATTGAATCACTAGCTAGGAACATGGTTAGCCCATTGATCGCCCCTGATGTTAACCCCTTCCCAGCCAGTGTCATTAGTATAGTGACAGGGCATATTTTCTAGCACGGATCACTGTATTAGTGTCACTGGTTCCCAAAAAGTGTCAAAAATATCAGTATCCGATTTGTCCGCCGTAATATCGCAGTCCCGCTATAAGTCGCTGATCGTCGCCATTACTAGTAAAAAAAAAAAAAAACATAGTTTGTAGATGCTATAACTTTTGTGCAAACCAATCAGTATACGCTTATTGGGATTTTTTTACCAAAAATATGTAGCAGAATACATATTGGCCTAATTTTATGAAGACATTTTTTTTATCGGATATGTTATATAGCAGAAAGTAAAAAATATATATTTTTTTCAAAATTGTTAGTCTTTTTATCTGTATAGCGCAAAAAATAAAAAGCACAGAACTGATCGAATACTGACAAATAAAGCTCTATTTGTGGGGGAAAAATGACATCAATGTTATATGGGTACATCATCGCATGACAGCGCAATTATCAGTTAAAGTAATGCAGTCAATTGTCAAAATAAGAAAAGGCGGGACCTCACGTGGGCTCCAAAGTTTATTGGAATATGAAAATATCCAAAATGACACCAGCAGTGGTCAAGGTAGACGCGTTTCACACAACAGAAATGTGCTTAATCATTACAAAGACATGCCTAACTGATACGTGTTCTATAGATCCATCCCCTGTACAGGTGCTAGGGGAACGTCAATCAGAGGCAGGTGACAACCTTGATCAATGATTAAATCCAAACATACAAGTATAAACACATAAAAACAAATATTCACCAAGTGAAACATTCAAACAAAATGAAAGAATCAATAGTGGTGGAGAACGATGGTGGTGGTGTAGAATGGTGTGGAGGGCCTGCCGACACTTCTGGAACACTTTAAGGACCCTTTCACACTTGTGCGACCTCAAAGTCGTGCAATTTTACCGCGATTTTGCCGCGATTTCAAGGAATGCCTGTGTAAGTGGCATCAAAATCGGACCAAAGTAGTGCAGGGACTACTTTGAAGTCGGAACGACTTGAAGTCATACTAATATGAATGGCTGTCATTGGAAATCATGGGGAATGACTTGTCATGCTACTTTGCAGTCCCAAATCGTGGGACAAGTCGTATAAAGCCCCATACACACGCGCGGACAATCCGTGGACCAGGTCCGTCGGACCATGTCCGTCATACTTTGTCTGATGTTGGTTTTGCGTACACACGATCGGACAAAGTTGTTGGAAAATCCGATCATTCTGAACGTGGTGACGTTTGTTGCCTACGACGGGACTACGTAAAGGCTAGTAGCCAATAGCTTTGGTCTTGTAATGTGATCTGAGCATGCGTAGCACTTTGTCCGGTCGGACAAGCGTACACACGCTCGGATTTGGTGTGATCGGACCGGGTTGACGGGAAATCTTTCCAGCAGGAGATAAGACTTTGTCCGACGGACAAACCGACGAACACTGTCCGATGGTGCATACACACGGTCTGATTTTTCAACAACCTTGTCCGATCGGACCAAATTGATGAAAAAGTCCGACCGTGTGTATGGGGCTTTAGTGTGAAAGGGGACTAAGGCTTAATGTACACGGGACATTTTGAAACCTCTCCTCAACAATTTAACTTGACATATAGTAGCCAATGTTTAAAAACGTCCGTTTTGCCGCGTTTACATGGCATGTTTAGTTGCGTTTGCGTTTAGGAGCGTTTGTTTTTTCAAACAGTGAAAAATGTATCTCCATTAAAAACACCTGTAAACAAAAAACACGGCCAAACGCGAGTTACCGCCTTTACACATTTTTTTGCTTTCCAAAAAATGCTTCTAAACTCAACTGCCTAGAAACGACTATAAACGACCCTGCGTACATGTTCTGATAAGGTAACATAGAGGAGAGTTCAGGCGCAGCTGAAAAAAAACACCCAACTGCTCCTAAACATCTGTTTTCCAGCAGCAGTGTACATGAAGCCTAACTGTAATGATAGAAACCTTTCCTTTACTGGATATACGAACGACAAAGAGGTGGGTTACCTGGATGTTCACCCAACTGGAGGTGATGGGAGGGTGTCTTCAACACTATATAGAAAACCTCTATTGGGGAACTCCTTCTTATTTGCCCAATCAGGTCACCTGAGGCACACCATCAGGGGTATTCCCGTTGGCCAATTCCTGCGAGTTAGGCGCATCTGTAGTGATGATGAATGTTTTGAAGAGGAGGCTATGTCTTTATACAAAAGATGGACGTTGGACAGGGCTCTCTCCATAGCCAAACAGAAGAATAGAGGGGAAATTTTAGGGAAAAGAGACCCCTATAGGAATAAACAACAAAATAAACTCACCCTCTCTACGCCCTACAGTAATGAGTTCAACGAAATTAATAGAATTTTCAATAGACACCTGCCCATCCTACATGCAGATAAAACATGCGTGGATATTCTGCAGGATGGGTTTCACGTAGAGCCCCCATGCTGGGTCGCTATTTATCCCCTAGTTTCTTTTCTAAGGAACCCTTCAAATCATTCACCTGGTTACACTTTAGGGGAACTATAAGTTCGGGGTAAGGGAGTGCTCATGTTGTAACCACATTCATGGAGGAAACAAGTTTTGCTCTACCACAAACCAGAAGGAATTTGAAATTCACCCTTTCTTTATTTGTAACACCAGGTATGTAGTATATCTTATTACTTGTGCCCTGTGTAGAGTCCAGTAGGTGGGTAGGACAACAAGGCGTCTTCCTGATTGCTTCTAGGAACATCTGTATAGTGTGGAAAAGAACTTATCCACAAAAGTGGCAAAACACTTCAACATATGCCATGGGGGGGGGGCGCGACATTACAGGTTCAGGTCATTGATAAGATCAGGGCCCCCAAAAGGGCTTTTCGGTTGTTGTGTCGGAGAGAAGTGTTTTGGATTTTCCATCTCCAGACTTGTATTCCCCTGGGACTCAATTTTTAGTGGGATGTGAGTAATTTCTATGAATAAGTCTGAACAACACTTCCCTCCATCACCTGAAAGCGCTCTTTTTTGCTCCTTTTCTCTGCTCTGGTTTTTCCGTCTTTATATCCATTGCCGACTCTTGGTCCCCTGGATCAGTATTTGTTTCCAACCACTGCTCTACTGCCATAGCACACACGTGTGTTTGAGCTTTGGGGTGCACACCCTTATGCAATAGTCTTCGAACACCTATGCATAAATCCCTGTCCTGTATGCGATGGGTGGGTACAGGTAACTGGTACTTTCACCATTATATAGGGTTGTTGGGATTTTAGCATACTGTCGCCAACTTTTATGTGACAATTTTTGGCCATATGTGGCTTCATACATGCCCAGGGTGGGTACAGGTAACTGAGATATTTACCACGCTATGGGGTTGATGGGACTCTAATATATTTCTCCAATTTTTACCGCCCACTCATGGATGTGACACTTCTGGCCATGTGTGATTGTACACATGTCCAGGGTTACCACATGGCTTAATATTCAATATTTATAGGGTTGATGGGATTTTAGTATATTTTCCCCAACTTATGCCACCCATTTGCAGATGTGAGATTTTTATCCACATATGGTTTCATACAGGTCAAGGGTGGATGTAGGTAACTGGTACATTTACCACCCTATAGGTTCTACGGGGGTTTTAGTATATTTTCCCCAACTTTTATCGCCCACCTACAGATGTGATCTGGCCATGTGTGATTTTATACATGTCCAGGATTGCCACATGGCTTAATATGTCATCATATGCAACTTTTATAGGGTTGATGGGATTTCAATATATTGTCCCCAGCATTTACCGCCCATCTGTAGATGTAAGATCTTTGGCCACATATGGTTTCATACATGTCCAGGGTGGACATAGGTAACTGGTATATTTACCACCCTATAATGTTGATGGAACTTTAATATCATTTCCCCAACTTTTACCGCCCACCTGTGGATGTGATAGTTTTGGCCTTATGGGACTTTACAGTGCCTATTTTTATTCACCCCTCTTGGCATTTTTTGTGTTTTGTTGCCTCACAACCTGGAAATAACATTAATTGTTTTAAGATTTGCATCATTTAATTTACAGAACATGCACACAACTTTGAAGATGTTTTTTTTTTTTTATTATTGTGAAGCAAACAACACATAGGACAAAATAACAGAAAAAGTAAATGTGCATAACTATTCACCCCCCTAAAGTCAATACTTTGTAGAGCCACCTTTTGCGGCTATCACAGCTCCAAGTCACTTTGGGTAAGTCTCTATGAGCTTGCCACATCTTCCCACTGGGATTTTTGCCCATTCCTCCTTGCAAAACTGCTCCAGCTCCAAACTCAAAACGTGCCATTTTGTTTTTTGCTGAAAGTAATGGCTTTCTTCTGGCCACTCTGCCATAAAGACCAACTCTATGGAGCGTATGGCTTATTGTCGTCCTATGTACAGATACTCAATTCTCTGCTGTGGAACTCTACAAAAACAAAGACAAGCAGCGCCAACCTAAGTGCAGTAGTATGTCACAATTTTAATTATTAAAAGAGAAGAAAAGCTTTCACTCTGTGTAGAGAAAAAGCAGGCATGTCTTTATAAGAAGCAGGCGATGTGGCTCCAGAGGAAGGGGGGGTTGATCCTGTTGCGCTGTGTGTGTCTTGGTCTGGCGGCGACTGTGGTTTTCAGTGTCCCAGGCTTTAGACGGCAGAGCGCTGTAGGATCGTATGGTCCGCGGAGTCACAGGAGTCGCTGTGTAGTGACGTAATCGTCGTGCATGAGTTCGGAGCATGCATGCTACTTCTTCAGGCATCTGCAAAATTTGTTTTTAATTGCTGTGGAACTCTGCAGCTCCTCCAGGGTTACCTTAGGTCTCTGTGCTGCCTCTCTGATTAATGCCCTCCTTGCCCGGTCCATGAGTTTTGGGGTGCGACCGTCTCTTGGCAGGTTTGCTGTTGTGCCATGTTCTTTCCATTTGGTTATGATAGACTTGATGGTGCTCCTGGGGATCATCAAAGATTTGGATATTTTTTTTATAACCTAATCCTGACTTGTACTTCTCAACAAAATTGTCCCTTACTTGTTTCCTTGGTCTTCATGGCAGTGTTTGGTTAGTGGTGCCTCTTGCTTAGGTGTTGCAGCCTCTGGGGCCTTTCAAAAAGGTGTGTATATGTAATGATAGATGATGTGACACTTAGATTGTACACAGGTGGACATCATTTCACTAATTATGTGACTTTTGAAGGTAATTGGTTGCTCCAGAGCTTTTTATGGGCTTCATAACAATTATCATTTTTTTATTTCTGAAAAATAGTTTTATGTATATATTTTTCTAATTTTACTTTACCAACTGAAGCCCCATACACACGGTCGGACTTTTTCATGGATTCTGTCCGATCGGACAAGGTTGTTGAAAAATCAGACCGTGTGTATGCACCATCGGACAGTGTTCGTCGGTTTGTCCGACGGACAAAGTCTTATCTCCTGCTGGAAAGATTTGCCGTCAACCCGGTCCGATCACACCAAACCCGATCGTGTGTACGGTTGTCCGACCGGACAAAGTGCTACGCATGCTCAGATCACATTACAAGACCAAAGCTATTGGCTACTAGCCTCTACGTAGTCCCGTCGTAGGCAACAAACGTCACCACGTTCAAAATGATCGGATTTTCCGACAACTTTGTCCGACCGTGTGTACGCAAAACCAACATCAGACAAAGTATGACGGACATGGTCCGACGGACCTGGTCCGCGGATTGTCCGACCGTGTGTATGGGGCTTGAGACTATTGTGTTCTGATCCATCACATATAATTCAGATTAAAAAAACATTGAACTAAAGGCTTTAATGTAACAAAATTTGTAAAAAGCCAAGGGGGGTGAATACTTTTGCAAGGCACTGTACATATATTCACACATGGTACAATATGCATCCACATGCAACATTTAGTGTGTATCTGTAGTAATATATTATGAAATTTTAATTCTAGTTGGTCAGTGTTTAAAACTTGATATTTATCATCTTGCATGTATTTGTTTATTATGATTTGTTTCTTTTCTTTTATTGATTCTTTCATTTTGTTTGAATGTTTCACTTGGTGAATATTTGTTTTTATGTGTTTATACTTGTATGTTTTGATTTAATCATTGATCAAGGTTGTCACCTGCCTCTGACTGACGTTCCCCTAGCACCTGTACAGGGGATGGATCTATAGAACACGTATCAGTTAGGCATGTCTTTGTAATGATTAAGCACATTTCTGTTGTGTGAAATGCATCTACCTTGACCACTGCTGGTGTCCTCTGGTGTCATTTTGGATATTTTCATATTCCAATAAACTTTACTTGGAGCCCACGTGAGGTGCAGCCAATTTTTATTTTGACGACTTATGCCGCATACACACGATCGGAAATGCCGCCAGCAAAACTCTGATGAGAGCTTTTTGTCGGAAAATGCGACTGTGTGTATGCTCCATCTGACTTTTGCTGGCGGAATCCCAGCCAGCAAAAGATTGAGAGCATGTTCTCTATTTTTCGGTCAGGAAATGTTCCTATCCGAAAATGCGATCGTCTGTATGCAATTCGGACGCTCAAAAAAATCACGCATGCTCGGAAACAATTTGACGTATGTTAGGAACTTAATTTTCTCGGCTTGTCGTAGTGTTTTACGTCACCGCGTTCTTGATGGTTGAAAGTTCAGAGAACTTTTGTGTGACCGTGTGTATGCAAGACAAGCTTGAGTGGAATTCCCCCGGAAAAACCATCCAAGATTTTTCAGGCGGAAATTCCGCTCGTGTGTACGTGGCATTACTACGGCGGCGAGCCAGGACTAGCACTCAGGTGTGTGGTCCAGTGGGCGTATCAGTTACTCCTGGAGCGGTGAGTTCTTTTCATTTGGACTAAAGTAACGCAGTGCCATATCGTGCTTGGTCTGGAAGGGGGGTAAATCTTCTGGAGGTCAAGTGGTTAAAAGGGAATCTGATGGGGCAACTAGATGTAAGGGGAGCTATGAGAGGGATTTTTTTCAGCCCACCAATAATGTGTAAAATATACAATGTGAAAAGTTTGGAGACCCCTGATCTAGAATACTAAAGTATTTTTCACCATCCAACTTGCTAGTTATGATTATGCACATGATTCTTTAACTACAGGTCAGACTCATCAATACCTAGTTGGTCATCGTGTCAAACTAATGTGCAGGTAATTTTTTTTTTTGCCACTTGTCTGTTAGGTGTGGGATCTTTGCCTTTGAATGCATGATGTTTTATTAAGCCATGAGTTTTAACTGAACCTCAGGTGCTCCATGGGTTCTTGCACTATTTTTCTTAAAGGGGTTGTAAAGGTTGTTTTTTTTTTTTTCTAAATAGGTTCCTTTAAGCTAGTGCATTGTTGCTTCACTTACCTTTTCCTTCGATTTCCCTTCTAAATGTTTTTTGTCGTTGTCTGAATTTCTCACTTCCTGTTTCTCCTCAGTAAACTTTACACCATCATCCGAGTGGTGTTTAGTCAGCCAGAACAGCTTACTGAGGAGGAACCGGAAGTGAGAAATTCAGACAAAGAAAACAAAAAAAAAAAAAAAACATTTAGAAGGGGAATCGAAGGAAAAGGTAAGTGAACCAACAATGCACTAGCTTAAAGGAACCTATTTAGAAAATAAAAAACGAACCTTTACAACCCCTTTAAGATCAGAACCTTCAATTATGTGTAATGTTTTTCAGTGAAGTTTGTTTCCAGCTGACTAATAAAGTCACTAAAATGATAATATCTTTCTGATAGCTTCAGGTAGGCTACAAACTATAAAGCTAGTTTACTTATTTATCTATCTGGCTGAAAGTGAGTTTGCTTTTGGTTGTATCTTTGCAAAAAACACATCTTTCTTTCCACTGCAGACAAGTCTCACCTTGTCTTGGCCCTACCTTCCTCTCCAACTCATAATAGCAAACAATTTCCTTTCTCTTGTATTTCTTTAAACAAACAAAACTAAATATGTAAAATAAGCCCCTCCCTGCAGAAAAAAAAATAATACTGTTGAGTTACCTTCCCCACTGCCCACGCCACCAATTTCTGCTGCAGTAAAGAGAAACCACTGCCCAAATAATTTGTAGAGTCTGTAACTTCAGATTCTTGGTTCCCTGCCAAGGGAAGCAACAGATTCTTGGTTCCCTGCCAAGGGAAGCGACAGATTCTTGGTTCCCTGCCAAGGGAAGCGTCAGATTCTTGGTTCCCTGCTGCATTCAATGATTCAAGTCCTCAACCCGTATGTCATTACTGTATCCTCTGGGGATGTAGGTGCCAGCAGAAAAAAAAACACAGAGTGCAGCAAGAAAGCAGGAATCTGACATTACTAAGGCATACCAGAGGTACTGCTAGATGTGCTTCCGGCAGCCCAGTGAACCCCACTTTCCACTTATCACTAAAATTATACGATTGACACTCTTTTGGAGTAAAATGGGCTTTAGTGGCCACTTATTAAAAATAAACAACATATTAACATTCCTTAGAACAGAAATTTAGAAAAATAACAATAATGACCACCAAGTTGCCGATCCTTGGAAGCACTACCGAAACCAACACAAACTTTGTATCTGCGGAACCACTTGAAGGTCCTCAGTCGCAGAACACTCATTCGAGGACAATACCACAACTACCGCTGACACCTCCCATCTCCACAAATCCTGTTAAACCACCATTAACTGGGATTAACCATAGGAGGACATACCATAGACGTGTCTTACACAGCAAAATTTGGATGCCTCCAAGGACCCCAACCGCCATCACACTACAACCACCCAACAAGTCCAACATCCACAGGGCAGGAGGGTGGGAAGCTTCATCGCTGTCCGTCTTGCAGCAAAGATTGGTGGTGCAGTGGAGTGGAATGATGAATATTAATGATTTTTTTAGAGAGTTCCAAACACAGTATCCTGTATGAAATATACATTTTCTATTTTTCCCCATAACAGCTAGTCAGATTAGGGTGCAGAGATTTTCTAGAGTCCAAAGGACAGTAACCGGTCTGAATAAAAACTATTTGTATTGCCCCATAACAAGCAACTAGACTCAAACCTTTAGTGGTATAAAGACGAATGAGAATGAAACGAACTGGTAACTTAGTTGTACAGTGTACACAGTAGTGTACATATACCAAGCTGCTATTTTGGCACTGTGAGTGTCACCTTTGTTCTTATGCAACTTTTCAAGGCAAGTGGAACTGGATGCACCCTATTGACCAATAATTTTTACAAATTACTATCTGTGTCCTCATTACAGAGATTTCCTCTCACTTCTTGTCCCTGAGACACAACAGAACACAACTGAAAGAAATTCTGTGCAAAGTGAGAAGGAATCCTATTTTTTAAACTTGGGATTAGAACTGATGTCCTCATTAAACGATTCCCAATAACTTTTCCAGTGACAATATTCAACAAGTTAGAAGGTGTTCCCAAACAAGGACACATAGAACCCGAGTTTCAAACCCTTCCTCACTTTATGCGCTGGTGGAAAAAAATTGTCTGGACTTGGTTGGGCACACCCTAATCACAATGTGTGGTGCAGATTCCCCCTGTTTAGACCCCTGATATGTCACAAAAGCCCCCTAATGGGGCTTATAAAAAAATTGTGAAAAAAGAATTACAAAAATAAAATTGTAAAAAATAAAATAATACAAATAAAAACTACTGTCACCGTCCACTGCCCTACTGACACCAATCTCTGCCCTAATGACACTGTCATTGCTCTACTGACACCATCATCAGAATATATACAGATACACCCACACCTATGTGTTTGAGCTTTGGGGCGTACACCCTAATACAATAGGCTGTGCACACCTATGGCTGAAATTCTTGCTTTAGAGTCCAATGTCCCTAAGAAAAACAGAAATAACCAGCCTGAGAGCATTTTGGATGGAAGATGCTTAAAATTATATTTCTTTCTAGGTAGGGAATCATTTCTGTAGGATAAAAAAATGTCACACAGAGAATGTGCCATAGTGCCAAACTGATTTATGGGTGAAAGTTGTGTGTTCCTAAAATACATGGTTTATTGTGACACACCTTTCTTCATCCTCCAGCATCAGATTTCATTGCTGCTCCTGATATTTGGCTACATGATATGTTAGATGTTGGTGCTGGAAAGTTTCCCTGTGCCAGATGCTGTTATTGCAGGTCTGAATGCAGAGCAGGCAGCTATATAATGCTCAGCATATGTCACTGACTTATGACTTCTCCCACTTCTCAGCCCCCACAAAGTGGAACTTTTTTTAGCCTCTGAAATGCATTGGCTTTCCTTTGTTGACTGCTTTATTTAATAAAAAACATACTAGACACTTACTAAGGGTTAGTAATGTCTAATTTTTTAAGGTTTCTACAAGGGCCACCTGTATGCATTTAGCTACCAGCTAAACCTATGAAAAAATACTAGGACACGTCCTCACAAAACGTATTACTCATGGGCCCACCACTTCTTTGTACCACAGAATGAGGGGCAGGCAGGTATACAATGCCTGTGGAAACCACACTGATCAATTTCTGAATGGTTAGGTATCTCTACTTAGGGGGCAGCCCATCAAATCTTAATAACCGTGTTCCAGAGCAAATATGCCCCCAAGTCCTTCCCTGGTAGAACATACAAAAACCATGCAGACAGTTTCCCTGGTTTATGCAAGCCATACATGGGTCAAATTCCGAACAAAATGTCTTTCAAAAATCTGAAATTTTGTTTGTTTTGTGATCCGATGGTGCCACTATTGATTCCGCAATTCGATCAATCAAGCCTTCAATTTCTCCTCATGTTGCTACAGAAAATAATTTTCATGTTTAGGATGAGACTTATTTTCCTGGTCATCCTCCCATCAGCACTGTCCTCCCCTCCCCTCCCCTCGTGTTCTTTTATCATTGGTCACCAGGCCACCAGACTGAATTCCAGCCACACCCCCCCACCGAACCTTTTTCTCCCCCAGGTTGAGCCTCTCCTGGTGTTGGAAGGTCCAGAAAGAATAGAAGTAAATCCTCTTATGACACTGGACGCCCTGAGTGCCAGGGCTGTGGGCATCTGTGGTCTAAAGGACATGCACAGGCTGTGGCGAGCTGAAGAGGAATTAATAAGTTACCTGCAAAGGGCTCCCAGGCTCTAGGACCTTGCCATCTCCCTCTCTGGAGCTGAGGTCGCCGCCCAATGACATCACGTGGGCGAGGCTTAGCGAGACCGGCCATACGTTGCTGGGGCAACCAGCACACCATAAAACCGGACACCACATCGGCCGCAGGTGCCGAGCAATGTGGGCTTCAGAGGCAGTAAATACGGTAGGTAGTATTACGGTCCTCCTCCCCGAACTCCCTTGGTCAGTTTATCTGTTGTGCCTCTCTGTCATCCTGCACTTCTCAGCTTGTTTGCTGCAGGTAAGATAACTGATGATTTAAAGGGGCAGCACACAAAAATAAAGTAGAAAAGTATAAGATAAGGGGAGGGAGTGGAAGAGGATAAATACCAGATGCGTCTATTACCAAACTTATTTTTTTTCTCGTTCCGTCCGTAGCAATAAACTTGCCACAACAGGCACGAAGATCTGCGGAAAGGTAGTAGGGGTCTACGGGGGACTAAATCTGTGCCGCACATGTAAGTAACATGTTGCTTAGTCTTTTTTAGGAGCAGACGCCCTAAAAAAAGAAATTTCCGAAATGAAAAGTCCCACCAACGCTCTAAGTCCCTGCAAACAGGGTCCCATTCCAAATAGAGGGATCAATCTCCCAGTGGTCCAAGCTGAAGTAAATCTTCAGCAGTAAAACCAAGGTAGTCCAGGAGACCGGCAGATGGCCTATGTTGGGCTTGCATGGCAACGGCTGTTGTCGGGAAGCTTCTATGTGCCGAATGCATGAAAGATGTGGCCACAGTTAAGTAAGCAGAAGCTCGGAAGGTTAAGGACTATATCCATGAGGCAGTGGCCCAAAGCATACAGCTAGCCTCTAGCGCAGCCTGTTCTAGAGAAGAACCTAAACCAGACACCGCCACAGATCAAGGCCGAAAATCGCCAAGGATCTATGAGATCTTATAAGGCTCCTTGTCAGAGGCAGAGGACATGCCCGAGCATTTGTTCGATCCCCATCTGATTGAGCCATACGTTACGGCCATAAAGGAGGCAATAGAATAGGATCAGGAATCCAAACCTCCAGAGAAGGTTAAGAGATTTTTTCCAAATTTAAGGAAGCAAGGGCCCTCCTTTCCATTTATGGTGGAAATCCAGGAATTCATTGAGGATGAATGAGAGAAGCCGGAGAGAAAGGCGAGAATCCAAAATCGCTTTACTAAACTCTATCCCTTTAATCCATCAAGTGCCTCTTTCGGGAAGTTGATGCCAGGGATAGATTAAGCCCTACAGTGCCTTGCAAGGCACGTCTCCCTCTCGCTGGAGTATTCGACCACATAGGGATGCGATGGATAGAAAGACAGATGCCGATCTTAAAAAGATATACGCTGTTGCAGCAGCAGCCTGTCGCCAATCCATAGCCCTAACATCGATCTCAAGAGCCCTAAAGGTCTGGGTTACGAATGTGGAGAAGACACTGTGGGCTGGAGTGGAGACAGCTAAAGTCATTGACGCTCTGGAGGAACTCAACCTGACAGTAGGTTTTTTGTCCGAGTCTTCCATAGATCTAGTAAGATTACTGGCTAGGTTATTGGCACATGCAGTGACCACAAAAAGGGTGGTCACTATTACCTCAGACCTCTAGCAAGAGACAGCAACCCTTCTGGTCAGGCCAGTTCGATTCCAGAAGAGGCTGCAAGGCCAGATCATACATATATACAATAGCATCAGTGGTTCAACGAGGAGATTGGTTAATCTCAATCGATTTGGCAGATGTCTATTTACACATCCCAATCTACAACCATCATCAAAAGTAGCTCAGATTCACAATAGAGGAAAGACATTATAAGTTCAAATGTCTGCCTTTCGGCATCAACACAGCTCCCAGGGTTTTCTCCAAGATCCTGTTGGCGACCATAACATTCATCCAATTGCAGGGAATAAAACATTTTCATTATTTAGATGACATTCTTGTCGTGGCACATTCAAGCAAGCAGCTGGCGCTACAGCGTGACAAGGTGATAGCGATCCTGTCCAACTTCGGATGGCTAATAAACAGTCAAAAGAGCAACCTCATTCCTACCCAATGGATGGAGTATTTAGGCATGGTGTTCGACACTCAGTCAGGTCAGATTCTTCTGCCATATCGCAAGGTGGCCGAACTGAAAGCCTGTGTCTACAGGGTAATGGAGGCTCCGACGCCGCTGTCAGCAAGATGAGAATGTGTATCGCCAGCTATCCTGGCGATACATAGTTACATAGTCCATCTAGTTCAACCATAAATACCTTGGGCAATGTTCCATATGAGAGCCTTTGCAGATGTCTTTCCTGAGACAATGGGACGGCCGGTCATTGGATCAGAAGATCTGGATACCAGGACAGATCCGACAGAGTCTAAGCTGAAGGACCTTGCTAGAAACCCCATGCTTCTCAGCCCGGGAGACTGGATTGTAATTACCTCAAACGCCAGACTCCAAGGCTGAGGGGCTCACTGCCTCGGCAGGCAGGTTCAAGGCAGGTGGAGCATGACGAAAAACCAGACACTCCAATCTACTGGAACTACAGGCAGCATACAGGGCCCTGGTGGCATTCAAGGGGATGATTCAGGGAGCTCGAGTCAAACTTCAATTGAAGAACCAGACAGAGGTATCATATATCACCCAACAGGGAGAAACCAAGAGTCTGGCGTTACTCCAGTTAGCAACCAAAATTCTCCACTGGGCCGAGACTCGTGGAGGATTTAACAGCAGTGTACATTCCAGGCAGCCAAAACCAGATAGCAGACCGTCTGAGCCAGAGGTTTCCCAGCCGTGGAGAATGATCAATCAGCACTCACTATATTAAACCAATTTTTGCCAGATGGGGGACACCCAATATAGATCTGATGGCCATACCAGGGAATGCACAGGGACCAAAGTTTGCCGCGAGGTTCAGGTACAACGAGGCGATAGCCAAGGATGCCTTCTCGATCTTATGGCGGTTTCCCCTAATGTACCTGTTTCCTCCAATCCCATTAATCATGAGGACCCTGCTGAAGATCACGAAGGAGGAGGTGCCTGCCATCCTAATTGTACCCTTCTGGGCCAGGAGGCCATGGTTTCCTCTGCTCTTGCAGATGGCATCAGCCCCACCAGTACACCTGGTAGTTGGAGGTCTGATAGGCTTCCCTGAAGAGATGAGTTTTTAGGAATTGTCTGAAGGCAGCTAAGAGAGTAGGAGATAGCTGGACAGGTTGAGGTAGAGAGTTACAGGGGATAGGAGAGGCTCTGGAGAAATCCTGGAAACAAGCATGGGAGGAGGAGACAAGGGAGCTTGAAAGTAGAAGGTCTTGAGAGGAGCAGAGAGGATGGTTTGCGTGATATTTGGAGACAAGATTGTTGATGTAGCTCAGGGCAGAGTTGTGAATGGCTTTGTATGTTGTGGTTAGTATTTTGAATTTAATTCACTGGGCGATCAGGAGCCAGTGTAGGGATTGGCGGAGAGGGGTGGCAGACACTGAGCGGTTGGTAAGGTGGATAAGCCTGGCAGCAGCATTCATGATAGACTGAAGAGGGGATAGCCTGCAGAGATGTAGGCCAATGAGAAGGGAGTTGCAATAGTCAATGCAAGAGATAACAAGGGAGTGAATGACTAATGGTGCGAAATTCAAAGGAAAATTTGTAGTTACGATTTTCAAAAGAAAATTCTTTTGGAATTCGACCCATCTATGGCTGGCTTAACTGAACTAATGTTATCGACTAACTAAATAAAGTTTATAATGTTGCTATATGGACCTTGTGAACAGTGTAATGTCCACCGTGATATCTTTATTGGATGTTTTGTGAACACTGATATGTTCAGATTTCAAACAAATATTTTCTGTTGTCCTTAAAGGTCAGTTTATTGTTTCCTGAAGCAGTTTGTGATATGTCGCCTACTCACAAGCTGATAGGTGTGCCGTCTGGCTTGCAAGTACCTGTCAGGGAGATTTATGTGAAATACATGAAGTTTGATAACCAAAGCTTTTAAAATTTGACACATTTTGCAGAAAGTGGATTATTAACTCAGGTCTGATGTGTCAACAATGGGCTCGCTTTAACAAATGGCTCTCTGAATGTTACACTTTGCACTCAGTAGTTTTGAAAGCGGCTTCACTGGTGACAGGAAAACTATTCACAACAGTCATAGTTTTTACAAGAGCAATTATGGAATGAGACTATTCTTTGTTTCTAGAACAAACATGTCTACAAGATAATAGTTCAAGAACATATAGGTTATTCGCTAAAGTCACCTACTCTACTTTAAAGGATGCCCAAAGGCATGAGATGGCAGCCATGTGTTTGTTAATGAAGACTTAAACTATGAGAATGAAGTGTGATTTGTTTAAAACTTTGGAAATCTCATTCATCTGTTCCCACCCACCAAGTTTGGTCAACCCTGCACCCGTTGTGATATAAAGAAAATCTTTATATGTACCATTTTTAAAGGGTCTTTTGTTCAGTCCTGGGTGGTGTGAGTATATGGTGGTGCCACTCACTACAGCATTCTTCTGTGAGCCCAAGGTGGATGCTTGATGCCCTGGGCATTCTTAGGAAGTGGGTTCAATGACCCCCCAGAACAGCAATAATGTTTAATGGCTATCTAGTGGCAAAAATGAAGCTTACTTTTTATATCTTTTTACATTTTTCCTTAAATTGGAATGGGGTATTAAATAATCTAGTTGAGTCATGTAAGGGGGAAGTATGGTTTCACATTATATTATAAGGCTAACACCTCTGTACTACTATTTATATACTACTTACCGTTTATTATATTAGATATTAGTATATCAAGCTCCAGCCCCCCCCCCCCAAAAAATGCTTAAAGCCAACAGCTAAAAATACTGTAGCTGCTGACTTTTAATATTAGGGCACGTACCTGTCCAGTAACCCAACAGTGTTCTCACTCGAGTCAATTTTTCAATCAGCTATTGGGTGCTGGTGCCGCCATCTTCATTAAGAGAAACCTGCAGTGAAGCCTTGCAGCTTCACAGCCGGTTTCCTACTGTGCATGTGCGTAGCGCGCTGTGCTTTGTGAATGCTGCAGGGGAAGCAGGGGAAGCTGCGGTGGCGAACTGAGCCGGAAGTGGGAGCGGGTACCTGTCAAAAGCAAGTACCCCCCCGCAAAATGTGTCAAATGTGACAGCGGAGGGGGGAAGGAGGCAGACAAGTGGAGCTTCCCCTTTTGGGTGGAGCTTTGATTTAAGGTACCTCCGGGCACCTTAAAGGTTACCCAGGTTACCTTTCTGCCTGGGCATTGCAATTAATGAATGACTGATTCAAGTATATGTGAGTGCAGTGTTGTTATGGATTATACGACTCTTTGGATCTATGAGCTTTTACCTATCCATTTTGATATATATATATATTACAATTACAGTATCTCACAAAAGTGAGTACACCCCTCACATTTTTGTAAATATTTTATTCTATCTTTTCATGTGACAACACTGAAGTAATTACACTTTGCTACAATGTAAAGTAGTGAGTGTACAGCTTGTTAGTGTTACAAGATCTCAGGTGTGAGTGGGGAGCCGGTGTGTTAAATTTGGTGTTATCGCTCTCACTCTCTCACACTGGTAGCTGAAAGTTCAACGTGGCACCTCATGGCAAAGAACTCTCTGAAAAAAATAATAGTTTCTCTATATAAAGATGGCCTAGGCTATAGGAAGATTGCCAAGACCCTGAAACTAAGCTGCAGCACGGTGGCCAAGACCATACAGCGGTTTAACAGGACAGGTTCCACTCAGAACAGGTCTCGCCATGGTCGACCAAAGAAGTTGAGTGCACGTGCTCAGCATCATATGCAGAGGTTGTCTTTGGGAAATAGACATATGAGTGCTGGTGTGGGGATCAGCCTGTCAGTGCTCAGACCTATAAGCCGCACACTGCATAAAATTGGTCTGCATGGCTGTCGTCCCAAAAGCAAGCCTCTTCTAAAGATGATGCACAAGAAAGTCTGCAAACTGTTTGCTGAAGACAAGCAGACTAAGGACATGGATTACTGGAGCCATGTCCTGTGGTCTGATGAGACCAAGATAAACTTATTTGGTTCAGATGGTGTCAAGCATGTGTGGCGGCAACCAGGTAAGGAGTACAAAGACAAGTGTGTCTTGTCTACAGTCAAGCATAGTTATGGTAGTGTCATGGTCTGGGGCTGCATGAGTGCTGCCAGCACTGGGAAGCTACAGTTCATTGAGGGAACCATGAATGCAAATATGTACTGTGACATACTGAAGCCGAGCATGATCCCCTCCCTTCGGAGACTGGGCCACAGGGCAGTATTCCAACATGATAACTACCCCAAACACGCCTCCAAGACGACCACTGCCTTGCTAAAGAAGCTTAGGCTAAAGGTGATGGACTGGCCAAGCATGTCTTCAGACCTAAACCCTATTGAGCATCTGTGGGACATCCTCAAAAGGAAGGTGGAGGATCGCAAGGTCTCTAACATCCACCAGCTCCGGGATGTCATCATGGAGGAGTGGAAGAGGACTCCAGTGGCAACCTGTGAAGCTCTGGTGAACTCCATGCCCAAGAGGCACAAAATATTGACACGTTTGGCCCAATTTGGAAATTTTTCACTTAGGGGTGTACTCACTTTTGTTGCCAGTGGTTTAGACATTAATGGCTGTGTGTTGAGTTATTTTGAGGGGACAGCAAATTTACACTGTTATACAAGCTGTACACTGACTCCTTTACATTGGAGCAAAGTGTAATTTCTTCAGTTTTGTCACATGAAAAGATAGAATACAATATTTACAAAAAAGGGAGGGGTGTACTCACTTTTTTGAGATACTGGGGGTTATTTACAAAAGGCAAATCCACTTTGCACAACAAGTGCACTTGGAAGTGCAGTCGCTGTAGATCCGAGGGGGACATGCAAGGAAAATAAAAAACAGCATTTTAGCTTGCACATGATTGGATGATAAAATCAGCAGAGCTTCCCCTCATTTCAGATCTACCCCTCAGATTTACAGAAATACAAGCACGCTTTTTCCGGCCTTATATGAGAGAGCTGTTTTTGTGCCTCAAACCGCAAAGAAATTATATGCTTATAGGGAGAAGCTTAAAATGTCCCTGACAGTCCTTTGTGAGATTACCCTGTCTTCCGTATAGAACTAGTCCAGAACTAGTCCACTAGTCCGCCACTGGCCACAAGGTGTAAATGCAAATATGTGTTTTTGAATAAATATTGTAATTATTTTCATTCAGCCAGGTTGTTCTCTCATTGAATCACAAGGTCCAGAAGAAGCTTTGCATGCAAAACACGTAGACCTTAAAGAGGTGTGCCCATCAAATTTTTTTTTTAAAAGTCAGCAGCTACAAATACTGCAGCTGCTGACTTTTAAGAATCGGACACTTACCTGTCCCAGGGTCCAGCGATGCGGGGGAACGAAGCCGGCATCCATACTGTGGGCACCCGGCTGTGACTTCACAGCCGGGCACCCACTGCGCATGCACGAGCGGCGCCGCACACGGTGATACGCTGCACAGTCATCTGGGACCTGTCACGTGTCCCAGATGACTGGCTGCCGAGGGGAAGTGAAAAAACCTGCAAGAAAAAGGCATAATGAGCTAGTATGCAAAGCATACTAGCTCATTATAAATTACTTACCTGAGATCGAAGCCCCCACAGCGGTCCTTGTTCACCAATCCCGCGGCCAATAAAACTACATTGAAAGATTTATATACACTGTGTCACCCTCTGTACTGGTAAAGTCTGTCTCTTTACCTTGTGCTTTTTTTGTCAGCCACATACTCTATACAATGCACTGGACACATGATTGCATAATGCACCAAGCCAAAAGAATGCCTCTATTCTTGTTACAGTGCATAGTACAGGCATATCATCTAATACCCAGGACTCTAAAGGTGAACTGGCTTGTCCTAAATTTGCTGCTGTATGTAATATTTATGGTCCACTCATTCTTTGCCATTAAATGCCCTTGCTTCTCCAATCCTGTCCACAGAACAAAGAATCTTATTTCTGAATGTCTCTAGAAGAATTAATTCTGACATTTGTGTTGTCCTACAACAGCCAATAATATCCTTCCTTTACAGTATAGAAGAATGAAAGAGAGAATCATTGCTAAAAGATCTTGAACTCGAGACTTGAACGACCCCCCTCCTTTGTCCTAATAATTCTTTTTATAAAATGGGTCCTTCCTTTTCTTTGCCTTCTAGTCCGAAGGTTGACTTGTCAGCATGAATTACCAAATTATAATTCAACTGAACAACAAAAATGACCTGCATACCAGAGTGCTGCTTGGTCAAGAAACAATAGCTTGTCAAGTTGTTGAGCGGTTGAACTTGCCTCCTCCCTCTTCATTGCTGGCAGATCCTCATTAATGCCTGTGCAGCAGTTTATAATGAACGAAGTTCAAATGCATTAGGAAAGAAACATTAAAAGGTCACTGAAAGCATAGACCTATGTGCAGAGGATTTTTTTTTTTCTCCATTTTTTTAAAATAGGTTACAATGATAATATGAGAGTGCAACAAGCTGATATTAAAGCGGTTCTGCACACACTATTTTTTTTTTTTTCTTGTAATGTTAAAATAATTTTTATTATTTCAATACACTCACGTTTTTGGTGTCCGCCCGTTGTCCGTGTCCGTAATTCTTAAAATTCTGAACTTTGAAAATATATGCCAGCAGTAATGTCATTTTGCTTGTGGGCATTTGAAACCCACAAGCATTTACTTCCTTGTTCCCTTTCCTTATGGGAACCAGCATGCCTCACGTTCGCCGAAATCTTGCGAGATTTCGGCCACATCCGCTGAAATCTCACGAGATTTCGGCAGGAGCCCTGTAAATCTCGCAAGATTTCGGCGGATGTCCGCACGGACTCCTGGGATCAATGACACCAGATCCCAGGAGACAGTGCGGCATGACGAGGATCGATGCACAGACCCTGCCCACCCCCGAAGAGACAGAGCAGCAATTACAAGGTAAGTGAAAAAGTTTAGCCAGTTCCCGCGTTGGGCCTACTGTAAAGCTTTCAGCAAGGAATGTTAAAAACCTCTTCCATTGCTCTGGCTCACTTTTCTTTCCATACAGGCCTTATCAGAAAGCACACGCTTGTCACAATATTTTTACAGGGCCCTTGGGGGTTGCTTGGGGGATGCTACAATGTGCGTGGTCCAAACAAGAAGCTCATCACCACCGCACAACTGGCCAGCCTTTCTTCCCCTGGCCACCACCAGTTTCTTAACTGAGCAAGAGATTCAGTCTATCTCCTGCTTGAACCTCTCTTTACTGAACATAGATTTTTAGCAAAACAGTCCATTATTATAAAGGTTACATTTTGTTGTGGCTGGTCAAGTTCAATTATCTTGCCCACTAACATGGTACTCTCTCTATAAAGTTCCCCAGCTTTCCTGATGGGACTGTAAGCAGGTTCTTCCAGGAGGTTCTAAGAGTTAACTGTTTTTATTTTGCTGTGTTTATGCCCTGCCATGAGAACACATTAATTATGGCTAGTGGCTTAAGCCCCTAGCCTTAGGTTCCCAGGGTGTCTGGAACCTGTAGACCAGAGTTTCTCAACTAGGGTTCCTCCAGAAGTTGCATGGGGTTCCTTGGGCAATGACTAATTTCTGCCTGTGAGATAAGTTCCCACTGACACCATTGATCTTTTTAGCTATCTGCAGGGGGGGGGGGGGTTCTTTCCAAGGACCACAAGTGTATGGAGCGTTATTCCCAATGACCATCACACTAATGTATCATGAGTTGGAGATATCGCTATTTTTAGCAGGTGTTCCCTGAGACCAGAAAGATATTTGGAGGGTTCCTCTTGTGTTTGGAAAGGTTGAGAAAGGCTTACGAACTTATAGCTGCCAGTTATGGACTTTACCGCCTTCATGGATTACTGCCAAATCATGGACTCTAATGCCCCGTACACACGGTCGGATATTCCGATGGAAAAAGTCAGAGCAGATTGTGGTGTCGGAAAATCGGATTGTGTGTGGGCTCTAGCGGGCTTTTTCTGTCGGAAAAATTTAAGAGCAGTATCTAAAATTTTCCGACAACAAAATACGATCAGACTTTTCCTAATCGTGTGTAGAGAATTCTGACGCACAAAGTGCCATGCATGCTCAGAAGAATTTTGGAGATGAAAGCTATTGGCTACTGGCCTCTACGTAGTCCAGTCGTACAGGTTTTACGTCACCTCGTTCGGAACTATCAGATTTTCCGAGAACTTTGACCGACCGTGTGTGCAAAACAAGTTTCGGACAAAATCCGACGGATTTTGTGGTCGGAATGTCCGACCGTGTGTACGGGGCATAAGGCACTATTGCTACCACTTGTGGACTTACTGCCTAAATTGCTTTATAGACTTTGCCATCTGCCTAAGATATAGACAATTTTTGGAGCACTAGAGAGCTTTGTGTAGAAAAGTGTGCAGAAGATGTCTTGAAAACTGTTATTTGTTACTTGCAACTACTTCAGTAAAAGATCTTTATTCGTTCATCTGAATTGCCTGGTCTGAAGTCTCTAAAAGGGTGCAGCATGGCATATCAAAAGAACAGGGCTAACAACAAGGGGACTGAAGTTAGAGAGGATACAGTACAGAGTCTAAGCTAGAGTGCCATTGCTAAAGACTACAATATTTGTGTCACTTTTTAAAGGAGGCAACCAGCCTAAAAACAGGTGACTTGGCAAAGGTGACAGTTACTCTGGTAGTGAAGGGGTGTTATGCTTGGGCCCCTTAACTGGCAGCAAGATCCCCATATACTGGGACTGGACCCGTGGTACAGAGTTCCTAGGGACCCAGCCTGGAGTCACGTGAGAGACGGAGAGATGTAGAGGGGCCTCGAGAAGGAGAACAAGCATGGAGTTATGGAGAAATGTGTTTCCTGTGTCCAGCTGTAACATTCAGGGCATTGTCACTGGGAGTGAGGTGATGGGACTGCTGAGTTGGTGAAGCCGGTACATGCTCCATGGTACTGTCTACGAAATGCTGCACACCTGGGGAGTGGTGTTCTTTAATAGAAGTGTGTCCAAAGTGTTTAGTGTCAACAGTGTAAGAAGTATGGCCAAGGATTACTGTCAGAAACCATGAATCAGACCAAGACAGAAGTACAGTTAAATCACACTTGTTTAATAATAAAAATAAATAGAACAAACGTAGTCAAAACATAGCCAAAGTTCGGTAACCGCAACGGATAGTTAGACAAGCCAGAAAGTCAGGAAGCCAGGAATCAACGTAGTGGAACAGCAAGCAGGATTTGGAGCCAGAAGGAATGTCAGCCAAGCAAGTCTTTAACAGGAGTGCAGGAGAAAGTCTCTGTGATGTTGACCAAGGCGAAGGCAGAGATCATCTGGGCTGGATGGCTTAAGTAAGCAGGACTGACGAGCAGGATATTATCAACAGGTGAGTCACTGTGGAGAGATAGGAGCTGGCAATTAGTCGACAGCTGAGCGGCCAGCTCAGAGAAGGAAGGGCTGAGCCCAGCCCTGACAATTACAAGGAGTTAACTGCAAGTGCTGACCGCTTCTAAGTTAGAGTATTGTCTTAAAGTGGTTGTAAAGGCACAAGGTTTTTTATATTTATGTATTCTATGTGTAGCACTTACCCCCGAAGGAGCTGCTGGTATTTGATTGGGCTTACCGTTCCTTCACTGTTCCACCATGTCTGTCGTAGAGTTCCCATTAAAGATTTCAGCTCCCACACAAAAGACATTCCAATAGAGGGATGGATGGTTTTAGGGGGAATTCAGGTACCTTTTAATAACGAGTCAGGGGTACTTCTTGATCCAGAGGATAACAGCTCCACAACTGGATCAAGCAACCACCGGATAGGCCTCTCACACTGACCTAGCAGCTGATGCGATGCTCGGTCATAGTCTCTGCCACAGACTTGAAGAATTAGTAGAACTGTTACACAATCCTCTGCCACAGGATTGGGCAACAAGCAACCTTTTGCAATGTCAAAGAACAATCACACAGTACCAGTTTCTTTCAGCAGAGCCAGCGGTACTGTGTGGCAGGTGACCAGGGATGCATCCTCCAACTGAGTCTCCAGGCTCTTCTAGAGGTACCGGCCTTGTTGCTCGGTCCTCTCTCTGAAAAGTCCTTAACTGGGTCCTTCAGCCGCTTGATAGTAAAAGTGATTCAGCGCTAAAAAATTAGCGCTGAATCACTTTTACTATCAATTTGTTGTTGTGTATTGTGAACACATTTAGGTTGGGCTGCTAGTAATTTATTCATGTAAGATAATTTATCTACACTGAATCACACTTGTCACTATTTATTGGAGCTTATTTCACTTACTATTTGATTTATATTTATAAGTGTCCTTTGCACATGTGCACTTATTTTATTCATTTATTCACTCACACGTGTGGATTTATTTAATCCATTATCCATTAGTAAAGCGCGAAGGTCACTTTCTATTTTTTACCTCCTTCAGCCGCTTGGCTTCTTCCCGCAGGCAAGACAGCACAGGACCACCCCTGGATCGGTAGGCCCCAGGACTTCTGGGCCTACCTGTCAGTAACGAAGCCTCGGGCCAGCCAGCCTGAGACAATTTAGAAGGCTGCAGCACACCTTAGGCCAGGAGGACCATTAGGTCGGAACACACCCTGTCACAGGGTCTGTCCCTTAAGTACCCTCTCCCAGAATTCACAGTGGGTAGACCACTCCCACTGACTGTTTCCAGGCAAAGAGGCACTCAATACACCCAACTTGTTGCAATTTCCAACCTTGGCAGACTACAAGGGGGGCGTCATCTATAGGCCAAGGGGAAAACTACACAACCTGCCGAGCTAGAACAGAACCAGAATTTAAAACATAATCAGTCTGAGCTAAACTACAGCTTCAGACAAACTAAATTTCTATTTTTAGCGTCTGTTATTGAAAATACCAGCGCTACATATGCATGAAAGTAAAAACCTTCTGTGTGCAGCAGCCCCCCCCCCAATACTTAATTGAGCCCCCACTCGATCCAGAAATGTCCAGGAGAGCCTTGTCTCTCCAGGGACTCACACTCCCGATTGGCTTTTGGCAGCAGCAGGAGTCATTGGTTCCCTGTAAATAAGGGGGTTACTAATGCGCAAACCAAACGGTGATGATAATCTAAAAACTAATTAAATAGCTGCCAATAGAGAAAAGTGCTCACACACTCAGCATAAATGTAGTATATAAAAAACTGCGGCGCTTGACTAAACTAAAATTAGTATGCAGAAAAAAACGTAATATAACACCAAAAAATATTGTGCAAAAATGCTGTGCAAAAAAGCAATTAAAGAGCAAATATTGCAAATCCGTGAAAACTACTGATCTCCAGCAAATAATAACGTGCAAACAGCAATAGTGCAATATTATATTAGCATAATGGTGCAATGAAAATCAAAACCTAATAAATATCTTATTAAAAAGTGATTGTGAAAGAATGCTGTGCAACAACGCAATTAGAAACAAATATGCAAATCCGTGCAAGGATACTGATATCCAACAGATAATAACGTGCAAACAGCAATATTGCGATGATGAAATTGGCATAAAAGTGCAATTATAAATCTGAAATAGTGCAAAATAGCAATAAAATAATCAAGTCCAATAATGTGAAACAAAGTCTCTTGATACAGTGCAATAAACTCAAATCAAGTGCTCAATCAAAACATGCAGACTATCCCATCCAATAATAAAGTGCATGTGCAGCATGTGGCAAGCTTCTTCCCTCCAGTGCAGGTGATAAAGTTTCCCCCAGCCTCTCACCTCATAGATCGTATAAATGAGCCACACATAAGTACTCCACACTGGCTACTCGATCCCTGGTTGATCGATCCCCCGGTGGTTCTGGAACACTCAAAATCTCAGGATGGTCACATTCAGCGATATGTAAAAATAAGGGGAGGGCTCCATGGTGTAGTATCTTAAAACACTTTTTAATATAATTCATAAAACACTTACAATTGATGAAACGAATAAACAGCAAACACAGCAGGTACACATAGACGACCGACCCCGGCAGAGACCGGAAGTGACGTCACCACAGCTCTTTTTCCTGTTGCGTCACTGTCAACGGGACTTTTTCAAAGGGTTTCATTAGTCAAGAGCCGCAGTTTTTATATACTACATTGGTTCCCACTGCTGTCAATCACAGCCAGTGAGCCAATCAGAAGATGGAGGGGGTGGGGCCAAGCTGTGACTCTGTGTCTGAATAGACACTCAGAGCACAGCTCCGGTGCCCCCATGGCAAGTTGCTTGCTGTGGAGGACACTCGACAGGAGGGAGAGGCCAGGAGCGCTGGTGTAGGAAACCAAGAAGTGGAGAAATGGGGCTGCTCTGTGCAAAACCACTACACAGAGCAGATAAGTATAACAGGTTTGTTTTGTTTTTTTAAATAAAACACAAGACTTTAGTATCACTTTAATGTTGACTTTCACATGATAGCAGCTCCCTGCCTGTGATTCAGGCAATAGGGAGTGTGGTTCACAGTCTCCCCACTAGGAAGCCTTAAGCCCTGCCCACAGGACCCACAAGGGAAGGTGAAGGTGGCTTTTCACAGAAGGAAAATGGCAGCTCCACAGAAAATCCACAGAAAATTCAGAATGTGCTCAATCCACAACCTGCTCTTCAAAAAACGTTCACACCACTCCCCATGGGATCGGTAGCAAACTAGATCCACATTTTCTGGTTGATGCTCCTCAGCAACAAGAGCAGAGTGGCGCAGCGGAAGCGTGCTGGGCCCATAACCCAGAGGTCGATGGATCAAATCCATCCTCTGCTACGTTGTCTTTTCCTATGCCAGTCAATATTTGCTTGCGTGGCCAAAAGGCTTTCTTTCACAGGCAAAGAGAAGTTGAACTTGATTCTGGTGATTAAACGCGTCCAAACAGCAAAAGCCAGGTGCCTCCTTTGCTTGCGTGGCCAGGGCTAAGGCCCTGGTTCTCCCATGTAGGAATCTCCTGCACTCACTACTCTCACCCAGACTTCACTTCTCCTCTCTATTTATACCCCCGAATAGAAGCAAAATGGGGTACCCCTAGAGGGGTTCCACCTTCCATGAAATAGATATAGCAGGGTACTACAAGCTTCCGGTGCCCTTTACTTGTGCTAACTGTTATTGTTCTCAGCTGTCTCTGGTGACTACAAAATCACGTAATTAAGGATCAGAGGAGGTTCTGTAGTCCTATCTTGTTTTTGTTTTCTTGATACAGAAGGGTAAGTGAGCGTTTTCATCCTAGGACAGGATTACCGGGTGAAAATAAACTGAAAAAAGAAAGCTAAATCACTCACCATATCAAAATACTTAAAGCTGCAATTTATTATATTTCTGGTTTTAGCTTTGCTTTCAATTTAAAATAAAGGTTCCATTCAATGCAACACAAAACAGCTTGAAGTGAATGGCTTTCTTTGCCCTGGCGTGTACTCAGCCATTCATCTCAACACAATTCACCAACGCTGGGCATCAGGCAGTAAGAGTGGTGTATGCCAGCATCTCCGTTTTGACGCTCAAGTGCCCTTAGTTGACTAAAAAGTAAACAGCTCTCCAGCATGTTACAATTATTAAACACATTTCAATAGGCAGAACTTAATAAAACTCAGCCCATTATAAATCACGCTCAAGTGTTGCTTACTACATTTGCTTAGAGCTCATGCTATGGAGTTTGAAAATGGAAAATACCTGGAAAATACCTGGCATCAATTTAGGGCTTTAAAACTATGAAGGCATTGAAGGCAAAACCTGAACAGCTGAAAGAATTATTTATGTGGAAGTTGCAGGGTCCTGGTATGCAGTGAGCTATATGTTACCAGCCACCATCCTAATTATGTACCTGCTTCACTCCGAGACTTGTAAAACATTCTAGCATGACGTCAGCTCTGTGCATTGAAAAAGACCTTCATTTTTTATTTTCTTACAATTTATTGCAGAATACTAGCAGCACTGTTTTCCACTGCATAGTTTTTCCAATGTTTTTTTTTTTATATTTTCACGATACTTAGGTAAGGGATAACATTGCAACCAGATGCTTTTTACTAAGTTAGTTACCATTATCGGACACCTATTTGTTTATTTGATAGACAGTGTAAGAAGCTAAGTGCATTAATCCATATACAGTGCCTTAAAAAAGTATTCATACCCCTTGAAGTTTTCCACATTTTGTCATGTTACAACCAAAAACATAAATGTATTTTATTGAGATTTTATGTGATAGACCAAAACAAAGTGGCACATAATTGTGAAGTGGAAGGAAAATGATAAAATGGTTTTCCAAATTATTTGCAAATAAATATGTGAAAAGTGTTGGATGGAGAGCGTCTTTAAACAGCAATTTTCAAGTCTTGCCACCGATTCTCAATGGGATTTAGGTCTGGACCTTGACTGGTCCATTCTAACATATGAATATGCTTTGATCTAAACCATTCTATTGTAGCTCTGGCTGTATTTTTAGTGGGAATGCTCAAAATGACCACAGCAGATGTGCAGACCTCAGTATAGAAAAAGGTGGTCAGGTGGTTTAAATCTCCAACATCTACCAAAAACTGAAATATTGTTTTTTAGTATATTTAAGCTCTGACAAGTCCAATAAACTGTCTGTTTTATGTATAATGTCTCTACATTGCAAAAGGTGAGAAATCCGTGAATTAGTCACATTTGTTCCAAACTGGCACTGCAAAGCATGATTGTTGATAAAAATTTGATAAATCCAGCCACCAGTAACAAAAAGATTTAGAACTGGACTATTATAAAAGATCCATAGGACAAGGTTAGGGCACATTTGTTGAGTGTAGCATCACAAAGAGCTGTGAGCTACTATCACAGCAGGTACCAGTGACTGATTTGAAGAAGGGTATTGTATTCAATGGATTGTATTCAATCAGACCTATAAAAATCAATATCTGTCATAGAAGTGTTTATTTATTGCACCACAGTACAGCGAATACACGGTATTCTTTGCAGACAAAAATTGGCAACTTTATATAGAAAAATAACATGTTTACACCATTAAGCATTCAAGTCACCATTGCTTGCAGGTTGCATATTATATAACACATTGGGTAAAGGGAAGTTATAATGATTTTTGGTAAATTGTATTTTACAATGTAAAGGGTTACATGTTTGCAAAATTGAATTTCTTATTTTTTAATATTATGCATAAAATCCACATTTTACAAATAAACAATACACAGTACTTCCATGATATTTATGTTGCAGAGCATGCTGGAATATTTTCCAAGAAAGCCCAGCACTAATGTTTCACTTGCTGACTTAGGCTGGCCGTACACAGAGCAAATTTCTTTCCTGCAAGGGAAGAAATTCACATGATCAGACAGTGTTGATGTGGGAATTCCTCCCAGCGGTGGAAGCTTTTCTCGCCGGGAGAAGACAGTGATTATTGCTAGCGGCTATAGTAGCGATAATTGCAAGAGAATTCGGCAGGCTGGTTGTACCCAAGTTGATCTACTTGGTACATTCAGCCTGCCGAATTAACAGTTCAAATCTCGGCAGTTCCTGCTGAAACGGCCAAGGAGAGGGGGGGCAGTGTGTGCAGGAGGAGGGACAGTGTATGCAGGAAGGGGGGCAGTGTGTAGGGTTAAATTGGGGCAGTGTATGCAGGGAAAAATAAGGGGAAGTGTGTAGAGAGGAAGGGACAGTGTGTGCAGGGGGTGCATTTAATTTGGATGCCTGTAGCCAATTATAGCTCAGGGGCTTTAGTACACGCCCCACGGTGTCAGCGTGTCAGTGTCAGTGTGTTGCTGACTGCTGACAATATGTGCTTTATTTCTGGGGATTTGTGTGTGCGTGCTGTTACAGCATTGCAGTATCACATCTGGGGGGTGTCTATAGGTTGCCTGTGAAGGGGGGCAGGTTTCCTGTGCTTAGAACTGTCCCTGCAAAAAGTGTCATTTTTGCAGGAAAAAAGCTATTTAAAAGCACTCGCGGCTAATGAATTGATGGCTCCCGTAACACAGAGAACTGTGATTCATTGATAAAAAACAAAAAAAAAAAGCGTGGGGGTCCCCCCTAAATTCAATAACCAGGCCCTTCAGGTCTGGGATGGATATTAAGGGGGACCCCAGCCAAAAAAAATGGCGTGGGGTCCCCCTCAAAATCCATACCAGACCCTTATCCGAGCATGCAACCTGGCAGGCCGCAGGAAAAGAGGGGGGGACGAGAGCGGCCCCCCTCCCGCCTGAACCATACCAGGCCACATGCCCTCAACATTGGGAGGATGCTTTGGGGGTCTAAGACCCCCAAAGCACCTTGTCCCCATGTTGATGAGGACAAGGGCCTGTTCCCCACAACCCTGGCCATTGGTTGTGGGTGTCTGCGGGCGGGGGGCTTATCGGAATCTGGAAGCCCCCTTTAACAAGGGGACCCCCAGATCCCGCCCCCCCCTGTGTGAAATGGTAAGGGGGTATAAAAGTACCCCTACCATTTCACCAAAAAAGTGTCAAAAATTGTAAAAATGACAGGAGACAGTCTTTGACAATTCCTTTATTAAAATCTTCTCTCTTCTTTCTTCATCCTTCGGTTTCTTCATCTTCTCCTTCCGTCATCTTCTTCCATCTTCTTCCATTTTCTTCTTCCTCCGATCCGCTTCTTCTTGCGCTGGCCTTCTCGTCCTTCTCGTCTGGCATCTTCTTCCATGGCGTTGGCGTCGGTGTCTCTTCTTGGGCCACTCCTCGCAATGGGAGGCTCCCGCTATGTGATGCTTCGCTGCCTCTGACAGGTCTTTTATAATGGAGGGCACCTGGTGACCCCGCCCCCTCTGATGCACGGGGACGTCATGGGGAATTCCCTATGGCTTTCCCCATGACGTCAGAGGGGGGCGGGGTCACCAGGTGCCCTCCGTTATAAAAGACCTGTCAGACGAAGCGAAGCCTCACACAGCGGGAGCCTCCCATTGCGAGGAGCGGCCCGACAGAAGAACAGATGCCGACGCCATGGAAGAAGATGCTGGACGAGAAGGACGAGAAGACCAGCGCAAGAAGAAGTGGATCGGAGGAAGAAGAAAATGGAAGAAGATGGAAGAATATGACGGAAGGAGAAGATGAAGAAACCAAAGGATGAAGAAAGAAGGAAGAAGATTTTAATAAAGGAATTGTCAAAGACCGTCTCCTGTCATTTTTAAAATTTTTGACACTTTTTTGGTGAAATGGTAGGGGTACTACCCCCTTACCATTTCACACAGGGGGGGGGGGGGGGCGGGATCTGGGGGTCTCCTTGTTAAAGGGGGCTTCCAGATTCCGATAAGCCCCCCGCCCGCAGACCCCCACAACCAATGGCCAGGGTTGTGGGGAAGAGGCCCTTGTCCTCATCAACATGGGGACAAGGTGCTTTGGAGGTCTTAGACCCCCAAAGCATCCTCCCAATGTTGAGGGCATGTGGCCTGGTACGGTTCAAGTGGGAGGGGGGGCGCTCTCGTCCCCCCCTCTTTTCCTGCGGCTGCCAGGTTGCGTGCTCGGATAAGGGTCTGGTATGGATTTTGAGGGGGACCCCACGCCATTTTTTTTGGCTGGGATTCCCCTTAAAATCCATCCCAGACCTCAAGGGTCTGGTATGGATTTTGAGGGGGACCCTACGCCATTTTTTTTTTGGCTGGGGTCCCCCTTAATATCCATCCCAGACCTGAAGGGCCTGGTTATTGAATTTGGGGGGACCCCGACGCTTTTTTTTTTTTATCAATGACTTTTTTTTTATGAATGACTTTCAATGAATGACTGTTCTCTGTGTTATGGGAGCCGTCAATACACATTAGCCGCGAGTGATTTTAAATAGCTTTCTTTCCTGCAAAAATGACACTTTTTGCAGGGACAGTTCTAAGCACAGGAAACATGCGCCCCTTTACATGCATACTATAGACACCCCCCAGGTACGAAATTTAAAGGAATATTACACTTTTATTGTTTCAATTTAAGCATTATTAAAATCACTGCTCCTGAAAAAACAGCCGATTTAAAAAAAAAAAATTTGCATTGATACATGTCCCCTGGGGCAGGACCCAGGTCCCCAAACACTTTTTATGACAATAACATGCATATTAGCCTTTAAAATTAGCACTTTTGATTTCGAACGTTCGCATCCATTATAACTAATAGGGTTCGAAAGCTCGCACGGACTTTAGGTCCGTTCGCGGGTTCTGGTGCGAGCCGAACGGGGGGGGTGTTCGGCTCATCCCTACCCTTAACAGTGATGAGAGGTCCCAGTCTCTGTCCACACAGTAACCAGTCCCCACAATGAAAAATAAATGACTTAAAAAGTCCAAATAGCAATCATGGGATTCTTCAGATTAAAGCAGTAATAAAGGCAAGGTGATCCTGGCATCCAAACGTAGATAGAAGGAAAAAACACCTTGGTGACCGTATAGAGTGATGAACACAGTGCCCGACACCCTCATACATTAACTGCTTACAAGAAAGCAGAGGTAAATGAGCTCTGCTATGACATGAAAAACACGCGTCTGCGATTTCCTAGTCCCACAAGTCTCCAATCCTCCTTTTAATATTCTGAGTGGTCAAGTATTGGGGGTCCACTTGGTCACATATGGGGAATGGAGGAAAAAAAGCAGCCCATAGCGTAAATCTGGTAACATCGATTTATTAAAACAAATAAAAAGCACTTACATTGATCCCAATAGTAAGGCACATAAAGCATAAAATTTTCCGGCCGGCAAATACAGGAGCCCGTCCTCCTCTAGGTCATGTGGTGGCGTCACTGCGTACCCTCCCAGACTAGTTTAGACAGATATGACTTTCTCGATGGGTTCCCCGCGTGTTTTTCATGTCATAGCAGAGCTCATTTACCTCTGCTTTCTGGTAAGCAGTTAATGTATGAGGGTGTCATCTCATGTGTTGGGACATACTCAGCCTCATCATTTATAACTGACATAGTCATTTTTATTTAATTGTATTATTTTTATTTGTTTTTTATTGTATTATTTTTATTTGTTATTGGCGCAGCTCTTCCTTTTATTCTATGTATTCCTGTGCGTGTATCCCACATTGAGCAGCAGCCTGCCCCCATATATGTACATTTGGTAGCGCGTTTTTTTCTTTTATATACCTCCAGACTTAAGCTGGCCAAGTTGGGATAATTTCGAGCGGAGACTGCGAGACAGGCCTTCTCGTCCAACATCCCAATACTTTTGGTAATATAGTTTATATCCTGTTAGAGCCCTATTCCAGACAAAATTTTTGTTTTTGTAGCTTTGAACATAGTAGAGGAAAGGGTTAGAACCTCTGTCAACTCACTGATTTCTTTCCTTGTTGCCTGGAACTGCTCTTTAATTATACAAGTATTAGATTACATGACTTTATGAACAAACGTGGAGCTGGCTTGTTGCCCATAGTATCCAATTCAAATGTTTCCTTGCTATCTTTTATACAGTATTTCACAATAAAGAGATGAAGGTAATCTGATTGGTTGCTGCAAGCAACTTTAAGGCTTTCCATTGCTACAAACATAAGGCCAATATAAAGGTCATGGCAATTGTTTTATTGTAAGAATGATTAGATTAAAATGGTTTGAGTCAGTTATGGAAAACTGTTTGGGTTTTAGAGGCATCAGATGCTGCTATATGTATTTTTAAAGCTGAACTCCAGGCAAATCGGCGTAGAACACGCACATTCATTTTAAGAGGGAAGTTTCAGGAAAAAAACTTAAATTTTAAATAAGGAACTTTGAAGCAAAATAAGGGCCAGTGCCTATCTGCAGCCTCACAAGTGCCATCAATGCAGAAGCCTCACCATTGTCATCCATGCAGCAGCCTCACCATTGTCATCAATGCAGCAGCCTCACCATTGTCATCAATGCAGCAGCCTCACCATTGTCATCAATGCAGCAGCCTCACCATTGCCTTCAAAGCAGCAGCCTCACCATTGCCTTCAAAGCAGCAGCCTCACCGTTGCCTTCAATGCAGCCTGATCGATGCCCATCTGCAGCCTAGAGGGGACAGGGGGGGGGGATCCCATGCTCCTTTTTCAATGAGTTTTATCTATATTGCCAAGACCTGACAATTCATTACAGCAGCAATCAGTTTTAAATGACAATTTTTCCTTTAGAAATTTAATTTTGCTGCGGTATTGTTCTAAACACAGGAAAAATGCGCCACTTTACAGGCATACTATAGACACCCCCCAGGCACGATATTTAAAGGAATATTTCATTTTTATTGTTTCACATTAAGCATTTAAAAAATCACTGCTTGCGAAAAAACTGCTGTTTTTAAAAATATTTTTTGCATTGATACATGGGGCAGGACCCGGGTCCCCAAACCCTTTTTATGACAATAACTTGCATATAAGCCTTTAAAATTAGCACTTTTGATTATTCATGTTCGTGTCCCATAGACTTTAACAGTGGTTGTGTGTTCTGCTGAATTTTTTGCCTGTTATGTTCTGCTGCAAACCGAACAGGAGGGTGTTTGGCTCATCCCTAGTTGAGAAGTACAAGTCAGGGTTAGGTTATAAAAAAATATCCAAATCTTTGATGATCCCTAGGAGCACCATTAAATCTATCATAACCAAATGGAAAGAACATGGCACAACAGCAAACCTGCCAAGAGACGGCTGCACACCAAAACTCACAGACTGGGCAAGGAGGGCATTAATCAGTGAGGCTGCACAGAGACCTAAGGTAACCCTGGAGGCTGCAGAGACTGGAGTATCTGTACATAGGACGACAATAAGCCGTACGCTCCATTGAGTTGGGCTTTATGGCCGAGTGGCCAGAAGAAAGCCATTACTTTCAGCAAAAAACAAAATGGCACGTTTTGAGTTTGTGAAAAGGCATGTGGGAGACTCCCAAAATGTATGGAGGAAGGTGCTCTGGTCTGATGAGACTAAAATTTAACTTTTTGACCATCAAAGAAAACGCTATGTCTGACGCAAACCCAACACATGGTGGTGGCAACATCATGCTGTGGGGATTTTTTTCAGCAGTCGGGACTGGGAAACTGCTCAGAGTTGAGGAAAAGATGGATGGTGCTAAATACAGGGATATTCTTGAGCAAAACCTGTACCACTGTGTGTGATTTGAGGCTAGGATGAGGTTTACCTTCCAGCAGGACAATAACCCCAAACACACTGCCAAAGCAACACTTTAAGTGGTTTAAGGGGAAACATGTAAATGTGTTGGAATGGCCTAGTCAAAGCCCGGACCTCAATCCTATTGAAAATCTGTGGTCAGACTTAAAGATTGCTGTCCACAAGCGCAAATCATTTAACTTGAAGGAGCTGGAGCAGTTTTTCAAGGAGGAATGGGCAAAAATCCCAGTGGTAAGATGTGGTAAGCTCATAGAGACTTATCCAAAGCGACTTGGAACTGTGATAGCCACAAAATGTGGCTCTACAAAGTATTGACTTGGGGTGAATAGTTATACACATTGACTTTTTCTGTTATGTTGTCCTATTTATTGTTTGCTTCACAATTAAAAAAAAAAACATCTTCAAAGTTGTGGGCATGTTCTGTATATTAAATGATGCAAATCCTCAAACAATCCATGTTAATTCCAGGTTGTCAGGCAACAAAACATAAAAAATGTTAAGGAGGGTCAATACTTTTGCAAGTCACTGTAAACCCTTTTGTGGAAACTTATTCCCTGATGGCAGTGGCATCTTTCAACAGAATAATGCGCCCTGCCATACTGCCAAAATGGTTCAAGAATGGTTTGAGGAACAAAACAAAGATTTGGAGGTGTGGTCTTGGCCTCAAAATTCTCCACATCTCAATCCAATGAGTATGTGGGATCTGTGCTGGAAAAACAAGTCCGATCCATGGAGGCCCCACCTCACAACTTACAGGACTTTTTACTGACGGATTGGTGCCAGATACCACAGAATACGTTCAGCGGTCTAGTGGCATCCATGGCACAATGGGACAGGGCTGTTTTGGTGGCTAAAGGGGGACCTACTCAATATTAGGTGGGTCATCATAATGTTATGGCTTTTCTTTTTTTTTTCTTTTTTTAAGAATGTATTGTTGCTTTAAATTGTACATTTTATATCTGTTTTATGGGCCCCAGATGTTTATTTTGATGTATCCTAATACTGCATATTAGTTTTCTATGCTGGTAAAGATAACTGCATAAAATAAATAAAACATTATACATATTTATTTCTATTTAAAAAAAAAAAAAGAATGCTAAAAATGGTCAGCAGAAAAAAAGATTCCTTTATACACCTCCACAACCAGATGTACAAAGCAGGCTTGGCTTATTTAAAGAAAGTTTTGTTTTTTATGTAAGGAGGAAAATCACCAGGTCCTTGGTTTCCGATATTCGGCAAGTCCTTTGAAAATATTTAACATCGCTGGTCACCAGAAGAAGAAGCTGAATACCAGATTTCTAATTGTGTCTCCACAGAAACTTTCCTCTAATTTCTCGTTGCTAACTCGCATTCTTTAGGTCCCTTGGCTCCAATCCCAACACTGCTCTGTTTCACAAAGAAAAGAATTTGCCTTTTTTCCCCCCTCAACATGCAAGGTCCTTTTTTATTTCAAAGTAAGCTACTTGAATGACTGACTATTCACAGTGTGCAGAATGAGGCCTCTCCAGCGCACTGCGCTATAGTGAATGCCGTGTGTGCTTATAAAGGCCCGCTTGAAGGCAGCCCTCCACACACTGGCCGGGGCAGCGTACACAAGTCCCCCCGACCTATCCATCTGTATGCAAATCTCTGCAGACTAAGTAAACTTTCATAAAAAATGTTCTGCTCTCTCTTTTATGTGTGTTTAGCAATTATTGCAGCACATTGGCCCTTTGTGTCATATTATTGCGCTTTGTATGCAGAAGGGACTTCGTGGCACCTGCACTTCTAGGTGGCAGATGGCATATCTTGGCAGCATTGAGTCGGTTCTTCTTAACGCAAGCAAAACCACAAACCCGGCGTTTATTAATTCTTCAAATGAAAAAGGCATTAAGCGTAGATTACCAATAGCCTGGAAAGCAAAAGAAAGGGGAAAAAAAGGAAGTAGAAATGTTATAAAAAGGATAGATCAAAAGACATGAAAAGATAAAGAGACAACAAGAGATGCAAAAGATAAAAAGGACTGAACAAAATAGGAAGCAAAGAAAAAAGAGATTTAAAATAAGAAATAAGAAAGAAATAAAAAAAAAAAAGAAATAAAGGGAGGAAGGAATATGTTAAGTCACACATAATTTCAACCAAGTCATTGAAATTACAAAGTCCCCCCCCTCCAATGACTTGCAATGTCTGAGGCACCTAATGTAATGCAGTTTGTTTTTGCTCCATTCACCTCCACCAACTGGTTCTTCTACCCAAACAGTCCCACACTACTATAGCATTGCAGGCAAACCTCCTATGTGGCTGCCCCACCATGTCCTATTGTGCCTGGCACTACAAAAGCCCACTTTTTATCGTATAGACCCTGCCTTGAGCTGTCCCTGCCTTAGGTATCTAGACCTGCCTAGTCTAAATTTAGTGTTTGCAGCAAGGCTGTTTATGGGGTTTATAGGTTTCTACTAAGCCCAAGGACATTGTTTGCTTCTGCCCACTACTGTTGAGGTTTTTGCAGTAGGAATGGTGAGAAGATACAATGTATTGGGTTATGAATATTTATTCAGCCCTGGCTTTTCACTAAGGCCCCTTTCACACGAGGCGGATCCGTCCGAGCGGAATCCGCCTGCTCAGAGGGGGATCTCTTCACTGATCCCCACTGAGCAGGTGAATGACAGGTCCTGTCCGCTCCGCTATGCAGAGCGGAAAAGGACAGAACCTGCTCTCCTCTATGGGGCAGTTGGATGGAAACAGACTGCATGTTCGTTTCCATCTGATTCTCACATGATCGGATGGGAAACGTATCGTAATACGTGTGTTTCCAGCTAATTTTTTCGGATCGGATGCCAGGCGGGTGTCAGCGACATGCACGCAAGCATGCACCAATAGAAGGAGTACAGGAGCAAAGGATAAAAGGTTCAAATTCATTTATTGGTTCAAACTAAAACAATCAGATCCCCCTCATCTTCAGCTTTAGTTAAAATAGGAGTCTTGAGTGGACTCAAAATAAGGTTGTGTGAATCTATGTAGGGAAGCTAATTGCTGAATCAGGAGAGTTGCTGGCTAGCAATATCTGTGTAAGCAATCAAGATAAGATCAAGATAAATTCTGTGGCAAAAGTAAAAATATACTTAAAGGGGTTGTAAACCTTTGTGTTTTTTCTCCTGTCAGTGACCAATCCTCCCCCCCACGTTTTACTTACCTGAACCCTCGAACTTGACCCACGGGGATGCGCTGTCTCTCTGTTCGGGGTTCTCGGTTCTTGATTGGATAGATTGATAGCAGCGCAGCCATTGGCTCCTGCTGCTATCAATCAAATCCAATGATGCGGGCACTGGGGGGCGGGGGCCGAGTCCTGCAATTGGCCTCTATGGACACCGAATGCTGGACTCGGAAACGCGCCAGCAAGGTAGCCCCCCAAGAAAAAACAAATGCTGGACTCGGAAACTCGCCAGCAAGGTAACCCCCCGAGAAAAAAACAAACTCTCTAGCATTGCACACCAAACTGAGCATGTGCAGAGTGTCCCCAAGGCTTTGTTTTATAAGGAGATGGTTTGGGGACAGTGGAAGAAGGGGAGAATCAGAGAAGACAGGATCAAACAGCCTTTTATACAATATGGAGGATTAACCCCTTTGGTTCCACAGTGAGTATACCAAGCATGCTTTACTACATATACAGACTGATTTACTATTGTGGGTATAGTAAAACTTTAAAGATATCAGTACATCTGAGCCTAAAGTGTTCTTTGAGAAATTTATTGTATGGAGGGATTTTTTCTGCTTTTTTGGGGTATCCTGTACCCGAACTTCTCTCCTGAAAACAATTGAGCCAATTAACCTGCAAAATAATATTGCAGATACTGAAGTCTGTCTATCTATCACTGTTGGTGGTTATCTGGACCTAAATAGTTCTATGAGAGTTCTATTATATGGAGGGATTTATGTTGATGTTTTTGGTATCCTGTACCCCTGACCCTCTGTCCCATAGACAACTGAGGCAATAAGCTTGCGGTCTCAGCTCAGTTGGGCTCGAGCAGAGGGGCGGTCTCAGCTCCCCTCGATTTGGCTGTAGGACTCTTCATAGAACCTTTAAAGTGAAGAAGGCACCCTTACCTAGGAAAGCAGGGGCAATGCTATGGGTACCACATTATTGAGAAAGGAAAGGAAAACTTTAACAGATTGAGAAGTAGCACAGAAGACAATTGTTAGCAGTAAAAATAGCAAAATAATTATTGTTTAATATCACTTTGCATCTAAAACAACCTTTAAACCTGTCCATAGAGAAAATTTGAGCTTTAGCAATTTGAGCATCTCTTGATGTGTGAAGGAGGAGCTTCTTTGGCTAAATTATTTTGTTTAGGCAGGGGCGTATCTACCGTGAGACGTTGGCCTTGGGCAGCATTTTTCAGGGGGGTGGTGCCTGTCCTTTCGGTGGTTGTACTAGCCGGCGGAACGGCTTACTAGCCACTCGATTGCTATTAAAAGCAGCAGGATGGGACGTCCCCCCCCTCCCGCCGCCTTCAGTGGCTCTCTCTGACTCTCCCGTCCCACCAGCTTTTATCAGCTGTTCGTAACAGTAAACCGGAAGCAATGACATCACTTCCGGTTTACTCTGAAACCATTGGTGACAGTTTTTACACATCTAAAGCATTCAAGTTTTGAATGCTTTTAAGTGTAGAGAAGGGTTGGGGGCTCTTATAGACCCCAGATCTATCCATAAAGAGTACCTGTCACATGTCTATTACTGTCACCAGGATGTTTACATTCCTGGTGACAGCAATAAAAGTGATAAAAAAATTAAAGCAACAGTGTAAAAAAAATAAAAAATAAAGTAAATTAATTATAAAAAAAAAGAAAATTGAAAGTGCCCTCATCCTCCTGTGCAAAGGCATGTGTTGGTCACCGCAAACATCAGATCATGGGCAGTAATTCTCTATATGTCACTTGGACGAACCATGTCTCAGCTGTTCACTGTGAACGGCTGCAGCTTCCCCATCAGACCCTGAGACAAGAACGATAAACTGCGGCTGGGGTGGGACAAATTTAGATGGGGGGTGCCCGATTTTAGTCTTGCTTAGGGCAGCGCATAACCAAAATACACCACTGGTGCAAGCAGGAGGAAGTGCTTAGCTGAGAAAACCCCTCCTGAAGACTCCTGGGGTGTATGACATCATTTGCCTAGGCATAAAAACCAGAAAGTTACTGAAGAAAAAACAGTTCAAACAAGTAAATATGATATACTTTCCTATCTTTTTACTAATGCTAGCAGCATGAGGATTACAAATAGTCAATATTGTTTGACAGAGTGAATTTCCCCTTTCAGTATTCATTGCTACATAATCAATCATAATCAGAAATTGAATTTGTATAAAAGTCTCAGTTCCAGATGTAACAGTAATTTATCATAACAGCTGTTTCTTTCAGCAACAAGGGCTGACAATAATGATTTCTATAATGATGGCTAATAACATGTGTTTTAGCTTTGTGAATTGAGCCTAAAGTTTATAAATTACATTATTCTGCATGTGTTAGAAAGGTTTGAACAGTTAACTACATTTGCTTACAAAACAACCGTTTTCTATGCATATATAGCCAGCGATACTTCTGAAGCACTTGTCCTTTGCAATCTTAGACACTGGTATAGATTACTTGGAGAGTTTGAGGTTTCTTTGAAATTCAAACCAATACACATTCAGAGAGCTCATGGGCAAAATTATACGGTTATCTCAGCTTTGAACGGCAGAGCAGTTTGAAAGAAAATAATGGTTATGTAATACTTCTGCCTTCCGAGGCACTGTCCCCTGCACACTGTGATTTGTATACATGGCTACAAAAGCATGAAAGAAAAACACAATATACAAAAAAAGCCACAAACATATGGGGAGCACAAGGGTGAGAAGGAGCGTGCAAGTGATTGAAACAAGAGAGACAGCCTGACTGTACAAAGATTATTCAAATTTATGTCCTAATTCAGAACCAAAGGGGTGTAAAAGAATCCACTTCTCACACAATGTGAAAAGCACTTTCACACATTAGATGGGAGCCTGCCTGGAGCAGCTGGAGGAGCAAGCCACATTAAATCTGAACTATCTGTGGCCTTATTTATATAGTAAAATAACACACAGCCTTCTTAATCTAAAAGGCAATCAAGAACACATATTGTAAATATGACTTTTATAATATTGAAATGAATTGAAATCTAGCCTGTATTACCTTCCCAAAATCAGCAAAAAATATGTGAAAATGAAGCTGGCCATTCGTACATTTGCACGCAAATTCTCAGTACATTTGATGACTTGAGAGATGAGGTTGGAAAGTACTTCAACATTTTGCTTGCTTGTAGCATTCAATTTTGGAACGAATAGACATTCCCGTGCAAAAATCTCATACACTATTATTATTTGCTTATTGAAAATTTTTAAACACAATTCTACTAGTGTATGACAAGCTTAAAGTGATTGGAAGCGATCACTTTGTAAAATAACCTATTCAGTTTAAATTAGAAATGAAAGGCAAAACATTTTTGCATAGATATGAAAAAAACATTATAAATACCCTTTTTTTTTGTGATCACATTCCCACTGTTCTCAGCTGCATAAGAGCTGGGGAAGGAGAAGCAGTAGCACACTGAGCTTCCCAGTGAATGGCTGTGCAGCAGGGGCATGTCAGGACAAGTCTGATCATTGGAGGAGAGCAGCCTGAGTTCCCCACATAAGGGAACAGAAGGAAGTGCCACCTAAGTGCAATAAATTTAGTTTGGTTTAATGACACAACAGGTAATGCACTTACAGGAAGGGGATTAAAAACAGGCTCATCTTTGTGCTGGTGGCACGTGGTGGAGTCCGGTCTGGTCCCTAGTCCATCCTATTCCACAGGAAGGCAGTGATGGGAGACGAGGTGTTCAGTCCTTTTCCTGCGGCCTCCAGGAAGTCCTCCAGATCTGTTAACAAGGAGAGGGGAGACTGGAAAGAACAAACAGGCTACGTGCTCAGAGTCTTCTGCTTCTTCTACAGGCCTGTAAAAGGAGTAGTAGACTCCGAGCGCGTAGATTGTAAACAAATGGGTCATTGGACATTTTTAATATTACGAGTGCCACCAAAACACTGCAAAATGGTAGTACACAACAAAGCGATGGAAATATTTATGTAAGTAGATGACTATAAAGAAGAAGCTCAAGCTCTGCCAAGTGGTCATTAAACAATGGAAACCTTCAGGCTACTTGGTCATTTACATATAACCATCATTAATTACTCCAGGTTATGAGGACCAAAGCCCAGAAACAGCCAGTGGACCTGTTACTGTAGCTTGCTATGTTTTCTGCTGCTTTCTCGGACAAAGAATGTAAGCAGGACCTAGACATACCGTATTTGCCGGCGTATAAGACGACTGGGTGTATAAGACGACCCCCTATTTTTTCCAGTGAAAACTTAGGTTTGGGGCTATACTCGCCATAGAAGACTACCCCCCTTCCGAGGCAACACCATTTACAAAAAACCATCAGAAACAAAAAAAACATCAGACTTAACATCAGAAAAAGGAAACTGGTGAACTACAAGTCCCAGAGATCCCACAATTGGTAGGCAGCAACAATGAATCCTCTCCTCCAAAGCACCATAAATCATACCTGTATTTTAGGGGAGATCTGGAGCTGGATGTGCAGTACAGGATGCTTTGTTAATATGTAGAGCACCAAGTACACACAGTATATGATGCTGTGTTAGTACAGTAGTACACTTTAGAATACACTGTCACCATGCATAGGCAGGGCAAAGTAACAGTCCGTCCCCCCACCCTCTAACCCGTTATACTTACCTCACCACCATTCTCTCACTGCTCCTGCCTCCAGTCCAGGTGGTACTAACATCTTTAGTGTCAGCTGGTCATGAATGCTATGAGTATCAGTGAAATCACTCACTTTTGAGTCATGTCATTGTGCTCAAGCCTAGAAATTGGCTGCTAGACCCAAGCACTGTCACAGGGAAGATGGTCATATGCTCTCTAATATTTGGAAGCAATAGACCAATAGAGGCAGGGTTGATGAAGGGATGCTGTTAATTTGAGTATAACTGGGTTGGGAGGCCCATTTGCAAAGTCACTGTCACTTTGCCTAAATGGGAAAATAGGGCAATTGTAAGGTGGGATGGGCTCAACTGGCTTTGGTAGTGGTAAACCATGCACAAGAAAGGGACACCCAGGAACAGTCCAAGCAGGTTTGTCCTGGCAGCAGACAAGCAGAAGCTGCATACAGGATGGCTCTGTAAAGCAAATCCTTAGCATAAAACAAACAAAACATCTGCTTTTGTGAACCACTAACTAAGCTCATGTCAGATGTCAGATTAACGGGACACCTCCAAATGGGTTCCCCCACATCAGTTAGCTCACATATACAGAGGCCTGTGTACAGCTGTGATTAATAGGGTAAAAGTCAATCATGGACCTAGGAATAGAAGCTTTAGCCCACCCAAAGCTCTACAAAGCCTTGCAGCTACAGGACCCAATACAAGACAAACTTATAAAGATTCTGAGAAAGCAAAAAGTTTGATTTCTCTATTTTAATTACAAACCCCCGAAGCCCTTCCCCATGTGTAGGTAAGAAATCTAGGTGACACATACATACTGTCCCCAATCCTGCCAGCCAACGCCTTACACTTTTTAAAGTGAACCTGTGCTCTGTCCATAAAGGGCCTCCTCATTTACCTTCTTCTTGCTTCCAAAGCAAAGGAAAGCTCAGAGTAAGACACGAGTCTCCAGAGTTGTAGCTTATGGGAGTCCACATCCTGGTATAAGCTGCTGTCACATGAAGTAAGTCACATGCACTCCGTACTGTGTACCTGCTGCTTTGACCTAAATTGGTTTTGCTTGAAAAATTTTTAGCAGTGTTTTTGGTTGAGCTGTCCAGTGCTGATCCTGTGCTATTTTCTTTTTTTTTGTTGTTTCAGATATACAGTACTAGCCTGTCTACCAAGTGAGCAGCTATTACCATAGCATGAGAACTGCAAGCATCCAGGCCCATGTACCTTAATAGTAGCTTATTGCCTACATCATACGCCATGTCAAGTGGTGACCAGGGCTACCTTACAATTCAGGTGCCCCAGAAATGTGATGTAAATTTAGACTTATCCTTCCAGTGGTATAAGTTGGTATAAGTCATCCACCCTGGTGAACTGGAAAGGGGAATTACATGACCCCTCACCTGTTCTCCTGGGTGCACTATAATGCAAAACTGTCTTGCTGTAGAAGACAATAGATGTAACACATGTATTGTGAAGAGCAACAATCAATGCCCCAAGAACATTTATAAGTTCAAACAACATGTGATAAAACATTTTTTAAACAAGAATACATATTGATCTGATTATTTAGTTAGTGTTCCCTAACATTATTAGCCACTTATAGGTGGAGTCTGACTGGCTTCCTGTATCTATTGGGGGTAGCAGACTCTTCTTGCTTTGTTCCTGCATGACTGTTTTGTGTGTTTACCCATTTTTGGCGTGTTTCTTCTTCTGTTGCATTCTTTGTAAATTAAGATATATTAAAAATGTATTAAGATAAGTTTGGCCCCCCTTTTTTTGCCTCACCAGTAGTTCAGAATAAACAGCATGATGATCCTTGAAAGCCAGCCAGGACAAAAAAAACACACATTTCCTGCCAGCACCTAGCAAAAAATGTATTTAAAACATTTTAAATACTCCTGAAAATGCCTTCACAAAAAAAAACAGTGATCAGAAAATGTTGTTGCCACCCCTTGCATCATTATGTCACCAGTTGAAAACTTCAGGTCCCTATGAGATATACTTGAACATTCTGTAAAGTCCCAGCGATGCACACTTCTGGCACCAATGGGTAGTGTTATCATCACAGACTGTCACATGACTCTAATTTTAGGGAAACAGATGCAGCCGTCATTCATTTACTTATTTATTTTTATCATTATATCTAGTGACTAGAACTTGGAAAGATTATTGTTTTAGCTACAAATCTGATTTAAAAATAATAACTATAAAAGCTTCATATTAATTAAAGCAATACTATTTACCTTCTATGCCCTGCTCCTTCTTAAAGCTACAATTCCGATCATCTTAAAGTAATGCTATCGATACAACTCAGTTGATTGGAAAAAGCAATTGAAAAACCATGGTAGACCTAAATTCATTGATCTATACAATACAAATGGCCTTTTATATGTAAATACATTTCCCATCCAAATGAAACATCTACATAACAATATAATGGCAAAGTGCAGCAAATTTGGTGGCATTGGGGCAGACCTCACACTCGGTTCACAAGTAGTAAGTGAGCAAAACCAAGAGTGACAAAATTCCATGGGAGACAATGAACCTCACTAGCCTATTATAGAATCCGGCTACTGACAATGGCTTTCTTTCTCAGGCAAGAAGAAGATGCTTTAGGATGAGAGTAATGTGAAGAAATAGTCCATAGCCTGTGGACAATGCTCCAAAGATAATTAAATCAATGAGCCAATTATACAAGCTACATAGACATTGTAAACAGCTAACCCAACTAACAACTTCCACCATGCATGATTTTTGGATATGGATGACCACCTTTATAGTGAACATTTCTGCCTCCAGAACACCTTTCCCTACTCAACAGCAATAAACGACCCCGTTGAACAAAATTAAATCACCGACACCATATAAAAGAACAAATGTGATACTTGAGCTCGAAGCCACAAAACGCTTAACATTATAAATGCTGTTGTTTTAAACGGTGACTGTTCATTCCTGGACTCCTGTCACTCAGAAATGTAGAGGAGCTTCTTTTTAGGCTGATTTGGGGAATTTTTTGGCCACATAGACTTTAATTGGAGTTCTCCCATACTTAAAGTCTCCAGGGACAGAAATGCACTACCCAAGGAAGCTACTGTAATTAAAATGAGCATAAAAAATAAAAAATACATAAGAAACACAAAAGAAAATGCTGTTAAAACTAGTTGAATGCTGTACAATAAATGTAAATATAGCCTTAATCTTCAAGAGCTACAGCTGGTGGTGGTGTTCAACGCTTCTGAATGTGATTAATACTTGTTTCTACATTGGTTACCTTCTCCAGCTGCTATATTAGTAATGTTTTATTAAACTGACCTGGAATTTAGCCATTACAGGAAGATTTGGGAAGTTGTTGCAGTTATACTAGAAGAAGGCACCCCCTGCCTGACGCACATTGCCGCTTTACCTGTGCCTCCCAAGTGCCACCACGACAGCCCTGTTAGCCCTCAGATTGAGTGGAATTATCAAGCAGACGCTTTCCTTGACATCTCCCTGGCTATGATGTGTCACATGATACAGCTTAGGCTTCCCTTACTCTTCTAGGCACTACTGTGTCTGGGGTCTGGTAAGAGTTTTGCTGGAGGAGGCAGCTTGCTGGGGGAGGTTCTTTTGCTAATGGGAGTTTTGCTGAGGAACCTGGACTTTGCTGGGGAAAGGGGTTGGCCTTGCTATGATTGTATATTGTCACAATTGCCATTTTTTTACAAATTGTAACAATTCCCAGTTTGTTGCCTGCACACAGTTACAATTGTTGTGTGCATATTTTCAGGTTTGTTTATAGATTTTGCATATTGTCAAAATTACTTGTTTGTTGCACCATATAGTTGCACAAACATTGTTTAATTTGTGCATTAGTTACCTACATATTTTGTAATAGCTCACTAATTGTTGCCTGTGTATGGAATACAGTTGCATTTGGGGCCATTGTATTGTCAGGATAGCCATTTTTTAAGTATTTGAAGTCACAGCTGTTTAAAGGATCATATTATATAATTAAGTCCCCTGTCCCCCATTTTACTATTTTAGCGCTACACCCAAAGGATCGGCTTGAGTATATTTGGTTCTGTACTCTGCCTCTTGACCCCAAGAACAGTCTCAGCCCCTCAGGGACACCTGGCAATAATGTTTGTGCGAACGTCCAGTAAAAGGACACAAGCTGTAGTAAACACAGAAATTATCTTTACTGTGAAATTTCTTAGGAATGGAACAAACAATAACAGTATAACTGAATAGCAGACAAATATGTCTCAAGTAAATTAGCTGTGTAATAATGATTGACGATTAAGAGCAATAGCCCTCAATGATACTGCCTGGCTGCTTTCAGGGGACTCCTCAAGGCGAATAACCCCTGAAAGCAGAGGCAAACACTCTAACGATGACAGATCACAAAATAGCAAACACTTTAACAAACTGACCACTAACTCTACTTAAAATTGGGCTCTATGAGTCCAGGCGGGAGGTGGGGAGAGGAATGACCCTTTCTTATGTCAGAACTCTCCCTTATGTCCCCTGACACCACAGGCCCAAAGAACCGCAAACACTGTACCTAGTTTGGTTCAATAATGTAACTCCCAAGTCAGATCATCCCATTCATTCACTCCATATACTGAACGCTGGGTGTTTGTGTGTGCCCGTATGCCACCAATGACTTCAGTCCCTTAGAAGAAGAAAATCTGGAATCTTCAGCCAGCTATTTTTGTTGGTGCACTTAGATGTCCGGATTTGCAGGAGTGATGCAAAGTGTACTGTGAAACTCCTGAAGCAGAAAGAATGTTTTTACTGCCTAGCAGAGGATAAGTGCAGCACAGTGTTCTACTGGTGTAGGCAAAATAGGCAACGTTGTCTGTATGTAGTGTCTCTGTATCTCTGTAAGATGGGAAAGTGCCCGCTCACCAATCCTGTGACCAAGGCCCAAAATAGATGTCCTGGCAGGCTGGCTCTTCAGGTAGCCTGACTGGCTACCTCACAACCAGAATGCTTCATGCCATCAGTACAAGTGCCTTTGGAGATGCACTTGGGATGTCCCTGACTGGCCGTGGATCTGTGGGATGAAATGGCACACAGACCTGGCAAGGCAGCACCTCTCCCCTGGGTCTGGTCTTCTCCCTTGCATTGTCTGCCCCGCTGCCAGGTAGCCTCTTTGTGTCCTCTACTTCTCTGTCCCCAGAGCATGCTGGGGTGTGTGGTTCTGCCCCCTAGGGATTGTTATGGGGCCACTGGTGTTAGTGTTGGGGAGCCTGTCAGTGCCTGTGTTGATCCCAGGCGGTGGCTGGCGGGAGGTGCGGGGTCCTGGGCGGGCTGAGCTGCACCCGCTACACTATACTTTAGTCCCCATTAGGCCTGTCGCTATGAAAGCACGCTGCTATTATTCTTATGTTTCACCATGGTGCACCATGTGCACTGCTGCTAAAGTATTCAGTTTAATTTTATTTAGCACATTGTTCTTGGCTTTTCAAGGAGGAAAGGATGGGTAATTGGTGCTAGGGGGTGAGAGTTGAGCAGTGTTCTGTGTACCACTAATGTCACATTACATGATAAACATGCTGTAATCATCTTGGACCCTTTGGTGGCAGACGATGAAGGCTGTTGACTGGGGGTTGGGAGAAGCAACAAATGCTTGCCCCCGTCTCATGTTATCAGTGAACAGCCAGGTGGAAACATTTGGGTGGGAAGCTCAATTTATTATATAGGTACCAGTCCACAGGGCATTTGCCCCCCATGTGCCCTAGCTTTGTTCATTCCTGTTTGGACAACTTTGTCAGTTCCCTTAACGAGTTAGGTTCCCTTTGAAAGTAAATTCCCAAAGAACCAGAGCACTTAATGAACCAGTCTGATATGCTGCCAGATAAGTTCTTACTCACAAATGATTTATTCTTTCATAATTCTTACAGCAGATGTGATGTTAAACACCCATATTAAAAATGAATTATTTTAGCTGCAGAAAGTCGAATCCCTTATTCTTCCCAAATGCATCTATATTTATATCAGTATGTGGTGTCTGTTCTTGATTCACTATAAAAGCAATTGTGATCATAATCTATAGAATAGTGTTTTAGCAGAAATGATAGTTGGGAGAAATATATAGACTCTCTACTAAGATCTGCTAATGTGTTTAAATACAGCAAAATATATTATGTGCCATCTAACAATAAGAACTGAGGTTAGTGAGCCCTGGACTGCCCTGTAGCTATGTTTCTGAATAAGTGGCTGTTCGAGTTTAGCCTGGATTAGGTATCTATATGATGTCATCCTTAACAGAGAAGATAAGGTTTCTCAATGAACAAATAACCTCTAGCAAAACTCAACTCATAGCAGTATTACTTGTGTTCATGAGCGTACTGCATTTAAACAGAGCCTGCTGGAATAGAAATGTGGGAGCTGCCATTACAGACTGGTTGCTTTGCTCACCTATTCTTCATTACCTAAAGGCTATCTCTGAACTAATGCTGTCACCCCTCAATCCCTCCATTCTTTAAAAAAAAAAAAACCTTTGATCAACCTTTGTTATTCATCTGAACCTGGAGTCACATGACCCTTTGTGGTGTCTCTTTTGGGGAAAACCGCTAACATTTGGCCTTTCATCAATTGGCCTTGTAACCACTCCTCATTGTGACCTCATCATCATACCCATGCTGAAGTCTTCAGCACCCTGTGGAGAATCCATGAGCTGCCATTACAGACTGGTTGCTTTGCTCACCTATGCTCCATTACTTAAGGGGCCATCTTTGAACTAATGTAGTCACCCTTCAATCCCTCCCTTCTTTAAAAAAAAAAAAACCTTTGATCAACCTTTTTTTATTTATCTGAACCTGGTGTCACATGACACTTTGCGGTGTCTCTTTTGGGGAAATCCGCTGGCATCCGGGCCTTTCAACAATTGGCCTTATTACCGCTCCTCATTGTGACCTCATCATCATACCCATGCTGAAGTCTTCAGGGCCTTGTGGAGAATCCATGATGGACAGTCAATAAGAGGTCAATAAGAGGCAGCCAATTCATCAGGGAGGGAGAAGGACCCTTCCAAGCAGATGTTGTTTGGTAGAGCATTCCATAGCCGAGGTCCCTGTACTGCGAATCTTCGTTCTCCCTTCGATTTGTAGCGGGCTTTGGGGATGAGTAGGCGGTTTTGGTTTGTCGATCGAAGTCTGCGATTCGGTATGTATTTTTCTATTTTCTCACAAAGGTATTGTGGAGCAATTCCTTGTGTACATTTGTTGGTGAGGCAGAGGGTCATGAATGTGATCCTATCTTTTACCGTGAGCCAATGAAGAGACCTTAGGGATGGGGAGATGGATTCCCAGGGTTTCTTTCCAGTGACTAATCTTGCTGCTGCGTTTTGGATGACTTGTAGGCGTGCAATCTGGTAATCCGGTAATCCTATGTAGAGGGAGTTTGCGTAGTCGAGATGCGAATTGATGATGGTTCCCACTACTACTGCTTTCTCCTTTTCCGGGATGAATGGGATAAGTCTGCGAAGCATGCGGAGGAGATAATGGGATCCGCTGATTACTGATCCTATTTGTGCATCCATGGTCATCTCTGAATCAAAGATGACTCAGAGGCTTTTGGCTTTGGTGCTTGGGAGGATGGTCTGTCCAAGGATGGTTGGTGGGGTCCATGGGGTCTTCGTTTTTTTACTTCGGTTCGCGTTGAGGAGTAGTAGTTCAGTTTTTGATCCATTAAGTTTGAGGGAGCTAGTGGTCATCCAGTCATCTATCAATGTGAGACATTTTCCTAGTTCCTGGTATTGGTCTTTTTGTCCGGTGATACGGAAGTACAGTTGAGTGTCGTCCGCGTATGAATGGAAACATATATCTGATTTGCTGATAATTTTGAAGAGTGGCCGGATGTAAATGTTGAAGAGTACTGGTGACAATGGTGATCCTTGAGGGACTCCATAAGAAATTGTCCTGGTTTCCGAAGTGAAGGCTCCTAGTTTCACTGTCTGCGACCGGTTTCCTAAGAAGGAAGCGAACCATGGCAGATCTCCATCTGTAACTCCTGCCACTTCCTTGAGGCGGCTGAGAAGAATGTTGTGGTCCACTGTGTCGAACGCCGCGCTAAGATCCAGCAGTACCAGAGGACATGATTCTCCGTCATCCGCTGCTTCCAATAACGCATGCTTTACCAAAGCTTAAGTAACGCCAATTCTCCGTCATCCGCTGCTTCCAATAACGCATGTTTTACCAAAGCTTAAGTAACGCAGGGACTTTCATCATGAATGGCACCCTAACACGCCTGCATTGCAGCACTTCACAATGCACATTAATCTACTACCATTCATAATGGTGCTACCAAAAATTTAGCAGGTATGATTTTTGTTGTGCGTTAAGCAGGGTATATACGTTCATTTTTTTTTTTTTCTTTCATTCCACCAGCGGGTGGAACAAAAGACAATTGACCGATCCCTGCATCAACACAAGCAATGTTAAAGCAGGGCTGTCTCCTACTGAGCTATTGTATTATGATAGGGTGGAATCCCCCATCAGAATACACAGATCAGCACTGCAGCCATTGGCTGAAGTGAGAAGAAGGGAGAATAAGGGTATAAGAGATGCTTTTTCAGTGCAGTAAACTTTGAGGATGAATTTTTCTGCAGCGCCTATAGCTACAGAGGTCAGCGAAGGTTTATTTTAAAGAATAAGTTCACCTTTGGAAAAAATGTTACATGTCCACCCTTTTTTATATGCATTTATTTTTTTATTTTTTTTTAAGTGAACTTATACTTTAAAGCTCTTTTATTTTTTGTTAAGAATATGTAAATAATTTAATCTACATACTTTGGGGACATGGGGTGTGTTTTAATTCAGTTTTTACTCATCATGCATTTTCCTCAGGTTAAAAAAAAAAACCATGCACAACACATTATGAAAATACATACATCTGAAAAGGACCAAAACAGGTCCAAATGTGCAGGAGCTGTCTGATGAGTATTTTGTCATCAGAATGTACTGTAGCTCCAGTTTGGAAATTCATTGTTTTCTGAGCCTAACCAAGCTTCAGCATTCTCAGGCCTGCATTTTGTTTTAACAAATAGCCTTATAGCAATGTTTTAAAGGGGTGACATATGCCAGTCCAAACAGGGAGGTTTTGAGTGAGTGCTTTCTGATTGCTTTTGCCCCTTTTCACCATATAATATACCGTTGGACCCCAAACCGTACTCCACGGAAGACATGGTTTCCATACACTATACTACATTGATGATGGTTAAAAAGCCTAAAAAAAACTATATGCCGTTTGGAATAAATGGCTCTATAATATTAGGCTATATTAGTACTATACACCAGCAGTTCATGATGTATAACTGTTCAATGGGATGAATGGGGTGTAAAGCAATGATTTCCATGGCTTCACCCACTATCTTTATAGGCATATTGCACAAAAAATCTGACTTTAGTCCAGTTACACAACATAATTCTATATGTTGCCTGTATACATACCTGTAAACTGCTATTATCAGTTGATGTAATCTCTTCTTTGCTAGAAAACTGTTGAACAACATACAGGTACAGGTGTGAAATCAAGGACAAATTAGGCCCTTCTCCTTTAGGCTCCATTCACACTAGCGCATTTTTCGATGCATTTTGCATTTTGCAGAAATGCAGGGAAATTTTTTAACATGGGTTCCTATGGAACATGTTCACATCAATGCATTTTTGTGCCTCTGCGTTTTTGGAATGGGTCTGGGACTTTTTTTCATGCAAAATGCAGCGTTTTGCATGTAATAGAAGTCAATGGACCCGCATCCAAAACGCAAGTGCCGCGTTTTTACCGTGATTTTGCCGCAATTTGCGTTTTGCGTTTTTTTTTTACACTGTATATAGCTGGTTGCTAAGCAACCACAGTGTAAAAAATAAAATTAAATAGAATTAAAAAAAATGCAAAACGCGGCAAAATCGCTGCAAAATCGCTGCAAAATCACGGTAAAAACGCGTGTCCAAAAACGTGGCAAGCACCGCAAAAAGCACTGCAAAAATGCTCAAAAGCAAAATGCATAGATGTGAATCGAGTCTTAGGCCTGATTCACACTTGTGCAGGTTGCAGTTTGCATATTGCAGGTGCATTTTGCATTTTTTCAATACACATATTTAAACCATTGAATTCTACGGAACCAAAAAGCAGAAAAAAGTCCCTGGCCCTTTCCATAAAATTCACAGATGTTAACTACATTCATAGGAAACCACGGTAAGGCTGGATTCACACCTATGCATTTTTTGTGCTTTTTGCATTTTGCAGATTTTCACTACAGTCCATTTCGCATGGTTTCCTATGGAACACGTTCTGTAGTGCAAATCTGCAAAATGCAAAAAGCACTAAACATGCATAGGTGTGAATCCAGCCTAAATGGACTGTAGTGTGTTTCTGCAAAACTGAAAGTCCACAAAAAAATGCATAGGTGTGAACCAGGCCTTATGCTTTGTACACATGGTCGAAATTTTTAAAAAGAAAAAGTCCGATGGGAGCTATTGTTTGGATATTTTGACCGTGTGTATGCCCCATTGGACTTTTTCTGTCGGCATTTCTGACGGACTTAGATAGAGAACATAAATTTTTCCGTTGGAAATGCCGACGGAGGTTATCCCGTTGGCAAGTGTGTACACGGCATTAGACTATTGAGATTGAAGTCCAATTTTTACCAGCCAACAAAATACCAGACAGTTGCTAACCCTACCATCAACCCACATAGATCATTTCATCAGCAATTTTTTTTATTGTGAAAGCCTGCAATCAAGGGAAGTAGGGTAATTTTCTGTTTCACTGAAGCGTGACTGAGAATCTGTTCTAGTGCTAGGGCTTTAATTATGGTCATCCTGTACAAAATAAAATAGTACAGAATAAACTCAAACAAAAATCTATATTTAAGAAAATGGAATAACTGTTTAAAAAAGTATTTCTCCCTAGAGTTGATTAAACAAGTTAGGCTGCGGATTCTACAAAGCCACACAATGAGAATTTGAGTGGGAGGGGATAGGTCTATCACCAGGCAATAAAATGAAAGCAAAAGCTTTGTTACAACCTACATATAAAATAACCCAAAAGAAAGATAATACAATTCAGCTGTAATGTTGGTCACAACCTTCAATGAATTAGCTTTCCTCCGATATAAAGACGGCTCTTTGAACAAGGATCAGATTTACAGTGACATGATTAAAAGGTGTCAGGGCCATTGTCCCATAGTTCTAAGAAGGTTGTTTTTTTTTTTGTTTTTTTTCGTGGATGGCAAACTGTCATTTGAAACTACTGTAATGCTTTCACCGTAATTAATTCAGTTTTGATGCAAGATTATATTCTTAGATTATAAAAGATATACATTAGTGGCTTGCCAACAAAAAACAGGTAATAAATAGAAAATAAAAGAATACTTCTTCTACTAAATAAATATAGAAAGTAAAAGGATGCACATAACTATATAAACAACTAATTATATGGTGTCATATGGTGCCCTTTCATAAAGGATCATCTTTTGTATTTTCAAGCACATTTTTGTATTAATATTGAAAATAATAGCACCATAATATATTGATTGAAAGAGTCTGTTTTTCCAGCTTGGACCAATGTAGCTATGCATATACCATACCTTGCCGATCCCCTTAAAGCTGGAAATCACTATAGTAGACTCTGCCACTCCAATGATCTCCACTAGTTTCCAGGTCCCTTGCCAAGTAGTTGCCCTGCTACTTACCATACACAGGAGGTTTCCTGCCTAGCACAGACATCATTCAGAGAATGCTTTGCATTTTCTCAATGAATGCAAAGAGTTCTCTGATTGGACAAGGTTGAGATTCATGCTCCACATCACCCAATCAAAGAACGCTTTGCATCTATTGAGAAAATGTAAAACATTTTCTGAATGGAGCCCATGCCGAGCGGTATCCTCCCGTGTTCACAATGCAGCAGGGCAGCTGCTTGGCAAGATAACCAGAAGCTAGAGCAGATCTAAGTTGGACCAATGTAGCTATGTAGAAATATCCATACCTGGAATTCTTCTTTAAAGAGGCGCTTCAGCCTGTAAATTTTTTTTTTTAAAATCATCAGCTCCAAATACTGACGCTTTATACTGACTTTTAGAAAACACACACTTACCTGTCCCAGGATCCAGCGACCCGACTCATTGATGGTCTTTGGGTGTAGGTCCCGGCATCCTAACTGTGGGCAGCTGACTGTGACTCCTTGTGGCTAAACAGCCACCTGCCCACTACACATGCTCCAGCTGTGCTGCACCCCATGATTGCTTCTGCAGTTTCCTGGGACTTGTTATGTGTCCCAAGAGGCTGTGGGGGAAGAGGGGAGGAACAAATTTCCACCCAGATCGCCACAGCAATTGGACCGGAAGTGGGAGTGGGTACCTGTCAAAAAATACTTTTCCAATTAGGTAGAGAAGGGGAGGGGGGGAGGAACAGCATACCTTCACCTTTTGGATGAAGTTACGCTTTAAGAAGCCTACTGGGAATTGTTTGACAGTTTCACTCTTTCTGGATGAGCTGCAGGAAAGTTACATGTTACTGTCAACAGAAGGTAGGCAATGGCCCAATTACAGTCAAGCTATCTGGTCAGACCCAACAAAAACTTTGGGTTAGGATTGCTCTTACATTCTCCCCTAGTGTTTTGTAGCATCCATATCTCTCCTTTATTATTATTATTATTATTGGCTTCCTTGTCTACAGGAAGGACCCTGTAACGTTGCAAGACTTTAGAGATACCGTAAGAAGTTTCAATTACATTACAAATGTATTTTACACTTTATACAAAATAAATACAAATAAATACAAAATAAATTACAATACATATGCCATGGGCCCAATTTGTCTGACACTTAAATATCAGGTGCCCGATACATTAAAACCAACACTTTCCAGCTCAGGTCTCCACATTGTAACCTATACTTCTGGGATATATTATATAACAAGTACGCGTATCTCCAATTCCGGAATATAACAACGGTGGTGAATGACAACATGGTGACAATGTCTACTTTAGCATTGAGAGTAGGAGCGTACTTAAAGTGTATATAAAGTCCAAACTTTTTTTTTAACTTTTGGATGAAATAGTAAGGCAGTCCTTTCAGGTCTTTATTGTTAACTATAATGGATGGCAGAAGGTGGATTTCATAGGCCCTATTGAACTGAATAGTGCCTATGGATCTGCTTACTGTCATGTGAACTCAATTAAAAGGTATATGGACCCGATGAGGAACTAGTCCCTCAGTTCCCTAAGAGGTTCCACCCTCTTCACTACAAAACTCTTTGGCCATGTGCCTGTATGTATGACAGGCGTAGCGGCTGTAGGAATGAGCACACTGAGCAAGGACTGTCCAGTATGGACACCCTGACTTCAGGGCTGACCTTCAACAGATTCATGTTAACTGTTTCTGACATATACATGAATCTATCACAGTCATTGACAATTTCGGTCCAGAGGCCCAATGGAATTGTAAAGAATGTCTACAACACTCTTTATGACTGTATGACTTATAACCCCATAGTGTTTAAAGAGTGTGGGCTTTTTTGTTTATTTAGGTTTTCATTGATGTCTGTTGAGGAAATACACTCTATTTGTAATTTTAATGTTATGAGTAAGCACTGGTAGCCTGAAACGCGTCAACATCTCTCTCCCCCTTATGCTCACTGTTTTTCTATGTTTTTTAATGATTTCTACAATAAAGGTGTTAAATTTGAGTGTTGCTGTCCGGAACTTCTGTTGTACTTTAATTGGAGCTGCGAGCTGAGCCAGTACCCGATGAATGGCTATAGCAGTGGGATACATGGCCTGACCTAGAGAAGTATAGTCTCTTTGTTCTTTGAAAGAAAAGCCACATTTTTTTGAGTTGTCAACAAAACAGGAATGGACGGGAAAACTTCCAATGGGGGATTTTTCTCAATTTAAAGAGATTTCATCTCACACCCTGTTGTGTCTACAGCACATTAAGGGAAGCGAAATCTCCTTAATGGGACATAGATGGAAAAAATAACTGACATAACAATGACTTAAAGCCAAACTCCAGGCAGACAAAAAATGATTCCTTTGCAATGAGGCTGTACCCACACTGCAAGAGTTAATTGTTTGTTGTATCTAGGGGAGAGAAGAAACAGTCTTACTTACCTTATCCCGGGCTCCCCTGGTACGCGGCGCTCCCCCATGTTGGCATGGTAGACTGTCCCCTGGTGGAGCGATAGACCTGGAGTTGGGCTTTAACCATTACCTAGTTCGAAATGTAGGACCGAATACAGATATAAATGCAAAGGGCCAATGTGGTTTACGTCTTCTTTCTGTGGACTTTAATGTAAAGAGATAGAAACCAAGAGGATAAAAAAACTGCAATAAATAAAAGAGGGTCCTTTCTCCTTGCTTTTACAAGGAAAGTGAGATTTAAAAAACAGGTCAAGGGCTGATGTAATGACTTCTGCAAGCAAATACCTTGTGCTTAAGTCACTCTGCTGAAATCCTTACATAACTTGTACTATACTAATAATATTCCTTGCTGCGTGAAGTCATGTTAGTCAGTTATGTAACAGTATTGCCTCTGTAAGATTTATTATATACAGTGACAAGTACATAGCTGTTTTATTATTATGATTACTTTCAGTATTACATTGTAATATCTAAGCATCACTTATGTATACACTTATTATACCAATGGGGACTTTTCTGTAACTTTTATACAAATTAACATATTTGTGTTGCTCACCCTGGAGATCGCTGAGACATTTGGGGCACAGGGCTACATAACCAACAAAGCTCTGTTAGTAAATGCCTTGTATTAGTATGCTAATCAGACACATGCCACGTTCCGTGCCCCTTGCGGCTCATTAACATGACTGTGGTGCAGATGCTGCAATGGAATCTTTCTGATACAAAGTCCAATAACACAGCCCCGGAAAACAAAAAGAGTTTGAACTATAGTTACAAAGTGATGCTAGAAAGAAAAATACTGATTTCCCTTAAGGTCAACTGTTTATAAATTCAAGCTACGTTGATCCTGAGGAAGACAAGAACCTGACCCTCAGCATGGCAGCTGTCCGCTAAGACTCACAATGGAGAAAAATACATCCCTGAACACATACATGGCAATCAAATTAATCACGCCAGCTGTGTAATGTATTAGTTAAAACGTCCAAAAGCATTCTTTCTAAGAATGGCACCCAGTCCATTTATAAATGCATTTAGTCACTCTTCCATCCATGCGTCCTTTAGAAGGGAATTCTATAGACTAGAGCAGCGGTGGTCAACATCATCTAAGGTGGGCCCCAAGCAGCTGTGCATCATTTGTCAGGGATTTAAAACGTTGCTGCTTTTATTTTAGAACCCCAAAACATGTGATTTCCAAGTCAATGTATAGAATAGCTCCCAACCTGGGGATTTCAGAAACAGATTATGGGTTGTTTTGTAGAGGTTCCTACTCATAAGTGGTCTGGTCTAAAATAAGACATCTTAAACCTGAACCTAAAATACACTTAAAGATGGACTCAAGCTGGTTTCACCCCTCACTGTTGCCTATCACCCCCTTACCTGTTTCTTCCTTCCTTTCTGGTCAAAATGCATTGTTTGGGCCTGAGAGGCCATTATCCAGGCTCAAACACTTGTAAGAGAGGAAAGAAGGTGAGTAACCAGGTAAGCTCTGACATTGACCATTGACTAACGCATGCGGCTCAGCACTCCTGCAGGCAAAGGTAGCAGGGTTAAAGTGCAATAAAGGTGAGTACAAGTGGCTGGGTTTCTAATCAAGAGAACCCATCAGTTTGCTATAAATGGGCAAAGTGGCAGACAGGAATTAACTGCAACAGGTCAGGTCATTAAACTGGCTGTGCTTTTTGGCAGGACTGCATTATTCTCAGGACTGGATGGATAGAAATACAAACCCTTAGATAGGGTAAAAGGACTCCCATACATGTATTTCAACTGTGTACTTGGCTGTTTGTCTAAGGTTCGTCTTAAGGCTTCATTAACATAGGTAATGAGGTCTATATAGTGTTAATGGGATATTTTTCTGGTGTTTTTAACCTCCAGGTACTACATGGATATTTTTCTGGCATTTTTAACCTCCAGGTGCTGGTGAGTGGCCCGCACACAGGCAGTGTGCATGGTAGGTAAAAGCACAGAAAAATAAAGTATTTGTAAAGCTTATATTTAGTGTTTTTCCTTTCCATAAATTAATTGTATTCACTTGCAATGTGCCTTTGAACTTGTTACTTGTCAATTTTATAGAATAGCTCCTGCATCCTTTCACATCACAGCCCTCTGCTCTTTTGAAGGTGTGTGATTACTGTCTGTGCTGTCCCAGCTCCTTCACCCCGCACATAACCTCCCTACACAACCTTTTATGTAGCTTCCAGGGGACCGAAGGGGAATAGTGTAGTGCAGTGGTGGTCAACTTGAAAAATATAAGGGGCCTCAAGAGTGGCCTCCAGCCTTTCCAGAGGACCACACAATAGCAGCTAATTTTCATGTATTAAGGTACAACTTGGTGTCAGTGGGCACCACAATAACCTTCAGCACTGGTGTCAGTGGATGCAGTAGTAAACCCCATCACTAATGTCAGTGGACACAATAACACCCAACATTGGTGTCAGTGAGTGCAATAATAACTCCAACATTGGTACCAGAGTAAGCAATAATAACCCCTAGCATTGGTGTCAGTGGCCGCAATAATAGCCCCCTGCACTGGTGACAATACTAACCAGCCCTCCCAACCCCACACATTGGTGGTCCCTGGCAGTGAAATTGAATCCCCCCACAACCCAGATAGCAAGAAATTGAGCTGCAAGTTTGAAAATGACTTGCTCAGCTATTGCTAGACTTGCCAGGCTTCACAAGTTTGTTGCACAATTGCAGCAAGTCTGCATTGCATGACTCCAGATCAACTTACTTTGCAAATATTCCACAAGTCTGCTGCAAGTTCTGGTTCAGTTATGTTGTGCAATAGTCATCCCACCACAGGGGGCACTGTGACTTGCAGAGATCTTGCTGTAGACTCACCACTGCAACTTTGCTCTTGCTAGAGACTTGCCAAATGTGTTACAAATTGGAAAAGTGTCAACTAGAACTTGTGCTTCAAGTGTTCTGCAAGTGTACAACTTGCCAGTGAAAATGTGCAACAAGTTAACAGACTTACAATTCAAAACTGCCACAAATTTGTGGCAAGTTATCCTTGCTATCTTGGCCTTGCATTGTGTGAAACTTCCCAGACCTCACCTTGCGTTGGTGGTCAGGGGCAATGAAAGGTAATCCTCCATCCGCTGTATTAGTGATCATGGCAGTGAAATTGAACGATCCCCCATTCCCCTCCCGACACAAGCTCCTATGCTCTCTCTCTCCTTAGCTCTGAATTTTATTTGTACTGTGGGCATCAATAACCCTGTCCCACAGTACAATCTTTTTGTCAGTGCAGGGTGCTGGAACACAGAGATTTTTCCAGCATCCAGCACCCCACTGCCTCTTTGCTGCCTAACTGGTACCCAATAGCTCATGGGCTGCACACAGAGGGCCAGTGGGCCATGTGTTGGGAACCAAGGCTATAGACTACCACTTGAATGACAGTCTGCTGGGGCTGCTAACATCACATTCAAGGTAGCTGTGTCCAGCAGCTGTCTACACAAGGAGAATGTCTACACAAGGGAGGTAAATTGGTAAATTGGTAAATAACATATATAAAACACATTAAATGCACATATAACCTTATGGGAAGAATTCCTGTTGAAATGAATTGTCTGGCAAGTGAGCATAGAGCAGGTGCTCTGGGAGAAGGGAGCAAGGTAAGCTGAGCTCCATAAAGAATGATTCTGCTGTGAATTATGGGTATGAATTGCTCCACAGGTCCTTCAGCAACAGAGGTCATGTAGGGCTTATTTTAAATCTCAATTACTGCTTCTTAAGAATACGTAAATATACAAATGACCATAGCCTGGCCGTAGGTTCATTCTTACACAGATATGTACCTAATTTCAATTTAAATGAGGCCTTAGCATTAAAACAATAAATGAAAAATTAAACCAGATTCCTGTTTACATGTACATATGGTGTGTCTGTAAAGAAATACACTGGGTACTATATTCCACTATTTACAAAATGCTATTACTTCAAATTGTGTACAGTAATTACTTGATATGAGATGCAGGAAAGACTGGGATACAGATGTCTGTCCGCTTACAGGTACAGACTGGTCTGAGGCTTTAGCGACAATCCCTGTGGTGTCAATTTCCCCTACTGGACTCTTTATGTTACATAGGACTTATCATACTCTGCAGAGATTACACCAGTAGGGATACTCCTTTGTGTACATGATGTGAGACAGACAGATACCCTTATACAAATTATATGGAGATGCCCAAAATGATTCTTATATTTTTTTTATATGGAGATGCCCAAAATGATTCTTATATTTGAAGAATGTTCTTAATTAATAACACTGTATTTCAGGCAAACTTTGACTTGGATCCCAAAATATGCATTTTGAGGTTGGTGGATAAAGAACTCTTCACTTATTAGCTATATACATACATACAGAGAGAACTATTGGTGTTACCAACACCCTATGGACCAATTATTTTATTTTGGGGCTGATAAATCACCATACCTTGGTAGACTGTGGTGTAAGTCAGTGCCTGGACTATAATTATATAAGTTGCATGTATTGACTGTATAAAATGTATGATACTATCTTCTGATATACAGTATGTATTTACATTACAGACAGGTGACCAACATACCCCTGAAAAAAGATTAGCTTAAAATCAAAACATATTGGGTTCCACGTGTAATAAATTGTCAAAGTTTGACTGTATTTACTACAAATTTGATGATGTGTTGTGAAGTGTGTAGCACCCTTCTAGGTATGTGCTAGGATTACTACCCAGATAGCTAAGGATAACTTGCCACAAATTTGTGGCAGTGTTGAAATGTAAGTCTGTTACCTTGCTGCACATTTTCACTGGCAAGTTGTATGCTTGCAGAGCACTTGAAGCATAAGTTCTAGTTGACACTTTTCCAATTTGTAGCAAATTTGCGCAGCAAGTCTCTAGCAAGAGCAAAGTTGCAGTGGTGAGTCTACAGCAAGAGCTCTGCAAGTCACAGTGACCCCTGTGGTGGGGTGACTATTGCACAACATAACTGCAGCAGACTTGCATAATGTTTGCAAAGAAAGTTGATCTGGAGTCATGCAATGCAGACTTGCTGCAATTGTGCAACAAACTTGGCAAGTCTAGCAATAGCTTAGCAAGTCATTTTCAATTGCTTGCTGTCTGGGTATAGAATAATTTTGGCTTGCTCTGCTTAACAGAGGAACAGCTAGGTAAATGTAATGGCTGTCTGCTTAACACCTATGATCGGCTAGCTCTGGTGTGGCTAATGCTGTCTTGAGTTTCCCTGTATATAAGCAACCAGAGAAGTTTCTGGATTATAGGCAGAAACCATGCAGGTGGGCACATGAATACTCATACAGCCCTGGCCAATTACAAGGGGAGCTGCCCCTAGGCAGTGTCTGTATTTATATACTAGGAGCATATGGTATTTCCTAGAAGAGGATTGCACAAGCTGGGGGAGAGGCTGCTGACTCCCCTGGCACTTGATGCCATGTGGCCTCAGGTGGGCAACCTGAGGGCCTGAATTGAGAGAGATTGTGCTGCCAGGTGGCCTCAGCTGGGAGTACTTAGTGCCTGAAGTTAGTGAGAATGGCCCTGGTTCTATAGATAACTGGCTAAAGGTGCATTCGAGATCTGGTCTGGTATCACTGGTATAGAGTATCGCTTGGAAGTTGTAATGAGGCTACCAGCTATCCCTGGACATTTTGTGAGTACAGACAACCTAAAGGATATATAGGCTTGTGCTTTTAACCCCCTCTGGTGTGATATATAGTTAGCTGAGGTTCTGAACAAGGGAACACTAGCTAGTGTTCTGAAGAGCTTGTCCAACTGTACCTACTGCATAGGACTTTGCTCAGTTCTACTATAATTTTGGATTGAAAAGCAGTCTGCCATAACTGGCTTGTACCTGAGGAGCTTTGCCCTGCTGCTACTACTACTGTGGGACTTTGCTCACTCCTAAAATTACTATGTGCAACTTTCAAGGAGAAGTCTGGTATCTGTGTAGCGCCTGGCTCCTGACAAGCACGTGCTTGCATACGTTTTGTAAATGTAATGTTCCTGGAACCACAGTTGGGTTTTAGGGTTAATTGTACCAAATTATGGTTTCAGTACCAGTCTGGCTGGATTGCACTGGGTTCTGCTTGGCCATAGGTGTCACTGTCACTTCTGGCAAGTACGAGAACGCAGTTTGGCTGGGCGCATTGAGTGCCAATCTCTCTCGGAACCAACCAGTGAGAGTGTCGTCTTGCTGTGAATTCTGGGAGAGTGTACTTAAGGTACTGAGATCACGTGCTTCTGGGTTCCGGTCCAGAAGATCTTTCTGTCTGTTTGGTTCTGGTCCTCCTGACCAGCCCCCAGGGCTCTCATGGCCTGGGGTGCGGATCCATCCAATTCAGAGTCTTGGGGCTGGCTAGCCAGAGGCAAAGTAACTGGAAGGAGGATTCCAAGGTGGTCCGGTGGCGTCTCATCTGTGGAGAGGCCCAGCAACTGAGAAAGCAACCAGGGGAGGACTCTTCGGGAGAGGGCCACACATAAGGCTGGTTCCTCAGCAAGAGCCTGGAAGCTAAGTTGAAAGACACAGAGTGAATCTAGACTCGTACGGTATCGCCGGACCGGCTGCAAGATACTGGTACCGTATGAGGGCTCTCTAAGTTTGTCTACATCCTTCAGTTACAACCAAGTCTGTGGCATAGACTGTATTCACAAGTTCTACAACCAAGTCTGTGGCAGAGACTTTGCTCTATTTGAACACTCTATCAGCTGTTAGGCCTAGTGAGAGGAGGTTTATCCGATAGCTGTGAAAATCCAGTTGTGAATGGCTATTCTCTGGATTCTATAGTGAGAGATTTTCAGTTTTGAGCAGTTCCAAGAGTACCTGAACTTTCTACCTAAACCCTCTATCCTTCACTGAGAGACTGTGTTTGTCTACCGGTTTTTGCAAATAAAAATCCCAAAGCGGATCCAGTGTCAGTTTCTGAAGTTCTTTGGGCCATCTACCTCAGGAAACCCCTAGACGCATATGAGGTCAAGAGGGTAAAGGTAAGCCCAAATCAAACCAGCAGCTCCTTCGGGAGTTAGTGCTACACCTGCTATCAGCAAGGACTTCACTAGAGCTCAACCGAGAGGTCAGTTAGATGTCCTCAATTGTGAATAGTTCTATTTCTTGGAGTATCCCACTAAATCCTCTTCCCTATCTAAGTTTTCCAAAAATAAAACAATGAAAACAAAACCCTAGACCGGTCATTGAAGACATTGAGCGGAAGTGTGTGTGCACCTGGCTGTGTAAATCTATCTTGTGCCTGGCTGTGGGACAACAGTGGGGAAGACCCGGGCAAACTACCAGTGGCTCCTATAGCGGTAGCTCTACAGTTGACTATAATATAATGGCAGAGCCGATCCGCCCTATACGCGGACTACGCAAGCTGCGTAGGGCCCCGCGGCGGATCGGCTCTGCTCGGGGGCCCCTGGGGCCGCTGCCGCCACTGTGAGGGCAGCGGCGCCTGAAAAAAGATGGCCGCGGGGCCGACATGCAACTGCGCATGCGCCCGCCTTTCCGAACATTGCCGAGCAGCGGCAACAGCGCTGGCGCATGCGCAGTAGCCCGACATGCAACTGCGCATGCGCCAGCGCTGTTGCCGCTGCTCGGCAATTTTCGGAAAGGCGGGCGCATGCGCAGTTGCATGTCGGCCCCGCGGCGATCTTTTTTTCAGGCGCCGCTGCCCTCACAGTGGCGGCAGCGGCACCAGTGACACGATGGCGCCAAGTGGCGCCATTTTTAAAAATAAAACGTCCCCTCCGCAGCCTCTTACCTCCTGGGCCCCCTCCCCCTCGCAGCCTCTTACCTCCTGGGCCCCCTCCCCCTCGCAGCCTCTGACCTCCTGTCCCCCCTCCCCCCTCAAAGCCTCTGACCTCCTGCCCCCCCCCTTCCTCAGCCTCTGACCTCCTGCCCCCCCTTTGCAGCCTCTGACCTCCTGCCCCCCCCCCCTCGCAGCCTCTGACCTCCTGCCCCCCTCGCAGCCTCTGACCTCCTGTCCCCCCCCTGCAGCCTCTGACCTCCTGCCCCCCCCTGCAGCCTCTGACCTCCTGTCCCCCCCCTCGCAGCCTCGGACCTCCTTTCCCACCCCCTTCGCAGCCTCGGACCTCCTGTCCCCTCCCTGCAGCCTCGGACCTCCTGTCCCCCCCCCCTCGCAGCCTCGGACCTCCTTTCCCACCCCCTTCGCAGCCTCTGACCTCCTGTCCCCCCCTTCGCAGCCTCTGACCTCCTGTCCCCCCCCTTCGCAGCCTCTGACCTCCTGTCCCCCCCCCTTCGCAGCCTCTGACCTCCTGTTCCCCCCCCCTTCGCAGCCTCTGACCTCTCCTGTTGCCCCCCCCCGCAGCCTCTGACCTCTCCTGTTGCCCCCCCCGCAGCCTCTGACGTCTCCTGTTGCCCTCCCCCCACAGCCTCTGACCTCCCCTGTCCCATCCGCAGCCTCTGACCTCCCCTGAGTCAAGAGAGGGAGCGCAGCCAGGATGGGGGTCATGGGAGAAGTTAGACATGTATGGACTGTGGAGAGGAAACTATGGGATGAAACCAGAGCCACCAAGCTGGAGCCGACTGACTGAGCCCTGCATGATGCACCTGAGAGGAGGTCAGTGACAGCACCGCCAGGCCAGTCTAGGGGGGGTCAATACAATATTGTAAGGGGGCACTGATATAAAGGTTTCCCCCTTATCAGTAAACCCCCTTATCTTAGTGTTTTCTTTCTCTGGTCACCAGAGTCCTCCCCACAGTCCCAGAGTTCCCCTTTACATCATAGTATGCAGGATTCCACCTTACAGTGCAAGGGGGAACTCTGATGTAAAGGGCAATGCTGCAGACCCTGATGTAAGTAGGGAGGCTCTCTGAGGACACTGATGTATGGGGGGCTCTCTGGGGACCCTAATGTAAGGGGGTGCTCTCTGGGGACCCTGATGTAAGGGGGGTGCTCTCTGGGGACCCTGATGTAAGGGGGTGCTCTCTGGGGACCCTGATGTAAGGGGGGTGCTCTCTGGGGATCCTGATGTAAGGGGGAGGCTCTCTGGGGACCCTGGTGTAAGGGGGAGGCTCTCTGGGGACCCTGGTGTAAGGGGGTGGCTCTCTGGGGACCCTGGTGTAAGGGGAGGCTTTCTGGGGACCCTGGTGTAAGGGGGAGGCTCTCTGGGGACCCTGGTGTAAGGGGAGGCTCTCTGGGGACCCTGATGTAAGGGGGTGCTCTCTGGGGACCCTGATGTAAGGGGGGTGCTCTCTGGGGACCCTGATGTAAGGGAGGTGCTCTCTGGGGACCCTGATGTAAGGGGGAGGCTCTCTGGGGACCCTGGTGTAAGGGGGAGGCTCTCTGGGGACCCTGGTGTAAGGGGGATGCTCTCTGGGGACCCTGGTGTAAGGGGAGGCTCTCTGGGGACCCTGGTGTAAGGGGAGGCTCTCTGGGGACCCTGTTGTAAGGGGGGGGGGCTCTCTGGGGACCCTGGTGTAAGGGGTGGTTCTCTGGGGACCCTGGTGTAAGGGGGGGCTCTCTGGGGATCCTGATGTAAGGGGTGGCTCTCTGGGGACCCTGATGTAAGTGGGGGATCCACACTCAGATATGTAAAGATATATATATTGTATACATGTCTGTTCTATTTTGTTGTACTTATTCTTTGATTGTTTTGTTTAAAGGAGGGAGGATTGTATTGGGAGCGCTGAAGTGTCAGGTGTGACTGTGTGGCAATGGCAAATGGTTTACATAGTTCACGGCATCACGGGTCAGGTAGAGGGCCCCTCAGCAGAATTTTGCTTAGGGCCCCAGGGAGGTCAGGATCGGCACTGTATAATGGGTATTACTGGCTAATTTTGGCCATCCATGTTATCAGTTATGTTGTTTTTTTTATGAACTTTATAAGAAAAATGTATTAGTTTTATAATGTGTGCTTTCTTTTTTTTGGTACCTTAAAAATCCCATTTTCTGTTTATTTTTTTGATGTGGGGAAACAATTAGTTAAATGTGCTTATCAAGAGAGAAAAACTTGCATATCAACATGTAGCGTGTACTGCTAATTTTATAAAATGTTGGAAAAATTGCTACATACCGCAGGCCTTACGCCTACACAATTAATTTTGCACAGACTCTTAGCCTAATATTACAGGTAGTATTTAATACATTATGGATATGTGTTTCAGGTAGTATTATCTGAAAAATAGACGACAGACCACAGGTGGGATTAAAGGATTGTTAGTTTATTAACCACCGCCAAATGGTAGCCTAATTGTTGACTATTACATGCGCATTGTTGTTATTGTACCAGCACTCTAGTAGAAAAAGGATTTATCATTCATACATTTTTATGTGATTTGCATTTCTTGAGCTCTAGACATTGAAGGGATGTAATTACCTTTACTTTATGTGTGATATGAAGGGATATGTGAACGACTTATTATTATCAGTATTTGTCTGTTGAGGCTGTTTTGAAGGTGGGGAGAGGGTGGGATACACCAAGTGCTGTTTGAATGTACCCTTTGTTTTTTGTTTCATTTTCTGTGAAAAATTGAATAAAAACTTTATTGGAAAGCATTTGATTAAAAAAAAAAAAAGAAATACACTAGCAGTATGGTCCCTTTACAGCAGTTTTGTTAAAGCGGTAGTAAATCCTCCTAAAGAAAAATGATTTTAACAATATTATAAAATAACTATTAATTTAGATTCCAATGGGCACTAGTAATAAGCATAAAACTAGTTCTTACTGTAGTTATTATTTATATCCGAAACGATGCTTCTTCATAATAGCCGACGCCATCCCAACTGTGGTCTTCCGTGTCTGAATAATTATTTATTTCCGCCCGCAGTACATTTTCATCTCCGTAACCTCCCGCATGCGCAGTAAAAGCATTATCCAAGCCTCTTCTTCGTTTCTGGTTTCTACGGAAATGAAGCATAGCGAATCAGTGCTTGCTTACTCCAGAAACGAAGCAGAAGCATTGCGGAATGTCAGGGGTGACGTTGACAACAGGAAATGACGCAGGCTAACATAGACACAGCATTTTTCCGGCAGGGTCTTGGCTTGCCGCAAAGATAGAAGATACGGCGCATGCGCGGGCGACGTCATCACTAACTAATATATCGAAAACTCGTAAGGCAAGCAGGTAAATAAAAAATGACTTATGGCAAATTATTTTAAACACTGCAATTGCTAATATAATAGAAAGTCATAAGAATGGGTATACAACCGCTTTAAGCGTTCTGACATGTGCAACAAATTCAGGTAGCTCTTATTTGACATACTTCCAAAATGGGTCGCCATTGATGACTTAAGAATTACTGCCAGTTCATAGATAAGGAAAATGAAGGTAAATAAAGCGGAACTACACTGCACCTGAGCACCACAAACACTATTTAATTTTTTTTTTAGTATTCAAAACAAACTCACCCATCCATACATGGTGCTTTATTTTGCATCACAATCACATTGAAAAACACCCCCTAGCATTTCTGGCTGTGGCCATCTTGAGTAAGGGCAGATGAATCATGTAGCATTTCCTTCTTGAAATCCATCTGCCCTTAGCTCAGGCATGCAAGCAGCAGGTTGTGCTTAGCTGAGAATACCCCTCCCCCATTTGAAGACTCCTGGGATGTATGACATAATTTGCCTGGGCCTGGAAACCAGGAAGTAACTTAAGAAATGTTTAACAAAAATAAGAAAAGGATAGTGCACAGCTGCCCTAGTGTTGAACCGTTTAATGAAAATGAATAGAAACAACAAAAGTTGCACTCTGTCAGAAACCATGAATCAGACCGAGACAGAAGTGCAGTTAAAAATCACACTTGTTTAATAATAATAATAATAGTAAAAGGTAAACAGAGCAATGTATGCAAATCATAGCCAGAGTTCAGTAACCGGAACATATAGTCAGACAAGACAGGACGTCAGGGAGCCAGAGATCAGCGTACTTCAGGACAGACCATGAAATCAGGAAACCTGAGAATCAGTGTAGTGGAACAGCAAGCAGGATCAGGAACCAGAAGGTACTTCAGCCAAGCAAGTCTTCAACAGGTACACAGGAGAGAGTCTCTGGATGTGTTGACCAAGGCGAAGGCAGAGAGGGACTGAACTGAACAGCTTAAGTAACCAGCAGGACTGACGAGCAGGATATCATCATCAGGTGTGTCACTGTGGAAAAGATTGGAGCTGGCAATTAACCGACAGCTTAGTGGCCTGCTCTGAGAAGGAAGGGCTGAGCTCTGCCCTGACACACCCACAATGGTAAACTTGTAATCAGCCTGGGTAATCTGAATGACACAGAATAAGTAAAAGAATTTTCGCGCAAATAATTAATTAGTAAATGGTTAAAAAATAGGTGCACTAGTGAATAAAGGCTATACTAGTAGTGTCACCAACGAAAGTACATGATCTGGAGGTAATGTGTATAATAAAAAATAATAATAATAATAACTCTCGGATGCGACTAAATCACAGAGATCACAAATAAGTGCAAATAGTGTGGAAACACAGCAATAGTGACAAATATCTAAAATGGTGAATGTCCAGTGTTAGTAAACATAATAGTAAATTGCATATATATCATAAAAAATATATAAAGGTGAATCGCATATGTGACATAAAAAGGTGAATCGCATATGTAGTATAAAAAGGTGAATCGCATAAAAATACCATAAACGATAATAAGACAAAGTATCAAAAAATGTATATAAAAATATTAATTAGTGTGTGGTGCACGTAGGTGTGCTAAAACACTAAAAATAGATCCAAAGGGGGCGTGTATGTGTCACATAATGTACACAAGGTGTGTGTGTGAATATAAAATGTTCATGGTAATTATAGTCCAATTATGCTCCAAATTTAAGTCGGATGTTGCCGAGAATATATTCTATGTATTCATTAAGATTTTCCTTAACGGTCATCTACAGTTGGATTATCCTAGAACGGTCTCTCTAGTCTCTCACCTCAGGTAGTATTAAATATCGCCTTTCTGGGGTATTCTGTGCCCCCCGAATATCGATATCCAGAACTCTACTGTGCCTCAGGGATCTTGAGTGTATGTTTTTGTGGAATGTCACTTGTCTTCCCTGTCGGGTCTGGTGGATGATCCGGTCCGGTCTTTCTCGTTTTTAGTCTCTCTGGGTTATGTACCTACAGTGCTAATAGTCAAAAGCATGTAGAGGTCTGTAAATTGTATCATAGGTACTCTTCAACTGTAAGAGATGGAATCACTTTTGCCTGCTTGTGAGCTAAGAGTGGGGGTTGTATCTTGAAGATTCTTAGTAGATGGCTTACTTTACACACACGAAAAAACAACACTTTAAACCTTCAGAGAACAGCACAGATACTCTTCTTTCAGTTGCAAGAAAAACAGACAGGAAGCTAGCTAGTTCTCTGAAGGTTTAAAGTGTTGTTTTTTCGTGTGTGTAAAGTAAGCCATCTACTAAGAATCTTCAAGATACAACCCCCACTCTTAGCTCACAAGCAGGCAAAAGTGATTCCATCTCTTACAGTTGAAGAGTACCTATGATACATATGCAATTTACTATTATGTTTACTATTATGTTTACTAACACTGGACATTCACCATTTTAGATATTTGTCACTATTCCACACTATTTGCACTTATTTGTGATCTCTGTGATTTAGTCGCATCCGAGAGTTATTATTATTATTATTTTTTATTATACACATTACCTCCAGATCATGTACTTTCGTTGGTGACACTACTAGTATAGCCTTTATTCACTAGTGCACCTATTTAACCATTTACTAATTAATTATTTGCGCGAAAATTCTTTTACTTATTCTATGACTTTTTGGTGTATTTGTGAACACTGTTCATTTTTGCTGCATATCAATACTTTTATTATTTTATTAATTGACATGTGTGCTTCCTCTCCCAGCCTGTCCAGTGGACTGTACTCGATGCGATGGTGATCCGGGCATGCGCCCGGGTGACCTGAAGAAAGAGGCCGCGCCTCAGAAACAGGTTGTCATAGCAACCCTGGGAGATTGCATGGTTACACTGCTCCTCTCTGTCTTCCATTGCGGCTTGGACTGACGTTGCGTGGCACCAGCTGGCCCGGGCCCATGCGCGGCTCTCGGAGCTGCCTAGCGGCATGCCATTGCTGGGACCTCTGGGATCTCTAGTTCCACCATAGCCCGGATCACCATCACATCGGGTACAGTCCACTGAACAGGCTGGGAGAGGAAGCACACGTGTCATTCAGATTACCCAGGCTGATTACAAGTTTACCATTGTGAGTGCAACTTTTGTCGTTTTGTATTAATTTTCATTAAACGAATCAACACTAGGGCGGCTGTGTCCTCTCCTTTCTTTTTTGTTGCTACAGATTCCAGTCCACCACCCAGTGGATTAAAGGGAGCTGCAACACCTAGAACATTTGAATTGATTCCTGTTTACACTGGCTATTTCCGCACTTAAAGCGGTGTTTCAGCTTAAAAAAAAAAAAGTAATTTTTTTTTTTCACTTTAACTAAGATTTCCTGGGAACTGCGCAAACTGGCTTTTGTATATTGTATAAGAAATGTTTAATAATGCTACCAGCATAAGGATTAAAAATAGTCAAATGCTAATTGAGAGAGTGAAGTTCTGCTTTAATACACAATCTATGCTGGCATACAGAAACAAGCCAGCATGCTCATAGAGCTGGGCCACAGTGTGTATGTAAGGGGGCTTGTGAATGTAAGTGTGCCAAGAGCACATGTCTCTGCCCCGCTTCTTCTCTTCCCCAACAACAACCCACCTGCTTAAGGCTTTTTTTTATCCTAACGACTTTCCCAGACATTAACCTTTACGTACATCCCAAGGGAAGGAATGTTCACTTAGGAGTTGGATTGCTGTACTTTACTAATGGTACAGTTAGGTAAAAAAAAAGTATTTGATCCCCTGCTGATTTTTTATGTTTGCCCACTGACAAATAAATTATCAGTCTATAATTTTAATGGTAGGTTCATTTCAACAGACAGAATAACAACAAAAATATCCAGAAAATGCTTTTCAAAAAAGTTATAAATTGATTTTTCATTTAATTTTAATGAGTAAAATAAGTACTTGATCCCCTATCAATATGCAAGATTTCTGGCTCCAAGGTGTCTTCTATACAGGTAATGAGCTGAAATTAGGAGCACTCCTAATCTCTAATCTCCTCATCTCAGCTTGTTACCTGTATAAAAGACACCTGTCCACAGAAGCAATCAATTAATCCGTTTCCAATCTCTCCACCATGGCTAAGACCAAAGAGCTGTCCAAGGATGTCAGGGACAAGATTGTAGACCTACAAACGGCTGGAATGAACTACAAGACCATCGCCAAGCAGCATGGTGAGAGAGTGACAACAGTCGGTGAGATTATTAGCAAATGGAGGAAACACAAAATAACTGTCAATCTCCCTCGGTCTGGGGCTCCATGCGAGATCTCACCTTGTGAGGTTTCAATGATCATGAGAACAGTGAGGAATTAGCCCAGAACTACACGGGAGAATCTTGTCAATGATCTCAAGGCAGCTTGGATCATAGTCACCAAGAAAACAATTGGTAACACACTACGCCGCGAAGGACTGAAATCCTGCAGTGCCCGTAAGGTCCCCCTGCTCAAGAAAGCACATGTACAGGCATGTCTGAAGATTGCTAATGAATATCCGAATGATTCAGAGGAGAACTGGGTGAAAGTGTTGTGATCAGATGAGACCAAAATCAAGCTCTTTGACATCAGCTCAACTCGCCGTGTTTGGAGGGGGAGGAATGCTGCCTATGACCCCAAGAACACCATCCCCACCGTTAAACATGGAGGTGGAAACATTATGCTTTGGGGGTGATTCTCTGCTAAGGGGACAGCACAACTTCACCTCATCAAAGGGACAATGAATGGGGCCACGTACAGTCAAATCTTGGGTGGGAACCTCCTTCCCTCAGCCAGGGCATTAAAAATGGGTTGTGAATGGGTATTCCAGCATGAAAATGACCCAAAACACATGGCCAAGGCAACAAAGGAGTGGCTCAAGAACAAGCTCATTAAGGTCCTGGAGTGGCCTAGCCAGTCTCCAGACCTTAATCCCATAGAAAATAAGTGGAGAGAGCTGAAGGTTCGAGTATACCTAACATCAGCCTCAAAACCTTAATGACTTGGGGAGGATCTGCAAAGAGGAGTGGGACAAAATCTCACCTGAGATGTGTGCAAACCTGGTGGCCAACAACAAGAAATATCTGACCTCTAGACATGTGCGCCGTCAATAAATTTGTTTTGTTTCACTACGTTCCGTTTTGTATTAGAATTAATTTGTATTTCGTAACTCAAAAATTCAATTTGGATTCGTACGAAATCCGAATTTTCGTAACAATTACAAACGTTCATTATGATGAATTTATCATTATGAGGGGCTCCCACCATCCCTGTGCTGTGCTCATTGAGGGGCTTCCCCATCCCTGTGCTGTGCTGACTTCCTGGGTTTTTAACTTCATCATAACGAATAATCCTAATTAACGAACATTCTTATTTTGTCCGATCCTGAATCTCCCATTGACTACCAGTACCAGTCTCCCACTCCCATATTTAAAAAGGTAATTTTCCCAACCCTCACTCAGCAGCAGAAGAAAACCTCTGATTGGTCAACAAAACACCAGTCACGTTTCCGTTGTAATGGAATTTGGATCTTTGGATCCGAAATTCGTAAACGAAATTTCGTATTTTGTACATAATTCGCAAGCATAGAAATTCATATTTCGGATCCTCCCGAATGTACGAATTTACGGAAATTCGTATGAAACTAAGTGCACATGTCTACTGACCTCTGTTTTTTTTGATTTGCCAACAAGTCATGTTTTGCAAAGGGGTCAAATACTTATTTCACTCATTAAAATGCAAATCAATTTATAACTTTTTTTAAATGCTTTTTTCTAGGTATTTTTGTTGTTATTCTGTCTCTCACTGTTATAATAAAGCTATCATTAAAATTATTGACTGATCATTTCATTGTCACTGGGCAAACGTCCAAAATCAGCAGGGGATCAAATACTTTTTTCCCTCACTGTAGTTGAAAAATGGCAAACACAGTCACATCAATCACAGTCAATCATATTTGATGATCTGTAGCAGTCACATGTGAAAGCATCCAGCAGCATATATAGCAAGCCATATTCCCTAGCTCAGTCTCTCTCCACCCAGGGCCATTAGTGCTCACTCAGAGGTTCTGGTTCACCTTAGGCTGTCTGTGTCCACTCACTGTTCCTTGCAGATATGCCGCGTACACACAAAGGGATTATCCCGTGGGATTGTCCGCTGGACTAAGTCCACCGGACAATCCCCTCGTGGGTGGGCGCCGGCGGACATTTTGGCGCCAAAAGTCCGGCGGACTAGGTTTTAAGTTTTGTTTTAAAACCTAGTTCGCTGGACTTGGCAGTCCGGCGGTCCGGCGGACAATCCCGCCGTTAGTAGGCTAGTCCGCCGGACTTTTGAAATGAACGAACTTGCCGCTCATCGGAAAGTCCGTTCATTTAGCACGTGACTTCAGGTATACGTAGCTAGCGTAGGCATCTCAGACCCTTATCCGAGCACGCAGCCCGGCAGGCCAGGAAAGGGGTGGGGACGAGCGAGCGCCCCCACCCCCTCCTGAGCCATACCAGGCCGCGTGCCCTCAACATGGGCCTCTTCCCGACAACCCTGGCCATTGGTTGTCGGGGTCTGCGGGCGGGGGGCTTATCGGAATCTGGGAGCCCCCTTTTATAAGGGGGCCCCCAGATCCCGGCCCCCCACCTTATGTGAATGAGTATGGGGTACAATGTACCCCTACCCATTCACCTAAGGTGTAAAATGTAAAGTAAAAAAACACACAATTTTGAAAAAATATTTTATTGCACTGCTCCGGGGGTCTTCTTCCGTCTTAGGGGTCTTCTCGCCGGACTCCTCCGCCATTTACCTAGCTCTTTTACCGAGCAGAGAAGTCCGGCTACCTTCTTCGTCGTCGCCGCCGTCGTCTGGGGTCTCAATCCGCCTTCGGGGGTCTTCCGGGTCTCTTCTGTTCTTGCCGCGGTCATCGTTTTCCGCGCCGCCGGCGCCTTCTTCGCCTTCTTCTTCTTCTTCCGATGTTGACCCCGCCCCCTTGTGATGTCACAGTCCCGGAGGATGCTGGGACTGTGACATCACAGGGGGGCAGGGTCACCATGTGACATGAGCATGTGACCCTGTCCCCTTGTCCCTATATAAGTCCCAGCACAGCGCGGCTCTGGCATTCCGGCCAGAGAGAGCGACGGGTCAACATCGGAAGAAGAAGAAGAAGAAGAAGGCGGCGCCGGCGGCGCGGAAAACGACGACCGCGGCAAGAACAGAAGAGACCCCGGAAGACCCCCGAAGGCGGATCGAGACCCCCAGACGACGGCGGCGACGACGAAGAAGGTAGCCGGACTTCTCCGCTCCGTAAAAGAGCTAGATAAATGGCGGAGGAGTCCGGCGAGAAGACCCCCAAGACGGAAGAAGACCCCCGGAGCAGTGCAATAAAATATTTTTTCAAAATTGTGTGTTTTTTTTACTTTACATTTTACACCTTAGGTGAATGGGTAGGGGTACATCGTACCCCATACTCATTCACATAGGGTGGGGGGCCGGGATCTGGGGGCCCCCTTATAAAAGGGGGCTCCCAGATTCCGATAAGCCCCCCGCCCGCAGACCCCGACAACCAATGGCCAGGGTTGTCGGGAAGAGGCCCTTGTCCTCATCAACATGGGGACGAGGTGCTTTGGGGTGGGGGGGTGCACGGCCCCCCTTTCCCCAGGGCACCCCCCATGTTGAGGGCACGCGGCCTGGTATGGCTCAGGAGGGGGAGGGCGCTCGCTCATCCCCACCCCTTTCCTGGCCTGCTGGGCTGCGTGCTCGGATAAGGGTCTGAGATGGATTTGGGGGGGACCCCCACGCCGTTTTTCGGCGTGGGGAGTCCCTTTAAATCCATGCCAGGTGACGGAGCTAGCGCGGCGGCATTCATTGCCTACGCTAGCTACGTATACCTGAAGTCACGTGCTAAATGAACGGACTTTCCGATGAGCGGCAAGTCCGTTCATTTCAAAAGTCCGGCGGACTAGCCTACTAACGGCGGGATTGTCCGCCGGACTGCCGGACTGCCAAGTCCAGCGGACTAGGTTTTAAAACAAAACTTAAAACCTAGTCCGCCGAACTTTTGGCGCCAAAAAGTCCGCCGGCGCCCCACACACGAGGGGATTGTCCGGTGGACTTAGTCTAGCGGACAATCCCGCGGGATAATCCCTTTGTGTGTACGCGGCATTACTGGGTACACCTCTCCCTGGTCCTCCAGGAGGATAGCCTCACTCAAGGGCGTGAGGCCTGGCCTAAAGGGCCTTTTGCTAACTGTCACTAGCCTCCACTACCATAAGGGTCAGGAAGTCTACCGCTGGTTCTTGTGAGTGCAGGTCTACCTCTCCCTGCCCTCCAGCCCTGTCCCTGGCCTCTACTTGCTGATGACATCTGCTGAATGGTGGGGTCTCTAGCTCCCATGCCCCAACTGCACTTGGGCTCCTCCCACACTGGCTTACAGTATATGTGGGCCCTTACGCACCCATTACATCCCCCCAGGGGGGCTCTAACGAATAAGGACCTAGCACCTGATGACACCATTGTTTGTTACCAGCACTATTCTGGGACAGAGCGTCCTAGTGGTAGACTAGCTAACTGCACTTGCTTACATGTATACATACAGTATTTGCGTGTCTACCCCCACCTTTTACAGTGCCGCCCAGGGGCTGAACATGCACTTAGAAGGGAGTGTCTAAGCCGTATGGACACTCCGACCTCAGTGCGACCCCTGACCATGCCTTTGTGTAATAAGTCCCTGCATCTGTTCCCGACAGGTACATGAATCTGTCACAGGCACTGACATTTGTCATATAGAAGACCACAACACAGAAACATAGAAGAGTGAGGACAGATAAAGGCCAAGTGGTCCATTGAGCCTGCCTCTTAAAAAAAAAACAATATATATATATATATATATATATATATATATATATATATATATATATATATATATATATATATATATATATATATATTGTATAACTTTTTTATTACTTTTATGTCTGAGTATGAATCTATGTTTATCCGAAAAATGCTTGAACCTTTGTTGGAAGTGTGCATCAATATTTTGGTAAAATAATTCTTAGTTTCGTTTTAGACATGTCCATGTGTCCCATGTCCCTGTGTTCTTGATCTTAGCTTCCTTTTGAAATCTACACAATTCTAAAGAGTGTCTACAACACTCTTTATGAATTCCAGGCACTATCTTTGAATCCACATTAAAGCTGGAAAGCCTCAGTGATAACACAGTATTACTGGGAGTTCTTTTTCTGTACAATGTGTTTCATTGGTTTTACTAAAGGCTCTTTGAAGAAAAACAGAAGGTATATTTTCTCTGTAATGGGAGAAATTCCCACTATTGCCTTTCATTGTACGTTTTTCCCTAAATACACTAATGTAGCTTTCCCTGTAACAGCTTCACAAGAAATTTCAAATAGCCTTAGGGAAGTCACACCATCCAATCAAGCATGCATGAGTTCCAACATATAGGAAGCCTGGTAGTTAAAATGGCTCTTTTGATAACCGAGCAATTTGCAGAAATGTTCTGGATTTGAAAATGAGCTGTAATTTCATGGGTACATAAAAGGCAAAATTACAAGGATTGATTGACAGATGCCGGAATAAAGTCACCTTAATGCAAAGTTTTACACAATAATGAATACTAAAGATACAAGTTCGTCTTTCATTACCATATGGAGAACATTTATTATTAATAGGTTAGTATATTTACCTAAATGAGACTACTTTTCCTACCATAAATTATACATTAGAGCAATATAAGTACAAGATTAGTGGGTCAGAACCCAAGATGGAGACCCATCATAAAAAATGTTGGGGCCACTAGATTACTAGAAATGTTCCAAAGGCTTATACAGATGCTTTCCACCACACTCAGCAAATGCACCAGAGTACACATCACATGCTCTGCACATAAGACTTAATAAACCCTAAAGGCTGCATAAAGGAGGGCTTCATTGGCTTTTTGAATTGGAGGCACTGTTAAAGTGCTTGTACATGCCTCCTCTTAAGCTAGACCATGCACTACAGGCAAAGTCCACTTATTCACTGTACCCCCACTCTCAATGCAAAATGCTGAAATCAAATTGCAGGGAGTGACATTATGCATCTAAGCAACAAGATCCCCAGGAATGTAAAATAGCCTAAATCTTGTGCAATTACACTCGAACACAGTGGGCTTGTTCTCAGAAGACTTTGTCTATTTAGCCTACAGATTTCGCCAAATCAGAGAGACTTCACCCAAGCCTAGCCACTACAGGGCAGATGCAAGGTGAAAGTAAGTATACATAAGTGTGAGTGAGTGTAAGCTCTAACGACCAGGGCCCTCTGATTCCTCCTATATTGAATTGTATTGAAACTGTACTGTCTGCCCTCATCGCTGCGCAAACTGTTGGCGCTATAAAAATCCTGAATATTAATAATAATGTAAGACATTTTCTCTACAGTTTTTATTTTTTGAACAGCTTTTTGCAATTGGGCAGGGAAGCACAGTGATCAAGTAGACCCATGGACGTCCGCAGAACTTTTTTCAGGGGGGGGGGGCATCATTTTACGGTCACCCATGCACCGCCCCTTTTCGACAATGTCATTATCACATTATTATGGTCAGAGTCTGTAGACGTATTACAATCCCTAGGATAAGTAATGGATAATGACCAACAGGCCCTCTTACCAGACCCAGCGAAACTACAGCAGTGATCACTCCGGCTGGACGATCGTTCACTCTGGGTTCCCCGGGGGCGACACGGTTCAGTAGTGTAGCATGTCTGTACCCTGGTAGTGGCTCAGTCTTTCTCTCTCTGGTGGTGCTGGGTAGCGTGGCTCTCTCTGGTGGCGCTGGACAGCATGACTCTCTCTTGTGGCGCTGGGCAGCGTGGCTCTCTCGCTCTGGCTTCCGCCCAGCACACTCCTCGTTCTTTGTCCTGTAGAACTCTCTCCCTCAGCTTTTTTCCAGGCTGCAGTCTCTCAATCTCTTTCTTGATCAAGCTGTAGCCTCCTCCCTGTGGAAAATGGGGCCGCCAATCTTTTGGGACTACATGTCCCATGAAGCTTGCCTCTCCTAGTCGCCTTTGATTGGCCCTCAGTTATGGCCAATAGGGAAGGAATGGAGCGGGCAGGAAGCTAGGTGGGGAACCTGGTGAGAGCCACCGTCTCTTCTCCCTGACAGGAGAATGGGTGGGGCGAGCAGGGGAAACCTCTGATAGCCCCCAGCTTGCCTTTCTTCTGTTACAGCACCGCGAGTTCTCTGCTGGACTGAGCAGGGAAACAGCCCAAAATCACACTACACTGATGGGGGGGCTTGACAGCAGCTTAATGGTGTCACCCCACTGGCGGGTGGCACCTGGGTGCGGCACCTCGATAGAGAGGCAACTGTGCTGAATTTAAGATCCGATCCCCGATTCCAGGGAGGGGCACTTGACCCCCCTTGCCCCTACCTGCAGACGTCCGTGAGTAGACCATGCCTTTTTGGTGCAAGGTCTGCTTTAAAGAGAAACAGTCATGGTTGTGTTGACAATTGGTGCCCTATCAACTGTCTGACTCCAAATGTCTTCCAGCGTTTAAGTGTTCATAGGAGTATTAAATAACAGAGCTGTAGTTAAAAGGAATGGTGACAATCACAAGGCTCTGTTCTTATGATATTGCTACAACCATCACTGTCATCCATTAATATTATTAACGGTAAAGTATCAACATATTGCACATAGTTGTAACTGGAGCTAACATTACTGCTTTTATATGCATCTAAAATGCAATTTTACTCTGGACCAGTCACCAGAGGATTTGTTGATTGTGTTCCCAAACCCCCATTACACTGAAATGAAGCATCAAGACTGCATGAGCAGATTTTAATTGCCCACAGCAGCCATTTATGAGAAAAACTTATAAATATTAAATAGGAGTTGTTAAATAACACAATTATCCTGATGACTAACTAACCCTAAAAAACATATTGCTGCAATCGGCTCTTGGCTTATTACAACAAGAGAGGTCCTTGAAAGCAAAGCCTCAGTGAAATGTTTTTTGGACAATTTCCATTCTTCCCTCACCCACACTACAACTCCTGGAGGGCATTCCAGCATAGAAGGGCACAGCCATTCCACTGAGACTAAGCCCAAGGGAAACTACACAATAAGTATACAGCCATAACCGGACAGGTATGATCTCCTCTTATTATAAAAAAAAAAATATTCTTATTTAGCATCACCTTCAGAAGCTTTACATTTTCCACATATAAAAAGAATGTAAAATCTGTGATTCAGAGACCAGCCACTCCTTCCACTTCCAATAAGCATTCTTTTCACCAGCCTCAGGCCTTGGGCTCAAAGCCCAAACCTTAGTCCCAGTTTCACAAGAAACCATGGACCCCAAAGCTCTTTAAGCCAGGGGAAAATTCCTCTGCACAAAGAAGGGGTGCCCCTCTTTGGGGTAGGGGACATTTGCAGGCCTTTGCGGAAGTTTGACAGGGGGAGATTGCAGATGATTGGGTCCACAACATTGCGACTTAAGGATACAGACCTCATTGCACAACCAGGATATTGTACTTCACCACATCCTCAGATGACTGAGGACAAAGTTTTGCACACTTTGGATGTGGTTTGTGCCATCGGGTATTACCTGAACTTAACTGCTGCTGCTCTTTGTGCTTCCTCAGGGCTCAAGGAAGAGTCTTGCAGGTGCAAAATCTTCCATTTCTCAATGGATTCGGCAATGTATTGAAAGTCCATTCTACTAGGAGTGTTGGGACTATTCATCATCAGGCTTTAGTAGCTTCTGATTGTAAAGCTGATACCTGGCTACTACTAAGATTTATCAAGTGGATGCTCATGCCGCTGAGGACATTTCTTTCCTTCAGCGCTTCTTGCAGCCAGCTGCGTGAGATTCTTACCTTTTTGGCATTGGTGGTTGGTAGTTGGTTTCTGTGTGCCCTCCCCTCATTTTATTGCTTTAGGATGTCCCTATCATTATGAATTTGAATATGCCCTGTGTACCAGGATATACGAAAAAGAAAGTTGGATGTTGGATTAAGTTCAGGTAACAGATCAGTCCATCCTTAAAGTGACACTAAACAATATCCTTAATATGCTGCTGATCCCTTTGTTCAAGATTCATCTGAAAAACATCTTTTGTGTAAAAATCTTTCAAACGTTCAGCTGAATACCACTTAGGGATGAATTCCTAAAAATGGAGAAAGTGAGAGGAACAAACCTGAAACCATAAAAAAGCGGCTGGAGGGTTTGGTAGGAGTTTTTTTTCCTCCTTTAAGTATTTTCATCTACAAATCTCTCTAGAAGTGTGACGTGCGAGTGTAAATGGATTTTATGGAATCGCTGATCTCTAAAAATAAGTCTCAGAGCACTGTATGCTGAAAAATATTCCATATTTCTAAACAAATTATTAATTGTGTTGAACTTTGTTTTCTTTGATGCCAATATGAAAACATGCCATCATTTAGATACTAAAAGATTGTACTCTGAATGCATTTACATAAAATTATCTAACTGTAAAAGAAAAAAAAACACTTTCTGTTAAGATGCTACTGGGCTAATTATGAGGAATAATACATACTGTACTGAGTTCATATGAAGTTTATATCCCCTGAGAGTGCAAATGTGCGCTCCAGTCTTCCTACGTACTGTGGTGTAACACTAGTCAGAGATGTTTTCTTCCATAGAAGGAAAACTGTGGCAAAAATGTATTAAAAGCAAAAAATTAAAAATATAAAAGGAAATGTTGCTACACATGATAAAACCAATGCAGCACCCTCTACCAGTAGGTAGGTGCTAGTAAGGTAATTTTACTAGGTTTATCCAGCACAGGCAAGTTTAGGCAGGCCTATGCTGCAAGCTAGGCCTGTCTGTTTTGATCTGGGGGCTGGGAGTGGTCAGAGTAGCTGTGGGCGTTACCACCTTTGCTCTAGCTCTGGGGTGCCTCCCCCTGTTTCCAGAGAGAAGGTTCTAGAAAGGGGGCTGGGCCTGGAAAGGCAGCGTGTGTGTGATCCCTGACCAATCCTCATCGAGATTGGCAGGGGGCGGGTCTTATATATAAGCTGAGGTGATTCTCCACAGGGGACAGAGTTGGCTGGGTGAAGTGAGGAAGGGCATGTTAGTCGCAGGAGGCCATCCCTATCTGGGGGGGAGTGCGCCGATTGCAGGAGAGGCCCGAGGAGAACTGTGAAGGGATAATTGCCTCTACACAGTCACTGGTAATGTCTCTGCCGGTCGGATGGCAGGGAACTCCTGGAGCAGAAGAGGGCAGGTGAAACTGGCGGTACGCATGGTCCAGTCAAAGTTCCTCATCAAGGACTCAGGGCTGTTGGAAGTTCGGTGAGTGTTACCACAGTGGGGCTGAAGGTGCCAATGGCTGGAAGTGCCAAGGGCTGGAGTGCCAAGGAGTCTGTGAAGGGAACTCTGCTAGTACTTGGTCACTAGTAAAGTCTTCATCAATACACACGGTGGATGATGGGGAATCCTGGATCAGAAAAGAGACTATCATGGGGAATGACTTGTCATGCTACTTTGCAGTCCCAAATCATGGGACAAGTCATATAAGTGTGAAAGGGGCATAACGCTGTTTCTTGGGATGTGTGATGTGGTGGGATCAAGAGGCAGCAGGTAGCTTAGGCCCCTTTCACACTTATACGACTTGTCCCACGATGTGGGACTGAAAAGTAGCATGACAAGTCATTCCCCATGATTTCCAATGACAGCCATTAATATTAGTACAACTTCAAGTCATTCCGACTTCAAAGTAGTCCCTGCACTACTTTGATCCGATTTTGATGCCACTTACACAGGCATTCCTTGAAATCACGGCAAAATCGTGGTAAAATTGCGCGACTTTGAAGTCGCAAAAGTGTGAAAGGGGCCACTACATCAAGGAATCAGGAAGTGACAGGCCACACCACAATAAAAAATAACAAAAAAAAGTATCTACCTTTCTGACCAATATCTACCTTTATGATCAATAATAAACTATTTGCAGTTGTAGAAAAGGGGAGGCAGATACTTCAATGACAGTTCACCTAATTAAGCTACATGCAGGTTGCCCTAAATGTCCATCTTTTTATGCAAGCGTTTGGACTTTTACATTGCTGTTTTTAAATGTTATTAGTATATGTGTTATATAAAGGTTTTTATAATTTCTATGGTATTACTAACCTGCATATGTTTTAATATGGCTATATTCCTGTATTCCATGTCTTTCTTTTTTTTTCAGGACAGTGCTGGAAGTTTTCCTATTTTAGTGACATAAGCTGCAAAGATCTCCATCACAGTATTACTACACTGAGATATCTGCCTGGAGAACTGTCATGTGTTCAAACACTGTACGCAGCTGTTAAAGCCTATGTCGGGTTTATTACTAATCCTAGCAATATGCTAGTGCTGATCACAGTTGTGTACACCCAGCTCTATACAGCTGTTACTGGCATTGGGAACATGTAAACATTTAAAGGGGAATTACAGGGTTTTCATTTATTTTTATACATATATATACGTGTGGAACAGATCAACTTAGCGAACTCTAGGCAAACAGGTAAAAACACTGAATATATATATATATATACATATATATATATATATATATATATATATATATATATATATATATATATATATATATATATATATATATATATATATATATATATATATACATATACATATATATATATATACATATACATATATATATATATATATATATATATATATTCAGTGTTTTTACCCGTTTACCTGTCATTAAAGTATATATATACTTAAATGACATCCCAGTCGTAGTCTGTAGGGTTCAATATTAAGTTGGCCCACCCTCTGCAGCTATAACAGCTTCAACTCTTCTGGGACGGCTGCCCACAAGGTTTAGGAGTGTGTCTATGGGAATGTTTGTCCATTCATCCAAAAGCTTATTTGTGAGGTCAGGCACTAATGTTGGACGAGAAGGCCTGGTCCGCAGTCAATGCTCTAATGCATCCCAAAAGTGTCTTTTATCGGATTTAGGTCAGGAATCTGTGTATGTCAGTCAAGTTCCTCCACCACAAACTCGCTCATCCATGTCTTTATGGACTTTGCTTTGTGCACTGGTCCAAATCATTTGGTGGAGGGGGGATTATGGTGTGGGGTTGTTTTTCAGGGGTTGGGCTTGGCCCCTTAGTTCCAGTGAAGGGAACTCCTAAGGCATCAACATACCAAGGAATTTTGGACAATTTCATTCTCCCAACTTTGTGAGAACAGTTTGGGGATGGCCCCTTCCTGTTCCAATATGACTGCGCACCAGTGCACAAAGCAAGGTCCATAAAGACATGAATGAGTGAGTTTGTGGTGAAGGAACTTGACTGGCCTGACCTCAGCCCGATAGAACAAGCCAGGCCTTGTCGTCCAACATCAGTGCCTGACCTCACAAATGCGCTTCTGGAAGAATGGTCAATAATTCCCATAGACACACTCCTAAACCTTGTTGACAGCCTTCCCAGAAGAGTTGAAGCTGTTTTAACTGCAAAGGGTGGACCAACTCAATATTTAACCCTACGGACTAAGGCTGGGATGCCATTAAAGTTCATGTGCGTGTAAAAGGCAGGTGCCCCAATACTTTTGGTAATACAGTGTGTGTGTGTGTATATGTGTATATATAAATATATATATATATATATATAAATATATATATATATATATAAATAAATATATATATATATATATATATATAAATATATATTGATTTGTATTTCTGTTATTATTTCCCCTGAGCGTTAGACAACCCTGTCAAACGGCTCAGCTGGGTGGGTGACCTGACATCAGATAGGTCACCTCCCCAAACTGATGCTGGTGGGGCTGAGGCTATAATTAAAGTGAATCTATTGCATTGTACTTCATGCCTGGGCCTCAGCCAAGTTTTTATTGCTGTGTCCCAACTGGGGAGGTTTCCCTTCTTCATTTATCCTGCTGACCATTGTCACTGGGACTGAAAGTGAGGAAATGTCCAAAATTCTGAGTTAGGCTAGATAAAAATAGTTAAGATGTCTCTTTAAAAGTCAATCAAAAATAATTGTGAATGATTGAACCACCATAAAATATTACAGTGATTGCAAATGATCACCTTATAAAACAAACCATTCAGGTTACAATAGAAATGAAAGGCAAAACATTTGCGTATAGATATAATTATATTTAAAATTACAAATACCTTTTTTTCCCCTTTTTTATAAGTGATCACATTCCCTCTGTTCTCAGCTGCATAAGAGCTGGGGGAGGAGAAGCGACACACCGATCTTCTCAGTGAAAGGTTGTGCAGGTGGGGTGTGTCAGGACAAGTCTGATCATTGGAGGAGAGCAGGCTGAGTTACCAGCACAGCTAGAGAACTGACCATGGTGTGTTCGCCTGCTTAGTGTGGTCAGTTTTTAACAGAAAATCAGACAGACTGTCAGGAACACCTGGGATTTCACACAAAGGAAGCAATACAAAGATAACAGGATACTTTTTCATACAAGTACAGCCATGGCCAAAAGTTTTGAAAATGACACAAATAGTCATTTTCACAAAGTCTGCTGCCTCAGTTTTTATGATGGCAATTTGCATATACTCCAGAATGTTATGAAGAGTGATCAGATGAATTGAAAAGTCCCTGTTTGCCATTAAAATTTACTTAATCCCATAAAAAAATATTTCCACTGCATTTGTGAAGAAAGCTTCAGGGCGCCCAGGAAAGTCTAGCAAGAGCCAGGACCATCTCCTACAGTTGATTCAGCTGCGGGATCGCGTCACCACCAGTGCAGAGCTTGCTCAGGAATGGCAGCAGGCAGGTGTGAGTACATCGGCACGCACAGTGAGGAGAAGACTTTTGGAGGATGACCTGGTGACAAGAAGGGCAGCAAAGAAGCCACTTCTCTCCAGGAAAGGGACAGACTGATATTCTGAAAAAGGTACAGGGATTGGACTGAGGACTGGGGTAAAGTAATTTTCTCTGATGAATCCCCTTTCCGATTGTTTGGGGCATCTGGAAAAAACCTTGTCCGGAGAAGAAAAAGTGAGCGCTACCATAAGTCCTGTGTCATGCCAACAGTAAAGCATCCTGAGACCATTCATGTGTGGGGTTGCAGCAGCAACTTCTCCCAACCATCCAAGAACAGTTTGGTGACGAACAATGTCTTTTCCAGCATGATGGAGCACCTTGCCATAAGGCAAAAGTAATAACTAAGTGGCTTGGAGAACAAAACATGGGAATTTTTGGTCCATGGTCAAGAAACTCCCCAGACTTTAATTCCATTGCGAACTTATGGTCAATCCTCAAAAAGCGGGTGAACAAAAACCCTCCACAAATTGTGACAAACTCCAAGCATTGATTATGCAAGAATTGACTGCCATCAGTCAGGATATGGTCAGAAGTTGATTGACAGCATGCCAGGGCGAATTGCACAGGTCTTGAAAAAGAAGGGTCAACACTGTAAATATTGACTCTTTGCATAAACTTAAAGGGGAAGTCCATGCTAAAACTAAAATCCCTGCATCTATAGACACCAACATTCTAACACTAACCTATCTAGCCCTGTACAGAAAAAATCAATATACATACTTCTTCTGCAGGCGATCTGACCCGATCTTCAGTGGTAGAAGCTCCGCAGTGGACATGGCTGACAATGGCTGTGAAATGAATGGGAAGTGTCATCACCCATAGAGTTACTATGGGGCTTCAGTTGTCGGAAATTTCCTCTGCACCCACCCTCAAAGCAAAGTCGCTGCTGACAGCTTAGCGTTGGATCGGGTTGGATCGCCTGCAGAAAAGGTATGTATACTGTTTTTTTCTTTACAGGGCTAGATAGGTTAGTGTTATGCCGCGTACACGCGATCGGAATTCTCGTCGGAAAAAACTCTGACGGTTTTTCCAACGGAATTCCGCTCAACCTGTGTTGCCTACACACGATCACACCAAATTCCGACGGTCAATAACACAGCGGCATAAAACACGTTCGACAGCACTATAAAAGGGAAGTTTAATGCTTCCGAGCATGCGTCGATTTGTTTCTGAGCATGCGTCGGAATTTTGCGTGTCGGAATTGCATACACACGATCGAAAAATCCGATAGAAGGGTTTTCCGTCGGAAAAATTGAGAACAGGTTCTCAATTCAAAGTCCGTCGGAAATTCCGACAGAAAAAGACCGTTGGGCATACACACGGTCGGAAAATCCGATGAAAAGCTCCCATCGGACTGTTTCCATCGGAAATTCCGACCGTGTGTACGCCGCATTAGAATGTTGGTGTCTATAGATGCAGGGACTTTAGTTTTATCATGGATTTCCACTTTAATGTAATTGTCATTAAAAGCCTTTGGCACTTATTACTTATTACTTATTAAGTAATTATACTTCAGTATAACATAGTAACATCTGACAAAACAATCTAAAAACACTGAAGCAGCAGACTTTGTGAAAGTCTGCTGGGTTTACATACTCTTCAATCAAAGTGAAAATACAATGCTGTCCAATAATTGTTCCACCCTAGTGGATATCAGTATAGAAATAGAGGGGATATCTGCCAATGGGGATACTTGCTTTGACGACAACTGTATTAGGATGACCACACACGCTTTGATTTTATTATCTGATCAATATGCAATTTGATCAAAATGATAAACCTTGCCAACAATTGAAAAGCCATTACTTTCCTTCCAATCGATCTATACCAGATTTGATCAAACTGAGTCGATCAGGAAAATGACCAATCATTTTGCATTGATTGGCAGCACTGGGAATGTTCATGAACAAGATAAATCATTTGTGTATGGCCACCATTAGAAACGATTTCCCTCACTTGGAGTCATTTTCTTTCACTTTATATTGTGTTCATTGGACAGAATAGAGGAAAATCTCCCCAGTTGGGCAAAACAAAAAACTGACAAGGTTTTTAGCCATTGCCTACTCTTTCTAAAATTTAAAAAAAAGTTTTGAATTTAGATTTATGCCCTGTACACAGGGTCGGAAATTCCGACGGAAAAGGTCCGATCGGATTATGTTGTCGGAAAATCCGATCGGATTATGTTGTCGGAAAATCCGATCGGATTATGTTGTCGTTAAATCCGATCGTGTGTGGGCTCTCAAAAATTTGAGAGCAGGATCTAAAATTTTCCGACAAAAAAATCCGATTAGACTTTTTCTGATCGTTTGTAGAGAATTCCGACGGACAAAGTGCCACGCATGCTCAGATCAAATTACGAGACCAAACCTATTAACTACTAGCCTCTTCCGTCCTATGCAACGAACGTCACAACGTTCCGAACGATCGGATTTTCCGACAACTTTGTCCGACCGTGTGTATGCAACACCAGTTTCGGACAAAATCCGTCTGAAAAAATCAGACGGATTTTGTGGTCGGAATGTCCGACCGCGTGTACAAGGCAATACTTTAAGGGGTCTCTTTGTTATCACATAAGATTCACACAACTTTCACATAGGGCTCACACATTTTGACAATTGAACATGTGTAAATCTTATGACAACATAAATGGACCCCTAGGTATATTAAGCCTGCTTTAAACAATTAAATTTGGTGAAGAACTGACCACAACCCATTGACTGGACAATGAAGGAATATCGGCACAATTATAAAGTCACAAATGTGTCCCCTCCTCCTGTTAGCATATTTATAGCATAAGACAGATGCACTAAAGATGTATTTCCGGTATGGATAATTTATACATAGCTACAATGGACCAATATAACTATGTATATACCATGCCTGGCCAATGCCTCTAGAAGATGGAAACTGCTGAAGTAGACAGTGACACAGTGATCTCCACTTGCTTCTGGGTCCCGTGCCGAGCTGCTGGCCTGCATCATTCTGAACACAGGAGGTCAGCCATCCAACATGAGCACCAATCAGAGAATTCTGAATGAATATAAAGTGGTCTCTGATTAAACAAGGTGGAGAGGTGGGGAGGTGGGGCGGTGACGGAAAGTAGACATCACTTGAGTAGCGGGATCTACTTCAGTGACTTTTAGCTTCCAGGGGCATTGGCCAGGTATGGTATTTACATTGGTGCAAGCTGTTCCAAAGTAATATGTATAAAATATCCATACCTGGAAGTCCTCTTTAATCTATAAATGGTGTTTTATCATCTGTCTGGATTACATTTTTATGTTTATTTTTTAAATGAGCCATGATTTAGGGCGCACTGGCCTCTATTTATTATACATAAAGATATGCAGCAATCAAGTTATTATTGTAGAATATATTTAATACAATACATTTTTGGATCCCAGTGTTCATTTTTTTCAGTTGGCATGCAGCCCTGCGATGTGGCTCCATTATTATTTAGAGCAATTCTGCTTTCCATTGTTTGGAAAACTGAATAGCGTTGCTCCTATTTTTTTTTCATGCAGACTACACAAATGCATTTCTTCACAGCCTTTGTATATACATTTCATTATAGTCTCTAAGATAAGACCAGCTCTGCACCGACTGCTGTATATATCAATATATCAATCATACACATATAGGATACTGATTCCGATAGGCTTATATGACCCTGTCATTTTAGGTTACAAGGTACAAAGCTGAAGTACTTTCCAGGCTAAAAAAAAGTAAAAAAAAAACCAAAAAACTGATGAAAACCATATTTATGAATAGTTTTCAATGCCAATGGCTTTGGAATTTTGTTCAGCCAGTGTTGTGAATCATGCACTTATACTGCATAGCATGTCAGGTGGCAACTTCAATATCTAGTTCATATTTGCATCTTCTTGTGTCACTTCTGTACTTTAAACCACCACTGTAAATAACTGCACAACTGAGCAACAGCCCACAACCGAATTTACCCTAAATCAGAGCCCAGATGTTTATTTATACCCTTGCTACAAAGTGACGGGTCCTTCCCTGGGTATGGAGTTGCCATCCCGCTGAGGTTTCAGTCAGAATGCATGCCATCCATTATACACAATGCTCCTTACACTTCACAATTGCTGAAATTATTTAAGGGGTCTCAAGCCCTGATTCCCCACATCACAGGTGAGTCAAATTTAATTTGTAGAACTGATTTACATGGAATAACCATTTTTTTGGAATGTGAAGTAAATCACTTTAACCAATAAGACATCAGCTTGCAGGAAAATCTGAACTTTGATTAACTATGGGCCACTGCGCCGTCATATTTCCTATTATAATTACATCATTTTAATGGGCATTAGCCTGTAAAGTCAGGGATACCTTTTAATATAGCCATTTACTCCCTTAAAGGGAAGTCTAGAATTCCATTTTTTGTTATATATATATTAAAGCAAGCCTGTGGAGATTTGTTTTTTAAACTTACTATGAAAGCAGATACCCCCAAAACCCAACTATCTTGCAGTTATCTTACTCTGACCCCTCCTACTATCACCCTAAGAAAATACATAGTTGTACTCATGCTTTCATGGGTGCTACATAGGAATCAGATATAGAATTCTATCAGTTAGAGATGCCTGCTATTCAGAGCAGGGGCGTAACTATAGGGGGTGCAGCAGTCGCGAGCGCAACCGGGCCCTGTGCTGCAAGGGGCCCATATGGCCCCCTCTACATATGGCTGGTGGCAGCATAGGCGGTTAGGCACCGGGTGTGCGGGTGGCTGGAGGTGGCTAGCAGAGCTCCATGCTCGACTACCGCACTGGCTGCTCTTTAGTTGGGCATTCCCCACACAACCTGTGTCCTCTGCCGCTCCTCCGGGTCCCCCTCTCCTGCTCCATGCAGTGCTGCTCAGTCCGGTGTCTGTCCTCCCCAGCCAGAGTCCCGCCCCCTGAGTCCGGCTCACACTGCACTGCATGCTTCTCTCGGGCAAACAAACTTTAAGCACACAGATGCAGTGCAGCCCTATGAGAGCCGGCTCCCCAAAGGACACCGCAGGCTTGTCTGCCAGCACCCCCCCTCCTCCCCGTCATACACAGATGTTGACAGGTCTTTCTGGGAGATATGTCCCCTAAGGACAGGGACCCCATCTCCCCTGGGGACAGGGCCCAGTTCTCCCTAAAGGACAGGCACCCCATTTCCCTTGGGGACAAGGACCCCATCTCCTCTGGGGACAGGGCCCACTTCTCCCCAGAGGACAGGCACCCCATTTCCCTTAGGGACAGGGACTCCTACTTACGTGGGGACAGGGACCCCATCTCCCCTAGGGACAAGGACCCAATCTCTCCTGGGGACAGGGCCTACTTCTCCCCAGAGGACAGGGACCCAATTTCCCTTTCCCTTCTTCCTCTTTGTCTCAAAGGTGTAACATCATAGGTCTGTTTAGACCTCTGATATCTCACCAAAGTCTCCCAACGGAACTCCTAAAAATTGTAAAAAAATAATTTAAAAAACTGCTGATACCAGTGGTGGAACTACAGGGCTCACAAAAGTCGCACCTGTGACCGGGCCCTGGAGTTCCACCACCGGACTCGGAGGGAAGGGCCTCGGCTGGGGTTCAGGGGGGCCCTTCATGGTTTCTTGCACCGGGGCCCTGAAGGTTCTAGTTACACCACTGATTCAGAGTACTTAAGGTTTAAATAAGGTACACTTTAATGTAAATAATCGTATCAATGAGTATTAAAGTATTCTCTCTGTCTCTTTCTCTCTCCCCCTCCTACTTCTCTTTCTCTCGGCTTTGCTCTGTTTTCAGGGTATAGTCTTGAGTGGAAAGATAGTTGAAAGCCACTTTAAAAAGCAATATGAAAAATGCATTAATCTAAATAAGATGAATGGATAATGAATCAATGACCCTCTTTCATCCTTCTAAAGCTGGCCATAGATGGATTGAAATTCGGCCAGTTCAGCAGGGACCAAATTTATTTCAACCCATCTATGGCCATTCCCACTCAGCAGATCTAACAACAGACTTCGGTTGAATAGGAAAGTTCGCAAACTTTTGTCAATGAGCAGCTGCAGCCACTGATCAGTGTTTTCTAAAAGTGAAGGAGTCTCGCTGTCATAAAACTATGGCACAATGGGGAGGATTCCTCCATCCATCTTCGCTTATGTGGATGGGGGAATCCTTTAGTTTTTTGTCATACAGCCTGAATAAATGGGTAAAAAATATATGAATCTATGGCAAGCTCAACCGTTTAAATCCTTCTTATGCAGAGCACAGTGGTCCTGATAGCCAGAGTCTAAAAGTGTCATCTGCACAGTGCTTCAATCAAGAATGCTGCTCATGGAGCAGTCTGTTCTCATTAATATACTTTTGCGGTGCGTAGATAAAAAGGGGCTTACAAGAAATAGGGAATCATTTGATTTTCTGCAATATGAACAGTGCTTTACTCTAAGATAACCCATCAACACCCATTTTCATATTCTTCTCACACAGAGGGCAGAGATCTTGATCTCCAGCGGTGCATCACGCCCTCAGTACAGTGTTCCAATCATTAATGCTGCTCATGGAGCGGTCTGTTTTTTCAGTAATAAATTGTGCTTTACTGGCCTGTGAGTCCAGGGGGCCACCAGAAACAGAGAATCCTTTGATCCTTAGATGGGCCTAGTGGATGGATGGGGGCCTCTGGCAGCTGCAGATTGTGCTCTTTTTGGTAATACCCAACATTGAGAGTTGGTCTTCATTTTTAACTGTGGCACCAAAATGTTTTACATTTTTCTTCAGCAAGTTCATTTAAAACCGAAAAAGGAAACTGACTACTTGTTGCTGAATTTTGTGTTTGACCTCGACTCCTCTTCTCAGCAGACCTCTAGATAATAAAAAAGCTTGCAGGTGTCTTTTCAGCACGTAAACTAACAAAAATAAAACCTTCTTTCCCAAGCCGGGAAGTTATATTTCATCTCATAGCGTTAGGGTTAAGAAGTAGAAATCAGACACAACAGGATGCGCTGGAGGCCAAGCCTTTGTTTCACCACTCAACATCTATTTTCTAAATTCAGTTTGCTGACCAAACAGTCAATTGCCAAGTAATCAATCATATATAGAGTGGATGACAGATGGCTTAACCTGTCTTCTTTCCATTGTCTGACGAGGAAGAAATCCTTATTTACAAAAAGAAAGTGAGTTATGTGACATTAGTAATTGTATCATGAAAGATCGGATTAAACATATATACTGTGGTCTTCATGTGATTCCACATTCATGGACACCTTAGAGCTATTTATATAACATTTCCACAATTATTATTTTTAGGGTGAGAAAGTATAACAAATTTAATAATTTATATATTATGAAGCTTTAGTCCAGGGTACCATTTTAAAATTGCATTTGTCTGTCCCAGCAACATTTTAAAACAGTGCCCAGTTTTAGCAGCAGCGGGAAGTCTAAAATAGTACTTACAGTGCTGGCTGTCAATGACAACTGTGGTCCAGTATGAGGAAAGGGTCTGAATTCTTTAGCCCCTGGGTTTGCATTTCTTCTTACGAACACTCTTATTAAGCACGCAGTGTAACACACTGGAGAGTGCGATGATGTCATCTATGATATCGCCAGAAATTACTTTGAACTCAAACAACCATCTTTGGGCGGTGCGGCTTCCAACCAACACGTTGGATGCTTTGGACAACATTTATACTTGGGGGTTGATTTACTAAATGAGTAAACTGTGTTCTCTTTCAGTGAATTTCCCTTATCTAAGTGAATAAGATGAAACAAGGTTAAATTCACTTTTTAAAGATACCCACTCATGTGCAAGAAAAATAAAAAAAATAGTTCACCTTATTCCCTAAGTGAATATTCTTTTTGCAAAGTGAAGTTTTTTACTTAGTGTAGTGAATGAGGTGAAGTTGTGCTGACTTCCAATCAAGTACACAACAAGAAAAAAAACAATTATTTTTCATTTTTCCCTGCAGATGATTGAGTTATACAAAATGTATTTTCACTTTGTTTCACCTTGTTTCTAAGATAACTGGAAATTTAAAAGTAAATTAATTGTTTAGTAAATCAGGGTTGCTGTCTTAGCCTCACATACTTACCAAACGTGCCCAATGTAATTCTGAATTTATGCAAACCTTATGTTAATTCCTGTCTGTGCAAACCCCACTTATTTTAATGTTATATTCAGGGCCATTTTAATGGCATTATGGACCCCTGGGTAAAGTAATGCACTGGGGGCCCCTACCAGCCTGCCCCAACTCTCAAGAATTAAAGTACTGTATTAATAGTTGATAGAATTTAACATATATATAATTATTACTTTCAATAAAATCAGTTTTAAACAATAAGAAAACATGCAATAAATCGAACTCTAATCAACACAAACGGCAGAGTATTGGGGGAGAGGGGCAGAAGGGCACAGTACAAGGGAAGTCAGGAGGGCACAATGCCAGCATCAGGAGGGCACAGTACAGGTTTCCGGGATGCTGCCCAGGACACGGCCATCCCAGAACAGCTTAGTAAAAAACTTGACTGTCCCGGCAAATCTGGGACAGTTGGCAAGTATAATGTAATGCAAAATTATCATAGGGCCCCCACGTACCTGGGGCCCCTGGGCAGGGCATGCATTGTGAGGTAGCTTCAAAAGATTAAAAAGCTCAACCTAAATTAAAAGACAAACATTTTGGATTTGTTCTCCATATCACATAAGTGATACCCTATTAGTCAGAAGATTTTGGCAATTATCTTAGTGGATACATGTCTGAGATTCCCCAATTTTTTTTAAAACTTGTCTTGCAAAAAATGACTATATGAGCAATATTGATATAAGAGTAGGTTCCCTAAGGTCCCTACTACTACAATGGAAGAAACACCCCATCTCCCTCCTGGGTAAGATAGCCTCGGTAAAGATGACGATCCTCCCGAAACTCCTTTATCTTTTTCAAACGCTGCCCATTCCCGTACCTTTTAACCAACTGAGACGACTGCAGGCAGACCTACTTAAATTTACATGGGGTCATAAGAGGCACAGAATACCCCAATCGGTGATGATGGCCTCACGTACAGACGGAGGTCTAGCCTTCCCCAACCTCGTCAATTATTACCAAGCAGCCCAACTGCGTGCAGTCGCCTCGTGGTATACCCAGAGGTCGTATAACAAATGGTCAGAGATTGAAAAGATTTGGATGGCCCCGGCCCACCCCAACAGCTTGCTGTGGAGCAAGAGCGCAGAAGTCCCCCCCGAACGCCTACTAGGGTCTATGACCCAACTACACCATCTCTGGCGAAGGATCGCCAAAACACACAAACTCCCATCTGAAAGATCGCTCCTAACCTCGTTCATATGTAACCCTAACCTCCCTGATAGCCTCACGCACCAAATGTCTCACACATGGTCGTCACGGAACCTCTTTCATTTAGGGTCCCTAGTGGATCGCAGATCACGCAAACTACTGCCATATGCGGCCCTCCAGGCTAAATATGACCTCCCCCACCGAGCATTCTATAGCTACCTACAGATACGGCACTTTGCCCAGACCATATCGCCCAATCTGCTCTTCTCCCCTCCATCCCCCTTCAAAAACTTAATCCTAGCAGGCTCAGCCCAGAAGGGACTAATCTCAGATATATACAAGATATTAAATGCCTACCCTATGGAAACCAAAGGCAAACACGCCTACATGCTGAAATGGGAGGGAGCTATAGGAGAGGAGATCTCTATGGAGCAGTGGAGGGTGATATGGTCACAGGCAGCCAAGAGCTCAATGTGCACCCTATACAAAGAGAACACATACAAGATACTTTTTTTCTGGTACATGACCCCTGCGGTCCTCCACGCCATCTACCCATCAACCTCTGATAGTTGCTGGAGATGCCTGCAGGACAAGGGCACACTTTACCATATATACTGGGGGTGCCCACGAATAGTACCCTACTGGCAGGAAGTCCAGCAATTATTAACCCAACTCCTGGGAACACATATCCCTATGACTCCCAAATCTTTCTTACTGGGCATACCCCATCCACAACTTTCCACACCCTGCAAGAAGCTAATGAGACACATACTAACAGCCGCACGCTGCCTTATAGCCCTGAATTGGAAAAAAAAACGCCCCCCTGACTCAGGAGCCCTACACGCCAGAATTAAAGATGTAGAACTGATGGAGAAGATGACCGCCAGGATGCAGGACAGGCTGGAAGCACATGATATGGTATGGAGCCCCTGGACCCTTCGAGAAATCCAGAACCAAACTTGATCCGGCAGGACGGACCACCACGGTGACGACCCTCCCCTACTCCTTCCTTTCTCCTTCACACTTTCTCTCCCCCTCCTCTCTAACCTCTTAAGACCTCTATTATAACTCCTGCCTCCCCCCTATAAGCAGATATAACTCACCTACTTTATGAGGTGCACAGGTTCCTACTCTCCTAAAAGAACAGACCGAAATAAAGATACCATTGACTTAGGAGGAGTTCAAAGACTACCAGACATATTGTATAGTTAGACCTAAATGTCTTTTTTTTTTTTTTTTTCCCTGCCTCCCACCCCCCACAGGTCTATAGATCTACGAATTCTGTGTACTTTTCCCAATCTTCTCATCTCCTCTTGTCCTTTCCCTCCGCCCCTTCTTGTTACTTCCCCCCCTATGATATCATATTGTGAGTAATAGCGCAAGCTATAATTCTTGCTTTGACTGCTTGATTCACTTGTATTGTACAATCCTTGAATAAAATGTTATTTGAAAGAGTAGGTTCCCACCACAGCAGGCACATCAGCACATTGACAAGCAACTGTTTGCTTATTGCAGTGCATTTTTTTCCAGTGAATTACTATGCTGTATTTGTTTTTTGGTGGGGGAGCTTTATTTTAACCACCTTAGACCAGCGCTATAGCCAAATGACGGCTACAGCGCGGATCTGATGTGCCGGGACGACGTCTATTAACGTCGTCCGGGCAACGAGCTGCCTGCGCGCCCCCTGAAGGGCGCGCGCGGCGCGCTCTGTGATCCGCGAGTCTGTAAGACTCGCTGGATCACAGATCCGAGTAAGGGGTTGATCCCGACCCCTTACCACGTGATCAGCTGTCAGCCAATGACAGCTGATCATGTGAAAATAACCGAGCCGTTAATCAGCATTTTTTCCTGCTCGCGCTGACAGCGCGAGGAGAAAAAAAAAAAGCCGATCACCGGCGGCAGTGAGAGGGACATCAGTCCCTCTCACTGCAATATGCCCAGGGTCCATGGTGCCCTCCTTTGGACAATAAAAGTGCCCACTAGCTCCACCTGTCAGTGCCCACAGTGCCACCTGTCAGTGCCCACAGTGCTATCTGTCAGTGCCCACAGTGCCATCTGTCAGTGCCCACAGTGCCATATGTCAGTGCCCACAGTCCCATCTGTCAGTGCCCACAGTGCCAGTGCTGCACATCAGTGTCCCCTACCAGTGCTCATCAGTGTCCCCTACCAGTGCTCATCAGTGCCCCCTATCAGTGCCCATCAGTGCCACCTATCAGTGCCCATCAGTGCCATCTATCAGTGCCCATCGGTGCCACCCATCGATGCCACCCATCGGTGCCACCCATCCGTGCCACCCATCCGTGCCCATCAGTGCCATCTTTGCTGTGCCCATCAGTACCGACTTATCTGTCCCCACCAGTGCAGCCTATCAGTGCCCACCAGTGCAGCCTATAAGTGCCCATCAGTGCAGCTTATCAGTGCCCACCAGTGCCGCCTCATCAGTGCATATCAATGAAGCAGAAAAATGACCTGTTTGCAAAATTTTATAACAAACTATTAAACATGATTTTATTTTATTTTTTAATTTTCCATCTTTTTTTATTTGTTTAGCAAAAAATAAAAACCCCAGCTGTGATTAAATACCACCAAAAGAAAGCTCTATTTGTGGGAAAAAAATGGTAAAAATTTCATTTGGGTACAGTGTTGTATGACCGCGCAATTGTCATTCCAAGTGCGTCAGCGCCAAAAGCTGAAAATTGGTCTGGTCACGATGGGGGGTTTAAGTGCAAAGTAATCAGGTGGTTAAAGACATCACTATCCTTTTACCTAATGCAAGCTGCCATGCATGGCAATGCGATAAAATTTTGCCTGTATCATTTTTTTTTTTACAATGTACACTATAACAAATATAATAACAATTTAAAACAAGGCTTTTTGCTTTGTCCGTGTGTTTGAAATGCACTGACCAATACAGTCCAATGTATGGGAATGTTATAGTTGTATAATTATTACTATTATTATGTAGTTGTTATTTGAAATATATCTTTCTAGTAGGGATGAGCCAAACATCCCCCCCCCCGGTTCGGTTTGCACCAGAACTTGTGAACAGGCAAAAAATTTGTGCGAACACGTTAAAGTCTATGGGACACGAACATGAAGTGCTCATTTTTAAGGCTTATATGCAAGTTATTGTCATAAAAAGTGTTTGGGGACTCGGGTCCTGCCCCAGGGGACATGTATCAATGCAAAAAAAGTTTTAAAAACATCATTTTTTTCAGGGGGCAGTGATTTAATAATGCTTAAAGTGAAACAATAAAAAATAAATATTCCTTTAAATATCGTGCTGGGGGGTGTCTATAGTATGCCTGTAAAGTAGCGCATTGTTCCCGTGTTTAGAACAATACCACAGCAAAATTACATTTCTAAAGGAAAAAGTTTAATTTAAAACTACTCGCGGCTGTAATGTATTGTCGGGTCCTGGCTATATAGATAAAAATCAATGAAAAAAAGTGCATGGGACCCCCCTCCCCCCCAGTCCATTACCAGGCCCTTTGGAACCCCGCACCCAAATAAAAAAAAAATAAAAAATCCATACCAGCCCTTCAGGTCTGGTATGGATATTAAGGGAAAGCTTGTGGCAATTTTTTTTTTAAAAATAGCGTGGGGTCCCCCCAAAATCCATACCAGGCCCTTCAGGTCTGGTATGGATTTTAAGGGGAACCCCGAGCCAAAATAAAAATAATAGCATAGGGGTCCCCCCTTTTGATGTCACGTAATGTCAGAGGGGGACGGGGTCACCCGTTTAGGCCACCAGGTGCCCCCGCCCTCAGCTATATAACAGATGTCATCGTAAGGAGGCAGCGAACAATATCGGGAGCCTCCCGTGAAGTTTTTTCCATTTTTTTTTAATCCGGTCATCGCGATGTGATCGAAGAAGAATGGACATCATGTGACAGTTTTTTTTTTTTTTTTGATAAACTACTCACGGCTGTAAAATATTTTGTCGGGTCTCAGCTATATAGATACAAATCACCAGGCACAATATTTAAAGGAATATTTCATTTTATTGTTTCACTTTAAGCATTGATACATGTCCCCTGGGGCAGGTCCCGGGTCCCCAAACACTTTTTATGGCAATAACTTGCATATAAGCCTTTAAAATTAGCACTTTTGATTTTTCATGTTCGTGTCCATTTACTTTAACGGTGTTCATACAAATTTTTTGCCTGTTCGCAAGTTTTTCATATTAGTGTCCCATAGAATTTAACGGCGTTCCGCGGCTTTCGAATTTGCCGCGAGCGCTGCATATTGTTCGCTGCTTGGCAAACAGGCGAACACCCGATGTTTGGGTCAAACTTTTTAGGTTCGACTCGAACATCGGGCTCATCTCTAATTTTTATAAAGATTTGCTGCGTAGACTATGGACATGCCAAAATAATGGATGAAATATGTGATGACTGCAGCAATAATCTGTGCGAAGTAAAAGACTGGAAGCTGGACTGGTGACCCTGAGATATGGGTTACAATCCCATAGAGAGAGCAAATATTGGTGTTGATTTACTAAAGGCAAATGGACTGTTTGCAAGTGCAGTTGCGCCAGAGTTTAGTAAATGAGGGGAATCTGATGACTTCCACTATCCAATCATGCTGCTATTTTTCTTTTTCCATGCATGTGATTGGGCATTATTTGCAAAGTGAAGCTTCATCTAATTTACTAAGCTTTGGAGCAACTGCTCTTGCAAACACTCTATTTGCCCATAGTAAATCCACCCCTATATCTAAGGGGATAAGTTAGGTATGGCAGTAAGAGACCAGTGCTGCCACTGCAGACAAACTACAACTTGTGAATACCCAATAGCTGGAACATTGTTGGTTGCCCATGCCCAATGTATAACACTCATTGCTGTGTGGCCACTTCTTCTTTTACAAAAGGCAGTCACCCCAGAGGTCAAATGGTGACTCAGTCAGTTTATTTATTCTACATTGGACCATTTAAGCTAGGAGACAGTTACCAAATTATGTCCAGGAAAGCCACACATGATGGAGTGTTGGGGGAAGTCAGCCCTAGACAGAACAATAGAAAATACATAAAACATTCTTCATTAGACGCAAATATCATGTTTCTCTAGTGAACTCAATTAACGCCCACTGTCCGGAACAGCTGCTCTTCCACTGAGAAACAGACTTTAATTTCTTGATATTTTTCTTAATTACTTTAACTTTAATTCATTTGCAAGCCATGCTTTATTTATATATATATATAAACAAATATATATATATATATATATATATATATATATATATATATATATATATGTGTCAGCTTCAAATGTAGAGCTCAGACACCACATTGCATTTAAGGTCTTTTTGCCCATGTTTTTATTATTTATTTTTTTTTAATTATTATTTTATTATTATTATTAACGTTGTAGCAAACACAGGGGGTCTGTGACAGCACAATCCAGCATACAACAAAACATTCCGGCTTCTGGCTAGTTATGAGTAGGGTGCCCACGTGTCCCGGATTTCCCGGGATTGTCCCTTAATTAATATCTGTGTCCCGTGTCCCGGGCACATTCATTCCGGGACAATACAGTGTCCCGGAATGAAATAAGGACACACAGCCGCAGTAATAAACATTGCTGAATGGGTTGCTAGGGCCTCCCCGCCTCGCGTCTAGCAACAGCACCCTGAGTCCACCCACCTCCGCCTCCGGCCGCAGCAGCAGGGAGAGAGAGAGAGCAGCCAAAGAGCGTCTTCTGTATCTCCTCCTCCTAAATCCTGAGGGCGGCTTCTTATTGTTGCTGGCCCACCCACCACCTTTGGCACAGAGCCTTGGAGCACTTTCTTTGGCTACTGTGATAGGTGACTGATAGGTCACGGTCACGCTGATGGTGGGTGGTGACAGAAGTCCTCCGACGGCCGCTGCTGTACCATCCTCCGGATAATCCCTGGTGTCAGTGTGGGGCAGCGGGTGAAAATCTCGTGGCAAATGACAAGCTCAGGGTTCCCTCTATGTTATGGTGAGTTGAACTATTTCATTTTATATTACAATGTAGTAATAGAAATAATGTGATTTGATCATCCTGACACCATACTAAGCATGGTGTCAGAATGATTTCAGTGCTAGCACCAGCCATTCACCCAACAAATCCCCCCCCACTTCTGAATTTGCCGTCAACCCTGAGACTACATTCGCCTCCCCGGTCCTTGGCAGAATTGTCCCCGAATGCCAGTTTGGAAATGTGGTCACCCTAGTAATGAGAGCTCTTACTAAAACTGGAACATTTAGAATCTGGTGCAGCTATGCTAAGTAACCAATCAGCTTCTAGCTTCAGCTTATTCAATAAAGTGTTGGCAATAAAACCTGGAAGCTGACTGGTTTGTATTAAGAACTGTACCAGATTTTGAACTCTCCAGTTCTAGTAAATCTCCCCTGTGAGTGCTGTGATATCGGAAGCCCAGGGTCACCAGCTAGCTGTTTGTTAAAGTAAAACAATCTTTATTGTTCCTTCAAAATCAGGAAAATAGAAAAGCTTTCTTCAGCAATATTACAACTCACTGCTGGTAGACGGATCCCACACTTGGGTTAGGGTTCCTGTCTGCTTCAGGGTACAGGAAATGCTGAGGGAGCTCGGCAAACAAAGTCTCAGTCATCAGACAGCCCACTCTTTCTCACAGCTGTGAACTACTCCACTCGACCTCACAGACAGGTGCTGACTCTGTACCTTTTCAAGCTTTCCCCACAGGCAGGTAATCCTTTTGGGACCAAAGTCCCTGTAATCAGGGTTGAAGGCTCTGTCTCCCCCAATGTCTCTTCGAGCCTACAAATCCCCCAATGAAGACTTACCACTCCTGAGAGAACTGTAAATTGGTACTCTCCTCTCCAACCAGACTACCCGGGAACCTCTCACCATGCATGGGTGAGAACCCCTGAGTAGTTAAAAATGTTTCTCATCATCTCCCTTAAAGGGACCACAATCCAAATAATGGGAAAACATTCCTGCCTTTCAGGACCGTCCCAGGCGTCCTGTACAGTGCCAATATACAGGAGTCTTGCAAGTTCAGACTGTTAGCAGTTCTTGCAATGCAATAGCATTACACCATGGGTTTGGAAAGTCTGTGATTATTCAGGAAACAGGGAAGTGCTTTGTGCATTGATGGCATGCAGGCCATCCTGGTGTTTGTATACAATGATTCTTTTTCAGCAAATTGCCTGGCTTACCTTACAAATGGGGTGTTTTATTACAGGAAAAAAACTACTAGAGCCCTGATAATTTTCTGTGTTGAGCTCCCCTTGCTGACCATAATACCTCCATCTCACATAAACCCTCCCTGTGACCTAACCCTGAAAGTAATTCTAACCCTAACCCTCACACTTGCTCTCCCTGTAGCCCTAGCCATAGCCATTACTTTCCCAGTATCCTTAACCCTCATACTAACCCTCCTTGTAGCCCCAAACTTCACAGTAACCTACCCACCAACTCTCTTTGTAGTCCCAACCCTCACTGTTACCCTTTCTGTAGCCCTAACCTACACTGTAACTGCCCTGTTATCCTTAACAATGACAGTGACACTCATGCTAACCCTTCCTCTAGCCCTAACCCACATAGAACCCTCATACCAACTCTCCCTGTAGTTCTAACTGTCACTGTTACATTCACAGTAACATTCATACTAACCCTACCTGTAGCCTTAACTCTCACACCAACTCTTCATGTTGCCCTAACCCTTCTGTTACCCTCCCTGTAACCCTAACCCTCACAATAACCCTCCCTGTAGCCCTAACCCACACTGTTACTTTCTCTTCATCCTCAACACTGACAGAAATGCTCATACTAACTTTGCCTGTAGTCTTAACCCTCAAAGTAACTCTCAAACCTACTCTCCCCATAGTCCTAACCTTCACTGTTACCTTCCCTGTAACCCTAACCATCACATTAACCCTCCCTGTAACCCTAGCTGTCACACCAACACCCCCTGTAACACTAACCATAGCACTACCCCTTCTTGTAGCCTTAACTCTCACTATTACTCTCCTGGAATCCTTAACCCTCATGGTAACCCTTCTTGTAGCCTCAACCCTCACTGCAACCTGCACAACATCTCTCTCTGTGGTCCTAACCCTCACTGTAACCATAACCCTCACAACAACCCTCCCTGTAGCCCTAACTTTCACTGTTTCTTTCTCTTTGTCCATAAATCTCACAGTTATTCTCGTGCTAACCCTACCTGTAGTCTTACCCCTCACAGTGACCCAACTGTCCCTGTAACCTTAACATCACACTAACTCTCCTAATCCTAACCATCACACTAATCCATCATGTAGCCATCACACTAACCCTCACACAACCCTTCCCTGTAGCCCTTATTTCCTCTCTAGAGCCCTAAACTTCACAGTACCCCTTCCTATAACACTAATCCTCCCAATAACTCTTAACATTGACCCTCCTTAATGTAAACCTACCCCTTTATTTATATACTGTATTCACCTCAACTGCACCAGGGGAAGGTAACCAAAGTGTGCCTTCTAGTTTTGAATAAACTGTACAGCAAATATGTTGGTAAATGCATGTTTTTTTGTTTTCAATAATGTTACATGTTCTTTAAAAACACATTATGTATATACCCTTACAACATTTTTGCCCTTCCCCTTTAAAGTCAGCAATCCAGAAATTCTAGAAGTAAACTCAGACTGTATATTAGGGTGCTGATAGAGGGCCAAGCCAATCACAATGTTAACGCTTTGTCTTCTGCAGTGCTAGGCTTTGAGGGGACAGCGTTTGCTACATGTACGGAGCAGTAGCCCTGTGCTCTGTGGTGTCACCGATCATTAAATGAGCAGGGATATGTTAGACACTTTGCCCCAGGCAGCAGTGTGATAATACTGTTGTTTCTATTTATGCTCAGCTATTTTAGCTCCTTCCATGTTATTAGTCAATTTAAACTACAAGGAACTATTGACCCGGAAACGAATGAAAGACATTTCTGTCGCAACAAACTTCTGAAATCTCTACCAAAATTAGTACTGAATCTGGCGACTTTGAGAAACACAACAGTCTCTGTGTGTCCTGGAGGGAAAGAAATTGCACAATTGGCAGGGTGTTATTTGGGGTGCGTTAAAGGTTGAAATACAGGTTACTCTCCCACGTCTGAACAAATTACTTCATGCTAATTGATCTAGATAACTATGCATTGCTGCAGAGCAGACCAAGAAACAACAATTTTCACGTATTTTCATGCAAGGTACTGTGCAGCTATATTATAATGATATAATGGTAGAATATTGGTGGCGGTTTGAATCCAGGAGTCTGTTGTCCTGAGAAGAGATTTAGGTTGAAGACCATGACTGACATCACTTCCTCAATGTACATTTACAGGTCTAAGGTCTATCAAACCTTTCTTCTGTCCATACCTGAACTAAAAAAAATTTGCTCAAAATTACCATTTAGTGACTTTATATTTTGGCCACTTGGAGTCTAGAAAAGCATGTATTATAATGGAAACTTTATAATTTAACAATAAATGCAAGTACAAGGAGAAGAGAGCTAGGTGTCTCTAAAAATAGCAGAACAAAAATACACAAATCCCAAATATATATATAAAAAATGATAGCCAGAGGAAAGAGCTTACTTAAAGCAACATGCCCTCAACATGGGGGGCATGGGAGCGCTTTGGGACAAAGCACCCTACCCCCATGTTGATGGGGACAAGGGCCTCTTCCCGACAACCCTGGCTGGTGGTTGTCAGGGTCTGCGGGCGGGGGCTTATCAGAATCTGGAAGCCCCTTTTAACAAGGGGACCCCCAGATCCCGCCCCCCCCCCCTATGTGAATGGGTGTTGGATACATTGTACCCCTACCCATTCACCAAAAGAGCAGTGAAATGTAAAAAAAAAACAAGAGCCGTTTTTTGAAAATTCCTTTATTAAACAAATAGCTCTAAATTGTCTTCTGCCAGAGCCGTCTTCTCCCACCGCCATCTCTCCCGGTGCTGTTTTCTCCCACGCTGTCTCTCCCTGTGCTGTCTTTTACCCAAGCTGTCTTCTCCCACCGCCATCTCTGCCGAAACCGTATTCTCCCGCACCGCTGTCTTCTTCCTCGCCTCCGGTTACCCACTAAAAATAAAAAAGACCACTCTTGTCCTGAGGCTGTCTTCTTATTGTGATGTAACAGGGCAGGCTCTCCGAGTGAGGTCATCAGATGGCCACGCCCCATGGCTATATAAGAGATGTCAGACAGCGGGGGACGTCACAAAGGAGGAAGACAGCCTCAAGACAAGAGCAGCCTTTTTCTTTTTAACGGGTAACCGGCGGGGAGGAAGAAGACAGCGGCGTTGAGGAAGAAGACAGCTCCGGGAGAAGATGGCAGCGGGAGAGACGGGGTTGGGGGATGATGTCTCAGGGAGAAGACAGCACTGGTAGAGACGGCGGTGGGAGAAGCCTTTTTTCGTGATTCTTTTAGCCGGCAATTTATTTTTTACATTCAGCTGACAGCTGATGACTCATCGGTTGTTAAGGACGTGGCAGCCGCTTCCTTAGCAACCAGCTATATAGAGTGAATGTAAAAAAAAAACTCAAATTGCAATCGTGGCAAAATTGCAGTAAGTCGCAATAAAAATGCAGTATTTGCGTTTTGGATGTGGGTCTATTACATGCAAAACACTGCATTTTGTGGGAAAAAAGTCATTGACCCTTTCCAAAAATGCAGAGGCACAAAAATGCATTGATGTGAACGTGTTCCATAGGAAACCATGCAAAAAAGATTCCCTGCATTTCTGCAAAATGCAAAAAGCATCAAAAAATGCATTAGTGTGAATCGAGCCTAAGAAATGGTCTAGTGCCTCCTGAAATCTGTGGATACGTTGGATTCCTGTTTGATGTATTTGCTATATCATTAAAGCACCCTTGTGATTCCTGTTAGTTGTACTGCTGTAAGTGTAAACCTCCTTCTTACTTATCCATTTTACATTATCCACAGGATCCCAGAAGGCAGGCAGCGACTATTGATGATGTGGGCATCTGAAGCCCATTCCTATTTGCTTCCGGGATTCAGAACAGCCGGCTCGCGCCTGTGCAGTAATGACACTGCGTGGTGCAGCGTGTTGTTTACAGGTTGCCATAACAATGCCGGCATCGGCGGAATTTCCCGCCCTGTAGTTATGACAACTTGTCAATCAACACAGAACTTCCTGTCTCAAAATACCATGAGATTTCATTGTTAGCCATCCCTAGGACTTCTGGGATAGATGACGCCGATATCCCAGAAGTCCTAGGGAATCACTTAATGATGAAATAATGGCCGGGACAGGAAGTGCAGACTGCACATATAAAATTAGGTATTTAGCAATAAAAAAAAAAGAAATGATTGGCATTACATACTGTTCTGTTGGTGGGCATTGTCTTGCAAGGATCCTAAAAAAATGGGTGGAACTCCACTTTAAGGAGGCTGCAGCAAATTTTTCCCTTTTGTAACTTGTATTATTGTTTCATTATTTATACATACACATATTTTTAATAGGCAAGTATAATTTAGGCTACACAGAATAGTTTGAATACCTTAAAGTCAGTAATTATGCAATAGATTTAGAATGAGGTGATAAAGTGTTGAATAATATTGTCAAACATATGACTAATTTCCTGACTAATCATTTCTGGCAGCTAACATAGAGCAACATACAGTACTATGTAGAAAAATGTCATAACTGTCAAATATATCAGTTTTCTACAAGCCAGGATATTTGACATGCATAGTTGTGTATACTATTAGATGCTCCTTCCTATTTTTTGGGGGGTTATTGGTCCTTAATGGTTTGTTTGGCAGTCACACCCCCCTAGGTATACCTCCCCACTTTCTGAGATGGGAAAAAGGGACACTATTTAGTACAAATATGTAGGTAAAGGACACAACCATGCCACTCCCTCATTAGGTGGAGAATGAAGAATCCACATACAAAACATTATTGGTTAACCAACAAGGGTTTTTTAAACACTTCTTTTCCTTCATAACTGACTTAAAAATAACATACTCACAGAATTAAAGCTTGGTAAACAATGAATTTCATATATCAGACCAAAATGAGGGACTACTAAGAAAAAAAAGAGGAACAGAGATATTTGGTTCCAAAAAATGGACAGTCTTTTCAAATAAAGGACAATTGGGTGCTATGTAGAAATGCCATAGTGTCATTGTACATGTATTATTACATGTAATAAGCCTCCACTGCCTTAGCAAATATAGGAAGGTCACTATAATCATCATCATTATTTCTAAGTTGTTTAGTCTGTAAAGGACAGAGAAAAAGTGGACTATACAGATTTCTCTGGGGATTCCTTATTTTTTGACTCATCCAAACTGAAGTAAGACCCAAAAAAAGGTGCATAATAAAATTTCAGGGTGCATCTGAAAAAAAAAAACCTTCAATGGAATTATACAAAATGATTCAGGCCTGTATGGTTGTAATGTTATTTACTGGGTTAAAATGTTTGCAGTGTGTAAAGGGGGAATACTGTAGACTCAGAACAAAGCATTTGGATATACTGTGCATTTATTACATGAGTTACATATGAATAGAACACACTTATGCCATGTACACACGACCAGACTTTTTGACGGACTAGGTCCGACGGTCTTCCCGACGGGCTTTCGGCGGAGTTCTGACGGACTTTCCGAATGAACGGACTTGGCCACACACAGTCACACCAAAGTCCGATGGATTCGAACGTGATAACGTACGACCGGACTAGAATAAGGAAGTTCATAGTCAGTAGCCAATAGCTGCCATAGCGTCGGTTTTTGTCCGTCGGACTAGCATACACACAAACGGATTTCTTGATAGGAACTGGGTCTGGCGGAAACATTTGAAACATGTTCTATTTCTAAGGTCCGTCAGATTTTTGGACAGCAAAGGTCCGATGGAGCCCACACACGATCGAATTGTCAGACGGATTCGCTCCATCGGACCTTTGCTGTCGAAAAGTCTGGTCGTGTGTACGTGGCATAAGGGGTCTATTTAGCATTGTTTTCGACCAAGGTTCATCAAACTTTTGCACAAAATTCCCCCATTTTTTACCAAGATTTTATTTTCCACATTTACTCCCTTTGGTTTTGCCCATTTTTAACAAGTCTCACTGATCAAAAATTTGCATCAAAAAGCATTCCCCAATGTAAAGACTGTATCAAACAAGAGTCACTAATGTAGATTCAATTGAAATTTGTTTAAATCAAAAGTAAAGGTTGGTGGTATGGCCAACCATCGTCATAATGTGCAAATATGCTGTGCATACTTGCACATTAATGCCGCGTACACACGTTGGGACTTTGTCCGCCGGACCTAGTCCAGCGGACAAACCGCCGGACTTTCCGAGGGGGGACTTGCCCACACACGCCCGGACTGCCGAGCGTGTGACTTGCCCACACACGCCCGGACTTCTCCGGCGGACAATCCGCGGGAAAAAGTCCGCGGGACTTTTGAAAATGAACGGACTTGCCCACACACGGAGCAGTCCGTTCATTTAGAACGTAACTGCAGGTAGACGGGGCTAGCGAAGGCAGTGAATGCCGCCGCACTAGCCCCGTCACCTGGCTTGGATTTAAAGGGAATCCCCACGCCGAAAAAACGGCGTGGGGGTCCCCCCCAAATCCATCCCAGACCCTTATCCGAGCACGCAGCCCGGCAGGCCAGGAAAGGGGTGGGGACGAGGGAGCGCCCCCCCCCTCCTCCTGAGCCATACCAGGCCGCGTTTTTTATTTGATTGATGCAACTCCAGCATTACTACTTTTGGCAGGAGAAAATTGCAAGCACCTGGTTTTGGCTGAAAGTGGGTTGTTGCCTTCTCTGAAGCTGAGACAGTCACTTTCTGATGCTGAGGTGGTTAAGCGTTACTGTCTGTCTCAGCTTCAGCCTCAGAAAGAAGTGGGGTAAAGTTTTGGGGGGGGGGTGACAATCCCATGGTGTATCTTCGATTTTTTGTGGCCCTGACAAGTTAGGCTCCCTTGGTTTTTGGAAGTAGGGTCAAAGCCTACTATGTCTACTTTAGACTCAACTTGACCCCTGATTTTGCACTGCTGATTGATACACATTGGAACACATACTTTTCCCAACTTCTATTAAATTTTCATATTATTCTCCCAAATTGTTATGTACAGTATGTAATCAGAGTATATTATGTATTTATGACAGAAGACATCAGTCCATAACACCACAAATCTTGCAGAGGAGCGCTATAACTGGGTATATCAGGCAACACGTTCTGTCACAGTTGTGCTTCAGCCTCCTTAAATTAAGTTTTCGCTGTTAACGCTTTACAGGAACAAAGCTGATATACTCTCTATCCAATGTCACGGATCTTGTTCTGTGCCATGCTGCATAATGTGGCCATCAAACATCACTTGCAGCTAAATATCCACTGTATTTTTTAAGTGGTTCTAAAGGCTCAAGGTTTGCGTGAAGATAGAAAACTTCCTCTGTGCAGCAGCCCCCCCAAACCCCCTTCCCCAGTGCTTACCTGAGCCCCATCTCGATACAGCAATGTGCACAATAGCCTTGGATGTCTGGGGACTCAGAGGTCTGTCCCTCCTTCCTTATTACAGCCAGTGAGCCAATGAGGAGAGAGAGTGGGTGTGGCTGAGCCTCAGCTCTGTGTGTGAATAGACACACAGAGCCACGGCTCGGGAATAAGCCTGCTTGGGTTTCCTCATTGCAAGCTGCTTATTCTGGGGGCACATGGGAGGAGAGAGGGGTCAAGAATGCTGGCTGGCGATCCAAGCAAAGGAGGATCATGGGTGTTCTGTGCAAAACTACTGGACAAACAGATGAGTATGACATGTTTGTTATTTAAAAAAATTAAATCAAGAAAGCCTTTAATATCCCTTTAATATTTGACTTGGCAAGAATCGATCATACAAGAAATTTGCCAATCTCTCATGTCCCCTGCAGCCTCCACTAGCTTCAACAGGGTGGCTCACGTGACCAGACTGGAGCAGCTTGAGAATAGGTAAGTACGCGTATATACATCTTTCTTACAAAGGTTAGTTAGCATAGCTGTTAGGAGGCGAAATGGACAGTTTTAAGGCTAGTTAGGTGTATAGCCCTCATGTTGTAAAGCAATGCGCAAACTGTTGGCGCTATATAAATCCTGTATAATAATAATAATAATAATAATAATATAGTGGAATTACACTTTTTTTAAAAATCTTTTTATTGAGTATGAGACATACGGACAGACAAACAACAGTAAACCTGCCACAGCATTGGGACTAGACCCACGCAGGGGTCCGTGCCAGCTGGCAATTGGGCTGCTTCCATCATTAGTGACATAGAGCTGTAGCATGTCCACAAGAAAAGAACAAACAAACAACCTAGTGCTGTATTGGCTCCTGCTCAATTGAAATATCTAAGGATCAAATCTTTCAGTCGAGACCCAAGGGACAATAATAAATATTAAATAAACCTATATCAGAGGTTACAATACATAAAATTCACCCAATGTATCAAAATCACATCCACCCGTAGAGTGGTATTATGTACATGCTCAATCAGTCTTCAGTTGCCGTGGAGGCCTCAGCTAGCCATTTGGCCCACACTCTATCGTATTTTTTGGGGCATCCTCTATTTTGGTAGGTTTCCTTATAGAGTGGTAGTACTTTATTGACATGTGTTTTCCATAACAATATTGACGGCGGGCACGTTTTTTCCAACAGAGAGTGATAATTTTCCTGGCATAGAAAATCAGGAGTCCTATCAGAGTTCTCTCCGCTATCCTAGGGGCTAATTCTTCTACTACATATCTGCGGGGTTGGGGCTATATCTATTCCCACCACTTCTTGTATTACAGATAATACTTGTGACCAGTAGTTTTTAAATGCTGGGTAGGACCAGAAGATGTGTATAAAGTTGCCCGGTTCCCCAGTACATCTCCAACACTCCAAGGACAGGGAGGTTCTCATTTTATGCAATCTATACGGGGTAATATATGGCCAGTGTAGTATTTTGTATTGTATGAGACGATCTTGAGGTGAGACCAGGATTTTGAAGGGGAAGTCCCACATGTCCTCCCAATCCTCAGAGTCCAGTCCCGGGATGTCTTGTGTCCATTGCTGACGGAGCTTTGACAGATCTGGAGAGGAAACTCTAAGGAGATGCGCATAGAGGACCGAGGTCGGTTTCCTGGTGCATTCATATCTTGTGACCCTCTCCAGATCGGATTGCACTATTTGCGTGTCGTTGGGTAATATTTGGACTTTAAATGCATGAGACAGTTGCATATAGCGAAACAGATGAGAGGGAGGCACATTGTTGTGGGGTACTAGATGATTAAAGGGGTGTATAGCCGTGTCGGTGGTGAGGTCAGATAACAGTTTAATACCACATTTAGCCCATATTTTGTGGTCTGGTAGTGAGTAAAGATAGGGTAAGGTAGGGTTGTTCCATAGGGGGGCATGTGGGGAGACTGCATTCCATGGGAACTTCTCAAGTCCCAGTCCTGCCTTCCAGGCCTTTAGAGTCGTGAGCATGGAGGTGGTCAAGTCGTATGGAGCTTTGGGACCTCAAAGGGGTAAATGTGTTAGGGCCTCCACAGAACGGACCACCGCAGCCTCCAGAACTGCTGCGGGGTTGGACGCGTCCGGCACTAGCCACCAAACTGCCGTGACCAGCTGGGCTGCCATAAATTATTTCTGGCAATCCGGAAATGCCAACCCCCCCCCCCCCGCAACACCGGACGCATCAGTGTGGACAGTTTAAATCTAGGGGGGTTTGGGCCCCAGAGGAAGGAGGAGAACATTTGGTTCAATTTCATAAAAAATTAGCAAGGTATCCATTGTGGGGAATTACGGAATAGGTAGGTAAATTTAGGTATGATTTTCATTTTAATTAAGTTACTGCAGCCTAATAAGGATAGAGGAAGGTTCTCCCAGGCTTTTAGTTTGGCCTTGAATCCTTGGACCACTGGTTCTAGGTTAAGAGGGATAAAGCTGGATGCATCTCTCGAGATGCGCACCCCCAAGTACACCATTTTGTCCTACCCATTGCAGTTGGAGATCTGGCAGGGCTAGTCTTTTTGCCTCAGGGTCAATAGCTAGCAGCTGGGATTTTGTCCAGTTCACCCATAATCCTATTATTTTGGAATTTTCATACAATACTTGCAGCGCTCCTCTAAGGGAGGAGTCCACGTCGTTGAGAAAGAGTAGGAGGTCATCCGCGTACAAAGCTACCCTCTCCTCCATTTTTAGTCCTTTTATGTGGGGTGAGACCCACAGTGCCTCCGCCACCGGTTCCATAGCTATTGCGAACAGTGCTGGAGAGAGAGGGCAGCCCTGCCTGGTACCCCTGGACAGCGGGAAGGGGGGAGAGACATTACCCCCCAGTCTTATGGCAGACTTCGGGGATTTGTATATAGTTTGCAGCCAGGCAATAAAAACCAATGGAAATCCCATCTAGGAGTTTCCCAGAGAAATGGCCATTCAATCAAATCGAATGCCTTTTTTCGATATTGAATGAGGCAACTGTTCTAATGCCCATGTCATGTATGGCATGCAAGTTGGTGAATAGTCTGCAGAGGTTAATATTAGGGCTGTGGAAATTAAAGATTAATTCCTTGATTAATCGATTAATTCTTTTGATCGATCAAAATTCTTTTGATTGGTACTCATCTCTCCGCCAGCTTCCGATTCTTTAGGGAGACTCCATCTGCTAACGAAGGGAAAGGGGGAGGAGTCCGGTGACGTTGAAGTTCTGATTGAACGTAACGCGTACGGGGAGGAGCTATGCATGACGTCACCCGCTGCTGCCCTACGGAACTAACACGATTGTCGGATTTACATGCTGTGTTTTTATCATCTTTATGTGAGTAGTTTGTGTTTGAACACAAAAATGTAATCTTATACTTAAGCGGTGAGCACTTAGATCTTTTCTTTCTACCCATGACCTGGCGTCCTTGCTGAGATCTAAGGAGACGTGAGAGAGGTTTATGGTCCGTGTTAACCCTTTTGATACCCGCTTGCATGACCACCTGTTTGCAGGGGTCCATGCCATAAGGTGAGAGTGATTAGTTAGACCGGAGGTGGAGGGATTGTCACGCTACTGTGGGAAAAAAATTACTACAGATCAGTGCTACAGTTTGAATCTAAAACGTATTTGTGTTAACTGTGAAGTTAAGTCATGGATTGTGGAAACTAACTAGTGTCGGATGATTGTATATAGTGTATATCAGTATATGGTCGGGTAGACCATCAGGACCCGAGGCCTTTCCAGTTGCCAATGAGTTAATAATAGCATGTACTTCCTCTGCAGTGATAGGCCTAACCAGATGGGACCCCTCCTCGTCTGAGAGCCACCCTAGAGCCAAGGGGTCCAGGAGAGGTGCCATCTCGCCAGGAGTCATATCCTGAGGGAGCATGCTACTGTATACGGAATTACACTTTAATTGAAAAAGGAAAAATGTATTACTTTGGCGTACCAACTGCAAAGTGAATGAGCAAGGGCGTTAGTCACCAAGGACTGAGAGGTAGGCATAAGTGGGATGGTTTCAGATTGACCAGGCTACTTGGCTATAGACAACAGTTATTGGGGATTATTTACATACTTTTACATTTTACTTGTACTAACATTTTTATTTAGGTTTTTTACTCCTGCAATGGTACAAAGACTGCAGAATACAGTTATCCAGTCACTGGGAAGATATGTCTGTAAAACACAGCGCATTTTCATAGAAGATCCTTTGTATATTAATAAGCAGTAGAACTAGCAGGGGAATCCCTAGCTGTACAGTGCACACTGAACGGCTGTGAAAAATGAATCTTTCAGTAACACGTGTGGGCTTTGAGGTGAACCACAGACGCTTTATGAATCCAAGATACAGCACAGCTCTTTTTTATTTTTTTATTTTTTTTTCACTTTTTCTTGTGATGTGAATGATCAAGTAATCTCTCCCTAAAATGTGTAAAATACCAGTGATCACGAATCTGCGAGTTATATGGATGGCTTACGGGAGCCAACCTGGCTGGCGACGTCTGGAAAGTGGTGAGGTCAAAGAGATACAGTACATTACAAAACCAGTACTTTACATTCATACAGGAATTATGGAAAGGTAAATGGCAACTGAAGCAGAATTATAAAGTAATTAGTCTGATTTAGCAAGGCAAAATTTGCAGTAGTCCATACCATTTATTCACAAACTGTCTTAACTGATTTGTCAACAGGTAAAGTCGACCTTTCAGTAACTTTGCAAGTCTGCATAAACAAATTCATAAAATGTCACAATTTACAGCATTCAGTGTTCTTCAAAATTAATTTTAAAAGCAGTCCTTGGGCTTAAAATAAGCGACATTGCCTAGCTTGAGATGATGCCATCAGTCTGCTTCAGGCTGGGGTAGACATCTCCTTAGTTTCCTCTTCTCTAGTAATCAGACTGTATCATGGTAGCAAGTCACAGAATGGGAGGTTATAGCAAAGAACTGATCTATCCTAGACATTAATAGACGGTCTTCTTCCGACTTCAGGGGTCTTCTTCCCCCTGGGACTGCGACATCATAAGGGGTGGGGTCACCATGACATCACCCGGTGACCCCCCGCCCCTTATGCCTATATAAGTCGCTGCGCAACGCGTCCCTGGCATTACAGGCAGAGAGAGCGTCGTGTCAACATCGGAAGAAGAGAAGAAGAAGGAAGTAGAAAAAGAAGGCGGCGACAGCGACAAACGAGAAGGCTGGTCAACGCTAGTAAAAGAGCTGGAAGAAGATAGCGGAGGAGCCCGGCAGAAGAACCGAAGAGCGGGAGAAGTCGGAAGAAGACCCTCCGAAGTCTGAAGAAGACCCCCGAAGTTAGAAGACCCCCGGGCGAGGAAGGAGAAAGCCGGGCTCCTCCGCTAGTAAAAGAGTGGTGAAAGAGCAGAAGATAGCGGATGAGCCTGGCGAGAAGACCCCCGAAGTCGGAAGAAGACCCCTGGAGCTGTCTAATAAACTACTTTAAAAACCTGTGTTGGGTTGTTTTTATTGACACTTCTTCCCCTAGCTGAATGGGCATACCTCATTCACATAGGGTGGGGGACCGGGATCTGGGGGCCCCATTATTAAAGTGGGCACCCGGATTCCAATAACCCCCCTGCCCGCAGACCCACGACAACCAACAGCCAGGGTTGTCTGGAAGAGGTCCTTGTCCTCATCAACATGCGGACAAGGTGCTTTGGGGTGGGGGGGGCACCCCCCCATGTTGAGGGCACGCGGCCTGGTATGGTTCAGGAGGGGGCGCTCGCTTGTCCCCACCCCTTTTCCTGACCGGCCGGGCTGCGTGCTTGGATAAGGGTCTGGTATGGACTTTGGGGGAACCCCCACGCAGTTTTTTTGGCGTAGAGGTTCCCCTTTAAATCCATACCAGTCGACGGGGCTAGCAAGGTGTCAATCTCGCCGATGGAGGCGGCGACATTGACTTCCTTCTCTAGTCCCGTCTACCTGGAGTCACGTTCAAAATGAACGGACTTTACTCCGTGTGTGGGCAAGTCCGTTCATTTGGAAAGTCCGGCAGACCTCCGCCAAAAGTCCGGCGGATTGTCCGCCTGACCTAGTCTGCCGGAAAAGTCCGGTCGTGTGTGGGCAAGTCCGCTCGTTCGGAAAGACCGGCGGACCTCCGCTGGAAAGTCCGGCCGGAATGGTCTGATCGTGTGTACGCGCCATGAGAGGTGCATGTTGCAGCAATCTGAACCACCCATAAACAGCTCTCTGAAATCATTGTAGCAGATGGCTATGCAAAACTCAGATGAAGATTAGTTGAGTGAACATTTAGACTTTGGCATCAATGCAGTGTTTGCATAACATAATTTTTTTGGAATAACTGCATTTATTGTCTTGAATTACTCATTGAAGAGACCCAGTCACCAACTTAAAAACTGTATGCAAAAGCACAGAAAATGTTGTGTTTTAAATACTTACTTGCAGTGCTTTTCCTTTCCATAAATTATTTAATATTCACTTGCAATGTGCCTTTAAACTTGCTAGAAATGTGACTACTCCAGGAAGAGTCCATTTTAATAAGCACAATCCCCTCCATCCTTTCATGTCATAGGCCTCTCCTCTTTTAGGAGTGTCTAGTTACCGTCTATACCAGTCCAGCTCCTCTGCCCCTCCCATCCGCTCCCTACATAACCTCTTATGTAGCATCTGGGGGAAGAGTGAAGGGGAATACCATAGGGTGTCACTTGAGTGACAGCCCAGAGTCCGCTGGGGCTGCTGATATCACATACAAGCTGAGCCCAGCAGCAGAAAAGGGAGGAGGCTACAAGTAAATAACATGAATAAAATATGCTAAATGCACATGCTATCGTATGGGAATGGGAATGGTCTGAATAGGGTCTCCCTAAAGGCAAAGTATTATGTATGTTTTTAATTATTTTTGATGTGTCAATACTCACTTTCCCCTTCAATGGCACAGATCATGATGGGACCAGCACCTTTATCTTCTGCTATAACAATGCTTATCACCAGGAACCTCCAGGGCCATAGACTTTCAGTGCACCCAAGCTCACCTGCTATGTTCATGAGCCTTCTTGTTGGGGGTCTCCTAGTTTCTACATCTCAGGAAACTCTCCTGCTTCCTCTACAGGCAGGACCCAACCTTTACCCTTCAGCCTCCAGGCCAGCCTTAGAAGTCCTAACACATCCTCCTCCAGGAGTGCAGCCTACACCTCAGTCTCTTCTGGCATGGTCAAACTCCACAACTCACCCTGCTGCCCAGCGTAGCTTTCACAACCACAGGGTAATGGGACTCTCCTAGGAGAGTCCCATTACATATATGCCACCATTACAATACATGCACCCCTGGGTCACTGGAAGAGCTATCCGATTGGATGCTGGTGCCCCATGTGACTCTGGCTGCCATCTTGGGTCAGGCAGAGCCTATTTAAGGCCCTGGCTCCCAGGCTTGGTATGCATTTCGTGCGTGGGTAGTGTAGGGAGAGGTCACCCATCTGACAGGGACAGTATTAGAGGAAGGAAGAGGTTCCAGATGAGTAAGGAAAGAACAGGGAACGCTATCCTTCTGGAAGCCTCCCTGTTTGGGCACAGATCGGCCAGACCGCATTCTTTCTATCCAGCAAGACAGACACTGTCAGGGCATCCAAGACCTGCTGTCACAATGTTTGCTGCAACATCCTGTGCGTGCACCCGATCTGGCTGACTTTCCGCCAGGTATTTGTGCTTGTTGAGCTTTAACTACAATACAGTTCTGTCACAGAATCTGGACTCTGAGTGTTTACTGCTGCAGTACTAAGCTGCACCTCGCCACACTTGCACCTCAAGTTTCAATGAGGGGAAATGGACCTGGCTGATCCTAAGCTGGCCAGCTCCCAGTGGACTGGTTGAAATTTGCTTTGAAAAATTGAAGGTGCTGGGCAGAAAATTGTCAGCTGAAACAGATGCAGCCACTGTTCAGGTATTCTGACAGCTGCAAATGTTGGCTGTCAAAATACAATAGCTGGCACTGCAGACTCATCTGTCTGTGCTGTATAGCCTTCATGCTAAATAAAAAAATACATTTCAGTGAATAGTCAGCTTTAGACTATAAAATACAGCCCATTCACCCATACCACTATTTTCCAGCTTTAGACTAGCCATGGACATCAAACATGGGATTTGCTTCAATACTGAGAATTTTTTGTAAATAGATTTTCACAACTGATTTATTTAACCAAACATAAAACAGACATTTTTTAATTGTTCTTCACTATTTGTATGATCTTTATGCCTGTCTATTTTTCCACTGTAAAAATAATTCTACAAGTACATTTCCTGTTTCTTGAAACATCTTCCTGGAAAGCATTTTTTTAATATTATCTGGCAATATCTCAACAGTATTTTGCAAAATATGTTATTCTGAGTAAAAAAAAAAAAAATCTACGTTTATGAAGTAATTGTATGTATACGACTATGGGCCTGACCACGAGTCTGGCAAGCAGTCTTCTCTCTGTAGGCAAAATGGCAAACAGACAAAAGTGGAGTTGTGCTTTAATACCTCACCCCTGTCACTCCAGATCTGGGTAGCAGGGGACAAATAAACCAGTGTATAAAACTTATTTTTCTTACTGCACCCTTCTAAGAGTGCACAGAATATTTCCTTTTGAAAATCTAGTATACATATACAGTTGATAGCTGTTTCTTGTGATTAATGAAGGGTCATAACGCTGAGTTGAAGCAAGGACATTTCATGGCAGTTCTGTAGGCTTAGTGTGATTCTGCGTCAAAAGGACTTGGAATGTGGCCTTGTGGTGAATTCTAAAGTGTGAGATCCCGCATCTAGTGCATAGACCTGGTATGCTGCCTCAATAAGATCTTTCATGGAGGTGAGGATCATAATGTGCTTTGCCGTTTGCCAAAGGAGCACTGAAACCCAGAACAACAGCATAGTAACAGTGTGTGCTCTTCAAGGCCTTCATACAGCAACATATTGATAGAAAAGGTTATATCCCCTTGTTACAAAGATGCACATTCATTGCACTCTAAAGCTGCCTAGGAATAAGGATGAGCTTCGAGTTCGAGTCAAACTCACGTTCGACTCGAACATTGTTCGCCTGTTCAGCGAACAGCGAACAATTTGGGGTGTTCGCGGCAAATTCAAAAAGCCGCGAGCACCCTGTAAAAGTCTATTGGAGAAATCTAAAGTGCTAATTTTAAAAGCCTATATGCAAGTTATTGTCATAAAAAGTGTTTGGGGACCTGGGTCCGGTTTTAAAAATGGTCGTTTTTTCAGGAGCAGTCATTTTAATAATGCTTAAAGTGAAACAATAAAAGTGTAATATTCCTTTAAATTTCGTACCTGGGGGGTGTGTATAGTATACCTGTAAAAGGGTGCATGTTTCCCGTGCTTAGAACTGTCCCTGCACAAAGTGTAATTTTTGCAGGAAAAAAAGCTATTTAAAATTACTAGCGGCTATAATGAATTGCCGGCTCCCATAATACAGAGAACAGTCATTCATTGAAAGTCATTGATAAAAAAAAAAAAAAAAAAAGCGTGGGGGTTCCCCCAAATTCAATTACCAGGCCCTTCAGGTCTGATATGGATATTAAGGGGAACCCTGCGTCAAATTAAAAAAAAAATGACGTGGGGTCCCGCCTAAATATCCATACCAGACCCTTCAGGTCTGGGATGGATTTTAAGAGGAACCCCACACCAAAAAAAAAAAATGGCGTGGGGTCCCCCTCAAAATCCATAACAGACCCTTATCCGAGCACGCAACCTGGCAGGCCGCAGGAAAAGAGGGGGGGACGAGAGCGCCCCCCCTCCCTCCTGAACCATACCAGGCCACATGCCCTCAACATTGGGAGGATGCTTTGGGGGTCTGTGACCCCTCAAAGCACCATGTCCCCATGTTGATGGGGACAAGGGCCTCTTCCCCACAACCCTGGCCATTGGTTGTGGGGGTCTGCGGGCAGGGGGCTTATCAGAATCTGGAAGCCCCCTTTAACAAGGGGACCCCCAGATCCCGGCCTCCCCCCTGTGTGAAATGGTAAGGGGGTACAAATGTACCCCCTACCATTTCACCAAAAAAGTGACAAAAATGTTAAAAATGACAGGAGACGGTCTTTGACAATTCCTTTATTAAAATCTTCTTTCATCTTCTTTCTTCTGGTCTTCTTCCTTTCTTCATCCTTTTTTTTTTTTAATTTGACGCAGGCTTCCCCTTAATATCCATAGCAGACCTGAAGGGCCTGGTAATTGAATTTGGGGGAACCCCCACGCTTTTTTTTTTTAATTTTTTTTTTTTTTATCAATGACTTTCAATGAATGACTGTTCTCTGTATTACGGGAGCCGGCAATTCATTATAGCCGCGAGTGATTTTAAATAGCTTTTTTTCCTGCAAAAATGACACTTTGTGCAGGGACAGTTCTAAGCATGGGAAACATGCGCCCCTTTACACGCATACTATAGACACCCCCCAGGTACGAAATTTAAAGGAATATTACACTTTTATTGTTTCACTTTAAGCATTATTAAAATCACTGCTCCTGAAAAAACGGCTGTTTTTAAAACTTTTTTTTGCATTGATACATGTCCCCTGGGGCAGGACCCAGGTCCCCAAACACTTTTTATGACAATAACTTGCATATTAGCCTTTAAAATTAGCACTTTTGATTTTGAACGTTCGAGTCCCATAGACTTTAATAGGGTTTTAAAGTTCACACGAGCTTTAGGTCTGTTCGCAGGTTCTGGTGCGAACCGAACAGAGGGGTGTTCGGCTCATCCCTACCTAGGAATTTTCTGGACTGGCCTAATGCATGGACATTCAGATCAGAATTGAACATCTTTGTCCATCCATGTTAAGACTGCTATGGGGATCTCAGGACCAGATTTCTACAAAGCCAGCACAGGTCTAGGGTAGCAGGGCTGCCAGGGGTGGCACAAAGACACCTATACATAACTTTGCTGATTGCCAGTAACATGTATAAAAAAAGGGTTCAGGCTGTTACCCCTTCAGTGCTGTCCAGCTGGGTCCTTGTTCCTATTCTTGCACAATGGGATTTATTTACTAAAACCGGAGAGTGCAACATCTGGTGAAGCTGTGCATGGTAGCCAATCAGCTTCTAACTTCAGCTTGTTCAATTAAGCTTTGACAAAAAAAAAAAAAAATGAAGCTGTTTAGTTTCTATGCACAGCTGCACAAGATTTTGCACTTTCCAGTTTTAGTAAATAAACCCCAATTTGTCAATTTATGGCCAGTTTCTCCTACTCTTCTGTCCATCAGTTCTAGGTGAGGCTTTCCATCTTAAATCTTATGGGTGATGACGACATTTCGTTTTAGTAATAAACATAGTTAGTCAGGTGGCTATATTTAGCCTGCAAGGTGACTGCTTGACTCCACCCACCGCTGACGAAGTCCTGGAGACGTAACGTACGTACGGGGGAGGAGTTACCGCGTCACCCGCGTCTCATTACTGCATACAGCGGCTGTACACCACGCTGTGTATTCATACTACAAGTTTTTTGTTTGTTTTGGCAAACTTTTTTTGTTTATTTTCATTGCGCTTCAGTGTATCTCTTTGCGCTCTTGGAGCTTCAGAGACTGGCTATTTCTAGTATACACTTTCAGTGCGCTGCTCTTATGAGAGCATGTTCCTGTTTAATTTTGCAACATTTTTTAAATAAATGAAGATTACAGTGTGCACTTAGATCGCATTCCTCTCTTTATTCTGGGCATCACACTTGTATGACTACATCATGCTTGAAGCTGCATCTTCAACCTAAGGACATCTTGGATCGTTCCTGATCAGCATACAGCTCCAGATTGAGTCTTGGATCAGCCAGATCGGTGTCTCACGTTTTATCCCTCATTGGGTCCATGCCTATATATGTTATTACCCAGTTATATTATGTACATTTATGTTATTACCCAGTTATATTATGTACATTTAGGAAAGAATCCTGGCTTTTTTTTAACCACTTCAGGACCCCGGAAGAATTTAGCCCCTTCCTGACCAGAGGACTTTTTGCGATTCGGCACTGCATCAGTTTAACTGACAATTGCACGTGCAACGTTGTACCCAAACAAGATTTATGTCCTTTTTTTCCCACAAATAGAGCTTTCTTTTGGTGGTATTTGATTGCCTCTGCGGTTTCTATTTTTTGCGCTATAAACAATAATAGAGTAACAAAAAAAAGCAATATTTTTTACTTTTTGCTATAATAAATATCCCACAATTTTTTTCCTAATTTTAGGCCGATATATATTCTTCTACATATTCTTGGTAAAAAAAAATCGCAATAAGCTTATATTGATTGGTTTGCGCAAAATTTATAACGTCTACAAAATAGGGGATAGTTTTATGGCATTTTTATTATAAATCTTTTTTTATTAGTAATGCCGGTGCTCCGCGGGACTGCGACATTATGGCGGATACATAGGACATTTTTGACACTATTTTGGGACCATTGTCATTTATACAGAAATCAGTGCTATAAAAATGCATTGGTTACTGTGTAAATGACACTGGCAGCAAAGGGGTTAACCACTAGGGGGCAGAGAAGGGGTTAAGTGTGTCCTAGGGAGTGCTTCTAACTGTGAGGGGGCTGGACTTCAACACACAGGACAGTGATCACTGCTCTCGGTGACAGAGAGCTGTGATCACTGTCCTGTTACTAGTCAGAACGGGGAAATGCTTTGTTTACAAAAGGATCTCCTCGTTTTTCCTCTCCATGACACTTTTGCGGGCACCTGGCGGACATCAAGTCCACGGGAAATCAAGATAAACTTATTTGTTCAGGTGGTGTCAAGTGTGTGTGGCTGTAACCAGGTGAGGAGTACAAAGACAAGTGTGTCTTGCCTACAGTCAAGCATGGTGGTGGGAGTGTCATGGTCTGGGGCTGCATGAGTGCTGCTGGCACTGGGGAGCTACAGTTTATTGAGTGAACCATGAATGCCAACTTGTACTGTGACATACTGAAGCAGAGCATGATCCCCTCCCTTCAGAGACTGGGCTGCAGGGCAGTATTCCAACAAGATAACGACCCCAAACACACCTCCAAGACGACCACTGCCTTGCTAAAGAAGCTGAGGGTAAAGGTGATGAACTGGCCAAGCATGTCTCCAGACCCAAAAACCTATTGAGCGTCTGTGGGGTATCCTCAAAGGTGGAGGAGCGCAAGTTCTCTAACGTCCACCAGCTCATGGGGGGAATGGAAGAGGACTCCAGTGGCAACCTGTGAAGCTCTGATGAACTCCATGCCCATGAGGGTTAAGGCAGTGCTGGAAAATATTGACACTTTGGGCCCAATTTGGACATTTTCACTTAGGGGTGTACTCACTTTTGTTGCCAGTGGTTTAGACATTAATGGCTGTGTGTTGAGTTATTTTGAGGGTATAGCAAATTTACACTATTATACAAGCTGTACACGCACTACTTTACATTGTAGCAAAGAGTAATTTCTTCAGTGTTGTTACATAGAAAGATATAATAAAATATTTACAAAAATGTGAGGGGTGTACTCACTTTTCTGAGATACTGTAAAATAGCTGTCCAAAATACCAAGCCATTGACTCTGATTTAAAGCACCTGTGCAAGATAAAGGTAAACTTAAAAACATGGCCTGTTGGGGGTACTTGAGAACCACTGCTCTAGACCTTCACAAGTAATTAACCCTTGCAGTGTGGGTGCAGCTCAGTGTTGCCAACCGTCAGTATTTTTACTGGCAGCCAGTAAAAAACAGGCAATTTTCTCCTGCCAGTAAAAGGAAAAGGTTGCCAGTAAAAAATATGGCTGTGACGCTCCGGAGCCGGCCAAGACCATCTGAGTGCCTGCTACAGTGTGTTCAGGCGACTCTGGCAGAGGCGGTGCCTGAGCATGTTGTGTGATCTCATAGTGGCAGAGAGCCAAGCAGAGCAGCCAGAGCCTCGTGTGCAGGTCAGGAGCAAGGCAGGCCAGGAACGGGACTGTCAGTGCTGTTTGGACTGGAGTGGACTGGAGGGACCATCTGGCTTGGAGAGAGACTGTCACTGTGACTCAGGAGGGGACGTTTCATATCGGTGATCTGTGCTGCTGCACACTGCTGTCATTGTCACTATGAGAGTCAGTTTCATGTGTACCTGATCCAATCTAATTTCTTACCCTCCTAAGTCCTGTCCCTGAGCGACTTACTTACTATATCGAAAATAAAATAAGAAATATGTTTTTTGCCTTATTATCTACCTTAAGTCATATTGCTAATTGCATATTGCACTTGTTTGTAGCTCAAATACTGAAATTTGCCCTTAAAACAGTAATTTTTTAACTTTTGGAAAAGCCAGTAAAAAACGTGGCTGTGCCAGTAAATTTTTTGTGTTGTACCAGTAAATTTAAATCTGGTAGGTTAGCAACACTGGTGCAGCTCCACTTCTAGGGATCATTTTCAAGCTTTCTGGAGTTGAGCTTTAGGCTTATACCATTTATCATATAGTAAAAGAAAAGCCAGTTAAAAGGCTACAATAATCCCCTTTAATAATTGTTCTTTTCAGTTCAGAACTGTTGGATATACTTTATTCGGAGTGCACAATAAAACAGAACATGGTGCACATCAACACATGCATTATATCTTTTAATGGCCTGGTGTCATTATGCACAAAGAAACTTTGAATAAAAAAAATCTAGAATGAGCATTAGAAAAATGTGGACTATTTCATCGTTCTAATGAAATAATGGAAGCAGCTGAGAGATAATTTGCTGGAATATAACCCTCTGCATTCTATCCTCCTACACACAAGCACCACACATTCTAACAATGGGCTGATTCAAAACAATGCATCCATTAGCGGAAATCAAGACTCATTCTGTGCCATTTGCATTGCTAATCTCTCAAGTTCAGCATCCCCATTCATCTTAAGCAGCAATATCAATTTCATCTATATTTGTTGTCCTTGTTTACAAGAAGAATAAAAGTAAAGGGTTTTGGTAGCAGCCTCTTTAAAGTGCACCTCTCATTTTGTAACAAAAAATATGCTGCAAAGGAGAAGTGTAAGTAAGTATGGCACCCCCGGAGTTCCATTTTCTTGTTGGCTTACTTATTCATGGAGCATTGACATTTAAGTTCCAACACACTTTACAGAGAATACCGAGCCATTCACATCTCTGCCCTCTGCTTTTTCTTCGATTGGATCGTTATCTTCCATTCAAGTGACTGTGCTTAAAGTGACACTAAAGGATATTCCTATTCTCCACAACTAATCCATACACATCCATTACTTAATGGTCCTGTAATCTATTTTCTATTAACCACTTAAATCCTCTTTTTGAGATGTGTTGTTTACAAGTTAAACACATTTTTTTTTTGCTAGAAAATTGCTAGAACCCCCAAACATTATACATTTTTTTTTTTTCTAACACCCTAGAGAATAAAATGGTGGTCGTTGCAATACTTTCTGTCACATTGTATTTGTGCAGCGGTCTTACAATCGAACACATCACAGCATAAAGTAGAAAATGAGCACCAAGTGTGAGCGTCATGTGATAAGTCCAGCTGCTATAATAAGAAATTCTGAACACACTGCATAAAACAGTCCAGGAACATATTCCCATTGCACACATTCCTGTTAATGGTTATTTAGTAGATGGGTGCTGCAGCGACCGCTGGCTGGGACCCAATATGGACACAAGGTTAAGGAATGTAGCAAGGTCCCAGACCTCCAAAGGCCTAATGGTGACCTCCAGAGTCAGGGATAGCTGACATCTGTCTTTGTAGAGTTGGTTGCAAGGCATGGTGTGTGTGATGCAAGATGGAGTGATGGGGGCCAGACACTTTTTGAATGCAAAAGAGATTTATTGTCTCTTAACGAAACTGTGGGAGAGAGGGTTCAGGCCAGGACACCCTTAAATAGATGCAATGGTAATTGGCAGACTCTGAGACTTCTATAGATAGACAGCTATACATGGGAAGGCCTCCAGATCCAATAGTCTCTCACTAGACCTCCAGATCCAATCGCCACTAAATCTCCTGAGCTCTTCCACAGCTAGCACCCTGTATACTTTTCAGGCATCATCCCCGCTATCCTGCTGGGTCCCTAGCTTGGTACTCGATGCTCCTCTAGGGTCACCCCTGCTTTGCTGCTGGGTCCCTGGCTTGGCACCTGCTGAAGCTTTCCCTCTTCTTCACCGTCCCTGGCTGGTGAGAAGACTATTCTGGTACTGGCTCTAGCTTACTCACTGTAGTCTCTGGTAACAAGGTGGATGGACCCTTAGTGGTGACAGCTTCCCCTCTACCTCCGACCACAACTGATTCTCCGTCTGGCTGAAACTTCACAACTCGGTTGGACTCCAATCCTGCAGTCCCAACTCTACGCTGCTTCTCTTTCTCCTAGATAGGCCTCAGACAGCCTAGTGGCCTGGTGTCCCTGGGATAGGCCTCAGGCTTCTGGCCTAGCAGCCAAGGGAGACATAACACACATCCACCCAGACAGCCATCCAGGTGGTACTGAACCCCGTTCACCTGACTCCTTTCAAATAAACAGGCTCTCCCAGCAGGCCAAGGGACCAATGAAACCCCTGCCAATTGGCTGAGACACCCTATCCATCCATAGTCTGACCTTGCTACACCCTTGTCAATCTAATGCCACCAGCAAGCGCCACCTAGTGACAGAAGAGAAAAGGTACAGCAATCCAGAGTTAGAAAGGAATCAGTGGATCTTCTAACAATCAGCCAGGATGATTAATACCTGACAAATTCAATTTATTAGCAACCCTGCCTAAACACCAGGGTGCTACAGGAATATTCACCAGCACTCCAATGATCTTTAAAATAGCACGCAGAAGTTTATTGACGCGATTACATCACAGCATAAAGTAGTGATGTTTCAGGGCCATGCAGGACTCCTTCTTCAAGCATGTTACCCACAGAGGCCCATTCTTCAGGCTTGAAGAAGGGGTCCTGTATGGCCCCAAAATGGCACAACTCTATGCTGTAATGTGAACGCTTCAATAAACTTTTGGATGCTATTTCAAAGATATGTGCTGGTCATATATTCCTATTTACTGCATACAATGTGTACTATAATATTCTATGTAAGTATCTCACTAAAGCTGGAAAATCTATGTAGGGCATTTCAGGGGATATTTGAATTTTGTACTTGGGCTCTATACATCTAGGAGAGGCAATGAGTCAATTAAAGGAACGGGGGGGGGGGGGGGGGGTGAAATGTGGGAAATCATGCCCCAAAATTGGATACTGCTCCAAGGGGTACAAAGAACAATTTTTTTTTTCTTTTGTCAAATTTTTAAAAATGCATAGCTGGCTTTAGACTGCAATGAAAATGCAATTTTAAAGTAATTTTAATAGCAGTAACAGACAAACTGGCTTGCATAACGAATACATATCTGATACGAATTTTATAATAAAAGTACAGTTTCCTTTGAGGTCTCGTCTTATTAGCCAATAGCCACTTAGATAATGACCTTTGCATAGAACCTCATCTGATGTAATATGTGTTCTCATCTTGTAGGTCAGCTGCTGCTGTCTATACAACATTTCACGGGAAATACAAATGAGCAGGATGTGGTCTGGATCACACACTGATGACAGATAGAAAATTATCAGAGAGAGCTTTACTGTCTGTGTCTGAAACATAAAACCATTTACTAAAGACCAATTCATGTGTATTTCATACTGGCCTGATGCACTTTTATGATCTAGACAGTCAGCTGTAAATCAGTCTGCATTGGAATTCCAGCACTTGCAGAGGACGCAGACTTTCTTTTCATCTCTCTTAAAACATCAGTGAGTCTAATCGTTTCTTTACAGTTTGTTACATTTGTGCATCAGTTTATGGGATGGTAGAATTTATTTACAAGCGGGAGATGTTGTAGTCTGATATTAATTATGGAGAAGGCACAAAAGTTGAAGCATAGTGGCTAACATTGAAATGCCAGTCAGAATCGAAAATTAAAGATGAACTCTAATTCCACGTACACACGACCGGACTTTCCAGCAGACTAGGTCCGGCGGCTAATCCTTTCGTTTTTTGGGAAAAAAATCCGGCGGACCTAGAAATAGAACATGTTTCAAATCTATCCGATGGACTCAATTCCGAACTCAATTCCGACGGACTTAAATTGGGAAATCCGTTCGTCTGTGTGCTGGTCCGACGGACCAAATACGACGCAAGGGAAGCTATTGGCTACTGGCTATTGAACTTCCTTGTTTAGTCCCGTTTACATCATCATCCGTTCATTCAGGAAGTCTGTTGGGAAAACCGTCGGACCTAGTTTGCCGGAAAGTCCGGTCGTGTGTACGCGGCATAAGTAGATATAGGACTGATTCACACAAGTGCCCAGCCCCGTACAGATTGAAGAGTCATTTTCTCTGCTGCCGCTAAGCTGCATGCAGACATGCATAGCTCCCAACTGGTCGTGGTCTGGTCCAGCCTTACTTCCTGCTCCTTCCACCGGCAGCTGCTGCTGCAAACTATGTCCCCAGTCCTCCTTCCTAGCTGCTGCCTAGGTGTATCTGAGGCTGAGAGCCAGCGAGCCAGCCAGCCAAACAGCCAGCCAGCCAGCGAGCCAGAGTGGGTTGTGGATTGTAATGGCAGTGTCCTCCACGGCCTGAGGTGAGCTGGTGATAAGGGGGTGGGAGGTGTGGGTTGACTTGCTATCCACTGCCCAGTCACCTGAGCTGTTGTGATAGAAGAGGCTGAAGGGGTATTTGTGTCTGCCCTGTCACCCTGAGCTGATCTGGGAAGGGAGGAGGTTGCTGTGTCCACCACCACCACCACCCAGGTATAGTGTAGCTGAGCTGATATTATAGGGGGTGGTATTACTGTGTCTCCACCACCCACCTATAGCAGTAGTATAATAAATATTTTGGGACACCATTTGGTTCAGAATATTTTTTTTCTAGAACTCCCCCCAGCATTGCCACTCATTCCAACTCTCCACCACCAAGGAGTAAGAGAAGGAATACAAATAGTCAATACATGGAAGGGAGAGGAAAGGAGGGGAGGAACAAAGAAAAAGGGAGAGAAAGCTTAAGAGAAAGAACAAGAAAGATGGCGAGAGAGAGAGAGAGAGAGGGATGGAGAAAAAAAAAAAAGAAATTAGGATAGCGAGAGACAAAAGGGAAAGAAAGGAGAACAAAGAGAATGAGTGGTAATCCTAAAAAGTACCATAAGGGGTTTTAATACTGTACGAGTGGAAGTGACTCAGGGAGTTCTAAATGTCGGTGGGTTAGGGGCGCAAATTACTTGTCTTGCTTTGGGTGCTGAAAATAATTTTACTGTTAGGGGTCCCCACTGCTGTAGAGCTTAGCAAAGTTCTTCTCGAAACTCTACCAGCACTCGCACCAACTTTTGCTCGCAAAACCTCTTTACACGCTGAACAGTGAGTCATCAGTTAAATAAATTGAAACCAATTACTCTCTGTTCCTGATTTTCCCTCCACAGAAGTTCTACAGTGTGACCAGTTATCATTAGAAAATATGATTTTGCTGTCAAAATTTTGCAAGAATGGGGAATACAAAAGAGAGAATGGATGACATACCCGGAGAACAAGGGCGATGTGAAAGTCTCAGCAGTCAGGATGAAACACTGAAGGAAGGGAAGTGCAGGACGCAGAACATTTGTAATTTATCAAAATACACTTGAAGGTGGAAATTACCGACAAGAGCTGGCATTAGATAAAACTACACAGTCACATTCCAATGTCATTATTCATACACTTACTGCAGAAGTAATATTCCAAAAGACATAACATAGGTTAAAACAATACACATCGCGTTAAGAGGGATAAGAGAGCTACAATCAGAGCACAAAACCAAAGACAGATTGTCTCAGCTGGGACGCAATAATAATGGGATAAAATGATACCAGTGAAAGTTAGGTAAAGAAGACTTTTCTTTGTAAGCTCGGGAGGAATTTACAGCTTTTACAAGTAATCCATGGACTTTTTATTTTTTTTTAAAACATATGTATACAGTATATGTGAATCTGAGTAATGTATTGTTTTTCATCTATTGAAGCTGATGGTTCATCTTCTTATTCCCTTCATCAACATAAGAATTACATTTTTAAATAAAACCTTTTTTTAATTACACACCTTATTTTAGACTTTATCACTAGGTCTCTGTGGAATGCAGTCAGGTCATGGCTGGTGGTAGGGGCTGCCAGGGTGTTGTGTATAGCTTCCAGAGACATCACAACACCCACCCAGGCTCAGTACTCCTCTCAAGGCCCTCAGCCCTGACACTAGCAGTGGGCTGGTTCTTAAGAGGGGTTATGCAAATACAAAAATGCCTTGATAGGCAAATATCAGCCAGGGGGAGCAGACCACCATAAGTAAAGCTCATATGTGATACTGAGCCTCCACAGTTGAAAGAAATTAAATCCAATTAATAAAAACGGTGGGCCAGGGACAGTAAGGATGGGGAGGAAAAGCACTGGCTAGCTAATGCTAGATGTCCTCCAGATCGGAAATATATTTAAAGTTTTTTTGTTTACATATACTTTTACTTTTTTAATCTTTATGGAGGGAATCAATTCATAGTACTCTACTGTCAAGTGAGTGAATCAGCAATGCTGTCTCTTGATGTGCTCCAGCAGATATTAATGGAACTGATTTACTTAAAAACACATTCAAAATATATGGATGGGTGTGAAGGTAGACACAATAATTCAAATGAATGTAAGCTGATCAAGTATGAATGCTGCTGATTCACTAATATACTCCCTTCACAGCAGGGTGTTATGAATAGATTTGTTCCCAAACATACGTAACTCAATTTTTAAGCCAAGAATCCAATACAGTGGTGGGAGAATTACATGATTTCATTTAAATGACAAAGCCATGTCACACAGCAATGTTGTGACATTGTAGGTAGCTTTAGATAGTTAAGGTATTTTTGTAGTTAAATACATATTTTTAATTAATTAGCCATTTTGAATTAGAGATCAAATTTGGTGAGATTTTGGTGAACATAAAGTTAACAGTGTTGCTGCAAAATTAAGTTTGCTGAAATTTGGCGCTCTTCCTTTGTAACAACAACGTGGGGGCTATGGAGCAGCGATGAGAAGGGGACTTTGGAGTGGCAACTGAGGGAATACTTTGGATTGGTGATTGGGGGAAGTACTTTGTAGAAACAATTGGGGGTGATATTGAACAAAGCTATAAAGAGGACTGCAAAAGCGTGTATGGGGGACTTTGGACCAGAGATGGGTAGGAGAAACTTTGGAGCAGTGATGGGGGGGGCTGTGGAGTGACATTGGAAGGGCCTGCAGAGTAGAGGCAGGGTGGATTTAGTAGTGGAAACTTTGGAGCAGCACTTGGGAGAGACTTTAAAGTGGTGACTGGAGAGAGAAGCTTGGTTCGGTGCCTTACTCGGCCACTGCTTGTTGGGAGATTAACCTAGGGGATTGTTGTATAATGTAGATCAGTCTTTCTCAGCCTTTTTTACCCCAGAGGAACACCTAAAATCATTTTCTGATATTGAGGAACTCTTTCTAAAACCAATTCACTGGAGTCAAAGGCGAAAATGCCCTTGCATTGGTGGTTAGTAGGAAAAATGCAACCCTTAAGCCAGCTATAGAGAGATTTGATCCATGTATGGGCAGGCTAGTTGTACATAAGTGGATCCATTGATCAACTTCAGTACAACCATCCTGTTGTATATTTTGCATGCGATTACTACTCTGGCGGAGAAGGCTCCCTGCCAGCAGAACTCAATAGCGCTTCAGGAGGGATTTGAGACTCAAGAACATTGCATCATCTATGGCTTGCCTTACAGTGGTGGTCAGTTTGCCGCCCTTACAGACCCTTCAGTCACAGCTTAAGGAACTCTCTGCAACCTCTGGAGAGCTGACAATACTGTATACATTATACTTATCTATGCAGCAGGTGGTGCTGTAGTATTATAGTGTTATAATGAGTATTCTATAATATAACAGGATGTACCGTCAATCTAAGTTCAGTGCACTTGTTTGTATTTAGTTCCTGTTTCATGTTTCTCATGCTGTCAGATATGCGTTGCTAATCCTCCATAAAAGCAAAGCTAATGCTGCAATCAAGAAGCTTCTCTTATTAATGCTTTAGAAACCAGACCTGAGCAGGAGCTAACGCTAGGATATATCAAAGGGAAGACAGAAGGAAAGAAAATATGCACCATGATGAAAAAGCTCTTATTAATTATAAAAAAAAAAGCTGTTTTCTGCTTTTAAAAAAAGCCAGAAAGCCGAGCAGCAAAAGCTACAGCTAGTAAGAGTCAAAGAGACCAAACAAAAAAACGGGAATCTGGAGGATCAACAAAACATTGATCACATAGTCACAAGCATCACTGGACTAAAAACATTAATTGAAAAGAAAAGCAGAATAGTCTTGAGAGAAGGGGAAATTACAATAATAAGAAAATAAAAAGGAAAACTGGATGATCACCTATGATGATAACCTACACAGCAAATGATTCACTTATGGCACAAGCGACTGTGACACAGAAGTCTCTATAAAGAGGCTTATTAGATTTGACAATAGCGTCTTGCAAAGATGTACTGTAGATGGTCCACATGAAAAAAGTATATTTACTTGCACAAAAGAATGAAACATCCGAGAAACTTTAAGTGTTCATTGCCATGTCTAGCAACAAATTCCAATGCAAACTAGGGAATAGGGATGGGCCCGGTGCTCGATGCGAACCCATGTTCGCATCGAGCACCGGGTGTTCGCTCGCTCTGCGAGCCAAAAAAGCAGAGCCTGTTTTCGCATTGATCGTGCATGTCTTACTGTTAGTACAGTATTTCAGTAGTACCAACCGCAGTGCTGTTAGTACAGCACTGCACCCCAAAAGCACCCATAGGACTTGTAGTGTGTTAGTGGCAGGCACTGGCAGCAAACAGAGCTCCTATATTTTCTTCCCAGAAGCACCCAAGGACTTGTAGTGTGTTAGTGGCAGGCACTGGCAGCAAACAGAGCTCCTATATTTTCTTCCCAGAAGCACCCATAGGACTTGTAGTGTGTTAGTGGCAGGCACTGGCAGCAAACAGAGCTCCTATATTTTCTTCCCAGAAGCACCCATAGGACTTGTAGTGTGTTAGTGGCAGGCACTGGCAGCAAACAGAGCTCCTATATTTTCTTCCCAGAAGCACGTATAGGACTTGTACTGTGTTAGTGGCATCACACAGAGCTATATTTTTTCTTCCCAGAAGCACCTATAGGACTTGTAGTGTGTTAGTCCCATCACACAGAGCACCTATATTTTCTTCTTCCCAGAAGCACCTATAGGACTTGTAGTGTGTTAGTCCCATCACACAGAGCTCCTATATTTTGTTCCCAGAAGCACCTATAGGACTTGTAGTGTGTTAGTCCTATCACACAGAGCTATATTTTCTTCCCAGAAGCACCTATAGGACTTGTAGTGTGTTAGTCCCATCACACAGAGCTCCTATATTTTTGTTCCCAGAAGTACCTATAGGACTTGTAGTGTGTTAGTCCCATCACACAGAGCTATATTTTCTTCCCAGAAGAAGCACGTATAGGACTTGTACTGTGTTAGTGGCATCACACAGAGCTATATTTTCTTCCCCAGAAGCACGTATAGGACTTGTACTGTGTTAGTGGCATCACACACAGAGCTATATTTATTCCCAGAAGCACCCTATAGGACTTGTAGTGTGTAGTCCTATCACACAGAGCTATATTTTCTTATTTTCTTCCCAGAAGCACCTATAGGACTTGTAGTGTGTTAGTCCCATCACACAGAGCACCTATATTTTGTTCCCAGAAGCACCTATAGGACTTGTAGTGTGTTAGTCCCATCACACAGAGCTATATTTTCTTCCCAGAAGCACCTATAGGACTTGTCGTGTGTTAGTCCTATCACACAGAGCTAGGACTTGTAGTGTGTTAGTCCCATCACACAGAGCTCCTATATTTGTTCCCAGAAGCACCTATAGGACTTGTAGTGTGTTAGTCCCATCACACAGAGCTATATTTTCTTCCCAGAAGCACGTATAGGACTTGTACTGTGTTAGTGGCATCACACAGAGCTATATTTTCTTCCCAGAAGCACCTATAGGACTTGTAGTGTGTTAGTCCTATCACACAGAGCTATATTTTCTTCCCAGAGGCACCTATAGGACTTGTAGTGTGTTAGTCCTATCACACAGAGCTATATTTTCTTCCCAGAAGCACCTATAGGACTTGTAGTGTGTTAGTCCCATCACACAGAGCTCCTATATTTTGTTCCCAGAAGCACCTATAGGACTTGTAGTGTGTTAGTCCCATCACACAGAGCTATATTTTCTTCCCAGAAGCACCTATAGGACTTGTAGGGTGTTAGTCCCATCACACAGAGCTCCTATATTTTCTTCCCAGAAGCCCCCATAGGACTTGTAGTGTGTTAGTCCCATCACACAGAGTTCCTATATTTTCTTTGCAGAAGCACCCATAGGACTTGTAGTGTGTTAGTCCCATCACACAGAGCTCCTATATTTTCTTTGCAGAAGCACCCATAGGACTTCTAGTGTGTTAGTGGCATCACACAGAGCTCCTATATTTTCTTCTAAGCAGCACCCATAGGACTTCTAGTGTGTTAGTGGCATCACACAGAGCCCTATATTTTCTTTGCAGAAGCCCCATAGGACTTCTAGTGTGTTAGTGGCATCACACAGAGCTCCTATATTTTCTTCTCAGCAGCACCCACAGGACTTCTAGTGTGTTAGTGGCATCACACAGAGCTCCTATATTTTCTTCTCAGCAGCACCCACAGGACTTCTAGTGTGTTAGTGGCATCACACAGAGCTCCTATATTTTCTTTGCAGAAGCACCCCTAAGGACTTCTAGTGTGTTAGTGACATCACACAGAGCTCCTATATTTTCTTTGCAGAAGCACCCATAGGACTTATAGTGAGTTAGTGGCATCCCACAGAGCTCCTATATTTTCTTAGCAGAAGCACCATAGGACTTCTAGTGTGTTAGTGGCATCACACAGAGCTCCTATATTTTCTTCTCAGCAGCACCCACAGGACTTCTAGTGTGTTAGTGGCATCACACAGAGCTCCTATATTTTCTTTGCAGAAGCACCCATAGGACTTCTAGTGTGTTAGTGGCATCACACAGAGCTCCTATATTTTCTTTGCAGAAGCACCCATAGGACTTCTAGTGTGTTAGTGGCATCACACAGAGCTCCTATATTTTCTTCTCAGCAGCACCCACAGGACTTCTAGTGTGTTAGTGGCATCAAAGCTCCTATATTTTCTTCTCAGCAGCACCCACAGCTAGTGTGTTAGTGGCATCACACAGAGCTCCTATATTTTCTTTGCAGAAGCACCCATAGGACTTCTAGTGTGTTAGTGGCATCACACAGAGCTCCTATATTTTCTTCTCAGCAGCACCCACAGCTAGTGTGTTAGTGGCTCACACAGAGCTCCTATATTTTCTTTAATAGGCTAGTGTGTTAGTGGCATTCCTATATTTTCTTTGCAGAAGCACCTATAGGACTTCTAGTGTGTTAGTGGCATCACACAGAGATATTTTCTTCTCAGCAGCACCCACAGGACTTCTGTTAGTCCCATCACACAGAGCTCCTATATTTTTCTTCCCAGAAGCACCTATAGGCTTGTAGTGTGTTAGTCCCATCACACAGAGCTCCTATATTTTCTTCCCAGAAGCACCCATAGGACTTGTAGGAGTCCCATCACACAGAGCTATCAGCAGCACCCACAGGAAGTGTGTTAGGCATCACACAGAAATTTTCTTTCAGCAGCACCCACAGGACTTCTAGTGTGTTAGTGGCATGATTTTCTTCTCAGCAGCACCCATAGGACTTCTAGTGTGTTAGTGGCATCACACAGAGCTCCTAATTTTCTTTGCAGAAGCACCCATAGGACTTCTAGTGTGTTAGTGGCATCACACAGAGCTCCTATATTTTCTTTGCAGAAGCACCTAAAATATGGCATCACACAGCTCCTAAATTTTCATGACCCACAGGACTTCTAGTGTGTTAGTGGCATCACAAGAGCTATATGTTCTATCTAAGGGAATATCCACAAATTCAAAGCCAGAGTAGTTGCCAATTGTTACTCCAAGAAATTTGGTGAAGATTACGATAAAACATTCTCTCCCGTTGTAAAACACTCCACCATCAGATCGCTTCTTTGTGTTGCAGCGGCGGGAAGGGCATGCAAATGAAACACCTAGACGTTAAAACTGCTTTCCTATACAGGAGGAGACATTAAGGAAGACCTGGCTCACTACATGGAGCAACCATGTCCCAGTCTTGAAGCAAGGAGACAACCTTGTGTGTAAACTGCAGCGACTGCAACACGCGTAAGCAGAAGAGCATCTACGGTTTACCGGACCGAATGCCTCAGCTAACCTACGCTGCATGGCCTCCCTGATCCTGCAAAGCCTGCGGAAGGATCCTCGTGTTCTTCGGATCAAGGAGAGGGACCATTACTGGCTGGCCACTCTCCTTGATCCACGGTACAAGGGTAAGGTTGCGGACCTTATCTTGCCGTCGCAGAGGGAGCAGAGGATGAGACATCTCAGGGAGGCCTTGCAGAAAGGTCTGTGCAAACGCGTTCCCAGAAACTGGGAGGTTACAAACTCCTGGTCCTGGGCGACGAGTTGCTGAGGCTTCGGTCAGTAGCAGAAGGAGCGGTGGGGAAGGTGGACGTCTGACCGATGCGTTCAGACAATTTTTTAGTCCGCAGCCCCAAGGTATGATCGGTTCCAGCAACCATCGCCAGCGTCTGATATACATGGTGCAGGAATACCTTGGGGCAAGGTCAGACTTGGACACCTTTCCCACCGAAAATCCTCTGGCTTACTGGGTCCTGAGGATGGATCACTGGCCAGAGCTTGCACAGTATGCAATTGAGCTACTGGCCTGTCCTGCCTCCAGCGTTCTTTCCGAACGCACATTCAGTGCTGCTGGAGGATTTGTCACCGATCATAGGGTGCGCCTGTCCACCGACTCGGTTGATCGACTGACCTTCATCAAATTAATCAGTCTTGGATCACCACCAGCTACCAGGCACCTGAAGCGGATATAACGGAATAATTTATAATGTCACATCCCTTCAAGACTGCCTATGCTGATGCTGAGTGACTGTCCTGTTATGTTCACTGACTATCCTCTTCCTCCTCCTCAATGATCCATGCCACCACACCAGTGCCTAAGGCACAATTTTTCAGCCCTGTATAACAGGGGCGTGTAATTACAATTTTTTAAAAAAATGCTTCGCAACACGTGTGACTGCTGTGCTCCAAGTACAGTATCTGTGAGGGGTTGCAGTGTTGTGGCACCAGCACCAGTGCCTAAGGCACAATTTTTCAGCCCCTGTTTAACAGGGGGGGCGTGTAATTACAATTTTTTTTTAAAATGCTTCGCAACACGTGTGACTGCTGTGCTCCAAGTACAGTATCTGTGAGGGGTTGCAGTGTTGTGGCACCAGCACCAGTGCCTAAGGCACAATTTTTCAGCCCCTGTTTAACAGGGGCGTGTAATTACAATTTTTAGGCAATGCTTTGCAACAGGTCTCATTGCTGTGCTAAGAGTACAGTATCTGTGAGGGGTTGCAGTGTTGTGGCACCAGCACCAATGTCTAAGGCACAATTTTTCAGCCCCTGTTTAACAGGGGAGTGTAATTACAAATCTTGATCTAATAGTTCACAGCAGGCCCATTCCTGCGCCCACCAAGAGTAACTATGAGGGCCTACAGTCTTGTGGCAACACCGTCCACCACCACCGCCAAAGGCCCAATTTTTCTGCCCTGTTCATCAGGTGCTTGCAAATACAAATCTTGATCTAATAACTCACAGCAGGGCCCATTCCTGCGCCCACCAAGAGTAACTGTGAGAGCTTACAGTCTTGTGGCAACACCGTCCACCACCACCACCACCACCGCCAAAGGCCCAATTTTTCTGCCCTGTTCATCAGGTGCTTGCAATTACAAATCTTGCTCTAATAACTCACAGCAGGGCCCATTCCTGCGCCCACCAAGAGTAACTGTGAGAGCTTACAGTCTTGTGGCAACACCGTCCACCACCACCACCACCACCACCACCACCACCGCCAAAGGCCCAATTTTTCTGCACGGTTCAACAGGTGCATGCAAGTACAAATCTTGATCTATTAACTCACAGCAGGGCCCATTCCTGTGCCCACCAGTCTTGTGGCTACACCAACATCTAATAGGGCAAATTTCTGCAGAGTATATACGCCAGGCCCCTACTTTCAAACATCCAACTTACAAACGACTCCTACTTGCAAATGGAAAGAAAACAGGAAGTGAGAGGAAATCTACCCCTAGGAAGGGAAATTCTATCCTGTTAGATTTAATTTGGGAAAAAGGTATCTCCTCTCTACTGATACTTTATCACCAATCCTTGTTTCAATTAAAACCCCACTTTTCCAAAAACATTTGTCATTGGGACGGAAAGTGAGGTGACATGTTCTGAACAGATGTGCAAAGACAGCAAATGTTACAGGGGTGATAACCCCTCCCTATGTTCTCCAAAAAGCTTAAAAATAGATTTTTTTGGGATGGAGCTACACTTCATAATGTACCTGTTCAGATTCTACTTAAGAACAAACCTACAGTCCGTGTCTTGTTTGCACCACCTATATACTGCTGTTCAGAGTATATAGGGTTGTAGGTATAGGGTTTTATTTTGGGTGCGGGGTCCCCCTTAATATCCATACAAGACCCAAAGGGGCTGGGGTGGGGGGGGGGGGGGGTGATGGGGTAGCCATGCCATTTTTCTCAAGGATTTTCAGCCATATGGCGGCCAGGACAAGACATGACATTAAAGCCGCAAGTGGTTTTAAATGGCTTATTTTTTTCCTTTACAAATGTCATTTTGTGCAAGGACAGTTCTAAACACGGGAAACACATGCCACTTCACAGGCATACTTTAGACACCCCCAGGTACCATATTTAAGGAAAATTTCACTTTTTTTTTTTTTCACTTTATGCATCATTAAAATGACTGCTCCCGAAAAAACGTTAGTTTTTAAAAGTTCTTTTTGCATTGATATATGTCCCCTGGGGCAGGACCCGGGTCCCCAAACCTGTTTTATGACATTAACATGCATATTGGCCGTTGTAATTAGCACTTTTGATTTCGAACGTTCGCGTCCATTATAACGTATAGGGTTCGAAAATTCGCGCAAACTTTCGGTCCGTTCGAAGGTTCTGGTTCGAACCGAACCCGGGGGTGTTCGGCTCATCCCTACTAGGGAATAATATGCACCAACAATGGGGGAGAATACATAAGCAAAGAAGTGGCCTCATACCTGAAAAGACAAGGAATAGTACACCAGACAACCACACCATAAACTCCTGAACAAAACGGTGTAGCATAAAGGAAAAATTGCACTCTTATAGAAATGACCAGATGCATGTTGTCGGATGTCAACCTACCTCACAAGTACTGGGGAGAAGCAGTCATGACTGCAACCTGCCTACAGAACTGACTACCCTCAAGAGCCATTAAAAGTACTCCATTCAAAATGTGGCATGGATTCAAGTCTAGCATATGGCACATCAGAGTGTTTGGATGTAAAGCATATGCCTAGTTTCCAAGTGAAAAGTGATCTAAGCTGGAGAACAGAGCCATAGAGGGCATTCTAGTAGACTACAGTGAGCAAACAAAGGGTTACAAAATCCTACACCTAAAGACTGACAGAGTGACAATAAGCCATAGTGTTTATTTTGATGACAGTCCATTATCAGAAACACAGATCCCTGAAAGCTGTGACGTGAATATGCCAAACAAACCAGAAGAAAAGGTATATCAAAGCGAACCTGTGCAGGAGTCAGAACAAGAGGTGGAACTCACAATGCCTAAATCAAGTTCCCCACCAGATCCTGCTGAACTGCCTGCAATCGGAAGAGCCACCCACACTACAAAGGTGATACCACCCTGCAAATTGTCATACACTGTGAAAACACACAGCATACTTGAACCAATATCCTCGGAAGACATAGAAAAACTGCCAAATTGTGAAGCCAATTAATGGAGAAAAGCAGCAGAAGAAGAATTAAAGTCACTTCAAGAAAATAAAACCTGGACACTCACAGAGCTCCTTCCCAACCGCAAAACTATAAGAAGTATGTGGACTTTCAAAGTAAAGTCAGGCGCAGAAGGGAATATCCACAAATTCAAAGCCAGAGTAGTTGCCAAGGTTTACTCCAAGAAATTTGGTGAAGATTACGATAAAACATTCTCTCCCGTTGTAAAACACTCCACCATCAGATTGCTTCTTTGTGTTGCAGCCGGGAAGGGCATGCAAATGAAACACCTAGACGTTAAAACTGCTTTCCTATATGGAGACATTAAGGAAGACCTCTACATGGAGCAACCACCAGTCTTGAAGCAAGGAGACAACCCTGTGTATAAACTTCAGAAGAGCATCTACGGTCTTAAACAATCTGTAAGGATGTGGAATGAGAAAGTAAATCAAGTGTTTACCAGAGAGGGATTCTCAAGTAGTAAAGCAGACCCTTGTCTCTACTCCAGGACTCAAAAAGACAGTGTGATATACATCCTTATCTATGTTGAGGACATTATAACTTGTTTTGAACAAGAAGGGGATTATAATCTTCACAGTTCACAAGCTAAAAAGAAAAAAATGAAATCAAAGAGCTAGGGAACATAAGCTACTATCTGGGAATCCAAATAGAGAGAGACGAAGATGGAAGTTATCTTCTCAACCAATCTCCGAAAATGTCAGAAATCTTGGAACAATCCCATATGCAAGATGCAAAGGAAGTGAAAACTCCTATGGAACCAGGCTATCTAAAGGGCAATGAAGCAGAAAACTTGCTACCCAATAATGATATGTATCGCAGAGCAATCGGTAAACTGCTATATGTTGCCACTGTGACAAGACAAGACATAGCCGCAGCAGTGGGCATACTATTCAGGAACGTCTCAGCTCCCTGTCAATGTGATGGGGAACGCAGTAAAAAGAGTGATGCAGTATCTCAAAGGAAGGAATAGGAATAATTCAGATGAAGTTACAGTCCAATACAAAACTGGTCGGGTATGTGGATGCTGATTGGGCCGGGATCTATACGGACTGCAAATCCACAAGTGGATTCATCTTCCAGTATGGGGAAGGAACCATAAGTTGGTCTAGTCGAAAGCAAGCAACTGTGGCTCTATCTTCAACTGACGTACATTGCAGTAGCACATGTGTGTCAAGATTTGTCAAGATGGATTTGTCAACTTTTTGTGGATATTGTGATAGACATGTCAAAACCAATTCCCATTTTTGAAGACAACCAGGGATGCATAAAGCTTACAGAATCAGAAAGGGTCAAACCTAGAACCAAACACATTGACGTCAAGTATCACCTACTGAGGGATAATTAAGAGCAAGGTGTTATTGACATTCAATACTGCCTGTCAATGGAGATGACTGCCGATACACTCACTAAGACTTTATTGAAGGAACGTCATAGTTATATCCAGAAGAATCTGAATGTAATTAAACAAAGCCCTTGCTGTTGAGAAGGGGTGTTCGAAAGAACAACAGCATGGTTGCTAATAAACTGAAAATACTGTATGCATTATACTTATCTATTCAGTAGGTGGCGCTGTAGTATTATATTGTTATAATGTGTATTGTATGATATGACAGGATTTACCTTCTAAGTTCAGTGCACTTGTTTGTATTTAGTTCCTGTTTCATGTTTCTCATGCTGTAAGACATGCATTGCTAATCCTCTATAAAAGCAAAGCTATTGCTGCAAACAAGAAGCTTCCAGTGCACGATTTCAATACTCTGCACAACAGGATCCACTTTATTTCAGCACCCAAATGTAACTTTTATCACAGATTCAAGTCATTCAGTTTGCTCGGTTTGCACAAAATGCTGTATTTACAGACAAGAAGCTATTTGGTGTGAAGTTGCTAACTGCCCAGCATGAACGCTTATATACAGCAATCATTTCACTTACATAACATACACATTTATATAGTAATATCACTCTCTCCCTCCTTTCTAGTCAATCTGCTGTGCCACATTCTACCAGGGATTTGTACAATGCTTTTACTCTAATTCAGTCTGAACCATATTTTAATTAAGTTCCAGAAATTAATATTGTGTGATTATCTTTGCTCAGGAGAGGCATAGCTATGCTGTTAGCCTTCCACAAATGTCTTCTGCCCTCAGGCTGGTCGTACACCACATAGAGGTGCTGAAATCGCTGTACGTGACGGCAGTACCTGAATGCTTTGTTCCTTCCAAGTTTTTGCACATAAGCAATCTGGCAAATACATTTTTTTCGGCTTATTTTACACTTTAGGTTGGGGACCCCTAACCAATCCCTTATAAGCTGGAAAGGAACCTGTAGGGGCGTATACACAAAAGTTTTTCCTTCTGTTGCATTCGACAAACAATATTGCACAAGTGAAACTGTGGTAAAAGAAAAAACTGCACTGGAAAAAAATAATCTAACAAAAAAGCTGCAACACAACGTGGGATACACACAAATGCAAATATAGAAAGAAATATAGCTGCACTCTATACCATACACCCTTATGCCCTGTACACACGGTCGGACATTCTGACCACAAAATCTGTTGTGGTCGAAACTTGTGTTGCACACACACGGTCGGACAAAGTTGTCGGAAAATCCAATCGTTCAGAACGAAGTGACGTACAAAACGTATGACGGGACTACGTAGAGGCCAGTAGCCAATAGCTTTAGTCTCTAAATGTCTTCTGAGCATGCGTGGCACTTTGTGCGTCGGAATTCTCTACACACGATCGGAAAAAGTCTGATCGGATTTTGTTGTCGTAAAATTTTAGATCCTGCTCTCAAATTTTTTCCGTTGGAAATTCTGATGGAAAAAGCCAGCTAGAGCCCACACACTATCGGATTTTCCGACAACATAATCCGATCAGACTCTTTCCATCGGAATATCCGACCGTGTGTACAGGGCATTAGACTTAATAATACAAAATGACTAAATAACCTGTAAGAAATGTTATTTTCAAATATTATTTTAAAGAAATCAGAGAATTTTGTGGATATTAAGTGATGAAAAAAAAAATATATGAAAATGGAAAAAAGGAAGTCCAATAAAGATCAAACAAATATTCAATAAACAGTCTCTATCAAGTTGTTGTAGATATCAGCTTGTGATCGATTCCAAAAAATGTGACTTTTCTTGCAAACAAAATTGTGACTTTTCCTTGTAAACCCACCACAGTGTAAGTTGTGCTCTTACCTGCTAACAGGCAAGTAATTCCTGTGGCTAACACCCAACCAGAGCCTTTTGCTCAATGGAATTCCAGTCTCGATCTGATCGCCATGTCTAGGGGGATAACCCAGATCAAAAGACAGAAGACCCAAACCTCGGATGCAAGCTTGTTGTTCAATATGCGTGGCTCGGAAGGAAAGATCAATGGACAGCCATAGGTAAAACCTGCTGGGTATTTATTTATACATTTAAAAGTACAAGACGCCAAAAGCGTAAAAACAGCATAGATAAAAAGTTATCTGCGGGGGGCCAGCTGGCTACAGTACACAGGCCTGTGCTAACAAACAACGGCATGTAGCGCGCAGTGGTGTCAGTACGTTGCTCCCTCCGACGCATTTCGTCACAGGTTTGACGTCGTCATGGGGCACAGGTGGCGTACTGACGCACCGCTTATATGGACAAAACCAAGCCTCCCTCTGAATCGTAGGTGGCTGGCAAGAAGGTGCCATATTGGATGAGGGAAACCCCGTGAGGAATGCCAGAAGTAATCTGCACACTAAACATAGATGACTCTATTCGGTAGTGCGCAAGTAACAATTCATCACCCAAATGACCAGATTGTCACCTTCGAACACAACCGCCGTATCAAAGCAACCAAGGAACAATATAATTCTAAAATAGAAAACCGTGTTACGAATAATAAAAATCTACGCATGCAGGGCCAATCACAAGCCCACTGCGGAATTCTCTACACACGATAGAACACCCAATGAGCGGGCTAACAATGGTTGTACGATTTTTAACTAAATGTGATATATAATCCGCTGGTAGACCTATGTACCACTAATATAGTGGTCAAAGGCATATAGGTTCAAATAAACTGACAGGCCGACATCCATAGTCAGCCTGTGCAGCAAATGAACGTAATCCATGTAGACATATGGCAACAATTGGAAACCATAATTCATAGACATAATCGACTGATATCTACAAGACGCACAACCCAAAGGACATAAGCCATAAATTCGGCTGAAAAAATTGGGGAATCTTAACGTCACCTCGGGATATTTTACATCGACGGAGCAATTGCACCATGTCTGCTGTAGGAACCTCAGCGAAAATGGTGTAAGGCCTATACAGAGGGGGGGGAAATGAATTTAAGGCCCCCAAAACGTCATTCTAGAAACTATTCAGGCTGGAGTCCACACTCTATCTTTACCCTCCCTTTACGCAGAATTTTGTAAATTGATACATGCTTATACTTATAATAGTAGAAATCACTAACATTGGTGCTGGGGAGGCCACAATCTCAAGAAAGGGGGCCCCAAATTGTGCCCCCCTTTAATCATGAGATTGTAGGCCACACCCACCCCACAATTCCATTACCTAACCACCAAAAATATAATAAAGATAACAATAAATTATGGCAAATAATGGCCGCAGCATTTTTATTGGATTAAAGCATTTATCAAAATTTACTAAATTTTAACTTTATTATTACAGAGTTGATCATGGACCATGCTTTTAGTGGACTTGGAATGCCACATTTACCCTCCCTTTACGCAGAATTTTGTAACTGATCATTTTAAATATTGATCACTGCATTTGACCACCTCTTACAGCAAAAATGAAATCTAATGTGGCAATTGTGGGTTCTTCCCAAAAACAAACCAATAGGTTGATTGGTGTTTCACCAAGATGGCTCCAAAGTGACCTTGGTAGGAACATTTTATTGTTAGCTCCTTCAGAGTTATGCCGCGTACACACGATCGCACATTCCGACAACAAAATCCATGTTTTTTTTTTTCCGACGGATGTTGGCTCAAACTTGTCTTGCATACACACGGTCACACAAATCTTGTGGGAAATTCCGATCGCCAAGAACGCGGTGACGTACAACGCGTACGACGAGCCCAGAAAAATGAAGTTCGATAGCCAGTGCGGCTCTTCTGCTTGATTCAGAGCATGCGTGGAACTTTGTGCGTTGGAATTGTGTACACATGATCGGAATTTCCGACAACTGATTTTGTTGTCGGAAAATTTCCAACAAAAAGCTCACATCGAACATTTGTTGTCGGAAAATCCGACCGTGTGTTAGGCACGCATTAGGCATAGATGTGAATTGGCAAGTTAGTTCTTATTCCTGAGAGACCAGTGCTAGTAGTAGTTTTTTTTAGAGTGTGGTTTTTAGTACAGAGAATTAGCGACACCACAAATGCCCTTAGCTTGCTACTAGAATCTACAACACTTGCACTAAACCCCAAAATGGTACCTAAAGCTGAACTCCAGGCAAACAGCTAAATGTACATATAAAATACATATATATATATATATATATATATATATATATATATATATATATATATATATATATATATATGATTGATTTTACCTGTTGAAGGATTTGGATTCCTCCCCATCCAGTCCTGGAAATTTTTCTTTTATATTATTATTATTATTATACAGGATTTATATAGCGCCAACAGTTTGTGCAGTGCTTTACAACATAAGTACAGTCAGTACAGTTACAATACAATTCAATACAGGAGGAATCAGAGGGCCCTGCTCGTTAGAGCTTACAATCTAGAAGGGAGGGTCAAGTGAAAAAAAAGGTAATAACTGTTGAGGATGAACTGATGGAGAAAATGAAAATGCAGTTGTTAGGTGTGGGTAGGATAGGCTACTCTGAAGAGGAGGATTTTCAGGGATCATCTAAAAGCTAATAGAGTAGGAGATAATGGAACAGGTTTGGGTAAGGAGTTCCATAGGATTGGAGAGGCTCTGGAAAAGTCCTGGAGGCAAGCAAAGGAGGAGGTGACGAGAAGCTAGAGAGCAGGAGGTCTTGAGAGGAACGAAGAGAACGATTAGGTTGATATTTTGAGACTAGGCTAGTGATGTATATATAGTATCTCACAAAAGTGAGTACACCACTCACATTTTTGTAAATATTTATTATATCTTTTCATGTGACAACACTGAAGAAATTACACTTTGATACAATGTAAAGTAGTGAGTTTACAACTTTTATAACAGTGTACATTTGCTGTCCCCTCAAAATAACGCAACACACAGCCATTAACGTATAAACCGCTGGCAACAAAATGGAGTACACCCCTAAGTGAAAATGTCCAAATTGGGCCCAATTAGCCACTTATCCTCCCCAGTGTCATGTGACTTGTTAGTGTTACAAGGTCTCAGGTGTGAGCAGGTGTGTTAAATTTGGTGTTATCGCTCTCACTCTCTCATACTGGTCACTGGAAGTTCAACATGGCACCTCTCTGTGGATCTGAAAAAATAATTGTTGCTCTACATAAAGAGGGCCTAGGCTATAAGAAGAGTGCAAAGACCCTAAAACTGAGCTGCACACGGTGGTCAAGACCACACATTGGTTTAACAGGACAGGTTCCACTCAGAACAGGCCTCACCATGGTCGACCAAAGAAGTTGAGTGCACGTGCTCAGCGTCATATCCAGAGGATATCTTTGGTAAATAGACATATGAGTGCTGCCAGCATTGCTGCAGAGGTTGAAGGGGTGGGGGGGGGGGGGGGTCAGCCTGTCAGTGCTCAGACCATACGCCGCACACTGAATCAAATTGGTCTGCATGGCTGTCGTCTCAGAAGGAAGCCTCTTCTAAAGATGATGCACAGGAAAGCCTGCAAACACTTTGCTGAAGACAAGCAAACTAAGGACATGGATTACTGGAACCATGTCCTGTGGTCTGATGACCAAGATAAACTTATTTGGTTCAAATGGTGTCAAGCGTGTGTGACGGCAACCAGGTGAGGAGTACAAAGACCAGTGTGTCTTGCCTACAGTCAAGCATGGTGGTGGGAGTGTCATGGTCTAGGGATGCATGAGTGCTGCCGAGACTGGGAAGCTACAGTTCATTGAGGGAACCATGAATGCCAACATGTACTGTGACATACTGAAGCAGAGCACGATCCCCTCCTTTCGGAGACTGGGCCGCAGTATTCCAACATGATAACGACCCCAAACACAACTCCAAGACGACCACTGCCTTGCTAAAGAAGCTGAGGGTAAAGGTGATGGACTGGCCATGCATGTCTCCAGACCTAAACCCTATTGAGCATCTGTGGGGCATCCTCAAACGGAAAGTGGAGGAGCGCAAGGTCTCTAACATCCACCAGCTCTGTGATGTCGTCATGGAGGAGTGGAAGAGGACTCCAGTGGCAACCTGTAAAGCTCTGGTGAACTCTATGCCTAGGAGGGTTAAGGCAGTGCTGGAAAATAATGGTGGCCACACAAAATATTGACACTTTGGGCCCAATTTGGAAATTTTCACTTAGGGGTGTACTCACTTTTGTTGCCAACGGTTTAGACATTAATGGCTGTGTGTTGAGTTATTATGAGGGGACAGCAAATCTACACTGTTATACAAGCTGTACACTCACTACTTTACATTGTAGCAAAGTGTTATTTCTTCAGTGTTGTGACATGAAAATGTATAATAAAATATTTACAAAATTTGAGGGGTGTACTCACTTTTTTCAGATACTGCGAATATATATATATATATATATATATATATATATATATATATATATATATATATATATATATATATATATCATGGGGCATATACACAGTGGCACCTCAGCTCACCAGCACCTTTACCATGCTCAAGTGGTAATAATGGGCCCTAATACCTTCTCCCAATACTCACAGCTCTGGGCAGAAAAGTAATAGCATGGACATTCGGCCATGAGCACTAAAAATCCAGAATTGGATCATTTGTGAATGATTCCAAATATGGGCTGTGTAATATTTTGGCAATATATGTATGACAGACTTTCAGTATATCAGCTACTTGTTGTAGAATTTCTTTTTTTATTTCCAAATCTTTCCCTTAAAGAAAGAAACATTCTAAAAAGGTTATACATTTTTTTTTTCAAAAAGCAATGCTAATCTCTTATTTGGAGATTTGGGTTTCTTTGCACCCTTTAATTTAGACAATGCTTGAATGGATTTCCTGCAACCAAGTGGTAAGTGGTAGTAACATGTTTGCAAAATAAACACATTTGTGCTCCCCTTCGTTTTCTTTGAAGATGCATGTTGAAATTAATCAGCCTGTACTCCAACTTGGACCGGTTTCCACATATAAAGTAGGCCCTGAGGAAGTTATTCTTTATGGAGAAAATCCCTTCACTAAATTGTATCCTGTTGCCTTCCAACTAATAACACCAAGTTAAGTACTAGCGCAGGCCTCCCACTGAATGGGAACAGGCTGGTTTATGCGGAGTGTAAAGCCATTATAAATGAATCAAGGGCAGGTTTAGCAGTAAAAGACATTTTGTTTTGTTTTTTTTTGTTTTTTCCCCCTGATGTGTTTTATTAAATAAACCCAAATAACATTTGAGGTGAGGGCTAACATTTCAACCTCTTGAGTAAGTTGCCAGGCCTGCAATGGTTTCTGGGAGGTAATTGGAGTGTGTCTACTGCTGTGCTTTTAATTAACTTTCTGCCAAACACCTGGCTTAAAATAGAACTTTAGCGTGCCTTTAAATGAATCAATAGAAATATCTGTATTCTAGAAAGTTTAATAATCAGCAGATAAAGATATTCCAAACACCTGGTGCTAGCACTTCAATCATCACGGCACCATGGTTGTTATGGTGTCAGGATGATTGAAGCACATTATTTTATATTATTACATTGTAATATAAAATGAAATCATTCAACTCACCATAATGCAGAATCAGTGGAAGCCCTGAGCGTGTCACTAGCCACGTCGCCTGCCACCAGATGCCATCAGGTGTCCCCAGCGGAGTCCGTCCTTACATCAGGTGCCCCCAGCGGAGTCCCTCCTTACATGCAGCCTGTGACCCATAAAATGCAGCCTGTGTCACACAAAATGCAGCCTGTGTCACACCAAATGCAGCCTATGTCCCAACAAATGCAGCCTGTGTCCCACCAAATGCAGCCTGTGTCCCACCAAATGCAGCCTGTGTCTCACCAAATGCAGCCTGTGTCCACCAAATGCAGCCTGTGTCCACCAAATGCAGCCTGTGTCCCACCAAATGCAGCCTGTATCCACCAAGTGCAGCATGTGTCCCACCAATAGCAGCCTGTGTATTAAAATAAAAAAAATGAAATAAAGTAAAATTAACAATAACATATTTTTTTTTTAAAGCGCCCCTGTCCCCGCGTGCTTGCATGCAGAAGCGAACGCATACGTAAGTCCCGCCCACATATGAAAACGGTGTTCAAACCACACATGTGAGGTATCGCTGCAAACGTTAGAGAAAGAGAAATCATTTTGGCCCTAGACCTCCTCTGTAACTCAAAACATGTCACCAGTAAAAAAAAATTTAAAGCGTCGCCTATGGGGATTTTTAGATATCTATTTACTCGGCGTAACTTCATCTTTCACATTATGCAAAAACATTGGCCTAACTTTACTGTTTATTTTTTTTTAAAGCACAAAATTGTTTCCCAAAAAAAACACGTTCGAAAAATTGCTGCGCAAATACCGTGGGAGATAAAAAGTTGCCTCAACCGCCATTGTATTTTCTAGGGTCTTTGCTAAAAAAAACATATATAATGTTTTGGGGTTCTATGTAATTTTCTAGCAAATAAATTATGATTTTTACATGTAGGAGAGAAATGTCAGAATTGGCCTGGGTGCTCCAGAATGCCTAAAGGTGCTCCCTGCATGTTGGGCCTCTGTATGTGGCCACGCTGTGTAAAAGTCTCACACATGTGGTATCGCCATACTCGGGGGTAATAGCAGAATGTGTTTTGGGGTGTAATTTGTGGTATGCATATCCTGTGTGTGAGAAATAACCTGCTAATATGACAATTTTGAGAAAAAAAAAAAGAATGAAAAAATCTTGATTTTGCAAAGAATTGTGGGAAAAAATGACAACTTCAAAAAACTCACCATGCCTCTTACTAAATACATTGGAATGTCTCCCTTCCAAAAAGGGGTCATTTGGAGGGTATTTGTACTTTTCTGGCATGTTAGGGTCTCAAGAAATGAAACAGGCCGTCAGTACTTCAGGTGTGATCAATTTTCAGATATTGGTACCATAGCTTGTGGACTCTATAACTTTCACAAAGACCAAATAATATACACCAATTTGTACTTATTTTTACCAGAGATATGTAGCAGTATAATTTTGGCCAAAATTTATGAAGAAAAATTACTAATTTGCTAAATTTTATAACAGAAACGAAGAAAAATTCATTTTTTTTACAGAATTTTCGGTCTTTTTTCTTTTATAGCGCAAAAAATTAAAAACCCAGCGGTGATTAAATACCACCAAAAGAAAGCTCTATTTGTGTGAAATTTTTTTTTTATATAGGTACAGTGTTGCATGTCATTCAAAATGTGAGAGCACCGAAAGCTGAAAATTGGTCTTGTTAGGAAGGGGTTTTAAGTGCCCAGTGGTCAAGTGGTTAATTATACTTTAAGTATAACACAACAAACTCAACAAGCATTTTTTTTGTTATTAAAAGAAATATAATACTTCAGGGCTCATTGTCATATAGAGCCCCGCCCCTTGGCCGGGGAACTTTGATTGACAGATCACCCATCACTGGGATTGGGCGAGTGATCTGTCTATCAAAGTCCCAGGACCAGGAGGAGGGGCTGTACCTGACAGCGACCGGTGGGGAACACAGCAATTGAAATGAAAACTGTTATCGCTGTGTTCCCTGCGCTGCGCTCTGATCACCTGGGCGGCTCTCTCTTCCCCTCCGCAATCGCTGGGAGAAGGACACCCACCGCCATATAGCTCGCCAGCCCTCAAAATCTACTCGCAAAATGCGAGCAGGCGAGTGGATTTTTTGAGGGCTGTAATACTTTATTAGTTGTCAATTCTTTAAAAGACAGTAGACATGGGAGCCGTCAAAAAATGTGTTTTGTTTCGTTCTGTTCCGTTTCGTATAAAAAAAAATTGTAATTCGTAATTCGTGTACGAAATTTAATTCGGATTCGTACGAAATATGAATTTCGTATGAATCGTTACGAATCGTTAATTTGGATAACGAATAACGACACTCTACGAATAATAACGAATTATCCGAAAACTTATTAATGTTACATAACACAAGTCTATTGTCTATTGTTCACCAATCACTCAGAGGAAGTACGAAATTTTGTTTACGAATACGTACGAATCGTTACGAATCGTTAATTTGGATAACGAATAACGACACTACGAATAATAACGAATTATCCGAAAACGTATTAATGTTACATAACACAAGTCTATTGTCTATTGTTCACCAATCACTCAGAGGAAGTACGAAATTTTGTTTACGAATATGTACGAATCGTTAATTTGGATAACGAATAACGACACTCTACGAATAATAACGAATTATTCGAAAACATATTAACGTTACATAACACAAGTCTATTGTCTATTGTTCACCAATCACTCAGAGGAAGTACGAAATACGAAATTTCGTTTACGAATACGTACGAATCGTTACGAATCGTTAATGATCGCTATAATTTCTTTCATATTAGTTGAAATTAGTTATTTGGTAGTTTGGATTCGGATAATTTGGATCCGAAATTCGTAAACGAAATTTCGTATTTCGTACAGAATTCGTATTCGTAAAAATTCGTAATTCGGATTCGTACGGAAGTACGAATTTAGAAAAATTTGTACGAATTTCCGATTCGTACGAAACTAATCGCACATGTCTAAAAGACAGTAGACCTACCATCCGGGTACATACATGAAAAATAATGACACATAGTTCAACCATTATCTCACCAGCTTTTAATAATGTTTTATGTGCTTCAGGGCATCAAAGTGTGTTTGCACCCAGTCGCCACACTCCACCCCTGTTACTTAGCAATTTTTCAATCTTCAGGCCCATCATGCGACCCACTGGATCCTCTTTGATACCCTGCCAGGAGCTCCTTGTTGGTGCAGAAAGCAGCGCTGATATCACCACATCTGCGCAGCTCTCTGCATTCTTGCACAGAGAATGAGGGGAACTATTGTGATGCCCCTCAGGCAGACCCAAAACATCCTGCTTTCACAGTAGAGACTTTGCCACTGGGTGTCATTTAACCCTGAAGACTGAGGACATCTTGTGATGAATGAAAGGTACTGTGAGGGGCAGCTCTAGAATGAGGGTTAGTATTGAAGCTTAAGATGCTTTTTTGATTCTAAGAACCGGATGTGGCTTCATTAGCAGTGTTGGTCGCAAAACCCACAGCATAGCTGAGCAGGAAAGCAGCTGATGGATAGTATAGAGCGCAGTGATATGTCCTTATGTACCACAGATCACATGACAAAGCACAAGGGACACATTGGGAAATGGCATTGTACTATATATTCCGGTGGGCAGAGCTAACTGTAAAGCTGTGGCTGAAAGGGAAAAGGTGAGATGTCTTCTTTTGATTTCCTTGTTTCTATAATGAATAGTCAGTGGTTAAAACAATGCATTTGTTTTCCCAAAGTTGCCCTATGGACATTAGGGCACTTATACACATCCACCACAATTGTGTCCAGTAACAATAGTCTTACATTTGGCAGCATGCTTGAGGAATGCTTCTCAAGGCAGTACCCATGGGGCTGATATCTTGTGACCTATCAGAAGGGGTGTTGTTGCAAGTAGAATGGTGCACAAGATGAGCCACTCCAGATAGCAGGCCGAATCACAAATGTCCTTCTCCAATGCTAAATAGTCTCCAGAGGTGCTCACAACACTATTCCTAATTTTTTCCTATTCTTTGGAAACCTTTCCCTGAGCTAAGCCTATTTTTTCCCTAACCAGCGAGTGTCTGTCCCTCTCTACAAACCCCCCACACTGTGGGCCTGCCAAAATGACCCAGCAGGGCCTATATATAGCCTCTATGGGTCTAAGATGGCTGCTCAAATCTCTGGCTAATCCTGTGTCTTACCAGGTACAATGCTGAAGACAAGTCAGTCTGCAAGATGTCTGTAAGTCCACAGGTAACCAGGGATCGTATGATTGCTAAATTTACATCTGCCAGCTAATGCGTAAGTTTGTGATCACCAGATCACCGCCAATTCTGCCATCTACTCAAGTGGTTATTCTGCTCATGTGTGCCATCCCCCTATATGCCATCAAGCTCTGCTGTAAAGAGTAACTGGTGTAACTGATTGGCTTTAGTCAGGTGGGGGCTCTGTCCAAAACCTACACATCTGCAGCTGCATCACTGCTGCCATGATTCAGCCTAAGTTAGGGTACAGCACAATATAACAGCTTCCGTTGGAGAATCGGCAATCATCGCACAGAGATTTTCCAACAATCTGTATTGCTTACAGAGCTAAAGTACCGTAAATAAAAGTCACAGCTGTGTCCTCCAATGCGTGAAGCCTGCTTTTTGATTGCATTGGTAATAACACATGATAGTTTAGAGAACTACAAGAGCAAAGACTTGCCAAAAGAGGCCCGTAGACTCCTCCTACAGTAATGGAAGACAGATAGGGTCCCCACTCACAGAGAATGGGTACTTAGCATGGGCGATACTCTCAAGCTTGAAAAAGCCATTTTTCAGCATCGGGGATGCCTGGGCAAATTTGATAAGCTCTAGGGGGGATTGACTAGCAGTTCCGGGTCTTGCACAGGTTTATGTAGTAATTAAAAGAATTTTGGGTTGACTTTATTGTGCACAAAACCCCCACCCCCGTATGACTGTATGTTGGAAAGTCGTCAGTCTCTTGTTATTACACCTTTTCTCAGCATATGTACATTCTGTAACTCTGCATCTTTAATGTGATTGTGCTTTAAGAGTATTTACCATTCTTTGGATGTACCATATTATGTATGGGTAATGGGAACAATGGAACCACATTACTGACTTATATACTGGTTGTGCTTGTTGTGTTTATTGGTTAAAATTCAACAAACTTAATTGCTGATTTAAAAAAATGTGTGCATAGAAAAGGCATGACTAGGGCAGCCAGATAACTTACTACCCATAAACAAAACATGTACCAGCATAAAATACTAACAATAAAGACCATGACACCTGCTTGGATGAAAATGGCCTTGACGGCCCTTTATTAAACAAAACAAACTATAAACTCTATTTCACAAAATTTAACCATTTAAACTATTTTTAAATCTCCAGTTCTCATCCAAGCTAATGGTTGCTGGTCCCTGACGACCCCATTAACTTAATGAGCCTGCAGCCCCTTTTATATAGCATCTGCCCCAGCCGCAAACTTGCCTCGGGGACTCGCTACTGACCGCAGACCCCCAAAACTTAATAACCATCAGGCCGGACTAACACGAGCACAATGGTAAGGACTCCATAACTGTGATGGGTCCCACATTTTTAAACCGCTCCCTTCTGTTTTTTTTTTTTTTTACTACTCTATAACCTCAATGTCGCCAAGGACCCAACCGTACCTCATTCTTTTGCCGTCCATCCTCTGCTCACCTCTCTCAGGGCGGGCGGGCGGGAACGTGCTTCCACCTTGCTGACCAGACTGCATGTGACTACCTTATCTGCTAATTGCCACGAGGCAACTACTCCTCCCCCCTGCCCCCCACCAACCAATCTGGTAAGTGCAGAAACATCTTTTTACCCCCTCCTCTAATTAACCAGTTGTTCACTCCGTTACTTGCACCCTGTCATGTTTTGTACTTCGCCTCCATTACACTGCTGCTCCGTACATGTCTTGACTAGGGCAGCCAGATAACTTACTACCCATAAACAAAACATGTACCAGCATAAAATACTAACAATAAAGACCATGACACCTGCTTGGATGAAAATGGCCTTGATGGCCCTTTATTAAACAAAACAAACTATAAACTCTATTTCACAAAATTTAACCATTTAAACTATTTTTAAATCTCCAGTTCTCATCCAAGCTAATGGTTGCTGGTCCCTGACGACCCCATTAACTTAATGAGCCTGCAGCCCCTTTTATATAGCATCTGCCCCAGCCGCAAACTTGCCTCGGGGACTCGCTACTGACCGCAGACCCCCAAAACTTAATAACCATCAGGCCGGACTAACACCAGCACAATGGTAAGGACTCCATAACTGTGATGGGTCCCACATTTTTAAACCTTAAAGTCGCCAAGGACCCAACGCCACCGCGGCACAAGTGGGAAGCCTCACACTTGTGCCCGCAGCCACGCCAACAGTGCCCTCCGTATGCCCTCCTCCAAACCCAGGGCCCAAAGATCGATACCCACAGGGTTCAGGTGTACTCCATCCCCCCTCAAGAACATCCAGGTATCACTTTCTAATTCCCAATGACGCACCACCACTCCCCCATTACGGGCAATGAATCTCCCCACCTCCTTGTTCACCTTAATTCTGGTTTTGTTGAGGCTTTCCCAAGACCGAGCCCCTCTCCAAGTCATGCGGGTCACTATGTTGGACCATACTACAGTCATGTCCGGGAAGGCCTTCTTGAGCCTGAGAAAGTCCCACTGAACATCTTTTATAAGCTGTCGCATGGGCCGAACCACCAAATCATTTCCCCCCACGTGCAGGACTAAAATATCAGGGGCCCTGTCCAATCTGGCGAAATGGTGGACCTCTGGTACCACCTGATGCCATCTCATGCCCGGGATGCCGATCCATCTGACAGTCCCCTCTTCCCTAGGAATCCTAAGCTGCCTCCCGTCTGGCCTGACATCCGCCCTCCGAGCCCCCCAAAAAACAAAAGAATGTCCCAAAATCCAGATGAGACATCTCGGGGGACATGAAACAAAAAACATAACCGAAATCATCCCAGTCACATCCTGCAATCAAACAACAAAAATCCTTTACCATGTGTTATAGCGTCCTATCGCAGCAAATGTGGACGAACATACAGTTGGTATCTATTCGATTCCCACCTGCCAATTTTCTTTATCACTGCCGTGGGGAGTCCCCACCTGGCTGCTTCTGTAGCTGCCCCAATTCTAAATGAGTGTGCCGCATATTCCCCCGGTGCAACTCCCCCCCTTTGTAAGCACTTCCTAAAAACTGCAGTGAATTGGAACCTAGATAAGTACGAACCATCCTGGTGCATGAACAATGCATCCCCCCCTGGCGGTCTCACCGCCATGAAATTTTGCATCGCCTCCACCGGGCAAGCTAGAACATCCGGACCCTTAAACAATTCTATCTTGACCCCCTTACCCTGTTGGTCAGTCTTGGAACGCACAATCCATATCTGCAACGACCCTTCCCCCTTTTGTATGTCCCCCAGCCGCAAACCTCCTGCCATCTTTTTAGAGGGGGACACCAATTCGCTTATCCTAAACGCCCCGAAAAAGGCTAACACAAAGGCAGCCCGGAATAATGCCTGTTCAAAGACAGACGAACACACATTGCTCAATTCCTTTAAAATGTTCTCCAACACCGCGAAAGAAACTGGGCGTCTGGAGTCCTGTTTATGAGAACCCTTCCTATAGCCTCTTAGCGCTCTACGCACCAAGAAGCTCTTCGTGAAATCCTTGTAACCCTTTAGCTGAAACCAAAAAGCCAGTGCCGCCATCTTGTGGCCTATCGCCGACCCTGACACTCCCCTTGCATAATTACCACAAATAAAGCACATAACCCACGTTTGTGCCTCCTCAGACTCTTCTGACCCTCCTACCTCGTCCAACAGAGCCCGCCATTCCTGCCACACTTTATGGTAAGCCTTCCAGGTTCCAGCGCTGAGCGACTGTTGAATCAGTCCCGCGGCGATTCCAACGCAATTTCCCATAAGTCTGGAGGACATGTCTCCCCCGTCCGCCGTGCCTCCGGTGCCAGCTTGCGAAACTCTTCCCACTGGAAACGAGACAAAGCATCCGCAAGCTTATTGTCCACTCCAGGGATATGAACAGCATAGATAAAAGCGTTTATACGCAAACAACTAAGCACCAGGTGGCGCAATAACCTAACTACTGGCGGAGAAGAAGTCGAAATGTTATTGATCGCCCAGACTACCCCTAGGTTGTCACAATTGAAACGCACCTTTTTATCTCGCAAATCTTCTCCCCACAACTCCACTGCTAACACTATCGGAAAGAGCTCTAACAAAACTAAATTCCGCAGCAAACCTGCCTGCTCCCAACTCTCAGGCCACGGCCCCGCACTCCATTTGCCCTGACAGTAAGCCCCATAGCCCGCTGAACCTGCTGCATCCGTGAACAGAACCAAGTCTGCATTGCTGACTGGGCCCTCCTGCCACATAGAACGACCATTAAACGATTCCAAAAACGCATCCCAAATTCGTAAATCCGCCTGGAGCTCCCTAGACAAACAAATAAAATGATTGGGAATCTGCACCCCTGTGTGGCAGCCGCCAGGCGCCGACAAAATATGCGACCCATAGGGATGATCCTGCAGGCAAAATTTAGCTTTCCTAGTAACGATTGAACCTCTCGCAAACGTAGCTTCCTCTTCCTACTCGCTGTACTCACCTCTTCCCGCAGGGCCACCAACTTGTCCTCCGGTAATCTGCATTCCATGGCCACGGAATCTATGGTTATACCCAGGAAAACCAACTCTGATTTTGGCCCTTCTGTCTTATCCGCCGCCAACGGAATCCCAAATCTTTCTGCTAAGTGCTGGATCGTGCCTAACAATATTCCGCAACATCGAGAATCTGGTGGGCCTACGCACAGGAAATCATCCAAATAATGGATGACCGAATTGATCCCCGCAACTTCCCTAACTGTACATTCAAAAAATGAGCTAAACGTCTCGAATAGTGCACAAGAATTTGAACAACCCATAGGTAGGCAACGATCTACGAAGTAAGATCCTTGCCAGCAACATCCCAACAAGTGGACGCTCTGGGGGTGCACCGGCAATAACCTAAAGGCCGACTCAACATCAGTCTTTGCCATAAGGGAACCCTTGTCGTATTTTTTAACCCAAGAGACGGCCACGTCAAAAGATGTATAGGTAACCGCACAAGCCTGCGGGTCAATACCATCATTGACTGAACCGCCCTTAGGGTACGACAGATGATGAATCATCCTGAATTGACCCGGATCCTTCTTGGGCACCACTCCCAACGGGGAAACTATCAGCCCAGGTAACGGTGGGTCAGGAAAGGGGCCCGCCATCCGGCCCAGCGCCACTTCCTTAAACAATTTTGCCGACACCACCTCCTGATGGAGGAGGGCCGACTTCAAATTTCCCGACACCGGAGGAACCTCCCGCACCGCACTTGGGATTTTAAAACCTTCTCGGAACCCTTCCTCCAACAATTGTGCTGCCGCCCGGTCCGGGTACCTACTTAGAAAAGGAAGCATCCTTTCCACCCTCACTGGTGTCATCCCTCTTTCCAGCGTTGTCCCCACTGCGGCCCTTTCCCTGCCTGAAACAACGCGTGAACTGGTGTGCTCCACTGCACCCTGCGCACTCGTGTTTGTACCGACACAAAGTTCCAAACTTGCAGGCTCCTTCGTTAAACTGCCAACATACCCCTTTTTTCTTAGGGGCCGGCAATCCTGCGGAGGAGGTGCCGCCGCCCCCCCCCCCCCGAAAAAACTGGCTTGGCGCTCTGGATGACGTCATCAGCTTCATCCACAAGCTGATGTCCTTATGCACCCATCTAATAGAGGGGCGCACTGCCTTCCGCTGACGAAATTGCTCATCATACCGAAGCCATGCCAACCCCCCGTATACTCTATGCGCCTCACTAATCGCCTCCAAATAACAAAATAGTGCAGAGCAGTTCTCCGGGACTTTTTCCCCAATCACGCTCGCTAAAATCGCAAACGCCTGCAACCAGTTTGCAAACGTATGCGGAATTAGCCTATATCTTCTCTTCTCTTCTTCCTCTTTCTTGCTCTCATCTGGCTTTACTCTATCCAGATTGAACTTTTCCAGCGGAAGCAAGGAAAAAATTTCCACGTACTCATCCTTCCAAATTTTTTCCCTCACCTCTTTTTTTAAATGGGCCCCCAATGGCCCCTCAAAACAAACGTATACCTCGCACTTGGCCGCGTCCGCCAAACGCACCCTATCCGCATCCTTGTCCTTCGCCGTCTGCTCCTCGGCTACCTTACCTACCTCTTTTTCCGTCTGCGTCTCCGCCACCACCGATGCTACCGACTGCTGTGGGGGATTCCCTACCTCTGCCGGCTCCCGAACCCTAACCAGGGGTGACACCCAGGGGCTGACCGGTACCGGAGGATGCAAGACCCCTTGGTCCAACCTATGCAAAAGCTCCCTAACCGATGCCCATAGGCCACCCTCCCCCTGCGCACCCAGTGTCCCTGCCGCCAAACCACCCCCGACTAACGGTCTGTCCCTATGTGTAGGTGTAGGTGTAATGTCGGGTGTAAAAATTCGCTTACCAGGCTGCCTCAGGCGAGAAGACCCGTCAGCCGTCCGTCGCGGTGTCACCGCTGCCTCCTGGAGATCGTCACTCAGCTCTCCCTCTTCGGCGCTGCTGTAAGCCCGGTCCTCCCGACCGCGATCCCGCTGTCCAGGCTCCGCTCTTCTTCCAGGTCTGGGCACTGCAATGCTGGCAACCGGAGGGGGGCTGTCATCCCTCCGAGGGCTCTGTCCGCGACTGTTGTCGCTTAATTCTTCAATTTTGTTTAGCTGCGCCGCCGATGCTGCCAGCGCACAGGGGCCCCTCCAGCCATGCCTCCCTGGGCCCTCACCGGATCCGGAGGCAGGGGCAGGTAAGCGGCGTGTGGAATTACTGTGGGCCGAGCTCCCTCCGGGTAGCTCGGTGCTGTCATCATACTCCTCATGCTGCGCCGGTGCGGCCAGCGCACTGGCACCTCCCTGGCCATCCCTCCCGGGGTCCTCACTGACCCCGGAGGCGGGGCCCGCTGAGTGGCGTGCTGTGCGGCCAATTGCCGAGCTCCGCGTGACGTCATCTCACCGCGCCGGAACGGCCGGCGCTCTGGCACCTCTCCGGCCATCCCTCCCTGGGTCCTCACCAACCCCGGAGGTGGGGCCCGTCGAACGGCGTGTCGAACGCCCAATGGCTGGGCTCCCTCCCGGAAGCGGAACCGCGCCAGTGCGAGGAAGGCCGCCGGCCGCATCACGGACAAGGCCGGCGTCCGCCGACCCCCGTCTCCCTCGTCAGGCTGCCACCCTGACCGGAGCATCGCCGGAGGTGGCAGCCTGGTGGACCTGTGCTCGGACGGTCCCGGCTGGGGCCGACATGGAGGTTGCCGCCTCGCCCCTCCCCCCAGGGCCGCCACGTGAACGGGGATTCCTACCCGGCCCTCTACCCACCGATCGAGGGGTAAGTCTATCAGGGGGGGGGGGCAGGGGTCCAGCTGGGACTCACCCTCCGCCGCCGGCTTCTTGGGGTCACTTCGGGACTCAGGCGCTCCGGAGGCCTGGTGCGCCTAGTCCGCGTTGATGCAGGCTGCTCCACGTCCGGGCCCTGACCGACATTCGACAATGTGCTGGCAATCTGGTTCTGCAGCCAGTCTGTGCCATGCACCTCTGCAGCCTGACTGAGGCAGGGAGTTCAAGTTCATAGGCCACTGCTGCTCCCAGCCAAGCCGGTACAGAAGATTCGGGCACAAGTGCCGCTCATCTTCCCTAACTAAATTACTCCCCTAACAAACTTCTCTTCAGTGAAGGTTGATGCCCGGAGGTAATTGTGTTTCCACGGAAGCTTGGCGGAGCTGTGTCATGAAACTGGATTGGGTCAGGAGAAAATTCCCTGCTTGCAGGATAGTATCTGGTGGAGACGGGGTTTCAAGTTCTGTGAACATTCGGGATAAGGCATCGGGTTTAACGTTTTTAGATCCAGGGCGATAAGTAATATGAAAATTAAAACGGGAAAAGAAAAGAGCCCATCTGGCCTGTCGGGGTCTAAGGCGTCTGGCAGTTCTGAGGTATTCTAAATTTTTGTGATCTGTGAAGATCAGTATCGGATGTGCTGCCCCTTCCAGGAGATACCGCCATTCTTCCAGGGCCAGTTTTATTGCTAGGAGTTCTCGGTCACCTACGTCATAGTTCCTTTCTGATACACCTAGTTTCCTGGAAAAGAAAGCCACCGGGTGCAGTAGAGACTTGGGTCCTTGGCGTTGAGACAGGATGGCTCCCACTGCACTCTCTGAAGCATCGACCTCCAGAGTGTAGGGTAATGCAGGGTCAGGGTGCTTCAGTACTGGAGCGGAGGTGAATGCCCTTTTTAATTGGTCAAAGGCGGTTTGGGCCGCTGAAGTCCACTGGAAGCGGCTTTGCTTCTTGGTGAGCTGAGTGATAGGTGCGATGATCTTGGAGAAGTTCCTGATGAATTTTCTATAAAAATTTGAGAACCCGACAAAACGTTGCACCCCCTTTTTGTCATTTGGAGGTGGCCAGGACATGATGGCAGAGACTTTCTGGGGATCCATGGCTACACCCCCAGTTGATATAACCAGGCCGAGGAAGTGAATGGTCTGGCGTTCGAATTCACATTTTTCGGCTTTTGCGTAAAGTCCATGTTGCCTTAATCTGCCCAGAACTTGCTTGACATGATCACGATGAATCTCTAGAGAGGTGGAGAATATCAGGATATCGTCCAGGTAGACGATTACAAAGGAATCTAGAAAGTCTCTGAAAATATTATTGACAAAATGCTGAAAAGTGGCCGGGGCGTTGCATAGTCCGAATGGCATGACTAAATATTCGAAGTGGCCAAAACGTGTTCGGAATGCTGTCTTCCATTCGTCACCCTTGCGTATTCTGATCAGGTTATAGGCCCCACGTAGGTCCAACTTCGTAAATATTTTTGCTGAGCGGAGTCTCTGAAATAATTCCGGGACTAGTGGAAGCGGGTACCGATTCTTAATTGTCACTTTATTCAGGTCCCTGTAATCCACACATGGGCGGAGTGAGTGATCTCTTTTTTCCACAAAGAATATTCCGGCTCCCGCTGGGGAGGAGGAATGTCGGATGAATCCCTTTTTGAGGTTCTCATCGATGTACTCCTTGAGGACCAGGAGTTCAGGTTCGGACAGGGGAAAGATCCGCCCGAAAGGGATTTCGGCCCCAGGTAGTAACTCAATCGGGCAGTCGTAGACCCGATGGGGAGGAAGGGTGTCTGCTTTCTGTTTATCGAACACGTCCAGGAAGTTGTGGTACACTGGTGGCACCAACTCTTTGAATTCAGAGTCCGTTTTTAGGCACCCAATAACTGGTGGAATCTGGTGGAAGGTCTTGAGACAGTTCTGTAGACAGTAAGAGGACTGAAAGGTCACCTCACCGGTGACCCAGTTGACCTGGGGATTGTGGGCCTGTAGCCAAGGCATTCCTAGGATGACAGGAAACAAAGGTGAGGAGATGACATCCAGACGGAGTAGCTCCTGGTGACCTGGTGGGATGCTGGTGAACAGGGGTTGTGTCTCCAGGGTAATAGGCCCGGACTTGATATTTGACCCATCTGCTAGCCGTATGGAGAGTTGATGCTGCTTAGGTGTTAATGGGATGTTATGTTGTAGAGCGAAGGCATGATCCACAAAGCAGCTACATGCGCCAGAGTCAATTATAGCCTGGACTTGGAGTATTTCTCCTGGGAGCTGTAAGGAAATAGGAACAGCGATGTGAGCGGCTTTTATTAGAGACAAGGCGAAAGGCACACGGGATGATGAATTGAACTTACGGATCTTATTCGGGCATGTGTTGGCGTAGTGCCCAGCTTCCCCACAGTAGAGGCAGAGGTTGTTCTGGCGACGCCGCTGTTTCTCCTCGGGTGATAATGGTGAGCGGAGTAGGCCGACTTGCATGGGCTCTGGTGCTCCTGGGTTGGCAGCAGGCACGTTGGAAACGGGAGTAGGAGGGTAGTTGGGACCCTTGGGTAACACCCATGTGGGGCGTGTCAAGCTGGACCTCTCGGACCTCCGCTCTCTTAAACGACGGTCTATCTGGATAGACAGCTGAATCAAATCCTCCAAAGAACTAGGGATTCCCACTCGGGCTAGCTCATCCTTCAGAGCTTCGGAGAGGCCTATGCGGAACTGATAGAGGAGTGCGGCGTCGTTCCAAGAGGTGTCGGAACTCCACCGCCTAAAGTCTGTTACGTAGTCCTCTACTGGCCGGCGCCCTTGTTGGAGGGCATGGAGGCTGGCCTCTGCTGTTGTGGTGCGCTGAGGATCATCATACAGCTTGGCCATTTCATCCAAAAATGAGTCCAGGGTATCCAGAAGAGGACTGGCTTGTTCCAACATACGGTGGGCCCAGGTCTGAGGCTCCCCTTGGAGTAGAACGTCCTTCCACCTTGCTGACCAGACTGCATGTGACTACCTTATCTGCTAATTGCCACGAGGCAACTACTCCTCCCCCCTGCCCCCCACCAACCAATCTGGTAAGTGCAGAAACATCTTTTTACCCCCTCCTCTAATTAACCAGTTGTTCACTCCGTTACTTGCACCCTGTCATGTTTTGTACTTCGCCTCCATTACACTGCTGCTCCGTACATGTCTGACTGAGCATAAACATATTTCACATATTTAACCCATTTACAGAGTCCATATTGGGGTTCACAGTTTTAGCACTGTTGACAGTAATTAAATCATTGCATAAATAATGATATAGAAGGAATATGTGAAACTCTTAATATATATTAACAGCTCAACATCTCCTACTTATTTAGATTGAGGTATATAATATATACAGGTATATATTAAGAGTTCCGTATAATCTACTTTAAACTGTCAACTACTAGTAACAGGGTTGCTAAGTAACACTCACTCACTGAAAATGTATTCACTGCTCGTTGCTAATAGAAAGATATTTATTGACCTTACAAAAGGGCAATTATCATTTGCAAAAAGCTGTAACCCCTTGTAACTGATCAGATATACTATTAATGGAGTCAGATCATTTAAATAAGACCTTCATTCACATTGCACTGAATGTAAGCATGGGAAGAGACTGGGAGCACAAGACAAAACTTGAAGCTAAACCACAAGTACAAAAAAAGACTCCTTCAGGTCTGGTATGGATTTTGGGGGGAACCTCATGCCAAAAAAAAAAAACTGGCGTGGGGTCTCCCCCAAAATCCAGACCAGACCCTTATCCAAGCATGCAGTCTGGTAGGCCAAGAAAGAGAGGGGATGAGCGAGCCCCCCCCCCCCAACCATACCAGGCCACAAGCCCTCAACATGGGGTGGTGCTTTGCCAGGGAGACCCCCTGTTGATGAAGACAGGGAGCCTCTTCCCCACAACCCTGGCTCAGTGGTTGTGGGGAATTACTTATAGGATCACTAACATTATTGGGAGGGGACCACTCGCTTTCCTAGCTTGCCGAGCTGCCGGCTTGGATAAAGGTAATTTTTTTTTTTCATTTTTGGTGTGAGGTCCTCCCCAAAAACCATACCAGTCTGGTATGGACTGGAGGGGACCTCATGCGATTTTAAAAAAAATAATTCAGCTCTTTGTTTTTAAATCTGTTTTTGGTGAGGAATTCCCACTGACAGCAAAGATGAGTCGTGGTAGTTACAATGCCAGTGGGTGCCGGCTCCTTAACAACCAATGACTCATCCCCGCTGCTGACAGCAGGGATGAGTCACTGGTTGTTAGAATGCTGGCAGATGCCGGCTCCTAACAACCAATGCAAAAACAGACCGCTTGTCCGTTTACATCAGTTTAGGTTTCGCTTCTTGAACAGACACAGATGTAAACAGATGATCATCTGTCAACATCTGTTTGCCCATTTTTCATCCACCAACGGATGGATTAAAAACAGACAGATGAAATGCCCGTGTGAAAGGACCCTAAGAGTATGCCATTCCAAATGTACTCTGAGGAAAGCGCTCAGGTGTAGTACTGAACTAATAACCTGAAAATATAATCACAGGGCATTTATAAGAACCAAAACTATTATATAATTTCCTTCTAAATAAGCCTAGCCATAGAGTCTGAAGACAATAGACACAATCTAATGCCTACAGGTCCCTTGAGATGCCAATCTTTGCCAATAGCTATTGTTTCCCCTAAAGAAGAGGCACTGGTAGCATCTGCCTGCACCACTCTTCTACCCCTCCCCATCCATTCACAAAAACCTGTTGGATGAGCAGAGCAAATCATGCAAGTTTATAGAAAGATCTCAAACACTCATTGCAATTCTTGCCCTGAAGCAGGTTCAGATGTGTCTTCTCATCCATCCATCCTATAATAGGCAGGCTAAGCCCATTGTGTAAAATGCTTTTAAGCCTCTAGGGCTATGGATGGCAAAATGGTTGTATTTTTCCTTTATCAATATACCCATATGTATAGTGTATTTGACATCTATGGGTTTCTGCACTTGGCCCAGTTTACTCAAATTATAGTAGCAGAGTAGAATCTGCTGTTATTAGCGGCAAATCACAGCCAAAAACAATAATAGACAGTGCTTCCTTTATTAAAGCATCATGCTTTATGTAGCGTATAGGCAGTCTAAATTTGGAATGATTGCGTTACCACCCTAATACTGTAAGTAGAGTATGTTATTTTTCTGGAGGTAGCAATGCGTTTTAATATCTTCTTTTCCCGTTGCTGATTTGCTGCTAATATTAGTATTATATGAAACTAATTAGTAGTATATGAAACTAACTATGAAGTAGAGTATGTTATTTTTCTGGAGGTAGCAATGCATTTTAATCTCTTCTTTTCCCGTTGCTGATTTGCTGCTAATATTAGTAGATTCTACTTCCCTATCAAAACAGCAACACAGAGAGATAATTATAGAATTCAAAAATCCCAGGGTGTAAATTATACCCACAGGACCTTGGAAACTCCCAGAGGAAAAAAATGTTTTTTTTTCTGCCAAGGTTCTGTCATTCTTTAAACTGAATTCCTTTCAAGAGTAAGTGCTTCTATGCCTGAGACAGATCAGGGCAGGCAATGCTAAATACATGTTCTACTATTGATCCTAAATTTAATGAGAATGTCTCTAAGTTTTGTAATAAATCATAATCTTACACTCTTCTTATTCATAGTCAGCAAATTCTTCAGGAAAACCAAGTTCCGTATACCATTCTCCTTCTGAAGAAGTTATTCATTTTTCTAATGAGATTAGAAGTGAAATTAGCTTTAAATACATAAAACCAGATATTAAATGAGACGCTTTAGGAAGTGTCAAGAGTCTCAATTACCTCTATGTACACTGATTTTATATATATATATATGATTATATATATATATATATATATATATATATATATGTATATGTATATATATATATATATATATATATATATATATATATACATACACACAGTGGATATAAAAAATCTACACACCCCTTTTAAAATGTCAGGTTTCTGTGATGTAAAAAAATTAGACAAAGATAAATCATTTCAAAACGTTTTCCATCTTTAGAGTACTTTCACACTGGGGCGGGGGTCATTAGCTGTAATAGTGGTGCTTTTTGACCGCTAGTGGGGCACTTTTAACCCCTGCTAGCGGCTGAATAAAGGGTTAATAGCTCCCCCGCAAAGCACCGCTGCCCAATCGCTTTACAGGTGCTTCGGCAGCGGTGCCCATTGATTCCAATGGCAGGGGGATTTATGGGATTCGGTCCATAAAAATGCATCTTGCCCACCTCCCCGACCAATTGTTAATGGGATTGGGTCTGTGACTGCGAGGCTGGGTGAATACTTGGATAAGTTTCTCCAGCCAAGCGTCAAAGCCACTAGGGCATACCTTAAGGACACATCGGACTTATTGTTGATGTTACAAGAGGTTCAGCTGGATGCATCCCTGGAGTCCTTTCTAGTCACGGCCGACGTGGCCTCCTTATATACTGTTATACAGCATGAGGACGCCTCATTGGCCTTGAATTGGGCTTTGAGTCAACGTGATGACATTCCACATATGCAGAAGTGTTTTTTGGGACAGGCTCTAGACTTTTGCATTTCGCATATCTATTTTTGGTATGGTGAAAAATTCTTCTCTCAACAGGTTGGCGTGGCAATGGGGGCAAAATATGCCCCCAGCCTCGCCAACCTGTTTATGGCCGAGTGGGAGGATAGACGAATCTTCAGTAGACAAATACCCCAATTGAGGTTTTATCGAAGATTCATAGATGACCTCCTGTTCATTTGGGAGGGGTCTAGATAATCTGTTGAGTTATTTTTAAAGGATTTAAACCAGAATAATAACAATATCAGATTGGACCATCAAATAAGTGATGAGTCAGTTAATTTCCTGGATCTAACAATAATGAAAAGCAGCTTAAATAAATTAAGCACTAAAGTATATTTCAAAACCACTGACCGCAATAGTTACTTGTCCATCAGGAGTGGACATCACCCTGCATGGATAAGGAACATACCGAAGGGTCAGCTTTTGCGGGTGCGACGAAACTGCACTGAGATAGAGGACTATCACACACAGGCCAAGGTCCTAAAGGACAAATTTATTCAGAAAGGGTATAAGGATAATATCATAAACGGACTAATTAATGAAGTAGCTGATATACCTAGAGCTCAATGCCTAAAGAAGAAAGAAAACCAAATAGCACATATCCAACACCAAGTGGGATTTGTTTCGAACTTTCATTGCCAGTACAGGGAAGTAGAAAATATATATAGAAAACACTGGCATATACTTTGCAGGGATAGACACCTTGGAGGTTTCCTACCACAACAACCCAAATTCATCTATAAAAAGGCACCCAGTTTTGGTGATCAGGTGGTAAAAAAGATATTAGATCCCCCTGATGAGAACACTATGAGAATAAATCTGAAAGGGTTTTACTGTTGCAGGAAATGTATCTGCTGTCGGACAGTTAAGGTACAAAACAGGGGTATTACAGATGTTACCAATGGTGATAGTGAAACATTCGCCATTAGGGAGTTCATTACCTGTAATTCTTCATTCGTGGTATATCTAATGTGGTGCCCTTGTGGACTATTTTATATTGGAAGGACCAAAAGGCTATTGCGAGTATGCATAGCTGAGCACCTGGCTAATATAAAAAAGGGGTTCAGATACCACAGTGTATCGTTACACTTTAGGGAAAAACATCAACAGGACCCCACCCTATTACAATTTGTGGGGATAGATATAGTACAGCAAGCATGGAGGGGCTCTAATCGTGTAAGCGACCTTTCCCAAAGGGAAACCAAATGGATTTTTCTTTTCAAGTGTCTTTTTCCGAGAGGATTAAATATTGAGTTGGACCTCAATTGTTTCATCAATAATTTTTAAGACAATTGTAAGGAATTTTTATCATTTTTTTATAGTTTTAAAAAAAAAAAATTTAAAATTTATTTTTCATTTTGTTTTTATTTTTTTATTTTTATTTTTTTTTATTTTTATTTTTATTTTTATTTTATTTTAACTTTTTATTTTTATTTTATTTTATTTTTTTTTATTATTATTTTTATTTTTTTTTATTATTTATTTTTTCATTTTTGAGTTATGTACATTGTTCACACTACTGTCCACCTATAAATAGGGGATGATTGAAGTGGTAAATTAAGAGTTTTTAATGAGTATTATACCCATATAGTTAGTATTCTAGCCATTCATAATATAGGTACACAGTAGAGGTTTATATGGTCTGCATTTTATGATATGATGATGTGGGAGTGTGCAAAAGCATACACACACATGGTCAGTGGTATATTTATGTGAAGATTGAACCCAGAATATTGTTAGGAATTTTTTAATATATATAAAATGTATAAAATCAGAGCTCAATACAGGACCTGTGCAGATTATGTATGTATTACCCAATAATATATATATGGTCGGTTCATTGATCCAATTTGGAAATGTTTTGTGTAGCTTAATGTATACCAGATCGGAGTAATATTGGAACTATATGAATATGATCAGTATTGAGGTTAATGACACTATAGAAATATAGATGTACAGATGATTATATAAATATGGTCAGTATTGAGATTAATGACACTATAGAAATATAGATGTACAGACGATTTCTAACACTAAGATACATGTCAGATTGTGTTGATAAATGTTTGACAGTTAACAGCTCCGCTGTACAAGTAATTATGTGAGCCGATAGCATTTAAATGTATGTTATACTACGAAAGTGGAGTAACAGATGATGTTCAGAAGGTATAGATAGTGCACGTATCATGCGATCGGGGACACGAGGTGTGCGCAAGCGCTAACTGTGTACCGCGCATGCGCGGGAGGATTCAAAACGCGCATGCGCAGGAGATAGTAGTCGGGAATGGGAGGGTATAAAAGGATGACTGTCGCGCCGCTTAGCCAACCCCATGAGTAAGTCGAATTGATGACGAAACATGTCGGGGGCGTGGCTAAGCGGCAACCATCATTAAAGAAAACATAGCACAGGGAGCCAAGGAAGGAGCGGGGCGGTTTTGAATTTGATGTCCGGTTAATGAGGAGTGGGTGAGACATACACAGGCTGTGCATGATACACCTTGGGTCCGCCGTGACCATAGAACAGACAGTGTGCCATTTGAAGTTGAGCTTGCAGTGCAGTGCGGTGCTGATTGCTATTACCTCTGCTGGTTTTTACTTTGGAAAATGTGAGTGGATCTTTTGGAGTGCTTTATGTGATTTGTAATTAAAGTTTTTAAACTGATTCACACTATTGGAAGCACCCTCTTTTATTCACATGTGGAGTTAACCAGTTAACCAGTTAACCTGTTACACAACTGATCTGTGGAAAATTCAACTGACCCCCTTGGAGGGACCCTTATGCGCAGTAGCCTATCACGAAAGTGTGGGCATATTCATCTGGTGAGTGCGTTTCTTTTGGGAGAGGAGACACGTATCACTGTGGTGTGGTGGAAGATTACAGAAGTATTTGATTGATTTTTTCACTTTAAAATTCATATATGGAATTTTTCACTAATATTCACCAGCGGTTTATTTGAACTTTAATTTTCCGCCTATATTTTATTGGCATACTGAACTCATTGATTTGCCAATTATTCTTATTTGTATTGTGTTTATATTTATCACTGGACACTTAGAGGTGTGTTGAGGTATTTTACACATAGATTTTAGTTTATTATATTGATATATTTTTGCACTATATTATTTTGCACAGATATTTGATATACACTGTAGCGCCACTATTTGCTGTGAGTCTTTTGAGTTTTAAGATTTGTACGTAAATTCACCTAAATACTTTTCTCCTTTAAGTGGCAGCTTTAGTTAAGATTTTTAATAGCACTTGAGCGCAGTGGGAGGCATCTAAATAGGGGCGGTATATTTGGATTCCTGTGGTATTTGTTACACAAGATAACTTGTTTTGGCAAGTAACGGGGGGAAGAACTGTGTATGAATGATTCGTAAGTTCCACTGCGGGATCCGAACACATGGTATGGGTGACACTGCTAGTGGCTACGAATTGACATGACAAAAGATGGTAACAAATCCTGCCTGCGACAATGGACGTGCGACTGGGTCCGCATCAGTCTATAGCAAGTATGCAAGGTATCCGAAGAGTGTGGTGTGGCGCCGTGCATGACGCATACAAAATAACTTGATTTGGCAAGTAACGGGGGAAGAACCGTGTATGAACGATTTGTAAGTCCTGCGGCGGGAACTGAACACACAACATGGGGGATACAATGAATGGCAAGGATTAGGACATGATACGAATGCAAAGTAATGTAATGACTCCTACCTGTGACCGCAAGCGAGATTTGACGAAAAGCTACAAATAAGCAACCGCAACAGACTGTATTTAGGAACAACAGACTCATGAACTCAAAGTTCTGCTGACGTATTGCGCACTGGAACCGACAAAGAGCATGGGCGAGTGGGCTGCTTAAATACCCTCCGGGCTCCTCCCATAAATTCAGGCCACCATACTGGCCTTCTTATATATATATATATATATTTTTTGTTTTTTTAGCTAATACAAGGTGTTCTCTGATTAGATCAAGTTGAGAGGAGGGATGGTGATATCATGATCAGCACTTCATCCAATCAAAGAATACCTGTAATCATTGAAAAAAATGCAAGGAGGTCTGTAAATAAATGAATTCCATTCATATCCATATTTGGATAAAATATTATAGAGATGCTAGAATACAGTGTTGTTGATGCTGTCTGTGACAACTGTACTGTCCTGTAACACCACATATAGTTTAAAGGCATCTCCCAAGCATGTAAAAAAGGAATTTTTCATTAAGGTCACATGACACCTCCAGGTGACCAAAAAAAGAACTGACACCTTTCTAGAGGAGCATACAGCAGTAATTCAGAACCAGATGTTGACAGGGCTGTCTTAAAGCATGGGCACTCCTGGGCACTGCCCAGGGGTCCTAGGTGGGGGCCCCATGATAATATTGCATTACATTGTACTTGCCAAATGTCCCGGATTTGCTGGGAAAGTCACACGTTTTATTAAGATGTCCCGGGACGGCTGTGTCCAAGGCAACGTCCTGGAACCTGTACCCACCTGTACCTGTGCCCTCCTGATCCCAGTATTGTGCCCCCTTCCCCCGCACTGTGCCCCCCGGATCCCAGTATTGTGCCCCCCACCCCTGTACTGTGCCGTCCTGCCTCCCCATCTGTACTGTACCCTTTGGAGGAATTAGCCTTTGATTTTTGGCATGCTTTCTTATTGTTTAAAACGGATTTTATTGAAAGTACTAATAAATATATGAAAATAGTTAATTCTATCAACTATTTATAGTTTAGTTCTTGAAAGTAGGTGCATATATTGGGGCAGGCTGGTAGGGGCCCAGGGCATTACTTTGCCCAGGGGCCCATGATGCTATTAAGATGGCCCTGGATGTTGATAAGCATTCTTTTCTAAACTCCATATATTTGCCAATACGTCAGTTGTAACAAAATTAACTGACACCTCGCTATGACAGGTATGTCAAGGCATAAAGCTCCCTGTGTTCACACAAACTTTGGCTTTAATGTGCAGATTTTAGAATTGAAGTTCTCTCTGAAGATGAAATCAGTGAAATATAGTTTGTACATTCTTTTTTGATGATACATTGTATTACTAGGGAGGTCTAAAACAGAAAACCTGTCCTGGTTTAAATGTGCAGTAATGCCTCTTACCCCTCTGTTAAGTGACAGACCTCCCATGACATAAGACTAGCTGTGTGTGCTTTATACAAACAACTTTGATTTTTATGTGCAGATTGCAGAGAATAGCCTTCTGGGTAGTCTTTCAGAATCTTAAAACAATGACAAAGGTACATTTGAGATTCTCTCTGAAGATGACATCAATGCAGGAAATGTAGTTTGTACTTTTTTCTGAGGATTACTGAAGAGTTATAAAACAGAAAACTGTTCTTGCTTTAAATCGGGCATGCCAAACTGGTGTTTTTTGGGTCACGGGCACCCTTCTCACTCCTTTGTAGCCCATAGTAGTTTAAGAATTCAAATTGAACTATGCACCAACTGTTCTCCAGGTAATAAAAGCTACACTTCTTTAAATCATTTTCATCGCAATACTTCAGAAAATGTTTTTTTCAGGACTCCTGCTCTAGGATAAAATTTTATAAGGTACAATTGATACTATACACTTTAAAACTTTAAATTAAAGTGCACTAATCTTTTTAGCCTCCTTCCCTGATCTGTACTAGCACCCCCTCCCCTCCCCAGTCATGGGTTCAGGTTTTTGTATACAAAAGTTCTACGTGCACCGAAAGTGCCTGGACATTGGATGTCATTGCTACCCGTAACAGCCAGGAGAGCAGGCCATCTAATAGGGATAGTGAGGGTAATGCAGGAAGACCTAGACAGTTGGCAGTAATTGGGGTTTCTATAATCAGAAGAACTGATAGAAAGATTTGTCGCCAGGATCAGCTCAACTGAATGGTTTGCTGTCTCTCTGATGCAAGCATATGGTGGACTGGTTTGATAAATTATTGAGAGGAGCTGGGCATGACCCAGCTGTCTTGGTCCATGTTGGTACCAATGACAGAATACATGGAAGATGGAGGATCCTTAGGAATCAATTGAAAGAACTAAGCTGCAAATTGAAGGGAAGCACCTCCAAGGTGAAGGAAAGGCATACAGAACTAAATGCATGGCTAAACACCTGGTGTATAAGGGAAGGATTTGAGTTTCTAGATTACTGGGCTGACTTTTCCCTGGGGTACAAACTATATGTTAATGATAGTTTGCACCTAAATGGAAGAGGGTCTGCTGTGCTGGGAAGAGGTTTATGGAAAGGCTGGAGGAGTATTCAAGTTAGGACTGAGGGGTAAGAAATAATTAAAATATGATGGGGAAGACAAGTGAGGCAGGGGTCAAACACTATTGAAGCATGGAATGGGGGAAGATGAGCGGAGGGCTATGGCAGGTGATAAGGAGTTTCCCATATTACAAACATTATTATTATATTATATTATAATATTATATTATATTATTATTATAGTACTGTTTATATTGCTAAAAAGATGTAAAATAGCAGTGCAAAATATGAAAATTAATTAAATGTGTTTGTTCACTAATGCCAGAAGTCTGCCAAGCAAAATAGGAGAGTTGGAAGTTTTTGTGCATAAAGAGAACTAAAATTTAACCACTTCTGGACAGCAGATATACTGCGACAGGATGGCCCTCCTGCGCGAAATCACATACCTGTATGCAATTTCGTGCACGGGGTCTGGGGTGCGCACGCTGCCGGCAACCCGCTCCCGCTGGGATTGGCCGATCATTCATTCTACGTAAACAAGGCAGACCGCCGCTCTGCCAGAGTGGGAAATGGAGATCTTGTGTTTCTGCTGAAACATGGATCTCTGTTTTCCCCTAGTCAAAGCACATAACCCACAGTTAGAAAGCACCCCCTATTGACACATTTAACCCTTTGATTGCGCCTGATGTTAACCCCTTCCCTGCCAGTGTCATTTGTGCAGTGCACTTTTTTTTTAGCACTGATCACTGTATTGGTGTCACTGGTCCCCAAAAAGTGTCACTTAGTGTCAGATTTGTCCGCAGCCCCGCTAAAAATCGCTGATCGCCGCCGTTACTAGTAAAAAAAAATGTAATTCAATTTCCATAAATATATCCCAGGGGTAGGCAATCTCGGCCCTCCAGCTGTGATCAAACTACAAGTCCCATGAGACATTGCAAGGCCCTGACAATCACAGGCATGACTCCTAGAGGCAGAGGCATGATGGGATTTGTAGTTTGACCACAGCTGGAGTGCCGAGGTTGCCTACCCCTGATATGTCCCATAGTTTTTGTAGACTCTATAACTTTTGCTCAAACCAATCAATATACGCTTATTGGGATTTTTTTTTTACCAAAAATATGTAGCAGAATACATGTTGGCTTAAATAGAGGAAGAAATTTGATTTTTTAATTTTTTTTTATTGGGTATGTTTTATAGCAGAAAGTAAAAAATATTATTTTTTTTCAAAATTGTCGGTCTTTTTTTGTTTATAAGCGCAAAAAAAAAAATAATCTCGGAGGCGATCAAATACCACCAAAAGAAAGCTCTATTTGTGGGGAAAAAAAGGACATCAATTTTATTTGGGTACAGCGTTGCACGACCGTGCAATTTGTCAGTTAAAGCAACGCAGTGCCATATTGAAAAAAATTGCCTGGTCATGAAGGGGGTAAAACTTTCCGGGGCTGAAGTGGGTAATTGCTGAACTATGGCTTCATTCTTCACATGATTGGGCTATTAATATTCTTGGCTATGCTCTCTTTTTGAAACACAGGGTAAAACAAAAAGGTGGCAGTGTCCGTCTCTATGTGAAAAGTGATCTCAAATGACCTTGTCGATGGACAGTGTGATGATGCTGAAGTATTATGGGTGAAATCAGTGTACATATCCATTAATTATTGAAGTTTGTTATAGGCCACCCAATGTTAACGAGGAGGTGGAGACTCAGCTCCTTGCACAGATAGGAAGGACTGTAAGGGCTGGGACAGTGATAATAATGGGGGATTTAACTACCCTAAAAAATTGCTTGGAGTAATGGCACTACTGGAACAGTAACAGTACAGAAATTTGTGAACCTATTACAAGAGAATTTCTTAGCACAGTTTATAAAAGCCACAACTAGTAGAAATTATGTTCTGCTGGTCCTGGTCATCTCAAACAATGTGGAGTTTATTACTAAAGTTCATATAAAAGAACATATGGGTAGCAGTGACAATAACATGATTCCATTTAATGTAAGCTATAAATTACAAGCACATACGGGAAAGATAAAAACACTTAATTTTAAGAAAAAGGATTTTCCAAGGCTGAGGGCTGCTCTCCAAGATTTAGACTGGGAGGGAATGTTGAACACAGACCCGAAATGGGAATTCTTCAATTTAACTGTATGTAAGCACACTGCAAACTATATTCCCATGGGCAATATATTTAAAGGGCTACAAATAAAACCTATGTGGCTCATGTCAAAGTAAAAAAAAAAAAAAAAAAAATCTGCAAATAATAAGAAAAGAGCATTTAAAAATATAAAAATGAAGGAACACTATCATCATTTAAAAGTTACATAGAAAATAACAGAATATATAAAAAGGAAATTAATGTTGTAAAAATTCTAAATTTAGAAAAAAGGAGTGGCTATGTATATAGTATACTTGTATTTTGCTAAAGTATTTAGACAGTGGCTAATGTGTAAGGTAAAGCCTATGGGCTTTGAAAATTCAGTTTGTAAATTGTTTGAAAACTGGCTAAAAGACCTATTCAGAGAGTAGTGATCAATGGTTTATACTCTGAATGCATTATTTAATTGGGTAACTATGTAGCAAATGAGGTTTCATGTTGATAAATGTAAAGTTATGTTCTTGGGAGCTAAAAACTTCCATGCATCACACATACTAGGAGGAGTACATCTGGGAGAGTCAATAGTTGAAAAGGATCTGGGTGCTCTGGTAAACTTAATAATAATAGCATGCAATCCAAGCTGCAGTTTCTAAAGCGAGCAGAATCCTTTCTTGTATTAAAAGAGGCATGGACTGCAGAGAGAGAGAGAGAGAGACATCATTTTGCCCCTGTACAAATCAAGTAAGACCTCATCTGGAATATGCAGTTCAGTTTTGGGCATCAGTTTTAAAAAAGGATATCGGGGGAACTAGAGAAAGTGCAAAGAAGGGCAACCAAAGAGGCATGAGAGTGAGAGCTCTGCTATGAGTATTGAGCTGAATTTCTTGTGAAGAGGCGATTAAGGGGATATGATCACTATGTACTGTATAAATCCATACAGTAGGTGGTCTATATATTGAACTTGCTGTTGAGTTATTCACTTTTCAGTAGTTACAGAGGAAGAGGGGGCACATTTTATGTCATCTGGAGAAAAAGAGATTTGACCTTCACATATGAAAAGGCTTCTTCACAGTAATGCCACGTAGACACAATCGCACATTCCGACAACAAAATCCTTGTTTTTTTTCCGATGGATGTTGGCTCAAACTTCCGAATGTCAAGAACGTGGTGACTTACGACGAGCCGAGAAAATTGAAGTTCAATAGCCAGTGCGGCTCTTCTGCTTGATTCCGAGCACGCATGGAATTTTGTGCGTCGGAATTGTGTACACACGATCGGAATTTCCGACAACGGATTTTGTTGTCGGAAAATTTGAGACCCAGATATCAAATTGTGTTTGTCGGACGGAAAAAGCGTCCGATGGAGCCTACACACGGTCGGAATTTCCGTCAACAAGCTCCCATCGAACATTTGTTGTCTGAAATTCCGACCGTGTGTACGTGGCATTAGAGCTGTGAAAATGTGGAATAGACTCCCTTAAGAACTAGTTCTGGACAGCTCAATAGATTGTTTTAAAAAAGATCTGTTTGCGCTCCTAAATGCACAAAATGTAACTGGATACTAACATTTATAGGTAATAACCAGTGATGTAAGTAACTGAGTTAAAATAAACTGAGTTACCTAACGCAGTTACTTTAGAGGGTAACGAGTAATCTAACTGATTACTTTTCCCCTCATGGTAACTCAGTTCCCATTACTTTGGCTTAGTTACCCCAATTACATCTACCGCCACTAGATGGCAGTAGAGTAATTCCGGTGTCCTGCCCAAAAAGTTCCCCCGCCAGATAAGGACCCCCTGTACCGCGCAGGCGCAGGGCTTGCGCAGTACGAAGGAATACGGAGCTTCCGAAAATTGCCGAACCTAAACAGCTCTGAGTGAACGCAGTCGCAGTTAACATGTAATTGTACGAGACGATGCCGCACGCTCCTGATGCTCGTGCTACTCTGCAAGGGGAGTCTTTTGTGTAAGTAAGGGGCGGGTCTAGTATTACTGTAACCAAGGGGCGCATTTATTATTATTGTTATATATCAAGCTCTGCCCATTAATTTAACATTCGCCCTCTTCTGTAGCCATCCGCCCTTTACACAATATAATAATAATAGACCCGCCACTTGCTTACACGCTATAACAGATCTGCCCCTTGGTTAGAGTTATAATAGAGCAGCCCCTTGGTTACACGATATATAACAATAATAATAAATGCCCCCCTTGGTTACAGTAATACTAGACCCGCCCCTTAGTTACACGTATAGAATATTTAAAAAAAAAGTCAGTTACTTTGCTGCGTAACTAATTACTTTTCCAATGTAGTAACTGAGTTACTAACGCAAGTACTTTTTGGGAGAAGTAATTTGTAACTTAACTAATTACTTTTTTAAAGTAAGATGAGCAACACTGGTAATAACACCAGGGGCAGTTGATCCAGGGAATATCCAGTTGCCTTCTTGAGGATCAGGAAGGAAAGTTTTCCCCCCGCTAAAGCAAACTGGATTATGCTTTATGGGGGGGGGGGGGGGTTGCCTTCCTCTGGATTAAATGTGGGTATAGGATTGTGAATATGGAAGTTTTAGATTTGTATGTCAGTTTTTTCTGTTGGTTGAACTAGATAGACTTTTTTCAATCTGACTAATTACTGTAGATCACCCAGAGGGGAATGTGTTTTTCCTCAACAAAAGTGGAGTTACTCCTTAAATAGTTCTGTGGTACAGCAAAGCACCTGTGTTCCATTGTACAGACTGTACAGATTTGTTAAATAATTATTTTCTATAAATATCTAATAAACACCTGCAGTGGTAAATTATAGCCATGTAGTCATCTTTATTGCAGCTAATCTACATAATTAATCACAGCAATGCAAATCAAAGGTATTGTTCAAAACAATACAAATGTCAAGCACAAGAAAATATTTACTTTTTTTTAGATAAAATATGCGGATTTTCAAAACACAATTTTGCTGTCAGGTTGCAAAAGAATACCTAATATCAGTCCCAGGAAAACAAAATGATATTATTTGCACTGGAAAAGATGCTAATTTTGTCAGAGGATGCCTGTAGATACATGATAGACCACAAATTTACAGTCAAATGAGACCCCTTCCTACAATTTGCCCCTTTACACCTATGAAGATAGAAATATAAACCTACCAATGTCGACTGTCTTCTACATTTGGCCAAGGTGAGGGTGAACAACGAGGAGCAGATACCATAACAAAATGTTCTCCTACTGGTGACACATCTCACATGGTGCCTTTTAGTGGTAAAGACAACGTAGTAATGATGAATATATACATATGGAGTAGCTGTCAAGATTCAGGAACCACATAAGGGGGGCAATTTGGATTCTGACACAACAAAGGAAGAAGGTAACCCACCATTTTTTCCTACTGGTTCCAACATCTAAAAGTTAAAAGCAATTGTATGTATGTATATATGTATATATATATATATATATATAGCTAGGATTTTAACAAACTTTGTTGCAGATTCCTACCTTTTGTTGTTCTGTAAAAAATAGCTGTTTCTTTGTCTGTGCCCATGTGCATGGGAGAATTTATGTACTTATTAAAGGTACTTATATAGCATCAATTTACGCAGTGCTTTTTCATATTTATTATACATTCACATCAGTCCCTGCCCTCAAGGAGATTACAATCTAAGGTCCCTAACTCACATTCATACTAGGGCCAATTTACATAGGCTCCAACTAACCAACCAGCAAGTTTTTGGTGGTGCCATGGTTGGTATTTGAACTGACAATCCCAGTGCTGCCAAGTGGAAGTGCTAACCACTTAGCCACCGTGGTGCTCTATTTTATAATTATCAACCAGCTGTTGTACCTGCAGGGTTCTAATAAGAAAAGTGTCAGGGTCTGTATCCCTTTAGATGTGGATTCCTTTGGGAGTATCTCACAAAAAATTACATTTTTGTTGTAGGGGATGCCCAATATCTGACTTGTATTTTAGTGCAGACTTCTGGGAAAATCAGTGATCCAATCACACAAGCAGGAAATTAAATTTCTGTGTACGGAATGCCTCCAGGTTGCCATATTGCATTGCATATTACAGGAAATTACAGTGCCGAAGATTGAAAAGGAAAGATGATTTTTAATTGCTTGCTGCCAGCACTATAGCCGAAAGACAGCTACAGCACGGGCCTTAATTGCCGGGAGGGCATCCATGGACATCCTCCCGAGCAAACACTGTCTGCGTGTCCCTGCGCGGCACGCTCTGTGATCACTGAGTCTATGAGACTCAGCTTATCACAGATCCGAGTAAGGGGTCGATCCCAGCCCCTTACCATGTGATCAGTTGTCAGCCAATGATGGCTGATCACATGATGTAAACAGAAGCTCGGTAATCGGTATGTTTTCAAAGCCAATCACTGGCTTCTGTCAGAGGGACCGATGTCCCTTACACAGAAAGCTGTGGCTGTAATTTCTGTGCCCACCAGTGTCAGCTGCCAGTGCCCACTGTGCCACCTACCAGTGCCACCTATCAGTACCCACCAGTGCCACCTACCAGTGCCCATCAGTGCCACCCATCAGTGATCAGTGCCCATCAGTGCCGCTTATCAGTGCCCTTCAGTGCCACCCATCAGTGCCCTTCAGTGCCACCCATCAGTGCCACCTCTCAGTGCCACCTATCAGTGCTGCCTATCAGTGCCCATTAGTGCCGCCTTATCAGTACCTATCAGTGCCCTTCAGTGCTGCCTATCATTGTCCATCAGTGCAGCCTCATCAGCGCACATCAGTGAAGGAAAAAAATTACCTATTTTCAACATGCTATAATTTGATGGGCATAGTGGCTGCATTTGATTGGCACAGTGGCTGCATAAGATGGGCACAGTGACTGCATAAGATGGGCACAGTAGCTGTATTTGATGGGGCACAGTGGCAGCATTTGATAAAACAGTGGCAGCATTTGATGGCACAGTGGGAGCATTTGATATGACACAGTGGGAGGATGTGATATGGCACAGTGGCTGCGTTTGATGGGCACAGTGGAGGCAATTGATGGGCACAGTGGCTGTGTTTGATGGTACAGTGGCGGCAATTGATGGGCAGAGTGGCTGAGTTTTATGGCACAGTGGTGGCAATTGATGGGCACAGTCGATGCATTTGATGGAACAGTGGCTGCGATTGATGGTACAGTGAGGCTGCAATTGATGGGGTTTTCTTTCAGAGTTTTTCAGTTTGTTTGCGCCCCTCCAAAAAGTTTGAGCACCGGCTGCCACTGGACAGGTGCCTGTCTTATCAGCATGTCTTTGTAATGTGGGATAAAATCTGAGTACCTGGAGGGAACCCATGCAGGCAAAAGGAGGTGGTGCCAAGGTTGGACATCAAACGAACAACCCTAGTGCTGCTAGGCGGAACTGCTAACCACTTAGCCACTGTGCTTAGCCACATATACTTTTTTTGTATTTAAATTGACACTAAACTCTGGTTTTAAAAAATATACTGTATATATTCTCTTCTATTGCTCTCAGCCTCATCTAAATCTCCAATTTTGTTTTGTTGCTGTGAGCTAACTTCCTGTTAGAGGGTGGCTATGTTCACTCTGCATGCTCCAAGCAATCAGAATTGAGAGGAAAAGGAAGAGGGATAGGAGCTCATGGAGAACATTACAAGCAGAAAACACATTAAGAGATAATTTGTTGGAAAAAAAGAGACTACAGGGCCATTAAGTAGTGGATGTGTATAGATTATTTTGGACAATAAGGATCTTGTTTAGTGTAAATTTAAAGCCAAAAAAAGTTTTTTGTAATTTTAAAAAGAGTAGGGAATGGGTAGAACCTGTCAGGTTTTTATTGCTGTCTCTCTCCATGCTAGAGAGATTTTGTGTGACCATTGTCACTGGAAAAGAAAGTGACAAGAAATCCAAAGTCATCACAACAAAGGGTAAGAAAAAATCTTCTAGTGGGGACACCAGTTCCAACGACAACTTTCCACGATGTGTTTTCTGAACATTAAAACAGGTACCTGACAGGTTCTAACCCTAACCCACTGTGTCCAAAAAAAAAAAAACTTTTGTCTTTAGATATACGGTGCTTACATACTCTAAAGCCCCATACACACGCTCGGACAATCCGCGGACCAGGTCGGTCGGACTTTGTCCGACGTACTTTGTCCGATGTTGGCGTTGCGTACACACGGTCGGACTACGTTGTCGGAATATCCGGTCCGGAAGAACGTCGTGACGTAAGTCGTCGTCCACGAGATTACAAAAGGGAAGTTCAGCACCACGTCAGGCACCCGTTGGGCTCCTTCTGCTGATCCCGTGTTTATCGAGAGTTAGTGGAAGTTTGGTGACTTAAGATTCGCGCTTCTCAGTTTTCTGACTCAGATCGTTACTGCTCTTCAGTTTGTGCTTGTCGTGCGTATCTGTTTATTAGTGCGTGTAGTCAGTTCGCATTTGTTGGTCATTGCGGCCTATATCTTGATATAGGACGCTTTGATTTGCACTGCTTATTGTCTGCTCGTTGCTGGTATTCACTTCGTTCTTTCAGGCCTTGCTGTTTATCGGTGCTTTCTGTTTGTCCGTTCTGACCAGCCGACCTTTTGTGACTTTCTGAGCGATGTTTCCCGTGCGTACTCGTCGCCGAGTTCGTGCTGTACGCGGAATTGGTGTCGGGCTTTTAGCTTTGAGCCAAGACCCGTCCATGAACAGAGTGACGAGGAGTATGTGGACCAAGAATTGGTTGCTTCAGCGTGACCAGTTCTCGCACATGCCTTTGCTTCGTGAGATCCGGGAGAATAATCCTGATGATTTCAGGAACTTTCTCAGGATGACGGACCCCGATTTTCACCGTCTTTTGGCTTTGCTGACCCCCTTTATCAGCCGGCAGGATACCTGCATGAGACAAGCCATTACTCCGGAGCAGAGGCTTGTTGCCACGTTGAGGTACTTGGCGACAGGGAGAAGTCTTCAGGATTTGAAGTTCTCTTCAGGTATCTCTCCCCAGGCCCTGGGAATCATTATTCCAGAGACCTGTTCTGCCATCATTCAGGTCCTGCAGGAGGACTATATTAAGGTAACATTTATACTTTACTATTCCCTTCTATGTATGCTCTGTTTGCTAATGACTTGTATTTTTGACCTCCTTCCCTAATTACCATGATTGCAATATGTTCTAATATGCTGTGCCCCTTTTCTCCTTCATGCATTTTTCCCTTCACTTACCTCACCAGCATGCTCTTCTGCCCCAATAGACACCTATGGCCTAGTCACTTAAGCAATGTCTTTTGTCTGCTGCATAGTATTGTTTGCCCCAAAACACCCCCTAAAATATGCACAAATGTTTGCTGTGTGGTTTACTTCATGTAGAGCCCCTTTTTTTTTTCTTTTGGTGGGGGGGGGGGGCAAACTCATTAGGAACCCCCTCCCCCAACTGCTCTGTCAGATGGTACCAATCCTTTATCTGCTGGCTTTCCCAAGGTCCATACACACTATATACCTACCTCTTTATAGTGCGCATCTTTAGGGATGAATTCAGCAAAGCATGTAGTGCAAGGGGCTGCCTCCATACATTCCATTTCCTATTTTTTTGTCTTCTTTCCCTCCTATTAGCTTGCTTGGTAATTTAATAATGTCACACTGTGCCTGCCTTTTTTGGGGGGGGGGGGGGTTGAAATGTTATTTGATCTTTCCTGTGGCCTGCCAATAGTGTTAAGTACAGAGGGTCTGGCCAAACTAGCCCACATTATTGAGCCATTTGCCAATCAATGAAGTGCAGAGGGTTAGCTGTCCACCACCCCCCCCAAAACCCCTAGTTATTGCCAATGGCCCATCAGAAGTGGGGGATTGATGGGGGGGTGAGTAATCTGTAAAGGGGAGCCTCTACTTTTCTGTGCAAATACTTTCCAGCCTCCAATTTTATACAATGCTCTTGTTCCAAGATGTTGATTGTCTAATCTGCTTGCAATGTTTAGGTGCAAAGTGACTAATTTTTTTTCTTGTTTCACTCCACAGTTCCCTTCCACGCCACAGGAATGGCAGACTGTGGCCTCCCACTTTGCCAGCCGTTGGGACTTTCCTAACTGCGGAGGGGCAATTGATGGGAAACACGTCCGCATCGTCCCACCGCCCAACTCGGGGTCCTACTATTATAATTATAAAGGGTTTAATAGTGTAGTGATGTTGGCGGTGGTGTCGGCAACATACGAGTTTATGTATGTGGACGTGGGGATGAACGGCCGGATATCGGATGGTGGGGCCATTACGCACACGGAGTTCTACTGGCGTCTCCAAAGTGGCAGTCTGTGCTTGCCACCTCCAGAGGAGAATGCCGAAGGACTCCCCTTCGTCTTTGTCGCAGATGAAGCGTTTGCGTTGACTCCCCATGTGATGAGGCCGTTCCCGATGAGGACCCTCACCCCGGACCAGAGGGTCTTCAACTACAGGCTGTCCAGAGCCAGAAGAGTTGTGGAGAACGCTTTTGGCATCCTGGCCAGCCGCTTCCGCCTGTTCCTGACGGCATTTAACTTGGCGGAATACAAACTCAACCACATAGTTCTTGCCTGTTGCATATTGCACAACTTCCTCAAAAGACATAACAGGAACTATGTGGTGGCCGTTGGCCCAGATGTGGAGGGCCCTCCAAATGCCGAACTCACAGCCCTTCGAGTGGCACGTCCAGGCTTGCCCCCTCTAAATGCCTGTGTGGTCCGGGACCAATATATGCAGTACTTTGTGGGTAGGGGGGCCATTGCTCTGCCTGACGATGTGTGAGAGGCATTTTTTAATAAATCTGATATTTTAACCAACCTATGATTTCTTGTCATTTCAGTATTCTTTTTAGCTTATTTTACTTTGACATTTTTTCCCTTTGCCTTCGACAGTGGGAATGCACTTTCTGGGCAAAAGGAGGTAACAGTCTCTTCTTCCCAAAAAGATTATTCTCATGTTGTGTGTTTGCTACCTAATCTTTGGTCTAGAGAAGGTTTGTACTGCATAACTGACACACAAAATACTCCTTTTCATCACCAGGTCTGACATGTGTGTATTCTCCAAAATGCTGTGCTCCGTGTTTTCGTACAAAGCACTGTGGGTGTCATTTACATAAGTCAAATCCGCTATGCTCTACAAGTGCATTGAAAAAGTTCCCCGGGAAAGAAAATTGGAGTGCAAAGTGGATTTGCCTTTAGTAAATAACACCCATTGCCCCCCATATCCTTTTCATTTTACATACATAATGCATTGTGTTTTTTAAATAAGGAAGCCACACATTTAGAAAAATAAAAGTTTACTAGGAAAACATTTCCAAGTGCGTTTACAATCTTCACGCCAAAACTGACAACATCTTGGTTATTTACAACATTGTTTACAAACATTCCGCAATTGGTAAAACCAGGCATGGAGCAAAACAGAACCTAGGAACTTGGAAAGTTCAACTTTGTAAAGTGAAGACAAGATCAGACATGACTATATGTTCAAAGTGTGTTTGATCTTGCCTTCATCACATGGGGGGGTCACCCCCGAAAAGTGGAAATTTGGAACATGCACACAATTTGGGACTGAAAATGGTCATTAGATGGTAAAACACATGCCTAGAAGCTTCAAAAGTGCCATTTTCCATCATGGGGATGAATGGACGTTTTTTGGGGGTGCAACCCCTTCACCACAACCACTTTCGTAGTTCGTAAAGTGTTTGCACCCCCAAAAAAACGTTCCCATTCATCCACCATGGTGGGAGCTAGCACATGTGGACACAATGTGTGCATGTTCCAAATTTCAGACAGTTTTTAAGTTGCAAATGTGTTCAGAAGCAGGCACAAATGTGTGTTAATTACTTGGTGCGTTTTCATATTTTTCCTAAAACATCAATGATGTTCTTCAATTTTTGTTGAACACCATTGATGTTTTGCTTTATGTAATCTAGATCTCGATTGCAGACCATTATCTCTCCGATGAGTACGTGGGCACTCTCTGTGGTAAAGTGCGAATTTTCTTCCACAACATCCACGTCACCTAAAAACCACAAACAAACAAAAATGGGGTGTTGGAAATGAGGCAGCCATACATGGATTAGCTTACCAGTAGCTGTGTTCTCCCACACTCACCTGTTGTGGTGACAATTTCTCCAAGTTCGATGATCTCTCCTTCCTCCTCCTCCTCCTCCTCTGCTTCTGCTCTTTCCCCTTTTTTGGGAGGTGTTGGTTTGGGGGTTTCCTCAGACGGCCCAAGTTTTCGCTCCCCTATGAGAATGTCCAAAAGGAAGATTTAGCAACACAAACTATTGAGGGCAGAAATAGGAAATGACAAACATTGCTTGAAAGTGACGGACACTATTTTAGTTTGGCCCGTTACAAATGTCAACTACATGAATGTAGTCACTTTGTAAAGGTGCTAAACTGACTAGCTTTTTGGTAGAAGTTTGTGTGATGGAGACCCCCCTCTAGTATCCACTGGAGCACATGTGTGGAAAAGGCTAATAAAAAGGGGGTTTGGGTGTCCCAGCACTAGTGCTCTCGAGTCCAGATGGGTAAACAGCTACTGGGTGACCTCTCCTTTACATTGAATAAATTGGCTTTACATTCTGGATGACATTTCTAGGGAGAACAAACTTCCTTTCCCCCAAAAAAACACCAAACATCGTATTATAAGTGGCCGCACGATCGAGGTTGCGTACGATCGAATGCACACACACACACACGACCATGACAGTGGCAGAAAGATCGAGGCTGAGTACGATCGAATGCACAGACGAACATGAAAGTGGCCATTTTGGAATGTACAACTTTGAAAAAATCAAACCACATGGAGCAGTATGCAAGCAAGAAATCAAACACAAAACACAACTACTTACTTTTTTGAAGAATTCTCTTGATCTTTCTGTACTGATCGGCCTCCCTCAGTTTCAGGTCTGACCAGCGTTTCCTCAGTTGCTCCTTGGATCGTTGTACCCCAAAATGATTGTACAGCCTTCTCACAACTTTAGACATGATCTTGGCCTTGCGGACATTGGGGTTGAGGTAAGGCCCATACTTCCCATCATAGTCGCTCCTCTTTAATATGTCCACCATCTCCAACATTTCTCCAAATGACATATTGGAGGCCTTGAATTTCAGGCTCCGGGATCGGGACGTTTGTGCCTCCGGACTTTCCTCGTCCACCTCCTCGTTGTGGGGATATTTGGGGCGCACCTGCTGTGTCCCCGCCATGTGCTCTCCCCACTGCGCCGTAAAGAGAAGGGGTGGGGAATAGACGAGAAAGATCGTCAGGGGCAGGCGGAGTTTGACGCATGCGCACTGTATATAAAACGTCACACGCCTGTGTCGTAGCCACGATCTGGGAGACGAGGGGAGAGAGAAAGCTCACGCACGAGACGATCGCTACAAACGAAGGTACAATTTGACGTTGGTACATAACTAGCCTAGACTGATTAGAACTTGAGGCTTCTTTATGGAGAAGATTAGGAGAGTTTAGGCTGACATTATTTATATTGTTTTGTGTGGCGTTGTGTCTTGCAGAGGTGATGGATGCCTTCTACAACGTGAGCTTTCTCCCACACTTCATTGATAAATACCGGCAATTCCCCCTCTTATGGCAGGCAAAACACAGGGATTATAGCAACAGACCAAAGAGGTACGCAGCCCTGCTGAAACTGGTGGCATTTGTAAAGCCTACCCTGCCCATGGCAACCGTCGCAAACTTAAAAGTGAAGATCACCAACATGAAGACTACCTATTTCCGGGAGCGCAATAAGGTCCTGAAGTCACAAGCATCTGGAGCTGCAGCAGCTGATGTCCATGTCCCCACGCTCTGGTACTATGACAGGCTCCACTTTCTCAAAGACCAGGCTACTGTCAGGAAGTCACTCTCGACTCTTCCTTGCACGCGTCCTTCCACGCACGCCACCCCTGATGAGGCTTCCGAGGACCAACCTGGGCCTTCCAGTCAGGAATATGTGCAGGTGCCCAGCTTGTTCCAGGTATAGTAGTTTTGTAACCAGTTTGTTGAATAATGAATGATGTTCAGTTAATTCAGGATCCCCAATTGCTTATTTCCTAACGTGATTGACATATCAACAGACAGTGGTGTGGGAGACATTTTTGGGAAGAATCTAAACTGCAGGGCTGAGAATTGTATGGTTTTGTATTTGAAAACATTTTGCAACAGTCACTAGATGAGAATTGTGTGTGTTTGATGAACAAATAACTGAAACTATGTCCCTTTTTCATACACAGGAAGACCTCAGCCAGGAGGTGGCTGTGGAAGGTGGCAGTCAGGAGGAGGCAGGGGGTAGTGGCAGCCAACAGGGGGGTAGGCGTAGGAGCCTGACTGTCTCCCAAGTCTCTCCCCTCTGCCTTCCCTACAGAAGGGCGAAAAACATGGGGAGGTGGGAGAGTCAGCGCTCCAGCTGATAAAAGATGCCTCAGCCTCCCTCTATGCCACACCCACCTACGAGGAGGCCTTTGCCTCCTTGGTTACAAGTAAATTTACGGGTATGGAGGCGGGGCAACGCAGCATGTGTGAGGAGGTCATCCTCAAAATACTAAATGAGGGGATGGCTGGGGAGATGACTCCCCTCACACATGTTTGCGAGAGTGACCTTGCTCCGCCTCCTCCTCCTCCTTCTGCCACCCCACCAGCACCAGCACCACGGCGTGGAAGGAAGCGTACAAGGAAGACAAGAGAGTGATGACCTTGATTCAGTCTGGTCTGAGAGAAGATGGAGCCTCTCGTAGTACCAGAGCCTGGGGACCTAGATGGCATCTGCTGCAGTTCCGGATGTTTTGGACTTCAGGACCAGATTGCGCTCCCTTATTATTTAGATAGGTAGTCTTCATGCCCCCAATTGTTTAAGTCTGTAAAATGATGGTTGCCATGGGTGTCCAAGGCTTTGCAAATTCCCCAAGTTTCACCATGGCTGCGTTCCTCTTTGGTCTGTTGCTGAGACCTAAATAAAGGTTTTTTTGATTTGAAATAATCATTGACTATTGTGTTTTACTTTTCTACAATGACAGTTTTTCTTTGAGTAGGCTGGTACATTTCACTAATCCTAAAGTAGAATTAACAAGGGGCAACAACAACAAACAACCTCCTAGTAAATTTAAGCAAGAAATACAAATGTAAATAATGTGTTTTTGGTAATTTGAGACACACAACCCCCCTCCAAAAAAAAAAAAAAAAAACATTCAAATATGTATTCTCCAAAAAAAAAAAAAAAAAAAACAAATCATGGTAAAAAAATAACAAAGATTCTTTTCCGTTCAGAGTAAAAATAAACATGTAGTGTATAAATGCTGCAAAGTAATAAAGAAGTAAGTTTGTGAGAAGTGCGGGTGAATAGGAGCAGCTAAAAGATGTCATTCTTGTTGCATTGTAAAGAAAAAGAGAATGCGCTGCATTAAAGACATTTTAACATTGCGGCGTGACGAATGTGCTGTGTCGATTAGGAAAGGTAGTTTTACCTGACCGAGCGCTTCCGTCACAGAATTTCTTCTGAGCATGCGTAGCACTTTGTCCGTCGGACAAGCGTACACACGCTCGGATTTGGTGTGATCGGACCGGGTTGACGGGAAATCTTTCCAGCAGGAGATAAGACTTTGTCCGACGGACAAACCGACGAACACTGTCCGATGGTGCATACACACGGTCTGATTTTTCAACAACCTTGTCCGATCGGACCAAATTGATGAAAAAGTCAGACCGTGTGTATGGGGCTTTAGCTAGCCAGCAACCACACAAAACTAACATCATCCCTACTGGGCAAACTGGGCCTTTAACACATCACATTTTGTTATTGTGAACGCTCGCAAATATGATTTCTTCAGGAATAAGGAGAAATGATTCTCCTGCTCCTTAAACAACTGCAGAGTTGCAAAATGCTAAATGATTGTTACAAAAACAAACTGCACATCCAGATTGTGTCTGTGTTTTCATATGTGAGAACAGTCTGCGTTGTTTGTCTTTGTCTTTTCTTTTGTGCACCCCGTGTTCCACCGTCTGCTTACAGCTGACAGCTCGCGCTTCTTTTTCCCAGACCTTACCGCCAATGCTGTGTTGAAGAAATCATCTCACTAATTTTTATCAATGAGGTTACCATGGAAACTGAGACCGGCTGCTTGAAAAAAAAAAAAAACACCTTGAGATCTTCATAGCGATGATGAAGACAATGCTGTCTTAGTTCTGTATTAGTTCTCATGGGTTGTTGTAATCTGACTGAGGTGGGTAATAAAATGCTTTTTTATTATTAATTAAACTTTATATATCATTTGTGACAGTAGTGTGCCTTGTCTTGTCTTACTTATGCAGGTTGAGGGGTTGTATGCTCTTAGCAGAGAAAACTGGTTTAGCAATTCTCTACAGGATTCATAACGCCTGGATTGGGTCCTAGAGCCCAGAGACTTTGTGGAGACTTTGTGGAGACTTTAGAGGGATGAAGCCCCAGGAGTTTGTAAGGCCTAATTTTCACTTGTGGTGGTGGGGGTTAAAAACATGCAGTTCAGCTGTGTTTTTTTTCTGCCCTTAAACCGCTCCCCCTTTAGTTGCAAAAGTATAGTCCAGAGATATACAAATGCCACAGCAAAAACAAACCTTTACGCTGCCATAGCCGTTTTTGCTTTTTTTTTCACGCAAGTTTTAGTTATTTTTAAGTTTATTTATTTTCTGAAAGCAGACACTCTCCCAGACAGCAAGCAATTGTGCTGCAAGTTTGAAAATGACTCGCTAAGCTATTGCTAGACTTGCCAGGCTTCACAAGTTTGTTGCACAATTGCAGCAAGTTTGCGTAGCATAACTCCAGATCAACTTTCTTTGCAAACATTCTGCAAGTCTGCTTCAAGTTCTGGTTCAGTTATGTTGTGCAATAGCCATCCCACCACAGGGGGCACTGTGGCTGAATTTTCATGCTGTAGACTTGAAAAGCTCTTGCTGTAGACTCATCACTGTAACTTTGCTCCTGCTAGAGACTTGGCACGCAAATTTACTACAAATTGGAAAAGCATCAACTAGAACTTGTGCTTGAAGTGTTTTGCAAGTGTACAATTTGCCATTGAAAATGTGCAGCAATGTTAACAGACTTACAATTCAACATTGCCACAAATTTGTGGCAAGTTAACCTTGCTATCTGGGCTAGAGAATAAAATAGTGGTAGTACCAATTTTTATGTGACATGATATTACCGCAAAGGTAATTTTCAGTAAAAAAACACACTAAAGTGAATTTGAGGGCACATAAACGCAATAAACGACCCAAATTATTTGTAAAATATAAAAGACGAGGTAGCACAGAGTAAATAGATACCTGACATGTCTAACCTTAAATTTGTGTGCACCTGCGATATGGGGACAAACATCAAAACCCTATATTTTTATAAGCGACACTTCAAAAGCCACCTATATGTTACGATGTACAAAGTACAGACGTGGCAGCGAAAGGGTCAAACCTAATTTTGCATTCAGCGGCTTGTACCACCTGCCGAATGCGAGCCACTCAAGTGAACTGGGCCATGCCATAACCAGAATGCACTAGGTTGTGGTGCAACATTAATAGGGTTAAAACAGGCTCTGAGGTAGCGACATATCAACTCCTCACTGCCTGTCAAACGCCACTGAAAAGTTATCCAACTGCAAATTGCTTTTCAGAAGTGGGGCAGTGACAGCCGCTAGTGTAAATGTAGTAAGTATGTTGACAGTATGCAGTGGTAAGCCACACCCACCCACCCCTGTACCTGCCCAGGGAGAACTTGCTTAGCTCTGAGAGAGCACCTGCTGGTTCCTAGCACCGGGTGGCCCCAGACAAGGGGAGGAGATGTACAAGAGATTGAGGGGAAAGCCACAGGCAGCCCTTGCTGACTGCAGGCCGCCTTACTGACCCAAAGGGGCCCAGGTCTGTGCGGGGGGGGGGACTGCAGCCATTTCTTCTGGTGAAGTTGGGGGCAGCTTACCATTTGATGGGCTGAAGTTATGATAACGACAGAAACCTGAGATTCTTCTAGTAGAGCCATAAAGCTTTGTGTGAGAAGGAGCCATCTCCCATAGCAACAGGATGCCTTGTGTCACCGGGAGACTAATGCCGCGTACACACGAGCGGATTTTCCGTCAGAAAAATCTTGGATGGTTTTTCCGACGGAATTCCGCTCAAACTTGGCTTTTGCATACACGCGGTCAGACAAAAGTTTGCTGAACTTTCGACCGTCAAGAACACGGTGACGTACTTCAATGCTTCTGAGCATGCATCAAATTGTTTCCGAGCATGTGTAGGAATTTTGCGCGTTGGAATTGCTACAGACGATCGGAATTTCCGATCGGAACTTATTCAGACCGAAAAATTAAGAACATGCTCTCTTTTGCTGGCTGGAATTCGGCCAGCAAAAGTCTGATGGAGCATACACATGGTCGCATTTTCCGACCAAAAGCTCTCATCGGTCTTTTTTTGGCCGAATTTCCGATCGTGTGTGTGGAGGTGTGGCTCAGCAGCCCCAGGAAGATGTGTGGAAAACTGGGGAGATAATTCTGTTAAACAAGAGGTCGTACCTGCAGGCCCAGTGTCCTCTGTAAAAATGTCTGCTGTCGCCCCTTGCAGCAGTGAGCAAGTTCCTGCTGTGCCTGTAGGGGGTGCTGAAGAGGATGTGAGGCCTCTCAGATAGCAAGGATAACTTGCCACACATTTGTGGCAGTATTGGATTGTAAGTCTTGTGAACTTGCTGCACATCTTTCCTGTCAAATTGTACACATGCAGAGCACTTGAAGCACAAGTTACATAGTTACATAGTTAGTTAGGTTGAAAAAAGACACAAGTCCATCCAGTTCAACCACAAATAAAAAAAAAATAATAATAATATCATATAATCCCATATACCCAATTCTATACCCACAGTTGATCCAGAGGAAGTTCTAGTTGACACTTTTCCAACTTGTAGCAAATTTGCATGGCAAGTCTCTAGCAAGAGCAAAGTTGCAGTGGTGAGTCTACAGCAAGAGCCCCGCAAGTCTACAGCACGAGCCCCGCAAGTCAACAGCAAGAGCCCCACAAGTCTACAGCACGAGCCCCGCAAGTCTACAGCAAGAGCCCCGCAAGTCTATAGCCAGAGTTATGAAAGTCTCCATTTTTGGCAAGAAAAAAGAAGCAAGCAGCGCAAATCTATAATCCCACAATCTTGTGATAGTGAACCCACTGCTATTAACCTAATCCCTTATGCCGTGGACTGGAATCCGTCGGACAATTCAATCGTGTGTGGGCTCCAGCGGACTTTTCTTTCCCAAAACTCAGACGAACCTAGAAATCAAACATGTTTCAAATTTTTTTTTTTTTTTTTTAATTCGTTTTTTATTAAGAAATTTTTTAACAGAGATACAAACAATGAGATAACATACTCTAAAGTTGAGCAGATTTAGCATAGAGGTATGTACATGAATTACATTGTCAGGTGTGTATCAACAGCGTCTAAATAACATATCAAACAATTCTGAGAACACAGAACAACAAGTGAAAAGCTTTATAAGCTCATGTAGATAGACCTCCTAGAGCTAGTAGGATTTACGGGAGAAAAGGAAATAGAGAAAAAGGGGAGAGAGAAAAGGGAGATCTGAGTTGTGTCTCTTGAGAAGAATAAGATTGAATACTCAGTAAAAAAAAAAAAAAAAAAAAACATTAAAGAATGATCAGCGAAGGAGGGGCAGACAGGGCCAACCTTCGGTTAGTCAAACTAGGCACATCCTCCATGGGCTGTCTCGGTTTTCAGCTATTACGTTTTGTCCAAGAGACCCATAGTTTCCAATGGTAGTCAAAGGTGCGTTCGTTTCCTAGCCTATTTGCTAATATCTTCTCAAATGTAAAGTTGTGTTGTACTAAACATGTTTCAAATTTGGCCCACGGACTCGAGTCCGGTCGAAAAGTCAGGTCGTCTGTGTGCTAGTCCGATGGACGAAAAGTAGCAGAAAGTGGGAACCAGTGACCAAAGAGGACATTTGGAAATTTCTGGGCCTAATAATACTTCAGGGAGTGGTGGGGAAACCCCTGCAGAAGTGGTACTGGACAACCAATAAATTAATAGCCACTCCATTCTTTGGCACGGTCATGTCAGAGTACAAATTTTCCCTGATAATGAAGTATTTGCACTTTGAAAACAATGAAGAATTTGATGAAACTACTCATATAGCACCCAAACTCAAGAAGATTTGGGAGGTACATCAAAGGATTCAGAAAAATTTTCAACAGAGCTACAGTATGTGCCATATAGAGACATCAGCATAGACAAAAGTCTAATGGCCTACAAGGGAAGGCTCAGCTGGATACAATATATGGCGTCAAAGAGAGCACGATTTAAGCATCAAATCCTTCATGCTATGTGAATTCGAGCACTGGTTACATTTGGAATTCTGTCCTATACACTGGGAAAGGAACCAAATTCAACCAAAAATACAGTAATTATGGAATGGCAACATCCTCGGTTCTTTCACTGATTGAGCCATTGCTAAATCAGGGCTATTGTGTAACTGCAGACAATTTTTACACATTTCCTGAACTCTATGAGTTCCTTTTACAGAACAAAACGGATGCCTATGCAACTGTTAGGGCTAACCGGCGTGAAGTGCCACCAGTCTTTGGCAATAAGAAGCTCAAGACAGGAGAAATGGTTTCCTGGCAGAAAGGCAAAATGATGGCACTGCGATGGCATGACAAAAAAGATGTGTGCCTAATGAGTACAATTCATAACACCTCCACTGTCATGGTACACACAAAAGGTGGGAAAGACATCATGAAACCACAAGTGGTGATAGACTACAACAACACAATGGGTGGTGTTGACAGAGCCGACCAGGCAATTACATTTTATCCATGAGAAAACAACAAAAAAAGTATTACAAGAAGATCTTCAGGCATCTTCTTGAGCAATGCTTGTGGAATGCCTTCATTCTACAAAAAAAAAGTCACAAGCCTGTGGTTCATGCTGACTTTGTTTGGAAAGTTGCCAAACTGATCTTTCTGAACCACCAAACACCAACGGCTGTAAATAGAGCTGGACGCGGTGCTGCTGGTGTTGTCAACCCAGAACGCCTGACTGGTCGTCACTTCATGGACTACATCCCACCAACTGAATAAAGTCTGCACCCACAAGGATGTGCGTGCTTTGTTGCTCAAAGCATGATGACACTGGAAGGAAAATCCGAAAGGAAACCAGGTTCTATTGCCCTGATTGTGACGTCGGACTTTGTGCAGTCCCATGTTTCAAAATTTACTGAAGCAATATGACTAGTAATATTGCACCCTTGTTTGGCCCAAAAAAATGTCTGTTTTTGATTTGATTATATTATTGACAAAAAATGATTGAATAAAATGTATTATTATTATATATTATTATTTGTTATTATTTATAGTTATTTATTATATTATAATTTATGATTTTGTGTTTCAAACTTTATCATACCCGGGATGTCTACTAGACTTTGGTATGGACAGATTTAAGTGAGTTATTCCTAAGAATTGCATGCCTACAATATAAAACGCCAAATTTCCATGCAAAATAATTGTACCGCTTTCAGCATCAAAAATCTGACATAATCATACCACCAGGGAGGTTAAGGTGAGCTGCTAGCATATAAACAAGGAAAATAAAACATTCCATATTGTTCTCCACCAATGGGATATTAGGGTTAGTCACTCCTTGATTTCTACCTCTCTGAACTCCTTATCAGATCTCATGGATACCACTCACCTCTCTGCACACCACACCCCATCACCAATTAAAGAAAAACCTTACACACAGCACGGAGCAATCATGAAAATTCAGCCACAGTGCCCCCTGTGGTAGGATGACTATTACACAACATAACTGAACCAGAACTTGCAGCAGACTTGTAGAATGTTTGCAAAGAAAGTAGATCTGGAGTCATGCAATGCGGACTTGCTGCAATTGTGCAACAAACTTGTGAAGCCTGGCAGGTCTACTTAGCAAGTCATTTTCAAACTTGCAGCACAATTACTTGCTATCTGGGCTGATGCTTATCCACCTTATGGTGAAAGAAGTGGGGGGAATCATTCCAGAACCAGCCTACTCAAATAAAGATGGTGACACCTGCTGTGGATATGGGTAAGGGTAAATGTACAGGGGGGGAAACTATGTACAGGGGGAGATACTATGTACAGTGCCTCTGAGTGGAAAGGATCAGATCGTCTCCGTCGCTACAGGCGGCTGCGGTAAGCTGCGGAGATGACCGGAACGTGGTGGGAGGGGCACCTCTCCTGCCACTGATAAAAGTGATCTTGCAGCGAATCCGCCACTGAGACTACCTTTATCTTAAAGTGGACTGCTCGCGGTTTAATAAAATACCGGGGTATTTAACGTCAAAGTACTGACGTATAACGATGTCGGGAGCGATTCGAAAGTGATTAAAAAAAAACTTGAACCTTTTAGAATGACTTTAAGTCATAATGTATTAGTATGCAGGGCACACTAGCACATTATGACAGGCTTACTTGCTAATGGAGCCCTCTATCGCAGCTCTGGGACAGCTCCCCAGACGCCTCCATCTTTGCTTCCTTCTGTGTTTTGGATCTTTGGCTGCTTGAATGGTTGGTCTGCAGCGACGTCACTCCCGCTCATGAGTACGGGAGTCACTTCATCTCGGCACACAGAGCGTGCCGTAAACATTATCTAAGCTGCGCATGTGCGTCTCAGATCACATTACCCGCTGACAGGCAGGGGGGGATATTTATGACATTAGAGACTATTAGGGTCTCTTCTTTTATAAAAACCCTGCCTGTCAGCAAAGTTTAAATACAGAGTTTACTACCACTTTAAGCTTCAAAAAAAGCATCAAAAACGCATCAAAAATGCATGTCAAAGCGGTGGGAGCTTTAATGTGTGTTACTAATCAATGCATCAGTATAAACAAGGCCTCACAGTTTCAACATGTGTGAAAGAGGCATAAAAAGCATTAGGAAGTCTGCATCCTCTTTGGCAATTATATTGATTTCTACTAGCTCATGTGATATTATAATACAGTGTATCTAAAGCCAAAACTTTTTTTTCCATTTAATAAAGTAGTGAATGATTTTTGCTCTTTAAGTCCATGCTGAGGAGTCTCCCTTTTTCCATTGGGGAGATTTCTTTTCTCTTCCTGTCCTTCAGACATAGCAAAAAGTGAGCGAAAATGGGACATCCCCTTTTAGAAAGTTATCACCAAGTGACCCCATTGAAAAAGTTCCCTCTATTTCTGGTGAAATTCTAATAGTGGATATCCCTGGCAACTCAGCGAAGGTTGAAAATTGCTGGTCGAAGAGCACCTGCAGCCAATGGCACTGGTTACTTATTTTGACAGCCAATGCTAGCAGCTGTTAGAATACAATAGCCTGTGTTACCGTATACTATATTTAATATTTAATATCTCTCAGATATGATTTGGGTTAAATGAGAGTTCTTTGACCAAGAGGGAAAGCTTTAACAAAATAACAACATTTATTGGTGAGTAGTTGAAAGTCTATCTAATACACAACCATCTATCTATAGTCTACACCAAGGAAGAAAATATTAGGTTAAAATAAGAGAATTGCATGAATAAATACAAATTATATTCCTTAACCACTTCAGCCCCGGACCAATTGGCAGCCAAAGGACCAGGCCCCTTTTTGCGATTCGGCACTGCGTCGCTTTAACTGACAATTGCGCGGTCGTGCGACGTGGCTCCAAAACAAAATTGGCATCCTTTTTTTCCCACAAATAGAGCTTTCTTTTGGTGGTATTTGATCGCCCCTGCGGTTTTTATTTTTTGCGATATAAACAAAAATAGAGCGACAATTTTGAAAACAATGCAATATTTTTTGCTTTTTGCTATAATAAATATCCCCAAAAAATATATAAAAAAAAAATTTTTTTTCCTCAGTTTAGGCCGATACGTATTTTTCTACATATTTTTGGTAAAAAAAATCGCAATTAGCGATTATTGATTGGTTTGCGCAAAAGTTATAGCGTTTACAAAATAAGGGATAGTTTTATAGCATTTTTATTAATATTTTTTTTTTTTACTAGTAATGGCGGCAATCAGCGATTTTTATTGTGACTGCGACATTATGGCGGACACATCAGACATTTTTGACACATTTTTGGGACCATTGTCATTTATACAGCAATCAATGCTATTTAAATGCATTGGTTCCTGTATAAATGACAGTTGTAGTGAAGGGGTTAACCACTAGGGGGAGGGGAGGGGTTATGGGCTGTGACGTGTGTGTTTTTTTTACATTAGGGGGCGGGGCTGATGTCTGACGTCATTGATCGGCTTTCCCGATGACAGGGAACAGCCGATCAATGACAGGCAGAGTAGGAAGCGCGGGGAGAGGTTTGTTTACACATACCTCTCCCCGTTCTTCAGCTCCGTAACCCGATCGCGGGACACCAGCGGCGATAGGGTCCGCTGGTCCCGCGGCCGGGGTCACGGAGCTCCGACCGGGTCGCGAGCGCACCGCTGGCGGCGCGCGCACGACCCACAGGCAGGCACATGCACGATCACGTACAAGTACGTGATTTTGCCTGCCCGTGCCATTTTGCCGCAGTATATCTGCGTTAGGCGGTCGGGAAGCGGTTAAAACATTAATCTACAAACATATTTAGTTACAAGTAAAGGGCAGACCTTTCCCATAATTACCCTTTTCACCAAGGTTCTATTCTCATGTCTGCTATCCCATAAAATGTTTTCCTCCCATCTAGTCTGTGTATAGCAATACAGGCTGATGTCTCATTGGTTAGCATAGCGTGGCTCTGATTGGTGAGCTATTCTGAGCAGTAGATTAACTTGAATGTTCCTGGGAAGTTAAGTAATGATTCCGGGTTGGCCCCCCTTCATTGCATATCCCAGCATGGGATCCTTTGAAGTGAGTGTGTGTAAAACAATGAGGTTTGGATCCCATTGTTTGTATACACAAGCCTAGGCACCGACTTGTCTGGTCTACCACAGATATATGTGAAGATAATGCTACGCCCTATATAGATAGAAGCCAAATGAAGAATATTTTACAGCTATTAATGGAGATTTCACATAAACTCATAAGGCAACACCTGGACAGGGGGGATTCATCTATCTATGCTGTTTGTGTGGATGCAGAAATTCTAATAGTGTATGGCTAGCTTTAAAGATCTTTGTACTTACAGTAGAACACTATTAGGTGGGACTAGAATTGTAAAATTACTGGAAATTTTAAAGACATGGGAAACAAAAGTTTTCTTTTCCCTGTTTTTTTTCTGGAAAAATCTAAATTTTCAGAAAAAAATTAAATAAAAATCAGTGTGAATTAGTTTTACAAATTGAAATTCATTTTGTTACACTGGGAAGGTGAAATGCAGTATATAAACGTATTATGCTTGAAATAAAATTACAGCTTATTCAGTAAATAAAAGGTTTATTTTTTTATTACAAATGAATAAACAAGGACTGTTTATGTTAAGAACATTTCAACTATACATGAAAACAGGTAACATCCCCTCTTTCCTGTTAATGTGTATTTTCAGTTATTGACAATGCTGAAGCAGAAGCATATATTGCTTTATGAAGAGCTTGATCAATGTTCTCCTGATTTTTAGAGGTCAATTTCTCTATACGTGAAGGGATTGTGTATTTTTGTGAGGAAGAGGTTTGTAACATTTCCTTACTTGAAGTTGCTGCTTATGAAGAAACACTTTGTGATGATCCAGAAGCAGCAGAAAAAGTGTTTTTGGAATGAGAACTCTGAAGGGAAAAGTTTCAGCCCCGGTTACACCAGTACGACTTCAGGCACAACATACGATTTACAAATCGTACCTGAAAGTAGCATCTAATGTGTTTCTATGGCAGTGTCTTAATAGATACGATTTGAGAAGTAGTTCATGTATTACTTTTTCAGGATTTCAGCACAATTTCACTGTTATATACAATAATGGAAATCGTGCTGCAAATTGTACCTGTGTCTATATCAGCACTGCTTCAGCCCTGAAAGACGTTTAATATTAACCTTTTGCTAGTTAAACTTTTGTTCATAACATCACTGTTCCTCAATGTGACATGGACAGTCCCTCTCAATGAAGTAACACTGAAGTCTTATCAAATTGTTACAAATCTCACAGAAGTAGTGCTGAAGTTGGACTTAAAAATCGCACTACTTTAAATTGTACCCGGTGTGACCGCAGGCTCATTCTGGTGCTCATCATTTCATCCCATAAAGTACTTTGTAGTGTCTTTAGAGCACCTCTGGCATGTCAAGATGTGTTTTGTCATCATTGTAGCATTTGGAAAAGAATATTTCTTCCTACAATATTTGTAAATTGCAGTTTTGCTCTCAGCAGAAATTGCACTCTGGAAATGTTTCCAAACTCTAGATGTTGAACTCAACATTTTAATGAGTGGAGGAAAATAAAATCCAATTTACTGACCAGACTATAGGGAAACGTTATCCTGTGGTGGTGTGGAACATTAATAGGAATCATTTAGGGCAAAATAAACAAATTTGTCAGACAAATTTACCCTCGTACCTGTCAATTAAGGCCTGAGAGGACAGAAACTATCATAAACTGTATCCCAACAATCCCCTGACTGTACTAGGTACAAGATGAAGCCCACAAGAAAACTAAACTGGAGCCTTTCCCTTGCAGTGTCCCCTAGTGGCAGAAATGCACATTACTCTTGTCTGAGAACTTGAACTGTATTGTAGGATTTGCTTGTCTTCAGTTGAGAGAATTTACAATAACAACTTGCAATAACTTATGACTTTACATGTTATATAGTTTGAATACCATGCCGTTAATATATTACTTATTATTGTGAATTAACATATTCCACAAAAATAACAAAAAACATCTTTGGAAAAAAAAAAAAAAAAAAACTTTTTCCCAATTTTTCCATTTTTTTACCAGGCTCTCCCATCTTTAGGTAGGACAGTTTGTTTAGTCTGTGAAAACAATGCAATGCAGCAGCATTATACACCAAGATTTACTATAACCATTAATAAGTCTACTCTTGCAGCTATTGTGAAGAAAAGCCTTAATGTATTTATGTGTCTCCCATTACTTGTTTTTTCTTCTGTTTTTCATGACGTACTTTGTTGTGTCAGCTGTCCTGTAACACAAGTGTGATTGCCTGTTACATCTTGTCTTTTCTCAGGAATGTGAGGAACTATCCCCGAAGCTTTCATGTTCTTAACAACCATTAATCAGAACATCCAGCACATGGCACTGCCTGGTACACACTACAGATCACCCCTTCACATCCCGGTTATGGGAAAGAACAGGTCCACTCCACAATTTATGTTTTCCTAATTAAGGAGTTTTAATGCTTTGTCATTTCAAGTTTGTGAGTGTTAAAGACATGGGAGGTATTACATATACCGCCACTCAATATGTGTGCAGGATCTGTTGGCGTTAAGGGTAATTATTCCTTTGAGGATGTTTTCTGGGTTCAATTCAGTTCAGGGGAAACTAAAGTATATTCACCTTAATAACAGTTTATAATATATATTATATATAACATATATTATTTCTATATTATTATGGTGCCTTTTTATGTCTCTGGCAGAAATGCCAGAAAGTATATATTGTCATCTTAAAACACAGCAAGAAAAAATAATAAATTACACTTGTGGAAAAAAGTTAACATACCTACCTTATCCCCACTTTTGCCCATAGCGCGTAAGTGAGAAGGATGCCAGCATCCTTTGAGAAATATATACTGGGGGCCTCCAGGTAGTTCAAATCTCACAAAAATGCATGCAGGGCTAGCCAGGTGGCAGGGATATAAAGCAAAAAGGTACTACAACTTCTTCCTTAGGTGTTTATTTTATGCAACAAGGAATAAGCAGTTATAGCAATGTGTTATTTCTCCTTTAAAGTTCAGTTCCAGCCCCTTCCTTTTCTGAATGAACATAGGGAGTAATCAGTACCAATCACTCACTGTGTTCATTCATAACTGAAGCAAAGCAAACTGTGTTTACTATGCTTCATTTTATAAATAAACAGGAAGCCGCTCAGCACAAAGCACTCTCCATTCATTCACTGTCCAGTGCAGCTGAGGCTGCAGAGAAAACGGCGGACGGCCATGTCTTGGTGGGTTTGCAGTTGAGCCATGCTCTTTCCATTTTCGGATGATAGATTAGACAGTGCTCCGTGAGATGTTCAAAGCTTGGTATATTTTTTTTTTATAACCTAAACAGCTTTAAACGTATCCACAACTTTATCCCTGACCTGTCTGGTGTGTTTCTTGGCCTTCATGATGCTGTTTGTTAACTAAGGTCCCCTAACAAACCTCTGAAGTCTTCATAGAACAGCTGTATTTATACTGAGATTAAATTACACACAGGTGGACTTTATTTACTGGTTAGGTGACTTCTGAAGGCAATTGGTTCCACTAGTTTTAGTTAGGGGTACCGGTAAAGGAGGCTGAATACAAATGCACGCCACACTTTTCAAATATTTAATTGTTAATACATTTGAAAACCATTTATCATTTTCCTTCCACTTTACAATTATGTGCAACTTTTTGTGCCACTTTTTGTTGGTCTATCACATAAACTCCTAATAAAATACATTTACGTTTTTGGTTGTAACATAACAAAATGGGGTATGAATACTTTTTCAAGGCACTGTATTTCACCAAAGCCCCTAAAAAAAAAAGGTTCCCAAACAAATTGTAAAAAAAAAAAATAGTCAAATAAAAATAATAAAAATAAAAAAGCTACTGACACCATCCACTGCCCTACTGACACCAATATCTGCCCTACTGACACTGTCCACTGTTTTACTGACACCATCCTCTGCTCTACTGACATGCCCACTGCTCTATTGACTGACACCATCCACTGCCCTACTAAAACCGTCCTTTTTTTTATACATTTTAAAACATTTGTTTATATTTATTTATAAGAGTGTGTGTGTCTATGAGTCTATCTAGTCTACCTATCTATCTACATACATACACAAACACGCATGTGTGTTTAAAGCTTTGAGGTGCACACCCTAATGCAATAGGCTATGTGCATCTATTTGTACAGTGAATTACATTGTACTTAAAAATGCATATATTTTAAAGTGTATGTAAAGCCAAAGCTTTTATTTTTCATTTTAGAGTAAGGATGGGTAAACTCCCCTATTGTGAGATATTTTTGTTGCCTGGGTCCATATGGTGAGATTTTCCTTGCTTCCTGTACTCATGAAGCAGTTGTAAATAAAGTGAGCAGAATTCCTATCTTAGTGAGTTGCCCTCATTGAAAGACTTTCCCTTACCTTTTACTCCAGTGACAACTCACAAGATGGCCAAACCAAAAAAGGGAAAGGGGAAGTGGATGCGTGCTTGAGCCATAGTGAAATACCATGGCAAGGCCTTTGGCCAGGAGTAGAAAAGATTCCTCTGGAAATAGCCAAATGGCCTGGCCCTAGAGGCAGGTGTGAAAAAAAGTGTGTATATGGTGCAGTGACCTTGGTGCCAAAACAATTCAAGATGAGTGTCCCCACCTGTGAGAATTGTGGAACCCCTAGCCTGCCACCCCAGGGGCACATACACCATGGGCTTGTTACATCCCGGCCCTCCACCAGACCAGTGCCTCTCCATCCCTACCAGGGAGGCGTTAGAACTTTGAGAGCTTAGGTAGAGCCTTGCCTACAACCTGGGACAAGCCTGGTTCACCAGGCCAGAATCAATCTTGGAGGAAAAGGCCCTCCCACCGCCCCCCACTGTTCCCAACTACTGTAATTACATTAAGGAAATACTAACTGACTCCCCAATTGGTGAAAAGGATTTCAGATACTACACTTGATCTTAGCCAAAAGACAGAGAAGCGATGAAGGGGGTGTTTCTTTGGCCCCAAAATGCATTGGCTGTTTTTTAGTTCAAACTAATTAATTTGTACTTATTTATACTTTGGTCTGGTAATCCTTCCATTTTTGTATGTTTTTGTTCTGATTAGAGACATTCATCCTCTCTATTTGTTCTGTTGACCATTATCGCCAAGACTGAAAGTGAAGGTAAATTGAAAAACGTGAATTGATACCAAAATAGGAATGGATGTATTCCAAAGGGGACAGTTGTTGTGGTGACAACTGTCTAAAGCTGGTCATACATTATACAATTTTCTTGTACAAATTTCCTTAAAATCTTAATGAAAGGGGTACAATGGCACGTATTTGGTATTACTGCCCACTGGTGTTGGACTTCTGCTCAAAGATATTTTGTATCTAACAGAAGATAACAAAATCTAACATACAATTAAATATATGTATCTCGGTATTATCAATTATTCCAGGGTCAATAAAATCCATTAAGGGGGATATTCTATGCTTTATATGAATGAATGAATGAATGAATGATTTGTATAGCGCTGCAACTGCGAACTGAATCGCACCGAGGCGCTTGATCCGACCTGCGTTGATTCCTTCTTAGAAGAGATGGGTCTTGAGTTTTTTCCTGAAGGCCCGATGGTTTCCTGTTAGTAGGTAGAGCGTTCCATAGCCGTGGTCCTTGGACTGCAAATCTTCATTCTCCCCTTGATTTGTACCGGGACTTGGGGATGAGGAGGAGGTTTTGGTTGGTTGATCAGAGGTTGCGATTGGGAGTGTAGTGTTTTATTTTTTCGCATAAGTATTGAGGAGCATCTCCTTGTATGCATTTGTGGGTCAGGCACAATGCTAGTAGCGGCGCAGACAATGATAGCTCAAAATTGGTGAATTGTCCCACAATAACACAATGGGTGTGTGAGATGAGTGAACTGCAGTCCATGGAAGAATTGATTCTAATCAAAGAGAAATCAATTAAACATACTCAAAAAATATGTAAATTATGGGAAGGATTTCGAACCTCTGCAACTTTTACACAATATCTATGAATAAGACCGGAACCCTTTTCCCCTTTCTCCTCCATTTTTCTGTTGTGGGTGTGAGATGGATGTTTGTTATATGTTAATGTGGAGTTTTTCATGTTAGGTAGGTTAGATCTGGATAAAGAGAGATAGTGTGAAGTTATTAATAGATAGCTAGAGTTGGAACCCTTGACTTTGGAAAAATAGGGATCCTTATCCCTATACTCTTTAATTGGCAGTGCAAAGATGAATGATATGCAAAGAATGATAACCTACATCATCCAATCACTTTAGGTTTATTGAGGTGATGTGAGTGTAAGATGAATGCTTATTGGTTGCTGTCAGATTGCCGTATTTTCACTGCTTACAGGTGTCTTTAAGAAATACAGAAACATCCAGGAAGTTCCTCAGGAAGGCTAAAAATAGGATAAACGTTGTTACTGTAAATATTTCACTGAAATACAGCTGGTAGTCAGTCCCTGAAATGTGAGATCACTATTAGTATTATTTTTATAGCACGTTCAAAAACCATCAGGTATATTAATAAAATTCAAGGCCACACTGAAACAATAATGTGCAAAGGGGAGCTGTAATTAATTCTTTCCTTGGATGTTTCCCAGCGGCCTGGTAAATTTAGCTGCACAATGTAAAATATTTAGGTTTGACAGGTAGTACCAAGAGTTATATGTTCCACAAACAATAAGTGGATTTATTTATAGTTTAATAGCCCTGTCTCTGCAGTCACCAGGAGCTGTACATGTATATCATACATAGATAGTTTTGGGATGGTTCCATGTGAAATAACTCTGGCTGGGGTTACAGAGAAGGTCAGGCTTGCTGGAGATGCACCATATTAGGGAGGCAGCAAAAGGTTTATTTTATTTATTTTTACAGTAGACTTCATCTTTATTAAAGCCCAATTCCAGTAAAAACTTAGCTTTTTCATTATTGATTGGGCATGAACGAGTTACATTTCCTGTCAAGTTGTTATTGCTGTTGGTGTCCTCACTGGGGAGATTTCCAGTCACTTCCTGCTATGGTGACACTAGGACAAGAAATAAGAGGTTGTAGGTGTCAATGGACAGGAAGACACAGAGAACAATAAAGGCTGACAGATGTTCTAACCCCCTACACTCTAATATACGAACATGCCTTTGGTGTCTATGAAGATTCTTATTTATCTAGGTCATGGTATAACTAATATAAAACTTAAAAATGCAATGCTTTCATGAATATTTAAAAGTGCACATTAAGTCCATTTTCCTTTAAGAAAAAACACAACTTGATAGGGTGAGCAGGAACAGAGATCCTGATAAGAGACTGCCACCTCCAACATCAACTCACACAGCCTCTTACCAAATGTAGTTGAGCACCCTATTACAGAGGGTCAAACACACACATATGTGATCCCCAGGTCACTCCAAAAATGGTCTCCTTCCTCCACCACCATGTCATTATATGGTTTCTTCCAGACTCTAGTGGTCACGCCAGAGATGTCTCTCCAACAAGCAACCCGAGGTCCGCAATGTATATCTCTCAATAAAACAAATAAAGCCTCCTTATAGAGTAATATGTTTTAAAGCAAGACTTCATTAAACTATGAAAAGACAGATTCACAAAAAAATAGCAACGTCTTTCTTATGATGAAACGCGTAGGGTGGAGCCTGGCGTATGACGTTATCATTGTACCGGAATGAAGCGGAGTGCGGCCACCCTTTTGGGTTGGAAACTTTCCTAAGTGGTATTCAATGTTAATTTGAACTGGAGTTCATGTGAGTGGCTTTTCATACTTCAATGAAATCTTGCTTTAAAACATATTATGCTATTAGGAGGCTTTATTTGTTATATTGAGAGATGTACATTGCAGAGACATCTCTGGCGTGACCACAAGGATCTGGAAGAAACCGTATATGATGTGGTGATGAAGGAATGGGACTATTTTTGGAGTTGCCTGGGGATCACATTTGCGTGTGTTTGAGCCTCTGTAATAGGGTGGTCAACTACATATGGTAAGAGGCTGTGTGAGTTGATGTTGGAGGTGGCGGTCTCTTATCAGGATCTCTGTTCCTGCTCACCCTATCAAGTTTTGATCTTTCTTAAAGGGAAATGGACTTGATGTGCAGTTTTAAATATTTATGAAAGTGCTGTATTTTTATGTTTTTATATTGTTTTATTTGTGACTAGCAAATGTACTAGCAGCTTTCTATACCTAGTAGCCAGTCTAAGCACTGATATATTTGTGTTTTTATTTTCAGCCTTTTTCATGGTATAGCTAATAGTAGTCACATTCAACTGGACTTGTTCTATATGGTTGAAGTTAACAATGACCTCTTATCCAAAAAGTGGCTTTTATCATGACCTTTTTATCAATAGTAGATCCTTTAAATAACTATTTTGCCTTTCATGCAACATTCATTGAGAAATATTATTTTATTGATTTAGATATTTCTTTATGTCTTTTTAGCCCTGATGTAGGGGTGTGTTTGGTCTATCTGACCTTACACTGGAATATAATTGTATCTGGACTATCAATCAGTGGTGTAGGGCTTCTATATTATACCTTGCCATTTTTCACCATTAACCAAGGAATCTGTGGTTATCCTCTGGGGTGTGGAAGCTGCCAGTAAAATAAATAGATAATCTATACCAACACCATTTTAACACCTATCCATTTTCTTACCCTTCCCGACTCTATACGAGTTTTGGCCAGGAGTAAAGCTAGCCATAGATGGTTAGAATCTTGGCCGGTTCAGCAAGGAGCAGATGAGAACTGATCCATGTATGGGCAGGCTGATTGTAGCCTGCTATAGCCGCTAGCAATAATCACTGTGTTCTCCCGGCCAATGGCTGAGAGCACTGATCGTAGTGTTCTGGCGGGAGGGGTGCACCCCTGTCAGAACACAACAGCACAGCAGGGGAGATGCACATCGGATTGTTAGTACAGCAGCTCCGACCTGAGCTGCCAGGGTTTTTTTGTTCAACCCACTGGATTGAACGAAAAAAAAAAAAAAAACTAGTGGTGTGTACTAGGCTTAAAGGGGTTGTAAAACTTTGTGGTTTTTCACCTCTTGCAGGGCAGCAGCCCCCCATTGCCCCCGTTTTACCTACCTGCACCCTCTTTTCTCGTACCGGGGACAAGCACACCAGCTCTAGCCAGTGTCTTGTGTCCTGATTGGCTATATTGATAGCAGCGCAGGCATTGGTTCCAACTGCTGTCAATCAAATCCAATTACCCGGGGGTGGGACCGAGTCCAGCATTCGTGTCTGTGAATGCAAATGCTGGACTCGGGAGCGCTTTCGCAAGGTAACCCCCTCAGGGAAACGCTTCCCCAAGGGGGTAATCTGATGCAGGGAGGAGCCGCAAGAGCCGCCGGGGGACCCCAGAAGAGCAGGTTCGGGGCCACTCTGTGCAAAACGAGCTGAACAGTGGAGGTAAGTATGATATGTTTGTTATTTTAAATTTAAAAAAAACGAACCCTTACAATCACTTTAAGACTTTTATAGATCAGCCCAATATCTTTGAAAAGCTTTTAGGCTTCTTTTTCAGGGACAGAAATTACTTTATTGATGGAAGTCTCAGTTAAGTGACTACAGTTAAGAAAGCCTATTGGGTTATAAATAAAAGCCATTTATACTTAATTGCTAAACGTATACAACCTTTCTCCAAAGCCAGATTTATCATTTCTGTAAGGACGGACAATGATAATTTGGCAAAGTGTGTCCACCATAGAATTATTGTGTCTACCATAAAGTTCTTATGGGATTGTATTGTTACCTGTATAAGGGGCCAAAGATAATGAGGGTGGCCTCCTACGCAAATGCTTTTGCACATACCCCTGGAAGCTAAGACAGGGCTTACAAGGGCAATAGAATAGTACAAGTTCCCAGGGGCAGGAACCAGTGACTGGAACTCACGATTGCTGATATCAGATATGCAGGAGTATAGCTGATAATACATCAAGGAAGCACCAAGTCCAGATGCAGGCCGGGGTCATTAACAGACAACAGCAAGCCACTAAACTGAAAGCAGGATTGTGGTCGGGGACAAGCAAAGAACAAAACAAAGTTGGTGAGCAGAAAATTGGTCAGATGTTCAGGTCAAAGTTGGCAAAGTAGGTGATAAGCAATCATAGGCAGAAAAAAAAATCCAAGAGCAGTTCAGACAGAAGCCGGGTCAAGAACGAAGGTTGGGCATAGGTTCAGGATCAAAGATCATAAGTCATAGGAACACAGGTTAAAGGACCATTTAGCAATGAGCCTATGCGACTGCTCTGCTCCAATGTTTTTGGTGGATATGCAAGCACATTTGTGCCCATGATGTGCATGTCTATGGGCATACTGTATGCATGGCTGGCATGACGTTCCTTACATGAAAGCATTATGAATTGGTGCATGTGGGAATGTTGCCACTACTACACTTCTCCAAACCTCCAGATTCCTTTGTAAGTAAACATACACAAGGCTGTGTGTGCCCCCCACCCCTATCTGGTATCTGCAGTATTATGTGATCCCCATACTCAAAATTATCAGATTTTTTTGGGGTAGTTTCACAGTGGATGACAGCATAAAAGGTAAGTACTGGTTGAAAAAGGTTGATTCTAAACCTGTTACTTTACCCACAGTACACCAAGGTATACTAGTCCTATTGTACCTGGGGAATATTCATATCCCTATAGATTTGTCTTCAAAAGGGACTTGATAATGGTAAATCTTCACATACTTCCAGTTTATCTCTCTAATCACAGACATGACGAGTAAGAATTCAGTGTTAGCTGTGGGATACTTCCACCATGTGTTAGACATCATTCCTTGTGCACAGATTGAATAACAGACCCGCCACTGTGATAACTGGCATGCCTTTCAATGGCTTTAATCACCGGCATGTCAATTGCTGAAAACTGCCATTGATCTCTCAGCATCATCTATCTATTGATGTCCCCCTTGACCACAGCCTATGATGATCGATAATGAAACCAAGCTTTGCAGCTAATCGCTGTAAGTCATTAGTGAGACATGTTATTCATTGGTGGAACAAATCCCTATTATTCTACCTTGGTCTTAATTAACGAAATATCCCGTACTGAGATGACAAATCTATCAGGCATAATCTTGGGGGAAAAAAATATCAAGAAACAAAAACTAAAAGCTAAGTTTGAATGCTGCTTAAAGACAATGGGCTGCCATATTGATACCTCCCCAACTGTGCACTACTAGGTACTTTGTTTTTATTCAAATGTCTCTTTTTATTATAAAGCTATTATATGATGGCTGTAGCTGCTAAAGCTAACTAGATCCCTACCTAAAAGGGCCAGAGATTAAGGACAAATTTACATTTTGCTCCAATGCAATGTGTTAGCTTGCTCTCACCTTGCATAGTTGGCTTAGTTTTGGGAGCAGGTTACATAGAATTCACTGCATAGTGAATAGAAAAGAACAGATAATTAAGCAAGGGGCAAATCTGGGTTAGTTAGTAGTTAATAAAATATTGTTCTAATATGGGGAAACAAATGTACACTGTAGGTTTGAGATTAACTCTGACCGTATGGAAATCCTTTCCTCAGATTTGATCAACTGCCTTCTAATCTTTTTGATGTATTTTCTCATTTTTTTTAAAAAAAAAATCTATAATGGTTTGGGGGTCATATTTATTTGTTATGTTTAGTTTATAGAAGGGCACTAAATATTTATATGTAAAACAAGGAATGTATTTATTTATTAGGATCAGGATTTAAAATTTTTTTTTTAAAAAAAGGTTAAACTGTTGAAATATATATTGCCTTTTAAGTCAAGAAAAAATCTAAAATTGCATAATATTTTGTATTTTATAGTTAGACTCTCACTTATTTAACCACTTTAATACTGGGATCTTTTACCCCCTTCCTGCCAATATTAAATTTGTATCATTTTTTTGAGACTTTTTTTTTTTTTGGTGGTATTTAATTACCACAAATGTTTTTTGTTTTTTTTTTAAAAAGACAACAGATTTTGAAAAAAAAAAGTTTTATCCGTTTCGGTTTTAAAATTTGGAAAATAAGTAATTTTTCTCCTTCACTGATGTGCGCTGATGAGGCTGCACTGATGGGCTGCACTGATGGACTGCACTGATGAGGCTAATCCGATGAGGTGGGACTGATGGCCACTGATGAGGCTGCACTGATGGACACTGATGAAGAGGCACTGATGATGCTGCACTGATAAGGCGGCACTGATAGGCTACGCTGGTATGATGCACTGATATGCTGCACTGATGGACACTGATTGGCATAGATTTCCTTTCCTCAAACACTGACAGCGCTTAGGAAAGGAAATGCCTGTAACCTGCAATTGTTTACACAAAATCAACTGTGATTGGACACAGCTGATCACGTTGGAAAAGACCCGATGTCATTCACTCTTTACCCTGATTGGTGATGCGCTGTGTCTGAGGGACACGGCTTACCATTGATTGCCGCACGTACCAGCGGTATGACCAAGAAGATGTCATATGACGTCCACGCGGAAAGAGGAACTGGTTAATACCTTCTCCTTAGCTGCGGTTGAAAAAAGGCTGTTGTTTACAGAGCCCAATAGCTGAAGTTTACACATGCAAGTGAATGAATTAAAGAAGTGACATATGCCTTCTTAGATGGTTTCGCCTGTTGCTTTAGTCAGACAGAAATGAGAGAAAATCTCACTAAAGTTTACGCATTACAATCTGATTATACAATCTCCTTTTAGATCTATCAACAACTATATAGTGCAAGGCCCTGCCGGATTTGACAGATTATATAGGTTTTCTTATCACATAGATTTGGTAAACCTAAGGTAGATTTTGCAAAGCTTGTATGGCAAGATTGTAATACATATGCTGACTGTAATAGAGTCCTGGATAGCAGTAAAAAAAAACAGAAGGAGTTTTAACCCTTCTTCTGTCTATCGAAAATAAAAATAAAAAAACATGTTTTTTTGTCTTGACATACACTTTAATGTTCTTACGTTTGTACTCAATATGTATTTATTTATTTAATAGTAAGTGTTGCTGTTAAAAGGTAATCTATGTAACTATAATACTTCCTATTGACAGAATGATCTAGTTAACAATGCCAACACAGGAAAGCTAATTCCTGAAATAGTTAACAGTGGAAAATAGAACACGGCAGTCTCCCAGAATCCCTATCCACAATCCTGTTCACTGATATAAAGTTTAGTGACATCCAGTTATCTGAACACCCTTCTGATTTTGGAAAGCTTTGTTCTCCAAACTTTAAAGTGTATCTAAACCTAAGATGTGTATATATATATATATATATATATATATATATATATATATATATATATATATATATATATATATATATATATCCTTTTTTTTTTTATCTCCTCTACTAGGGTTAGGAGAAGCAGCGTTGTCAACCCTAGGTTGCTTTCTCCTGTTTAGAACTACAGAACAACCCCCTCCCTATCTCCATAGCCTGGGTGTTTTGTAGTTCACAACGTTAACGGAAGAATTTACAAGCTCACTAGATTTCCAGCAAGTTTAGCAGGTATTTTTTACTGTAATTGCAGAAAATGCGCTTGGTCTGAAAAACCAAACAAAAAAAAAAACATTGTCAGCTACCAAATCTAAGGACTGGTAAGCTGCTATATATTATATTTTTGTTTTTGGCTTTATATACACTTTAAAGTGGTTGTTAAGCCTCAAGGTTTTTCAGCTTAATGCATTAAGGGGAAAAAACCTTCTGTGCTGCAGCTTCCCCCAGACCCCCCTCTTTCTTACCTGAGCCCAATCCTATTCAGCGATGTGCATAAGCACTGTGGATCAAGCTGCTGTCTCTCTCCTCATTGGACAGATTGTTAGCAGCAGGATCCATTGGCTCCCACTGCTGTCAATCAAGTCCGGTGACACAGAAGCCAGGGGCGGGGGCCGAGTCCCGCTGATTGTGTCAATGGACGTAGCGGAACTCGGGAGCGCGCCTGCACGGGTGCCCTCTGGGTAAGCGGCTTTCTGTGGAATCACCCAATGAAGAGGAGTGGCCTGGAGCATCAGCGGGGCACCCCAGAAGAAGAGGATGGGGGCTGTTCTGTGCAAAAGGATTGCACAGAGCAGATAAGTATAGGCATGTTTGTTATTTTTATTTAAAAAAATTAAAAAAACAAGGGTTTATAACCCCTTTACCCTTTTCATAGAGCAGTTTTCTGACCTTAAAGCGAAGTTACGGACGAAATATGACTTTTAAGATAAAAATACCCCTATAATACTCATGCCTCATGCAATATAACAAAGGTATGCTGTAAACTATGCCCATTTTTCTATTTGTGCAGCATCGTTTTCTTACTTTGTGAAGTTCCTGCTCAGAGCAGCCATCTCCAGTGTGGGCATCTGAAGCCACGGTGTCCTTCTTCCTGGCTACCCAGCATGCACCTGCCGATCTCGCGCATGTGCAGTGCAATCTTGGTCAGCTTGACATGGCACAGCCATGCCAAGCTGACCAAGATTTTTCATAGACGCCAATGTTAAATGTTACTGGAGCCATTCCATGCCAAGCTGACCAAGAGTCTCCATAGATGCCAATGTTAAATGTTACGGGAGCAGTGCCATGCCAAGCTGACCAAGAATCTCCATAGATGCTAATGTTAAATGTTACGGGAGCAGTGCCATGCCAAGCTGACCAAGATCTTCCAGGAGCCAATGCAAAACCGAAAGTGACCTACCACGCCGCAGCGCATAAAGGAGGAAGTGAAATTAGATATAGGCATAAATTGGGTAACTGAACAAAAAAATTATAATAAATTGCCAATAAATTTAAGGATGCACATTGCGAGGAGTGAAAAATGTGGGTTGAACTCTGCTTTAAAGATGGAGGAAGCACAAATACCCCTTTTAGATATATTTTTAAATTAAGGTGGGAAGGGCGTTTTACCCAGTGCGTATGGTTACCAAGGATCAAGGGTTACCACTTTTTATGCAATCTCTGTATAGCTGCATTTGGTATTTAAAAAAATATATAGGAAAAATAGAGGTTAAAAAAGCATGTGTGTGGTTTAGTCAATCATTTCCTACATATTAGATTTTTGTGGTCTGTGCAACAAGAGCCGTGGCAGGGATGTGTCCTTTATTTACATACTGTGTGCTAAAGGGTGTCCCTCTTTATCATTTTAGAAAGCTGGGTGGTATGCAAGTTGGCTATTGCCTATCATGCAATCTGGGCAGTTGTTCTTATGCAATGTGTTTCTGTGTACCCCTATCAGCTGCGTTTCTCTGCCACGTTCTGTCCTCCAAAAACTATTCTTTTCAAGACGGTGCCGTTCTTCCATCCAGCAATGCTGAGCAGAGATCTGTTATTCTAACAAGCTGTCATGTTTTATGGTGATGCCCACATGCCATCCCATCTGCTCCAATCAATACGATAATTAGGAGGCAGCCGTGCCAGCTTTGAAAAATCATATTCTTTTTTACTTGACAAGTACTATTTATTTTAAGGCTCTCATTAACATTTAATTTGAAATTAATGTAATTCGATTTCATTTTGCAAGTATTCTTACATAATGTTCTCTCATTCCATTATAACAATGCTTATTACCCAAGGCTATTTATTGTATTAAGTGTATATGCTAAAAAAAAAACTGCTAATTATACATACTGCTTTTCTGGAGGAAAAAAATGCAAAGTGGATTAAATAATAAGAGAATAAAATGTATATTTTGGTCTATACCACCAAAGTAATTACATTAAAGCTGAACAACAGGCAGATATAAAAAAATACCATTTAATTGTTGTGTATTCCTTTAAGAATAATTATATGTATTTATGCAGAGAACTACCATGAGTACCTGAAACTGTCTTGATATCAGCCACTCTAAGAGCCAATCAGGATCTGCTGCATGCACATGTACTGATAGCGAACATGCTGACGGTAGGAGGGAGCAAAGTGAGAAGAGCTAATGACTAATCAGTGTGCTGCTGCTTGTTTACTGTCAAATCAACAGACTAGAAAGTGATACTGCTATATTTGTATGGCCTGTTCACATATGTGCGGTGGGCTTTAGGCACTTTGCATGTTAGGTGCCTTTTACTTGCGTTTTAAGTGCATTACCATTGAACTCCATATAACGATTGATGAAAATGTAGCAAGCAAAATCAGTCTGTACATGCAGTAAAGCAGTGGTTCTCAACCTCACTTCTTGGGTACCCCCCAATGGGTCATGTTTTGGGTCCTTCCTTTAGATAGATAAAATAGCTCTTATCAATACCATGTCATTGTGCAACTGTGCAAAGTAAAGGAAAACCTGAAAACATGGCCCGTTGGGGGTTCTTGAGGACTGAGGTTGAGAACCACTGCAATGAAGTATGCTTGTTAGCTCTGTGGAACCTAAGGGGTTAATCCTCTGCATTTTGTAAAAAGACTGTTCGATCCTGTCTTCTCTGATTTCCCCCCTTTTTCCACTGTCCTCAATTCATCTCCTGATAGAACAGAGCCTTGGGGGCACTTGGCACATGCTCAGTTTGGTGTGTATTGCTAGAGAGTTTTTTTTTTTTTTTTTCTTGGGAGGGTGCATGTGATCAGCACAGGGCCAATCAGCACTCAGAGGGTCAGAGGTCCTGCAGCCTTATAGGACAGTCAGAAGAGAATGTAAACTCCTCCTACAAGCTTTAACTAGACACTTATAGAAGTCACAAGACAGCCATATACTGCTGATGAGAAAAGGTTTTAAAAGCTGTTTATATTTACTAAAATAATTGCACTTCTATGCTCTGTGTACTGTGGGAGATCAGATATAGTGCATGCAGGGTCCTGGGTTTAGTAACACTTTAACACACTGCACCTAAGGTGCATAAACAGGTGTGAACAGGGCCTAAAGCTTACATTTATAAAAAAAATTTGGGAGGGATAGAGCATTATACACATTTGTTGTGTGTATCCAATTATCTGCAGGCGGCTGCTTCTAGACCACTTGAACGGAATCCCAAACGAATTAGGATGCATTCACACAATCGCATGCGCCCTAGCCCCTGCCTGCAATTATAAGATGAATCCCAGTGGGGTTCCTATGATTAGCTGCGAGAGGCAGCCCTATTGAAAGCAATGGGAAGCTGCCAGCTCTTACAGCTAATCGCACCCACTTGCATACATTCTCTCATGCTGTGTTCACATGCAAGTGATCTGCCCTCCACACAGACAGTCTGCATCCAAGGTCGATCGCTCACATTGCAGCATAAGATATTACATGTTGTGAGTGCAATAAACTGCAACAGCGGGCAGTCTCCTATTGCTTTTAATAGGGCTGCTTCTTGCAGCTAATCGTCGAGTCCCTGCTGGGATTCTTATATATAATCGCAGACAGGGTGCATTGCAAGTGTGAATGCACCCTAAAGCCTGGCGGACACTATTAGTTTTTTCTGTTGAACCCACAGGCTTGAACGTAAAAAAAACTGTCAGCTCCATTTAGAGCCACTGTACTCACCATGCAAAGTAAGTACAGAGTCCCCCCCCCCCCCCGCTGAGCTTCTGTCTTCTGACAGGGGGACGTCCCCACCAGAACACTCTTATCAGAGTACTCCACCATTGGCTGAGTGCTGATCGGAAGTCGGTTGGCTGCTGGTTTTCCAGCATGCTTGTCCAACACATGGGCCGAATGTTGGCCGTTTTTTTTTTTTTGAACCGAAAAAGTTTTCTGACATTTGGCCCATGTGTACCGGGCTTTAACCGCTTCCCGCCCGCTGCCCGTCAAATGATGGCTGGGCGGTGCGGCTCTTGTTCTGGGTGGAGGTCTTATGATGGCCTCCCAGACAGACCGCTCTTGCGCGCCCATGGGGGCGGGCATCGTGGCAATCGGTGGTGTGGTGTGTCTGACTGAGGCTCTTTACCATGTGATCAGCTGTGTCCAATCATGGCTGATCACGATGTAAACAGGAAGAGCCTTTGTTTGGCTTTTCCTGACTCGCATCTGACAGACGCAAATAGAGGAGAGCCAAATGGCTGCTCTCCTGACAGGGGGTCTGTACTGATTATTTATCAGTGCAGCCCCCCCTCGGATGCCCACCCAAGACCACCAGGATGCCGCCAGGACCACCAGGGATTGGCACCACCCTGGACCACCAGGTATGCCACCCTAGACCACCAGGGAAATGCCAATCAGTGCCCAGGCAGCTGCCAATCAGTGCCCATCCCCAATGCCTGCCAGTGCCATCAGTGATGCCTATAAATGCCATCTATCAGTGCCGCATATCAGTGCCCATCAGTGCCACGTATCAGTCCCCAGCAGTGCCATCTATCAGTGCCACCCATAAGTACCCATCAGTGCAGCCTATTAGTGTCACCTATCAGTGCCCATTAGTGCCCACCAGTGCCACCCATGAGTGCCCATCAGTGCCGCCTATCAATGCCCATCAGTGCTGCATATCAGTGCCACCCATCAGTGCTGCCTACCAGTGCCCATCAGTGCCGCCTATCAGTGCCCATCATCAGTGCCACCTTATTAGTGAAGGAGAAAACTTACTTATTTACAAAATGTTATAACAGAAACAACAGAAAAACGATTTTTTTCAAAATTTTCTGTATTTTTATATTTGTTTAGCAAAAAATTAAAACTGCATCAGTGCCACGTATCAGTGCCCAGCAGTGGCATCTATCAGTGCCACCCATAAGTACCCATCAGTGCAGCCTATCAGTGTCGCCTATCAGTGCCCATTAGTGCCCACCAGTGCCACCCATGAGTGCCCATCAGTGTGCCTATCAATGCCCATCAGTGCTGCATATCAGTGCCACCCATCAGTGCTGCCTACCAGTGCCCATCAGTGCCGTCTATCAGTGCCCATCATCAGTGCCACCTTATTAGTGAAGGAGAAAACTTACTTATTTACAAAATGTTATAACAGAAACAACAGAAAAACAATTTTTTTCAAAATTTTCGGTATTTTTATATTTGTTTAGCAAAAAAATTAAAACTGCAGAGGTGATCAAATACCACCAAAAGAAAGCTCTATTTGTGGGAACAAAATGATAAAAAATCTGTTTGGTTACAGTGTAGCATGACCGCGCAATTGTAATTTAAACAGAGACAGCGCTGAAAGCTAAAAATTAGCCTGGGCAGGAAGGTGCCCGGTATTGAGGTGGTTAAACAGGTTTCTTTTGTGCACTACAACGTGTATGATTTTCTAGAACAGAACTCAAATTCACGGTTAGAATTTTATTTGCTAAAATAGGAAACCAAAAAAAAGTTCCATCCTGCTCTTTTGAATTTTCTCATCACTGCAGTCAAAAATAATCGTTGCTCTGACCTCACTAACTAATAGAAAACCAAACAAACTTTCCATAAACTAAAATTTTCGAAAACATGTTTTACTGGTATATGGCCAGCTTTAGTCTTTACTTGTAATAATTGTTTTCAATAGGAGATTGGCAAGCAGTGTTTGCCCAGTGGCAACATCTTACCACAAAATGATTGTCTTGTGTCTGGAATAAGGTCTGGTATCTGTTCTTGCTTTAGAAAGAACAAGAGTATGTCTTTGATCTTAGGCCAGAAATCTGTCTATATAAGCTTTCAGTCTTTAAATTCTGGTCTTCTCTGTGGTTGGCTGGATGCTTCTATTGCTTTAGGATGTATTCTGTGACTTTTCTCAAGGTGTTATGTTCAGATACAGAATATTTTATTCCAAACTCTGTGAGTTAAAGATGTAAAGGATAACTCATCAGGGATTACACATTACCCTCAGCGTACCTTGAATATAACAAGGGAAGTGATGGAGACAGTTTTCCATTTTTATATGGTTTTTATGGTATGTGGGGCATTATGCATAGGTCAGAAGGATTTAGAAAGTTGGAAAATGTTGTATGCGGATCTACATTCAGAGAATCTTGTTGGTAATATGTTCTTGTCATCTCTAGGCTAAATTACTTTCAGGCAATTGTGCTTAACCACTTTCAGACCGGACCGCCAGACTTTGTGCAGCCAAAGGACCAGGCCCCTTTTTGCGATTCGGCACTGCGTTGCTTTAACTGACAATTGCGTGGTCGTGCGACGTGGCTCCCAAACAAAATTGACGTCCTTTTTTTCCCACAAATAGAGCTTTCTTTTGGTGGTATTTGATCGCCCCTGCGGTTTTTATTTTTTGTGCTATAAACAAAAAAGAGCGACAATTTTGAAAAAAAAAACGCATACTTTTTTTTTTTTTGCTATAATAAATATCCCCAAAAAATATATATAAAAAAAATATTTTTTCCTCAGTTTAGGCCTATACGTATTCTACATATTTTTGGTAAAAAAAATCGCAATAAGCGATTATTGATTGGTTTGCGCAGAAGTTATAGCGTTTACAAGATAGGGGATAGTTTTATAGCATTTTTATTAATAATTTTTTTTTATTAGTAATGGCAGCTATCAGCGATTTTTATTGTGACTGCGACATTATGGCGGACACATCGGACATTTTTGACACATTTTTGGGACCATTGTCATTTATACAGCAATCAATGCTATTTAAATGCATTGATTCCTGTATAAATGACACTGGCAGTGAAGGGGTTAACCACAAGGGGGCAGTGTAGGGGTTAAGTATGCCTAGGGGTGTGTTTCTTACTGTGGGGGGGCGTGGCTGTCAGCTAGTGAATGCTGATCTCTGCTCCAATCACAGGGAGCAGAGATCGGCGTCACTAGTTGCTAGGCAGAACGGGGAGATGCTGTGTATTTCTGCATCTCCCCGTTCAGCCTTCCCGTGAGACGATTGCGGGTGTCCCCGCGGCGATAGAGTCCGCGGGACCCGCGGCCGGCCTCACGGGGGTCCCGACCGGCGCAGGAGCGCACCGCTCCCGGCACGCTCCCGATGGCACGGATGGCATTAAGGAGGGACTTATATATACGCCCTCCTGCCTGTCCGTGCCATTCTGCCGACGTATATCGTCGCGCGCCGGTCGGGAACCGGTTAAGCTGGTCATACATTTTCGGCGATTTTTGAACGAACATTTGTACTATTTTGTACAAAATTTTCAGTACATTCGATGGCTTGAAGAATGTTGTTTGAAAGTACTTCAAAATTTTCTTTGCTTTTCGAAATTCAATTTTTGGAATAAATGTAATCTCCAGAACCAAAATTACATTCACTGTTGGAAATTAGGTCAAGAATAATTTTCCATCCCGCTCCTTCAAATTCTCTCGTCACTGAAAACTAATGTCTATTTGACCCCACTAATACTTGAAAATTGAACAAACGTTCTTCAAATGAAACATTTTGAACACAATTCTACTAGTGTATAGCCAGCTTTAGCCCATGTTTCCCATCCAGTAACATGTGATACTTGTGCCTCGTTCACATGAGCGTGCTTAAATGTACACCCTTCCAAAGAGCCATGTTTGCCCGCATGGGATGCACAGGTGTTCCGGGTATCCGCGTACAGGTAGTTCCATTCATGTCAGTTGGGATGGAGTAGTTGCACAGACACAGCCATTGCTCTCTGTTTAACATCCGTCTGGGTGCGGATGCATTTCTCTGAACTACACTGTCTGCATTAGGGGGCACTGACCGCCACAGTTGTCAACTTGGGAGCAGTTGCTGTGTTCATGCAGCTGCTCCATCCCAATAGACCTAAATGGTACTGCCTGCACACAGATGCACAGAACACTTGTGCATCCCATGCGGGCAGACACAACCCTTCACACGGGCGTATGCTTAAAGCAGAGTTCCACCCAAAAGCGGAACTTCCTCTCATTTGTCTCCTCTCCCTCCGGTGGCACCTTTTGGGGGGGGAGGGGGGAGCCTGTCCCCACTTCTGGGAATCTGGGCCACGGTCGTTGATGTCACCGCTCGGCTCTCTCCTCCTTCCCCCGCTGCTAGGATAGGGGCAGTATTTTAATGTAAAAATATTTATAAGCTGTGGGCACTGTGGGGGGGGGGGGGGGGGCAGGTGAACTGTTTTCATATTACTGGGTTTAGTAACACTTTAAATATGACAACTAGTAAAACACGTGGCAGCAGAAGGTGTACCGGGGAGCAAGGGCCACACGGTCATTAGGTCCCAATGTGGTATCTTACGATAAGCAAAATAAATATACAGGTAAGAGGGACTGAAAGTATATATACCACCACCTTCCAACCATTTGCACTAATTTTTATATTGTATGTGTTACTGTTTTCTTCCCCCCTGCTAAGGGGTCTATCTTTCCTAATTGAGAAAAATGTATTTTAAATTGTTAAATAAAACTTTACGATTTTACTTAATTTGTCTCCTCTGGGTGGCCATTATAGTCCATCATTTTAGGATACTGGGGATTTCACCTAATTATTTCTCACACAGCTGTCCAGGAATCCAGCGGTGTCCATACCTGAGACGATTTTCTGATCAGTGTATTCTGTCGAGGGGGGTGGGGGTCCCTGCTGTCACAACACAATCGTGCAGCGGGGGAGATTCCTGCATCCACGTGTCTTGTGTGGATGCAGAGATCTGTGAGCTTTTTGTTCACCTCACTGGTTAAAGGAAAAAAAAAACGCAAAGTGTATACACAATTTAAGGCCTCATCTCATGTACATGAGTGTTTAGAGCAGGGGTAGGGAATCTCAGCTCTCCAGCTGTTTTGAAACTACAAATCCCATCATGCCTCTGCCTCTAGGATTCATGCTTGTGATTGTTAGGGTCTTGCAATGTCTCATGGCACTCATAGTTTCAAAACAGCTGGAGAGCCGAGGTTCCCTACCCCTGGTTTAGAGGCTCAAAAGTTTTCAAGCATAAATCTCCTAGCGCTTTCCTGTGCCCGCGGAACCAATAAGATGGCCAGTACAGGCAGCCATACAAGTGAATGGCTGTAAAAGGTTGTACTTGTGTAAATGGCAATGCTTCTGTGCATCGGCATTCACCTGTGCATGCACATACGGTGTATTTCCCTGAACATAAGACTAGCATGTTCAGAGAAATACACTATATGTACAGGAAAATCAGCATTTATACCAGTACAACCGGGTACAGCCATTCACTTGGCTGGGTGTATGTGGGCGGCACAGTGGTATAGTGGGTAGCACTCTCGCCTAGCAGTAAAAAGGGTTGCTGGTTTGAATCCCAACCACAACCCTACCTGCCTGGAGTTTGCATGTTCTCCTTGTGCCTATGTGGGTTTCCTCCAAAGACATGCCGGTAGGTTAATTGGCTTCTGTCCAAAATTGGCCCTAGATATGAATGTGAGTTGGGGACCTTGGATTGTGGGCTCCTTGAGGGTAGGGTCTGTGTGCGATGTATGTGTGGAGCGCTATGTAAATTGACTGCACTATTTGGGTACCTTAAATAAAAATAATAATATAATAGATGAGCATCTTAATGAGACACAATGTACAGGGATAAGGAGAACTGTAGACACGCACCCACACTCACTCAGGTTGGACTGGTGTCTTTATTCAACCATACTAAGGCCCCTTTCACACTGGGGCAGTTGGCAGGCGCTATTGCGCTAAAAATAGCGCCTGCAAACCGACCCGAAACAGCTGTTGCTGTGTCTTCAGTGTGAAAGCCCGAGTCTGGTGATGTTCCTCCACTCCCCAATCAGTACTGATCAGGGGTAGGTCAGTGACAGGGCTGTATTGTTGAACCTAATTGAAGTGAAAAGCCAGTGATGTGGCTGTGTTTTCTGGGTCACAAGACCAGCTGAACAGAACTACAACCATTTTGGACAATTAGTAAACATTTAATAACTCAATAATGGGTATTTAGCGGTTTTCCAGGCTTTAATAATATATTCAAAGATCACACATAAAATCCCTGTTCTGTTCGCTCTGAGAGCCTAGAAAATGTCCCACATTGTTTTAATTAAACAGTGACTATTTTCTCCATGGAAACTTATTGGATCTTGGCAGTAAAAGTCAAACTCCTTTTTTGTCTTTGCAAAGAGCCTTTCTAGATTGTTCACATGATGTAGCAGATTCATGGAGAAAAACCCTGTGATTCGGAAATGAGTTCAGGCTGGAGGAATGTTCAGCTGGATGTCTGATTTGGTTTGCAGATCACATGACGCCTCAGTAGACTCTATGTTCTGCGCTGACCTCAGAAATCAATAATGATAACTTTTAAGAAGTAACATGTCAGAAGCTTGAGGCTACAATCCTAATCCAAGATGGATTGTAGGCAGGGCCCAAACCACCGAGCGTAGAGCCATTCATTAAACAGAGCGGCAACGAGGAAATAGAAATTCGATTAATCACGTCCAAGTGGCAGCAAAAATGTATGCGCCTAACATACAGATAATATTCTTTTCAAAGAGAGAAGCTGAGAAAGCTACCGCTGAGGAATTCATGAAGTGACTTCTGTTATATTAAAAATCAACTATGGGCGACCAATCAAAGCAATCAGTAAAAAGTTAATTCAACTGAATTCCAGTTTTATATAATTTTTTTCCCCACAATCAGGTTGAGCAGGGCTTTCATCAACTTTTTGGGTGGGAAGACAGGGGGTTGATTTACTAAAGGCAAATAAACACTCTGCAAGTGCAGTTTCTCCAGCGGTTAGTAAATTACCGTATTTATCGGAGTATAACACGCTCCAGCGTATAACATGTACCCCAAGTTTAGCAGGGAAGTTTAAGGAAAAAAATTACATTTTAAATGCCCATCAATGAAGCCTTATCAGTGTCCATCTGCAGCCTTGCCCATCATTGCAGAATGATCAGTGTCAATCTGCAGCCTTGCCCATCATTACAGAATGATCAGTGTCCATCTGCAGCCTTGCCCATCATTGCAGAATGATCAGTATCCATCTGCAGCCTTGCCCATCATTACAGAATGATCAGTGTCCATCTGCAGCCTTGCCCATCATTACAGAATGATCAGTATCCATCTGCAGCCTTGCCCATCATTACAGAATGATCAGTGTCCATCTGCAGCCTTGCCCATCATTACAGAAAGATCAGTGGCCATCTACAGCCTTGCCCATCATTACAGAATGATCAGTGTCCATCTGCAGCCTTGCCCATCATTGCAGAATGATCAGTATCCATCTGCAGCCTTGCCCATCATTACAGAATGATCAGTATCCATCTGCAGCCTTGTCCATCATTGCAGAATGATCAGTGTCCATCTGCAGCCTTGTCCATCATTGCAGAATGATCAGTGTCCCCCTGCAGCCTTGCCCATCATTACAAAATGATCAGTATCCATCTGTAGCCTTGCCCATCATTGCAGAATGATCAGTGTCCATCTGCAGCCTTGCCCCAAATTGCAGCATGATCGGTTTTTAAATTGTTGCGTCGCCGAGATAGACAGAGCCGGATGTCCTGTGTACTCGGCGCCTCCCGTCTCCTCTTGGCTCCTCCTGCAGTCCCGCCCCTTGGCCCGCCTCTTATGATGGACACAACACCGGTCCAATGGCTGGACGTAAATGCTAGGAGGCGGGACTGGGCGTGACTGCGAGTGGGATCGAGCCTAGCTGAGTACACGGTACACTCGGCTCTGTCTATTTCGGCGGCGCTCGTTCCCTCCTTCCCCTCTGAGGCAGCGGTTCAGCGTATAACACGCACCCACGGTTTTCCCCTGATTTTAAGGGGAAAAAGTGCATGTTATACGCCGATAAATACGGTAGGTAAAGCAGAAAGTACCCAATCACGTTCAAGGAAAATAAAAAAGAAATAAAATGCATTTTTGCTTGCACATGATTGGATGATGGAAGTCAGCAGAGCTTCTGTTCATTTACTAAGCTCTGGAGCAGCTTTGCAATGTGCACAGTCTATCTGCCTTTAGTAAATAAAATTCACAGTCTCTTGCAGTGCAGTAGTCAGGGGTGCTCATTATAAGACTGTATAGGTGATATGAACAATATGCAGAGACTATGTTGGGAGTTGAGATTGCATCAATAAATTCCTGACGAGTCACAATATACAGCATTAGTATAACATTAGTTTTGGAAAAAATTCTCCACTTTTTCAATAGAAAGCAGTCCTTTAGTTACATAGTAGGTGAGGTTGAAAAAAGACACAAGTCCATCAAGTCCAACCTATGTGTGTGATTAGATGTCAGTATTACATTGTATATCCCTTTATGTTGTGGTCATTCAGGTGCTTATCTAATAGTTTCTTGAAACTATCAATGCCCTTCACTGAGACCACCGCCTGTGGAAGGGAATTCCACATCCTTGCCACTCTAAAGCCCCATACACACGCTCGGATTATCCGAGGACCAGGTCCGTCGGATCATGTCCGTCGTACTTTGTCCGATGTTGGTTTTGCGTACACACGGTCGGACAAAGTTGTCGGAAAATCCGATCATTCTGAATGTGGTGACGTTTGTTGCCTACGACGGGACTACGTAGAGGCTAGTAGCCAATAGCTTTGGTCTTGTAATGTGATCTGAGCATGCGTAGCACTTTGTCCGTCGGAATTCGCTACACACAATCGGATTTGGTGTGATCGGACTTTGTTGTCAAAAAATCTATCCAGCAGGAGATAGGACTTTGTCCGTCGGACAATCCGATGGAAACTGTCCGATGGTGCCTACACACGGTCGGAATTTCCGACAACATTGTCTGATAGGACAGAATCCATCGGAAAATCCGACCGTGTGTATGGGGCTTTACAGTAAAGAACCCTAAAGCTCCAGTAAAGGCAGGGAGAATCATTTTCTCAGCCTCCTCCTCTTTTTGATGAGACTGTCACATTGAAACTTTTGTAGCAAGTCAAAAAGTCATAGGTTGCAGAAGTGGGCTGATCTGTGTCAAATGTTGTCAACAAGAACTCCACAGGTATCAGGGTGTACAGTACATGACTGTGTCTTTTTTAAACCAGCGTCTCAGTTTGGGCTCCTTTACACTTGCAGTTAATGGTAGCAAAAACACATGGTTGAGCTATGTTTTTACTGCCCCATTAACCTGTAAAGGCAGTGGACAAGGGTATACACATGCCACTGGAAATATGATCCCCAAATCGCTTTCGTTCGGCAGCACTGCCGCTGAACGCAACCCATTCCTGGTGAATAGTGCAGCATTTACAGGGTTAAAACAGATGGCAGGGTGGCGAAATATAACCTCCTCACTGCTTGCCAAATGCCTCTGAAGAACTATTCGATTGAGGATCGCTTTTCAGAGGTGCATCAGTGACAGCCGCATGTGTAAAGGTAGCCAAAAAGAGATAAATGCTGACCCTGGATGATACTCCAAAAATGTTTGTCCTTCAGGAAAGAAAAGAAGATGAAGTCGGTGTCAGGTGGAGTACTGTGACTAATCTTCAGCCATCCACCACCAATAGGAATGAATGGGACTGCAGTGCAATGCATAGTAAGAAGGGAACCCAGCGAATACAATTTTCTTTAAAGAGAAATTTTAGTCCAAACAAAAACTCTTTTATAACTTCTAATTGTTACCCTGATTATATGAGCTGGAAGGACTGTTTGGGCCAGTTCAAATCAGAATGTGGCGCAGGAAACCCGCCTCCTGTAGGTGTTTCCTGTGCCACGTTCCAAATGCACTGCAGTTGCGATCTACAGCAGGTGTCAATATTAAGTTAATGACAGTCCAAATGCAGGTGGCAAACCCAGTGCACCGGATCACGTTGGTAGAATAGTACCATGCGATGCGGTTGCATTGAGTTTCCAAAAGTAGTGTGCATGCAGTACTTTTGGTGCGGTGTGGTGCATTTTGAATGGGCAGAGATTGCTTTGCACAGAACTGCATGTAAATGGCACAGGAATGCACAGTGTGTTGACTTGTGTGAACAAGCCATTTATATGGAAATTGGCTGTTACCCCCAAGAGGGAGATCTGTGCCCCCCCCCATGATGTATATTTTAGCTCCCCACTTTCCCTTTTTTGGAGCTGCAGCTCGCAACTGCCCCTCTTTCTCACACAGTTGTTCCTCTTCTGTGTCTGGTGTAGAGGTCTGTAAAAAACACACACTATATAAAATGCTTAATGACAGTTGAAAGTACAAAAAACACTGCCAGGAATTCCCCACGGCATGCAGAATGATGTCACGTGTATAGCCCCACCCAACGCGTTTCTCTGTAACAAGCGTCTTCAGGAGGTCATGGGCCCAGCTTTTTTCTTTGGGTGATTTCTTATCTTCTATACGCTATTAGGTGCTATACAGCAGTGGTCATCAACCCTGTCCTCGGGGCCCACTAACAGGCCAGGTTTTATGTATTACCTTGGGGAGATGCAGACTAGAATACTGCCATCACTGAGCAGCAAATTACATCACCTGTGATGTATTTCAGTTATCTTGCAAACCTGGCCTGTTAGTGGGCCCTGAGGACAGGGTTGATGACCACTGCTATACAGTATACAATATGTGTACAATATGGGTCTTTTTTGTTTAGCATCACAGTGTTTCTTTTATTTTCAGTAATCACTCTCAACCATACCCTCTGAACCCTGAAGAAGCTACCATTGCGAAATGCGTTGGAACATCATCACCCCCCCCCCTTCTTTTTCTCTCATTGTACCATATTTTGATTATATCCATTCTGATTCTATACTTAATGCCATGATAGGGAAGATGATATTGAAGGTGGCTTAGCTGATTATAACCAATGAAGGTGTTAGTTGTATTTTGGGGGATTGACACGCCTCTAAATCTTTTAATGAAAAAATGTCTTTGTAATAAATTCTTGCCTTTATACAAATGTTTTTTTTAAGAGTATTCTGTGGGGAGGTTCACAGCACAATATACAATCCCATTTGTCCTTCTTTTGATTTCTTATTTTCAGTAACTCACATGGAAAGTTTGGATTTCTGACTTTCTATATGAACTTAAATTTTTAAAAAAAATTTTGCCAATTGTATTTCTGTGCACATTTTTATCTGTGGCATTTATAAGAATTTTTATGTGATTATTATATTTGGTTATGGCACTATGTTTGAATTTATACAATGACTATATATTTGGTAAGCTAGAGGTGTTTGGTTTTCTATGTATTTTACACATGCTACCCGATTATGATTCAGGTGCTGCAATCTTAGCCCCCGTACACACGGTCGGAAATTCCGACCACAAAAGCCGTTGGATTTTTTCCGACGGATTTTGTCCGACACTGGTGTTGCATACACACGGTCGGACAAAGTTGTCGGAAAATCCGATCATTCTGAATGTGGTGACGTTCGTTGCGTACAACGGAACTACGCAGAGGCTATTAGCCAATAGCTTTGGTCTTGTATTTTGATCTGAGCATGCGTGGCACTTTGTCTGGCGGAATTCTCTACACACGATCGCAAAAAGTCCGATCTGACTTTGTTGTCGGAAAATTTGAGAGCAGGATCTCAAATTTTTTCCGTTGGAAATTCCTATGAAAAAAGTCAGATGGAGCCCACACACGGCCGGATTTTCCGACAACATGGTCCGATCGGACATTTTCCGTCGGAATTTCCGACTGTGTGTACGGGGCATTAGACAATTTATGTGTACTAAGCGCAGGATTTTTTTTCTTATCAACTCCTATAACATATTAGCAGCCTCTGACTATCTCCTGCAGCATGTCTACACTCTCTGATCATTTCTTGTAGCATGCCTGTAGTCTTTGACCATCTCCTGTTGCATGTCTGCAGTCTCTGACAATTTTCTGTAGCATTACATTCACTAGATGTTATGTCTGGCCCCTCAGTGATGTCAGGGGCCACACTTGTGACAAGAGAGGTGACCACCACCGCTTCAAAACATAATGTCCAACCTCTAAACTATTACATAGTTTAAAATGCCACAAGAAAGAAAAATAGTTTTGAAGCAATCACCAATGTATGTCAAGGTGAGTTGGTTTTGCCGATTAGTATCCTAAATATTTGCGAATGTATGCTAGACCTAGACAACTTCTGTTGGTAGGTGTGGATTTTTGTCTACTTAGGCAAAGCTGCATTTTGCGTCCCCCCCACTGTCCACAACGGCAGACCACAGCAAGTGCACTTGGAAGTAAAGTCGCTGTAGATCCGAGGGGGACATGCAAGGAAAATAAAAAACAGCATTTTAGCTTGCTAGCTTGGGTGTGTCAGTGTTCATAATAATTTCCCATATCCCTGTATGCTGTTTTCGCTAAGATGCATGTCTTTTAAAAATATCAATACTCCCCGCTGACACCACCAATTGTGGAAGAGAGTTGCACTTCCTTATCGCCCTGACAGTAAAAAAGACCTTACGCAGCTTAAGGTTAAACCGCTACTCCTCCAATCTCATTGTGTGGCCCCATGTCCTCTTACACTCCCTGAGACTGAATAGTTTTTTTTCCTATGCTGGGATCACCATTGAGGTATTTGTATATTGCTATCATATTTCCTATCAAGCATCTCCATCTCCAGCACATCTTTTCTAAGGACTGGTGACCAGAACTGGACGGAATTCTCCAGATGTTACCTAACCAGAGTTTTATAAAGTGGAAGGATTATAGTTTGATCTCTGGAGTAAATCCCCTTTTTAATGCATGCTAATATTCTGTCAGCTTTGCTAGCTGCCGCTTAACATTGCATGCTATTGCTCAGTCTGTCTTCTAGGACCCTGAGATCTTTCTCTGTCCTGGATTCCCCCAGAGGTTCCCACACTAGTGAGTAGTTTGCGTTTATGCTTATAGCCCCCAAGTGTATTACTTTACATTTAACAACATTAAGCCTCATTTGCCATGTAGTTGCCCAACCCATCATTTTATTCAGATCCTTCTGTAACCAGTTTGCTATCCAAGAAAAAACCCTATGGTCCATGCCTACAGACCTCCGTTTGCAGATTAAGCATTTATGGGGGAACTGTATCGAACGCTTTTGCAAAATCCAGAAACACCACATCTACAGGCTTCCTATCTCCTATCATATATCTTCCCCTATCTAAATGGCAGCTAACTTCCTCGTAGAATGTTAACAGATTGGTCTGGCAGGAACAACCCTTCATACACCCATGCTGATTAATACTAATGATATGGTTTTCATCAGCAAATTCTTGAATATAGTCCCTTATCATCCCTTCCAATAATATACATACTATTGATGTTAGGCTGACTGACCTGTAGTTTCCCGATATACATCTCTGCGCTTTTGTGAATATTGGTACCACATTGGCTTTTCTCCAATCAGCTGGTACAATTCCTGTCAGTATGCTGTCCATAAAGATTAGGAGTAATGGTCTAGCTATAACCTGTCGAGGTTCTTCAAGGACTCTCCGGTGTAAGCCATCCAGTCCTGGTGATTTATTTGTGTTAAGTCTTTTCTTGACTCTGGCCTCTGTTAGCCACAAGGGTACATCCTGCGAAGTGTTACTAACAATACAGTCATGGTCGGTATAACCCTCCTTTTCCTGTGTAAAAACTGAGGAGAAGAAAGCAATTGGTACAGTTGCCATCTCTGTGTCATCTGTAACCATCCTCCCATCATCGTCTTTTATGTGGGCAATCTGCTCTGATCTCACTTTTTTACTGTTACTATATCTAAAAAATGTCTTGGGATTTTTTTTTCTCTCCTCTGCTATGTGTCTCTCATAATCTTGTTTAGCTGCCCTGATTGTGTTCTTACACTTCTTATTGCATTCCTTGTAGTGTTGGAATGCTGACAATGACCCATCCCCTTCATGTTTTTTAAGGAATGTTTTTTTCTCTTTAATAAGACTTTTTTACATTACGGTTTAGCCACCCAGGTTTAATCTTCACTCTTCTATATTTATTGCCCATTGGAATGCACTGTGTGATACCTTTTGTTTAATATGTTCCTAAAGCATTCCCATTTTTCCTCCGTGTTCAATGTTTCTAGGATTTGTCCCAATTGATGTCTTGTAGTATTAAGAACAGAAAGGTTGTCTCCTTTGAAATGTAGTGTTCTTGTGCTACCATCATGCATCCTTTTCCTATAATTTATGCTAACTGTGATCACCCTGTGATCGTCAGATGGCACGTTGCCCCGTATTTCCACATCTGTGATCAAATTTGAATCATTCATAAAGATAGATTGAGCAATGCATTCTTTCTAGATGGAGAATCCAGCAATTGGTGGACAACCCAGAGGTCTGACAAAGGAGTTGTGCATGCTCCAAAACACGTTACTGCCCACTACCTTCACCTGATGTTACATCGGCCACGTGCATTTCAGCTTGGTTCCAGAAGCCAGGCCGTCTCATTGCATCTTCAACTCCTTGCCAATCCACATCACCAGGGACTCTGACAGCTGCAGGATGGCTCTCTCTCTCCTCCAGACAGACAAGGATTACATTGATCCGCATGAGGACTAATCATTATATGCCTATGACCTCCTACTATCTTGCAAGTGTTTTTAATCCCATTGTGCCTGTAATAAATATTTTAACCACTGCACTTAGAGGTGCCTTTCTCTTTCCTTTGTGTATCTATATCAGCCCTTCCTTCAGAAGTTGCTAGGGGTTCCTTGTGTGGTGAGCAGCTCCTGCCTCTCTGATAAGTAACCACAGGCACTGACCTTTTTATTTATTTGTGAGGAGGACTTCTTCCCCTTAAGCAGCTAAGAAGGTCCTTCACTGACCATGTATACACCTATATAAGAAGCTCCTTATCCACTGACCATATACACTTAGCGGCCACTTTATTAGGTTCCTTCAGAGGTTGCTAAAGGTTCCTTGAGCAATGAGCAATTTCTGCCTCTCAGATAAGTTCCGACTGACATCATTGATCTTTTTAGCTATCTGTAATGGGGGCATTCTGCCCACTGACCATGACACTAATGTATAATGAGTTGTAGATATATTCATTTTCAGTAGAGGTTCCTCGAGACCAGAAATGTATTTGAAGCTTTCCTCTGTGTTGAAAAGATTGAGAAAGGCTGGCTTAGAGTATAAGGACATTCTCCACTGACAATCTATACCCCTATAGAAGAAGACCTTTCTCCCCTGACAAGTTAGACAACTTCATAAGAATGCCCTTCTCCTCTGACCTCCCCTCATCTGTAAGAGGGCATGCCACTACCCACCAATGTAAGGTGGGCACTTTTCCATTGATCCTCATAGTAGTTGGGCATTTCTTTTCTGACCACCAAGTAAGGGAATACTAAAATTTACATTTTGAGACAAAGAGCAGCCCTTGGGGGTCAAATATGTTGCATGCCTATGGTAAAGCAGATACAAACTGCTTATTACCTAAAATACCATACACCCTACATACCATTTTAAATAACCGGACGACACCCATTTTGGAGTAAATTAGCAGCACCGGACATTTTATTAACATCTTAACATAACATTTATTTAAAACAATACTCTCAGATACATAATAACTATGTTGAGGATCATTGAAGGCACTGACCAAATTTTCTTAGTATCAGCGTGTCCACACAAGGTCCCCAGTCGCAGCTCGCCAACTCGAGGACAATACTGCTCTGCACCTTCCAATGCTGATACCCATCTCCCAATGCCAGTTAAACCTTGGTTAACTGGCATCAACTGAGGATCCTATACCATGATGGTTCCCCACTTATACCATCTTGTTCTTACTTTTTAATGCCTCCAAAGATCCCCAACCTCTACCACTTACCCCCAAACACATCATATAATATACATTACAACACAAATAATAGGGTGGGAGGGTGGGAGCTTCTTTTATATACAGTGATCAGAGACCTGGCCCCTACTACCCCCAGGAATGAACTTCTAAAGCCCCATACACACGGTCGGATTTTCCGATGGATTCTGTCCTATCGGACAATGTTGTCGGAAATTCCGACCGTGTGTGGGCACCATCGGACAGTTTCCATCGGATTGTCCGACGGACAAAGTTCTATCTCCTGCTCTATAAATATTCCGACAACAAAGTCCGATCATACCAATTCCGATCGTGTGTAGCGAATTCCGACGGACAAAGTGCCACGCATGCTCAGATCACATTACAAGACCAAAGCTATTGGCTACTAGCCTCTACGTAGTCCTGTCGTAGGCAACAAACGTCACCACGTTCAGATTGATCGGATTTTCCGACAACTTTGTCCGACCGTGTGTATGCAACACCAGTGTCGGACTAAATCCGTCGGACCAAATCCAATGGATTTGGTGGTCGGATTTTCCGACCGTGTGTATGGGGCTTTAGACCACCACCTACCAAGGTCAGCTACACTTCCCTTATTTTATTAACCCCTCTCACTGCTGGTTTGCCCTGCTGCCTAGTCATGCCAGCCTTACGCCTAGCCTGCGACTTACTCCGGGCTTTTCTTTTCTACATCTACAACTTTCTGTTTACACTAATATATCTATCACTGTAGATAAAGTAATTACTACCAGGGGTCCCCTAAGAGCTAAAATTTCATTCAAAGGTTTTTTTCTTGGTAAAATGGTAGAAATAGGCTCATCTATATTATAATTGGAGTTCCTCTTTAACACTATATTGAACTCAATAACAGGAATTTTATACAGTATCTATACCTTTCCCAGAAACATATGTTGTCTGTTGTCTGCAAAGCTGGAACACCTTTTTGGCAGCGACTGCTAGGAAAATAGGACAAAATATACATTACTGTCAGAAAGGGGAAAAAGCTGGAAAACATACCATGAAAGCCATTGTACTCAGGAAAAAGCACAAACCTCACATTTTTCCCTAATCTCCTGTACATGCTGACTGCCAGAAATACATATGTTGAGAGCAAATAAGGTATAAAATGCTTAGTGTCTCAGACTGTGTGGTATGCACATATCCGGTTTCTAGAATGAAAACTATACTGTAGGAGCATGAAACGATAAATTGTTGTTCTTAAGATTTTTGAACTCTCGAAAATGCAGTTTTGATCGGGGGTTTTGGCACGCTGGTGGGGTTGCCAGGGAAACGGGGCCTCTTGAATTTTTATCTGCTTATTTTAAAGCTTTGCGTTCGATTTAACATTTAAAGAGGCACTGATAAAAAATATGACATTGTTAAACACAAAAGAATCCTTTCTGTTGTAATGTCGTATTATGCTGAAGAGCTAAACTGGTGCGTGGCCAATTCGCCTGACAAACCCAGCAATGTACACTGCAAGCTTTTTCAAATGAGCAAACAATGCAGGAAATACTGTTTGCATTCATATTTTGCATGAAGGCCATGAATTTAATGCACCACTCCACCTTTCTCACAAGACTGATATTGTAAGAAAGGACATGAAAATAATGTTAGTTTCTGAATAGCATTTATTATCTATCTTGTTAATGGTGTGCTAGTACAGGCTTTTGATACACTTATGCCCCGTACACACGATCAGAAATTCCGCCAGCAAAAGTCCGATGTGAGCTTTTGGTCGGAAATTCCGGCCGTGTGTATGCTCCATCGGACTTTTGCTTTTGCAAAAGATTGAGAGCAAGCTTGAGAGGAAATCCGTCAGAAAAACCATCAAAGTTTTTTTCCGACGGAAAATCCGATCGTGTGTACGGGGCATAATTAAAACTTACTGATGAGAAATGGTGAGGCTTTAATCTTTTAAAAAACAAGGAAAGGAATCTCTGATTGGTCATTATGGTTAATGAGGAATGTCAAATGTCAGTGTCAAAGCTGTACCCAAAAAGGCAAGCAGGGGGCAAAAGACTAGTTGTCAGTATTGCCTGTAGGCTCTCTGCAGTTGATCGTTTTGTACACACGATCTGAAAATCGGACGAAAAATACAGCTTTCAACGCGATCGTATGATAATCGGATCGTTAGTACAGAGCTTTCGAGAGCCGATCACGACAGTTCATCTGATATAATTAGATCAGACAAGCACAAACATTTTCCTCGTTCGATTTCAGATCGTACGATTTTCATTTAGTCAGTACAGTTGCTATCCAAATATACAATACAAATACACTACAACACATGACATCACTTCCGATTTATTTTTATTTTTTTCTGTCGTACGAGAACTTTCGTGACTTTAGTAACCTATTCAATTTCTACTTGCGACTAGTAAGCGAAAAAAGTCATCCGATTTTTAGATCGTGTGTACCGGGCCTTAGTCTTCTTCTGCAATGGGGTTGATTTACTAAAACTGGAGAGTGCGAAATCTGGTGCAGCTCTGCATAGAAGCCAATCAGCTTCCAGGTTTTTCTGTCAAAGCTTAAAGTGTTACTAAACCCAGGACGCTGCATTCACTATATCTGGTCTCCCACAGCACAGAGAACATGGAAATGCAATTATTTTAGTAAATATAAACTGCCAACCTTGACAAGGTTGAATAAAGACACCAGTCCATCCAATTCAACCTGGGGGGGGGGGGGTGTAGATGTGTGTTTATGTCAATAAAATTCCCCATATCCCTGTATATTGCATTTGCAAAGGTGCCCATCTAAGATTTTTTTTGAAACTATCAACACTTCCCGCTGACACCACCGATTGTGGAAGAGAGTTCCACATCCTTACTGCTCTAACAGTAAAGAACCCCTACGCAGTTTAAGGTTATTGAGTGTCCGTGTGTCTTCTTACACTCCCTGAAACTGAATAGTTGTTTCCCTATGCTAGAATCACCAATGAAGTACCAGTATATCGATATCATATCTCTTCTCAATCATCTCTTCTTTAGGAAGAATATGTTTATTGCTTGTAGTCATTCCTCGTAACTGAGGTCCTCCAGTCCCCTTATCAGTTTTGTTGCCCTTCTCTGGCTTTTCTCCAGCTCTAGCACATCCTTCCTGAGTACTGGAGACCAGAATTGGACAACATACTCAAGATGCAGCCGGACCAGAGTTTTGTAAAGTTGTAGAATTATACTTTTATCTAAGTAAATACCCTTTTTAAAGTATGCTAATATTTTGCTTGCTTAGCTCGCTGCAGCTTGGCACTGCATTCCATTACTGAGCCTGTAAACTACTAGGCCCCCCAGATCTTTTTACATTCTGGATTCTCCCCTAACAAGTAACTTGTGTTCATATTTTTAGCCCCCAAGGGCATTACTTTACATTTTTCAACATTAAACCTCATTTGCCATGTAGTTGCCCACCTCTTTATTATATAGAGGTCTTCTTGTAAAGTTTCTCTATCCTGCTGTGAAGTTATTGCCCTGCCTAGCTTTGTATGGTCACTGAACACTGCGATTGAGCCATTATGCCAACCTCTTTATCTTTTATGAATAACTTAATATCTTTTTTTCATCAGCAGTTAGAGTAGTCTTGTAACTTCTACCAGTGTCTAGTTAAAGCCTGTAGGAGGAGTTTTCATTCTCCCCTGATTGTCCTATGAAGCTGCAGGACCCCTGACCCTCTGTCTGGACAGTACTGATTGGCCCTGTGCTGAGCACATGCACTCTCCCAAGAAAAAAAAAACTCTCTAGTACAACAAACCAAACTGAGCATGTACAGAGAAGACTTGATCAAACTGCCTTTTTACACAATGCGAAGGATTAACCCCTTAGGTTCCACAATGAGTATAACAAGCATGCTCTACTGCATATACAGACTGATTTATACTGTTGTGGGTTTAGTAGCACCTTAATTAAACAAGCTGGAGTTAGAAGCTGATTGGCTACCATGTAAAGCTACATCAGATTTTGCACACTTCACTTTTAGTAAATCAACCCCACTGTGTCTATGTGTGGAGGCAGCCATCATGATATTAACAGGGCTTTATTTCCTCAGATCAGACTGGTGGAGGAATATTCAAGAAGTAGCAGAAAAGGTGGGGAAAATAATTACACATCAAAAAGATAAATAAAGCAGAAGCAGGAAGATCCTTTCACTGCAGGTCATCAGGTACAATTTTCTATCCAGCAAGAAAAATACTGTGCAGCAAAGTGCAGACATCACCAAATCTTACTTCTAATCTCAGACTAGTAGTCAGAGGCAGCAGTGCCTTAGATCTCACACTGAAGATTTACAGCTAAATGGACAGGATTGCCTAAGGTGGCACAGTCATGTACTGCTATTTAGGAGAAAAATTGATTTGTCAGGGTACTGCTAAGGCACAATTAACAATGCTAGATGTTCCCTGAATATGAATGTAGTGCTGACATCCTTGCATATTGATGTGTGTTTGCATACTATAATATAAAGTATATGGATATTGCTATGGTTCAGTATTTGGAGCCATCTAGTGGCCAAATACTGGTATTGAACTTAAATGATTATTACTTTATAAAAAGCACAAAAGACTAATACAGGAAGTGACTGTTGTTTTGATCAGAAGGTTGACCTTTTTACCCAGGAGGCTCGGTGACCTACCCATGAACACTCTCTCTAGCAGTGCATGCTGGGTAGGAACCCGAGCGGCCATTTTAGGTCTCTTGTGATCGCATGGCCGTGAGGATCTATGAGGAGGCTTCCCGGAGAAAGCGGGCTACAGCCATTGTGGAGCACAGTCCCGCTTGTTCGTGCAAGTGACCTGACGGTGACCGAGAGACAGTGGCTGGGTTGGTGAGGTCCAGAGGCACTCGTTGGAGCATCGGAGGATCGGGCTCACCTAGCGGAGCGGAACGGAGTGACGGGTCCAGCTGAAGGGGGAATCAAGTTGCAGTCACCGGACCAAAGTTACTAAACGGAGATCCGATCCAGTTGGTGAGCGGGTCACGGCCCACGTTTTGTTAACTTTCACACGCAGTTAGACTCGTACACAGGCCTCACTGGGATCTATAGTTCCACGGAGGAGGAGCAGAGCAACTGACACTGAGCAGGCTTGAGGCCTATCTACTCTGATGTCTCAAGCATTGTAAAATAGTTATTGAAGTTACACTTTCACCTTCACCTCAACTCAACTTAACTTACCTTAAACTGTGGATTACAAATCATAAGGAATTACTTTAGCTAGAGAAGACAAGAAGACCAAGAACTAAGTACTTTAAGTGAGATCTCATGCATAGCTTCAAAAGTAGGGGGAGCTCCCGGGTATATACATATAAATATATACTGTTTGAAATTGTTTATATTGAAATCCATTGTGTTGTCGTCCTATGTTGGGATGACCGCACAATTACTGTAATCACCTCTTTGAATATTTTGACAGTAAAATATTTTTGGTTAAGTATCCAGTTGTGTGGCGTACTGTTTTCCCCCAGCAGGTGGAGCCAGTGGATCCTGAGGTTACAATACAGGTACCTTGCATTATATTATATTGTATTGTATTGCATTGCACCACAGCTATGCCAAGGGGATTGAGCCAAGTTAGTGGGGTTTATGGGTAGTGTGCAGGCCCAAATCAAACCAGCAGCTCCTTCGGGGGTAAGTACTACATGAATAACAGAAAATATATTCTTAAATTCAGGTGCACTTAAAATTCTTTACTTCAGTTTTTGTAATGAAGCCCCAGAGTGTCCAATGTTATGTAACGGCGTGTCTATTTAGTGAAAGAAATAAGGTATACCTGTGCTCAAATCTAAATGGCTTATACATATATACTGTATAACCCATCTAATGCTAAAGTGATGCGACTGCATGTTAACACTAAAAATTCTGAATGAACCTTCTGCACACTGCTATACATCTTTCTAGTAAACAGCATAAAACAGGGATTTATAGTTCATGTTTAAGCTGGCCAACTGCTTCAAAGTAATTTCTCTCTGGCCAGTCCCTACTCTGCTCTGCAAAATACAAAATACTTACTTGCTTATAGCATACTTCAGTGGATATTGGTCCATAGACACAATATACACAATAGACTATGCAATGGAAATAAGATATACCTGTGCTCAAATCCACAAAGCTTATGCATATATCTGACCCATCATGTGCTAAAAGGGCATGACCACTTTAACATTCTGAATGAACCATCAGCACAGTGCTATACACCCTTTCTAGCAAATTTTACACTTAAACATGTATTGCAATATATGTGAACTAAAAATCCCTGTATAAGTGGAAGAGGGGGTGATTATGTTGCTGGCTAGCACTTTATGCTCCTCTTTATACTCCTCTTACTTGTTTACCCTGGGGTATAAAAGGTTCTATGGAGGAGTTATCAGAATGTTTAACAGTCCATAGATTATTCAGTTTTATTTTGTTCTACCTGTTGTATGCCAGCATGTTACAGAAAAAACAAAATGCATATACTTTACTGAACCATTGTGCATTTGGGATAACATAGAAATAAATGGTAAAGTAGTAAGCCCCTCACTGATTATTACCAGAGTACTGCAGACAGTTCCTGCAAGGCAGCCCCTTGTCCTTGACTTCCTCCAGCTGTTAGCCTGTGTTACCAGTTCTACTCTGCACTTTACTGAAGGAATGCTGTCAATGAGGATAATTGCAAGAAGCTGTTTGTGTTTTGAATTGTTTCACCAGTAGTGATTCTCAGCTAGGTTCTTTGTTATAGAGTCTTGTACAGACAATGCAGCCATATATTGGCATGATGGGGTCACAGAGACATTGCTGCAGAGACCATGTTTGTACAGCTTTCATAATTTGTTTTGTATTCTTCAGTGGTTGACAAGGTTGAATAAGTACACCAGTCCATCCAATTCAACCTGGGTGGGTGTAGATGGGTGTTTCTGTCAAAATTTTTTCCCATATCCCTGTATATTGCAGTCATCAGAAATCCTTTCATATAGAAATCATAGTAAATGGTAGACATGTGCAATTCGTTTCGTCTTTTTTCGTTTTTCGTTTTTTTTTCATTATTTTCGTTCGTTCGTTTTCGTACGAATGAACGAATCATTCGAATGGTACGAATCCAAATAACGAATCGCAACGAATCGTTCGAATCGTACGAATCCGATTAACGAATCATTCGAATCGAACAAATCCGACAAAACAACGAAAATCCGAAAAAAACAAATTAGAAACAACGAATGTACTAATGAAGAAAATCCGAAAAACGAAAACGAACGAAAAAAATTCGTACATTCATTTTTGTTTTTTTTTGTTGAATTGGTAATTTTCCGTGTCCCTTACAATGGTGCTGCTAAACGTGCTTCGAATGGATTGAACAAAAAAATTCGTACATTCGTAACTTTTTTTTTCGATTCGTAACTTTTTTTTTTGATTCGTAACTTTTTTTTTTTGATTCGTAACTTATTTTATTTATTTTTTTTCGATTTGTAATTTTCTGTGTCTCTATTGAACATAAAAATTCGTACATTCGTAACTTTTTTTTTCGATTCGTAACTTTTTTTTTGATTCGTAACTTTTTTTTTTTGATTCGTAACTTATTTTTTTTTTTTTTTTTTTTTTCGATTTGTAATTTTCTGTGTCTCTATTGAACATAAAAATTCGTACATTCGTAACTTTTTTTTCGATTCGTAACTTTTTTTTTTTCGATTCGTAACTTTTTTTTTTCAAATCGTAACTTTTTTTTTGATTCATAAATTATTAAAATGTAATAATAGCATACACATTACATAAAATTATGAATTATGCTCCGATTACAAATCTACGAATGTTACGAATGTACGAATAAATACGAATGGGTCCGAAAATTAAACTAACGAAAAAACTAATCAACGAAAAAATAACTCTTACGAATGTACGAATCGTTATGAATACGAACACCGACGACTTACGAATGTACGAATCGTTACGAATCCGAACACCGACGACTTACGAATGTACGAATCGTTACGAATTAACGAAAACGAAAAAAACGAAACGAAAAAAAACTAATTTTTTTCGGAAACGAAAAAAACGAAACGAAAATAAACAAATTTTTTGTTTGTGCACATGTCTAGTAAATGGGAAAAGAGGGGTAGGGGGAGGACATATACAATGTACATTCGTCATATATAGTATAATATCCCCAACAGTAGTAGCATAGCTCCCAACTGTCCCTGATTTCGAGGGACTGTCCCTGATTTGGAGCAATGTCCCTCTGTCCCTCATTCCTCCTCATTTGTCCCTCATTTTGGTCTGATCTATATAGATGTATATAAAATGCACTTTGTATTTATCAAAAAGTGTTTTCCAGAGCTAAACCTTTCATCCAATTTCTAAATTGCTGCATTTGTAAATTCCAAAAGCCAATATAAAAGAATAGTAAGGGTAAAAAAGCACTTGTGGGTTTAATTAATCTTGTTTTTTTTTGTACAATTCTCCTTTAAGGGGGTGTGGCAAGGGGTGTGTCCTATGCCTGCATACTTTTGCTGATAGGTGTCCCTCATTCCCATCTCAAAAAGTTGGGAGGTATGGTAGTAGTAAAGGAGGTTATAAGTTCCCATCCAGGCTTACACAAGCCTCACTACCCGCCACATAGTTTAACTATTCACCAGGAGGCAATTAATCGGATGCAGTTGAATTGTCGTCTATCCAGCCACCCCACACCTTTTTAAACTTATCGGGTACCCCTCTACTTAGATACGTAGCTTCACACAGCAGTAGAGCCTTATTAATCAATGCCTTCCAGGCCATAAGGGTAGGAGCCCACGGTTTCATGTTTGTTATTTAAAAAAAAAGAGAGACTTTAGTATCACTTTAATTACTGTTTATCAGATCACTGCAGGTGTTTAGCCATATATCTCATAAGTACATTTGATAATTCTTTCTCCTTTTAGGCAATACTTGGCCTAATAAATCCTTTGAAATACCTCAAGGTGTGTTGGAAATTGCTGGGAGAGCGAGGTGTTGTAATATTCAGGTGTGCAGAGAAATCGCAAAACAATGCAGTGGCTCCTCTGATGTTATCAGTGATTCAACAATGATTTCTACCAGGCTCACCACACAAGTCCAGATCAAATGCACATTCAAAGTTCTGCAATTATGAACTCAAAACCCGCATTTGTGTATGCTTGCATTCATTTCTTACATCTGGGGTCCCAACCTGCTCCACTGCAGCGGTGGATAGCTAGCCAATGTAAACGTCCATTTACTTCTTATAAATACACCCTCAGTGTCATAAATTATTTTAGTATGATAATAATAATTGTACATCCCATTCAGTACCCAGTCCTGTATTTCTACCCTTATCCTAATGAGCTTCAAATACATTCATTTACTTCAGTATTTGTCCTTTGGTTTAAGTGGTTTGGAAAATTCAATGGATATTTACTTATCAACCATGATTTATTCCACAGGTTTTTTTATGCATGACATAATCCTGGTGTTTATTCAATAAACATTGAAAACCACAGGACATAATTACTCAATTAATGTTGTCCTAAGCCATTTCCCAGATGAGTTTATTTTTGTAGAAAAAGCTGTTATCCTTGCCTTCTGGCCTGGAAGAAATAGCTGTGCGTCTTTACGTTCTGTACAGTGGCAAATAATAAAGCAATACTTATTGTAACAAAAATAGAATATGATATTTTCAATTGCCTACTGGCGCTAATATTAGGAAAGCTATGCTATGTATTCCTAAAGTGTAAGTATAGGCATACACTTTAGAGTAGATTAGGATACATTTTATAGCTGTCAGTATCCTTCCTAGGTAGATTACCCCCCCCCCCCCCCCCTCTATGGGATTTATATATTAAAGGCAAGTAGATTGTGCACTTCGCAAGGGAATTTGCTCCAGGGCTTAGTAAATCAGGGGCGGTGCTAATGACTTCCATCATCTAATCATATGCAAGATCATTTTTATTTATTTTTTTCCTTGCATTTGATTCTTTGACAAATGAAGCTTCACTTCATTAACTAAGCTCTGGAGAAAATGTCCTTGCAGTGTGCAACTGCACTTGCAAAGTGCACTGTGTATACACCTTTAGTAAATCAACCCTTTGTGTCAATCTACGTGTCCTGGAGACCTTTCTCACCTAGACAGAAAGTGTTGTGAATTGCATTGTTTTACAGTTGACTGCAGAAGAAATGTGCAGGAAATCTTCCAATGGTGACACCTGTTCCAGTGACCACTCTTTAAAAGGGGTGTTCCCCTCACTTTTTAGGAAGTAATTTTTATCTGTGATAAGTCTGAAGAAAGAAAGAAGGAAAAAAAGGAAGAAAAGAGAAGAAAAGAAAGGAAAGTAAGGAAGGAAGGAAAGAGAAAAAAAAAGAAAAGAAGGAAAGAAAGAAAAGAAAGGGAAAGAAAGAAAGGAAAGGAACGGAAAAGAAAGGAAGCAAAAGAAAGAAAGGAAGAAAAGAAAGTAAAGGAAGGAAGGAAGGAAGGAAGGAAGGAAGGAAGGAAGGAAGGAAGGAAGGAAAGACTGAAAGAAAGAAAGAAAGAAAGAAAAAAGAAAGAAAGAAAGAAAGAAAGAAAGAAAGAAAGAAAGAAAGAAAGAAGGAAAGAAAGGAAAGAAGGAAAGAAAGGAAAGAAGGAAAGAAAGGAAATAAATAAAGAATGAAAGAAGGAAAGGAAAGAAAGGAAAGAAAGAAGGAAAGAAAGACTGAAAGAAGGAGAGGAAAGAAAGAGCCTGAAAGAAAGACTGAAAGAAAGAAAAAGGCTGAAAGAAAGAAATAAAGAAAGAAAGAAAGAGACAGAAAGAAAGAACGAAACAGAAAGAGACAGAGAGAAATAAAGAAAGAAAGACGGAAAGAAAGACTGAAATAAGGAAAGAAAGACTGAAAGAAGGAAAGAAAGACTGAAAGACTGAAAGGAAAAAATAAAGAAATGGAAGGAAAGGAAAGGATCCAGCAGTTTGCAAAAAGACAATTTAAAAAAAAAACTTCAATGGAAAGTTTTGTTTTTTCCATCCCTTTTAGTCCTGGTGAGAGTGGTCACCCAGGAAAATAGAGTAAATCTCCATAACTGGAACACAAATATAAAATCTGATGATCTGGTTTTCATTCTGAAAAATTAAATTCATTCCAAAATCGATTTTTAAAGCAAATTACATTTTAAAGTACCTTCAAATGACATTACAGGGGGTCCCCGGGTTACAAACAAGATAGGGACTGTAGGTTTGTTCTTAAGTTGAATCTGTTTGTAAGTCGGAACAGGTAAATTTTTTACGTGTAGCTCCAGCCAAAAAATCTATTTTTATGTTTTTTTAGATAGCATAGAGAAGGGTTATCACCCCTGTAACATTTGTTTTGCTGTCTGTGCCCTGTTCATAAGATTTCACCTCACCTTCTGTCCCAATGACAATTGGATTTTGAAAATTTTGGGATGATAGGGAAACATGGACTGGTGATAAAGCATCAGTGGAGACACCTTTTTCCCATATTACCTCTTACAGGAGTGAATTTCCCTTCCTAGGGGTAGATTTCCTCTCACTTCCTGTTGTCTCCCTCCGTTTGTAAGTAGGAGTCGTTTGTAAGTTGGATGTTTGTAAGTCGGGGACCCCCTGTAGTCGAGTTATTGAATGTACAGTGAGAATTCTTGTACTAATGTCTTTTAATGTATGGGAAAGTAAGAAAGAAGGAAAGGAAGGAAAGGAAGCAAAGAAAAGAAAGGAAAGGGAAAGGAAGGGAAGAAAGAAAGGAAGGAAAAGAAAGGAAGGAAAGAAAAGAAAGGAAGGAAAGAAAAGAAAGGGAAATCAAGGAAAGAAAGAGAGAAAGAAGGAAATGAATGAAAGACAGGAAAGAAAGGAAGGAAAGAAAGGAAGAAAGGAAAGGAAAGGGAAAGGAAGGAAAGGAAAGAGTAAAAGGAAAGAAAGAGAGAGAGAGAAAAAAGGAAAGAAATGGAAGGAAAGGAAGAAAGAAGGAAAGGAAAGGAAAGAGTAAAAGGAAAGAAAGAAAGAGAGAGAATAAAAGAGAAAGAAAGAAATGGAAGGAAAGGAAAGGATCCAGCAGTTTGCAAAAAGACTGAGTCTATGAATGAGTCCTCTCTCTTGAAGTTTTTCAATGTTGCAGTACTGCAATTTAAAAAAAAAAAATAATTCTATGGAAAGTTTTGGATTTTCCATCCCTTTTAGTCCTGGTGAGAGTGGTCACCCAGGCAAATAGAGTAAATCTCCATAACTGGGACACATATATAAAAAAAAAAAAAATGATCTGGTTTTCTTTCTGAAAAATTACATTCATTCATTCAAATTTTAAAGTACCTTCAAATGACATTAGTCGAGTCATTGAATGTACAGTGAGAATTCTCGTACTAATGTCTTTTAATGTATGACCAGCTTAATACCTCCTCACGTTAGCCAACGTTAAACAAAATGTTTTGGTTTAAAGTTCATAGATTTCACCATCCACAGTCCTTGAAAGACGTAGGAAAGTGTCATTTTACAGCACCTCCTGAGCACTGAACTACCACTTCTGGGTGGACTGACCCCTTGAGCAAGCTAATTTCATTCTTGGTTTTTAAATAATCATTGGTGACAGTATGAGCACACTGTTTCACAGCTCATTTAACTTTAGCGCTAAATTCTTCTACCATTGATCTAATGTGACTGAAGTGTTGTGAAATTTAGAAAATTTCCATCTTTGAAATCTTTCTCAGACATCCTGAAACTCAACATGCGCAAAACTTGTATAAATATTCGCTGATGGCCAGGAAAGGTCAGGACTGTCAATGTTCCTACCAACTAAAGCTGTAACCTTTTCCCCAAAACATTCAACTCTCATTGCAGCAATTATGTTAATCAATCTTATTACACAGGAACCATATAAATAGCACTTTTTAGGTGACACCAATTGCATTTAGCTGTGCATTCCAATAGTTAAAAAATAAAAAGGGATCTGGAAAAAAAGCTTTAAAAGGAACCTATAATGATTTCCCAGCAAGCATTTATTAAGGATTGTTATTGTGCAGTTTATCTTAAATTAATATTTGATGTGATTATCAAATGTTTACATGCATGCTGAGCCGTATGTTTATTATGGCTTGGCATATGCAGATTTGTAATTTTTCTGGATTTCATTACAATTACTGATCAACATTTGATAAGATAAAACCAGGGCCACCTACAGAATGCATTTTTACCACCCAGTCAGGCCTGACAAAGAGAGACAGGAAACAATTAAGGCACAATCATTGTGCAACACTACTAAGAAGATGAGCCTGCATTTGTAATAAGCTAATATGGCTTACCCCATGTGCAAATATAATATTTTGCAATACAGAGACTATGGGTTTTATTTACCAAAGCTGGAGAGCGCAAAATCAGACTCACTTCTGCATAGAAACCAACCAGATTCTATCCTCAGCTTGTTCAATTAGGCTTTGGCAATAAAACCTGGAAGCTGATTGGTTTCTATGCGGAAGTGAGCCTGATTTTGCACTCATTCAGCATTAGTAAATAAACCCCTATGCAATATTATCTATTATCCATATTATCCATTACTAAACCCAGGACCCTGCATTCACTTTATCTGGTCTCCCACAAAACTGCATTTTTGTTAGTAAAGATAAACTATTGGCTTCACATTTTGGCAGTTTTTCTATGTCTTCCTAGGATGTTGGTTCAAGTATGCTGTGTGTTTTCACAGTGTATGACAACTTGCAGGGTGGTACCACATTTGTAGTGTGAGTGGCTCTTCTGATTGCAGGCAGTTCAGCAGGATCTGGTGGGGAACTTGATTTAGGCATTGTGAGTTCCACCTCTTGTTCTGACTCCTGCTAAATACCTTTTCTCATCAGCAGTATATAGCAATCTTGTGACTTCTATCAGTGTCTGGACAAGTACTGGTTAAAGCTTGTAGGAGGAGTTTTCATTCTCCTCTGACCGTCCTATGAGGCTGCATGACCCCCTGACCGTCTGTCTGGACAGAACTGATTGGCCCTGTATGAGCAATCTCTAGCAATAAATACAATACATACCAAACTGAGCATGTGTAGAGTGCCTCCAAGGCTCTGTACTATCGGGAGAAGGATTGAGGACAGTGGAACAAGGGGGGGGGGGTCAGAGAAGACAGGACAAAACAACCTTTTTACACAATACGCAGGATTAACCCCTTAGGTTCCACAGTGAGTATAACACACATGCTTTACTGCATATACAGACTGATTTTACTGTTGTGGGTTTAGTAACACTTTAAGGGCAAGGTAATAGGATCTCTATAAAACCCTGGTTCACATATACCAATCTTCGCTGCACTCACCCAATGATTCTTGTTCTAATGCAGCTTCTGCACAATTCCCTAAACTCAGTTCCTGGTGGTGTTGCAGCCTACACAGGGTTATCATGCACTATTCCCAACTCACACGTTCCCATAGAACTGGCTGTGTATGTAAGTGGATGCTGCAGCGACCACCGGTTGGAACCGTATACAGAGTGAGAGAATGTCCCCAGCACACCATGGATCTCTGGAATGGGTCCAAAACTTTATTCAACGATCACATTTTTACAGCAAAAGCAATGTTTTGGAGCCTCGCAGGACCCCTTCATCAGGAATGTGGCGTCTCATCCCTCATGTGGCAGTGTTTGGGCCTGGGGACTGGCCGCACAACTCAAACAGTGCATCATGGGGGGGAAGTCGCAAGCCCACCTATTGCCAGAAGTGCCGGGTATTTTGCAGCAGATGTAATGAAGGAAGGAGCGGCATCGGATATAAGTGGGTCTAGTGGGGAAGGAATAGAGAGCAACAGATTTGGTAAAGTGAAAGAATCTCTTTGAAGTGATCACTGTCACGTGCATATTTAATTTTACATTAAAAAGTCTATAGCGTCTTATTAAAGTAAATATGAATAAGTATGTCAATCTAGTAATACATAGATTCAAAAATAAAACCCTTGATAAATCTAAAAGCCTCAATTCAGTCTGCATACTGTTTCACCTGGGCTTTATGTGCCTCTGCTAGACAGCTAAGCCCAAAATTGATTAGAGCATGTTGTTATCAATAATGCATCTTGTTTTTAGCATTAGCTGTTCATTGATTGATTCACTTGTTGCTTGCCCTTTGAAATACAGTACTTATTTTTTTCACTTAGTTGCCCCTCCCTCCTGAGTGAGGCTTACCTTAACTTATGGAAAAAAGAATACGCTATTTCGATGACTGGAACCCAGCCGTCATTGAATGGGGCACATAAAAGGGCCATGAGAGTGGTAGGGAACACCAGGTAAAAAGGATGCAGCTCCTCTCAAATTAGGTCAAATTAGGTCTTGAGATCCTAATGCACATATAAAAATCAAACACAAGAGGGCGCCTCCATCTAGGTGTAGCAATTTAATTAACCCTCGATCTACTGGCTTTTTTTTGTACCACCTTACACCACCAGGGTCCACCACCACCAGGGTCCAATGCGCCCTGTACTATAGTTTGGTACATATAATGAATAAATGTTGGTACATATAATGAAATTATTTTTATTGTGAAACAGGGTAATTAGGAATTTAGTTTTTTTAATTTTAGCTAGTAAAATATTGAATAACCATACAATACTAAGCAATTCTTACTCATTTGGTGATAATAATAAGTGTATTCTCCATATTTTGAGCACTAACTGTGAAGAGTATTTCGTCATATTATTTTGCACATAAATTCACACATTCAAATTCATAACGATAAAAATGATAAAGTAATTGTCAATTGAGAGAAAAATCTATTTTTGATATGTAGGTGTAGGGCATAGGTAGTTAGAAAAGTTATGCTAATATGATGAAAAAGTTTCACTGTTCACAGTTCAGTCATACCACTTTCAGATGTTCTTGACATACAGTTTTTTTTGCACACAAAACACACTGTTTGAGTTTTTCTGTCTTTGGTGTTATTGCAAATACTGCAACGTGCTTTCTTTCTTGGTGGTTCTTCTGAGGTAGAAGTTTGAGGAACATCAGGCCCCTCAGATACTCCAGTCAGTGCTTTCCCAAGATGTGTAAGGAAAACCTTCCTAGTGTGCGATTTACTTGCATTCCAGTCTGGTTTTAGCGACATCCAGATAATGTAGACGCTGATAGCACTAACATCCAACATGTTATAAAATATAACTATTGGCCATCTTACGATCCAACTGATCCAACATATCGAGGCCTACTTTTGTCTCATTGTATGACTGAATTATCTCAGTTTTTTTGTCTTCTTGGTTTTGAACAGTAGGTAGGGAATGCATAGAGCTCAAGAGGGGTAACAACTTTGTATTTCTTGGGACAGTATGATGCAATCATCACATCTTTCTGGAAACCAAACAGAGTAGAGTAGAAATTTAATTTTTTTGTGGTCATAAATTCTTGGGGCTGTTCTTTTTTGTTTTTACGAATTGTTCCAACAACTGTGATTTTCTTCTCCAGTAATGTTTTAGCTAACTGCAGGTTCATGAAGAAGTTATTACAAGTGATGTTTCTTCTAGAAAGTAATATTCCTTTAGCCAAATCCATTACCACTCGCTGCCCCTGATTCACTTCCTTCCTTGGTCTTGACATTTCCCGGTGTACACTTGCATAGTAAATAGTTCTATGCACAGATGAAGATGGCAATTCAGTTTGGGTGGTAGGTGCTGTGACGGTGCTATCATCAGAATCCGAGTTGTCTTCTACAAGTATGTCCTCTATTTCGTTTTCGGCATCCGGTGGCTCATAATCTGATGCATGTTGATCTTCTTCAGAATCTGAGTGCACCAACCAAGTATTTCTTCATTACTGAGGTGTTTGCGAGCCATGATGAATCTACACCACCAAATCAAGAAAGCATAACAAATCTTCAAAAGCTAAGAAAGCAAGTCCTAACATGCAGAAACTTGTCCTAAATTGCAGGCTTAAAATGGCTAACAAAGTGCAGTACAGTAATCATGTCACTTGATGAGTAATAACAGAGAAACCATTGAAGAGCAACATGGGTCCGATGGACCCTGCCAGTGTATGATGCTATAATTTGAATTTACAGAAAAAGTGTAAATACAAAAAATGTGTGCTTTCAGATTTATAACTGTCTAATTAGCAATAAAAAAGTCATAAGTTCTTATCAAATAATAATAATAAATTCTGTTAAAAAAACACAACACAAACTACCTACAGGGTCCATTGGACCCTGCCAGTAGACCAAAGGTTAAAAAGGCATAAAAAACTATTAAAATGCACTTACTAGTTGAAAGTAGATCAAGGCTTGTCATAGACCCATATAGAGCTTCATAGGATCACCGTGAGGCTGCAGAGCTCAGCAGGCACGTGGCTGTTTGAAGCAGAGTTCTTGAAGGAAGTGCAACTGTCAGACTTCAGGATGAAACATAAGCATCAGCAGCTTTCAGTAGTGGCAAGATGGCTGCGGCTCCAAAACAGTACCTCTCATGGCTGGGTGAAGACAGGAAGTGGAGGGCATGTGACTATATGTTTCAAGGCAGAAAATAGGGCCCCTTTATCCAACCATAGCTCTGCAGCTTTTACAGTGATCCTATGAAGGTCTATATATGGGTCTATGACAATCCTTGATCTACTTTTATCTAGTGAGGGCATTTTAGTTTTTTATGCCTTTTAAATTAAATCGCTACACCTAGATAGAGGTTCCCTCTTGTGTTTTAATTTTTACCTTACCTTATACTTAATTTTAACCCTGATCCAGCTATCTTCACTGTGCATCCCCAACCTGAGCAACAGAGCCTGTCTTCTGAAAATGCATGCTTCATACTGTACATAGGAAAAACATACTCTGAGAGATTGTTTGAGGATGCCATGACTACTGGGAATGAATGGGTTTGCATCACACATGTGCAGTACAAAGCAGCCATTTTTGAAGGAAAGCCTTACTTTGGAGGAAATGTGTATTTTAAGACTAGTTCTAGATCTTTGCTCCAATAAGATGTATTGAAACCCCATGTTACCACAAGCCACATTAATGTGTGGCACATGTGCATTATCATTCATTCTGAATGGTACCCCAAACATACATGTACAGTAGACCTAAAACCCAATGCACGTTGTGGTGCAGTGTGTTACAAAAAATAGTGCAGGTACAGGGAACCTGGATAAAATTCAGGTATGGTACTTTGGTATTCTCTATTCAATACCTTTTTTATTTGGATGGAACTTTTCCAGACACTTTTGAGTATGTCTATTTAGGCCCTCAGACACTTTGCCCCATGTCTTGATAATGTTGACTATTGTTCCAGCAGAGAACTAAAAATGCATATCTGTGCACATTCCTAGATCTTCGGCCCTACTGTCAAACTGTGGCATTGGTCTATGACAGTGATAGCGAACCTTGGCACCCCAGATGTTTTGGAACTACCTGATGCTCAACTACACTGCGGAGTGAGCATCATGTGAAATGTAGTTCCAAAACATCTGGGGTGTCGAGGTTCACCATCACTGGTCTATGAGATAAAGTCAATTATATTCAGTTAACTGAGGGATACTGGGAACCAAAGCTTCAGTGAACTCTGGTATTGACACAGTCCAATTGATCCACAATGGCTCAAAAGTGATATGGTCCAGAAATATTTAGACAGGATAAAGGTGGATAAAGCACCTGGACCAGATGGGATCCACCCACGGATCCTAAAATAATTGAGCTCTGTCATTTCAAGACCATTGTTCCTAATATTTAGGGACTTGTTAATGACTGGAATGGTACCAATGGATTGCTGTAGAGCCAATGTGGTGCCCAAATTTAAAAAGGGATCAAAGTCTTTACCAGATAACTATAGACCTGTTAGTTTAAATTCGATAGTTGGGAAGTTATTAGAGAGTTTAATAAAAGAGCACATAGATGAGTTCTTGCTGGAAAAAAATAGTTTAAGCAACAGACAGAATGGATTCATGAAAGACAGAAGTTCTTTTTATGAGGCGGTAAATAAAACCTTGGACAAAGGGGTGGCTGTGGATATGGTATACTTGGATTTTGCAAAAGAATTTGACACAGTTCCCCACACATGGCTAATGTGTAAGGTAAAGTCTACAGGCTTGGAGAGATCAATTAGTAAATGGATTGAAAACTGGCTAAGAGACCGAATTGAGAGAGTAGTGGTTAATGATTTTTACTCTGAATGGTCTGAGGTTATCAGTGGTGTACCCCAATGTTCAGTGTTGGGACCCTCACTTTTAATATCTTTATTAATAATATAGGGTCTGAGATTGAAAGTACCATCTCAGTGTTTGCAGATGACACCAAACTATGCAGTCAAAAAGCGTCCTTACAGGATGTCTCCAACTTACAAGCCAACCTTAATGCATTGTTTAATTGGGCAACTGTGTGAAAAATGAGGTTTAATGTTGATAAATGTAAAGTTATGCACTTGGGGAGCTAAGAATATGCATCCATCATACATACTAGGGGGAGTACAACTGAGGTAGTCCATAGTGGAGAACGATCTGGGAGTTTGGGTAGATCATAAGCTTAATAATAGCATGCAATACCAAGCTCCGGTTTCCAAAGCAAGCAAAGTCCTTTCTTGTATTAGGCGAGGTATGGACTCCAGAGAGAGATATCAATTTGCCCCTGTACAAATCATTCATAAGACCTCATGAATGAATGACTTATATAGCGCTACAGATGCAAACTGAATCTCATCAAGGCGATTGATCCGTCCGGTGATGTCCTGCTTCTTAGAAGAGGTGGGTCGTGAGTTGTTTTCTGAAGGCCTGATGGTTTTCTTCCAATACAGATTTTACTGGGTAGAGCGTTCCATAGCCATGGTCCTTGGACTGCGAATCTTCGCTCTCCCTTTGATTTGTAGCGGGACTTGGGGATGAGAAGGAGGTTTTGGTTAGTTGATCGGAGACTGCAAATGGGTGTGTAGTGTTTTATTTTCTCGCCTAGGTATTGAGGAGCGTTTCCTTGTGCATTTGTGGGTGAGGCAGAGGGTCTTGAATGTGATCCAATCCTTTATGGTCATCTGGAATAGGCAGTTCAGTTTTGGGCACCAGTTCTCAAAAAGGATATCGGGGAACTGGAAAACGTACAGAGAAGGGCAACCAAACTGATGAGAGGCATGGAGGAGCTCAGCTATGAGGAAAGATTAGAGGAACTGAATTTATTCTCTCTTGAAAAGAGGTGATTAAGGGGGATATGATCAACAAGTATAAATACATAAGTTGTCCACATAGTGAACTTGGTATTGAGTTATTCACTTTAAGGTCATAATGGAGGACAAGGGGGCACTCTTTACGTCTAGAGAAAAAAAGATTTAATCTCAAACAGACGGAAAGGTTTTGTCACAATAAAAGCAGTGAAAATGTGAAATAGACTCCCTCCACAGGTGGTTCTGGCCAGCTCAGTAGATTGCTTTAAAAAAGGCCTGCATTCTTTCCTTAACATACATAATATAACTGGGTACTAACATTTATAGGTAAAGTTGTTCCAGGGAAAATTCGATTGCCTCTCGGGGGCTCAGGAAGCAAATTGGATCATGCTTTGCTTGGGTTTTTTGCCTTCTGTGTTTAGGTTAGTACTTTGAAAGGTAGATGTTGCTGCCCTTGCTACAAGTCTCAGTACTCTTTGGGGTGTATATTGCCACAATTGGAATCCTCTTTATTCTAGAGGCCAGTCAGGGGACAGACTGGAGAGATCCAAAGTACTTAAAGGGGAGTTCCGCCTGGGTAAAAAAAAATTACCAGTCAGCAGCTACAAATACTGCAGCTGCTGACTTTTAATATATGGACATTTACCTATCCAGGGAGCCTGAGATGTTGGCACCCGAAGCTGACCCATCCCTCGGCTCTGGGTGCAGGTGCCGGCATCCTTACTAAGGGAAACAGGAAGTGAAGCCTTACAGCTTCACAGCCTGTTTCCTGCTGTGCATGTGCGAGTCCCGTGGCGCTTTCTGAATTGTCCCTGCTCCCTTCTGGGACCTGTGTGTCTCCTAGGAGGCAGCAGGGGAAGGAGGAGGGGCCAGACATGGCGTAGTTCACCGCACAAGATTGCAGCGATCTTTCCCTGGAAGTGGGAGCAGATACCTGGATTTGACAGGTATCCGCCCCCCCCCCCCGAAAGGTGCCAAAAGTGGCACCGGAGGGGGGGAATCGGATCCACGGAAGTTTCATTTCTGGGTGGAACTCCGCTTTAATTTTCTAGCCAAACCAACTATGTCTGATGTACTAGTGTCACAATGCTTGTAGAGAGGTAGCTCTTCATTCAGAGTGGCAACAGATGTCACCGAAACCATTACTTAATTTATCTTCCTTTAATGAAGTCACCAGTAACCAAAAGAGGCCACGAAAGAACTGCTACTACATAAACAAAGTTATTTATTACATTTCTATCCAACAGTCACCCACTATTTCATTTTTGGTAGTTATCAAAGGGCTAAACTACCTCCCAGTTTCTTGTGTTAGTGAGTCCACACTCCTTCTGTGGACTTTATCATTGGTTTCCTTTATTCTCTGTTTAAGTGTTACTAAGCCCACAACAGTAAAATCAGTCTGAATATGCAGTAAAGCATGCTTGTTATACTCACTGTGGAACCTAAGGGGTTAATCCAGTGTATTGTGTATAAAGCCTCTTTGATCCTTCTTACACTGTCCCCAATCCATCTCCTGATAAGGCAGAGCCTTTGGAGTCACTCTGCACATGCTCAGTTTGGCGTGTATTTCTAAAGATTTTTTTTTTCTTGGGAGGGTGATCAGCACAGGGCCAATCAGCACTGTCCAGACAGAAAGTCAGGGGCCCTGCAGCCTCATTGGACATTCAAAGGAGAATGAAAACTCCTCCGACCAGCTTTAACCAGACACTGATAACGTAGAAGTCACAAGACTACTATATACTGCTGATGAGAAAGGGTATTTAGCAGTTTATATTTACTAAAATAATTGCATTTCCATGTTCTGTGTACTGCTGAAGACCAGATATAGTGAATGTAGGGTCCTGGGTTTAGTAACCTTTTAAATTGTTTATTGTTACTAAAAAGAAAGCATCAGGGGGTGCTGGGACGTGTAAAGGCAAGTAGGAATTCCCAGGGGGGCATGAACTTTGTTGGGAATTACGGCAGGGAAAGCTTTCTGTTGGTTTATTCAGGATATATCACCCTCCAAGCTTTCTCAGTACTGGTCCTTTAAATGTGTCCAGATATTTTCATAGCGTCTGCAGTACTGCGTGCTTGCTCACAGTTATGCTTTAATTGCTTAGAGACTTCACAGCTACAGTACTTATTTTACAACAAATCCAGATTTTGAATCAGACTGAGTTTTTTTCAATTTAACTATATACCTGTGCATCTGCTACCAACAAGCCATTTTCAGTATTAACACAGCATGAAGCTGAAAAGGTGGAAAACAGAATGTACTGTGCTTAGCCTTGAATCTCTAGGTGAGACAGAGTGCATTGCTTGGGTAAAGTATAGTGTGCAACACTTGACACATCACAGGTAGAACAACGGGGACACTAGACATAGTGCCCTGGATGATGATGAGATGTCAGGAGGAAAGCTGCATTCATGTGTCTTACATAATGTTTACTTCATTCAAAGAAGACAATAAAACCGTTTCTTTCATATGCTGTACCTACCCTTCTGGACCGTCTTTGTTTACTAAATTCTTTCTCTATGTGCAAAGCATTTTTTATTTTTTTTTTGGTGAACAAAACAATACTTTTATACAAAAGCAAAGCAGTTAAAGTGTATCTAAAGCCCAAACTTGTAAACAAAATAATGCTTTTATAAAAAAGACTGTAAAAAATTATTAAAAGTATTAAAAAAAAAAAGCAGTTAAAGTGCGTCTAAGGCCTAATTTTTTTTTTTTTTTTGTGCTAAAACCATTCTTTTAATAAAAAAAAGGATGAAACGCATATAAAATATAAATTATTAAAAAATAAATTTAAAAAAAAGCAGTTAAATTGTATGTAAAACTAAAGCTTTATTCTTTTTTGTTTTGTTTGGATAGAGTAGAAAATGACTCTATTTTTTCTGTCTATCTGTCTTTGGGTAGATTTGCCCTGCCCTAGAAGCAGAACAGGAAGTGAGAGGAAGTCTGTCCAAAGTTAAGGCCCAAACTCTCTATCACCCAAACAGGCCCCAATTGAAAATTTCTTCTCAATTCCGGTTTTGGTGACAACTGTAGAATGTTGGATCTTCCCATTACTTTCAGCTCTGGTGATGGCTGTCACCAGAAATTACAGACCAGGAGAATCTCTCCAGCAGTGACATAGACATCACTAAAAATCTGATGCAGCTTCTTTATTACGCTATGCAAAAAAAAAAAAAGGTTTACACGTATTTTTAACAGTGCCTCACCAAAAAAGGTTTTACATTTTCTTTAATAGTGCCTCACTTGCATCACTGCTGGTCGGGATGATAAAAATTTAAGAAACATTGCTATTTTGGTGAAATGCCTTGGAGGCATTGTGAATTTTTTTTTTTTTTAATTCTTTATTTATTGCAACTCCATAAGACATAGAGCAACAAATGAGACTTTTATCCATAACATTAAAGGCCATGAACAGTAAAAGATAACCATGACACTATCTGACTTGTAGAAAAACATTTTGCACTAGAAAGGTCTGGATCGTTGGCTTCAGGTCTAATATACTTGCAGGGAACAAGGCCTTGGTTATGTGTTTTTGGGTAGGTCCGATGAGTATCTGGAATAGGTAGACCATAGGTCACCTGAAGGGGAACTGAACATAAGGTCCCGCAGTAGAAAATGTATATGTTATTTAAGGATAAGGAAAGGAGTGGAGTTGTGAGTGGGACCCTCTGAGGAAGGAGAGTAGAGGAAGAGAATAGAGAGCAGTGTTAACTTTGGCACCAAATTTTGATTTAGTTTTAGTTATAGTCTTTTGACTAAAATGCCTTTTTAGTTTAAGTCCCGTTTTAGTAATCTGCAATTGTTTTAATTTTAGTCATATTGTTTTTATAAATTTTGACTTCATAAAGGAGCGATGTCTTACTATACAAGTAGCGTCACCTCACAACAGAGTATAAAAGAGAAGAGAGGCGCCACTAAGTGTAGCAATATGGTTACATTTAATGATGGTACAACATTTAGCAACTCAATTGGTTGATGATTAAAAGATGCACATCTAAGTATGCAGTTATCCAGGGTAAAGCTGTCCACATAGACCATCCTCCGCACCACCATCGACGTCACCCTTCCACGCTGCGCTCTACGAGTGCTTCAAGCCTCGTCTTCAAATCGCTCTACTGGAGGGTATTCTTCCCGGTCAGACTGACATCGGTGAGAGATGGCGGTGCGAAGGATGATCTATGTGGACAGCTTTACCCCGAATGCCTGCATACTTAGATGTGCCCGTTTTAATCATCAACCATGTGAGTTGCTAAATGTTGCACCTTTATTAAATGTAACCATATTGCTACACTAATGCGGCGTACACACGGTCGGAATTTCCGATGGAAACAGTCCGATGGGAGCTTTTCATCGGATTTTCCGACCGTGTGTATGCCCAACGGTCTTTTTCTGTCGGAATTTCCGACGGACTTTGAATTGAGAACCTGTTCTAAATTTTTCAGACGGAAAACCTTTCTATCGGATTTTCCGATTGTGTGTAGGCAATTCCGACACGCCAAAAATCACGCATGCTCAGAATCCACTACGAGACGGAACCGATCGGTCTAGTAAAACTAGCGTTCGTAATGGAGCTAGCAGATTCTTCACACTGGAATTTTTTTAATTGTTCAATGCGCCGCTCATTCTCTTCTTTATAATGCTAGAAGAATGAAGTTGTTTTGCTGCTGATATTCACACAGAGTTTTTACAAACGTATTTCTTTATTATTTCTAGGTCTCTCCAGAATAATATTTATATTAGAATTTAAGCCAGATCTGCATAAAATATATATATATTTTTTAAAAGTGTTTTTTTTTCTTTAATAAGAATATTTGTATTATTGTATTAATTTCTCGTGCTCTCCTTTTTATTTTTTATGTTACGTTTCCACAACACCATTATTATGTATTATTTGTAAACCTGTTTGTTGTTGGTGTCCCTTGTTAATTTTGACATTGTATTTTTGAAATGTACCTGCCTACTCCCCCAAAATAAATTGATTTGCTATTTGTAGAAAAACACATAGGCAAGCATTTTCTGAAAACAAAATAAAAATGTATTTCACATCAGAATAACAAAATAAAGATAAAGGCAACGCAGGAGAAAATGCTTCAATTTGTGCAGCCTTTGGCCCCCAAGGCAGACATCAAAAAAATTGATAGCTTGAGAAGTCCATAGAAAAAGGAGGACAATGTGGTCCAGGAGTCCCAGAGAACCGGAGCAGCAGCAGATGGTATATGTACCCAGTCTGTGGTACTACAACAGGCTGTGGGTTCTTTGAGACCTGAAGGCAGGGGATCCCTTCCTGGTCTTCCTTGCAGCCTTCCCTGCAGCCTTCCCTGGAGGCTGTGGCTCTGGAGGTGGCATTGTGGCAGGAGAATGGGGGAGAGAACATAGATGTTCGTTGTCACACATTTCCCCACTCAACCCCTTGTGGATAGTATCAAAAATTATTTGTTCACACTTTCGCCGTTGGCCCTCCTCCATCTGTTGCAAATTTGAGGCTATATAGATGCCATAGGCCTCTGTAGCATCGAGGGGGGATCTGAGGGCGTCATTAGCCTCCTTGATCAGGGCCAGTGCTGCCTCCTCTGCTTTCGTGCCCTTCCTGGGCCTTTTGTAGGGAAGGATGAGGGGAGGCACCTGGGATTGGATGTTACTGGGCCCTGCCACCTCCTGGGTGACACTTCCCCCTGCCTCCTCCTGTGTGCCACTAGCCAGAGCCTCGTCCTGGCTGAGGTCATCCTGTGTATGAAAAAGGGACATAGTTTTAGTTTTTTGTTCATCAAACACACACAATTTTCAGCTCATGACTGTTGCAAATTTAATGTTAATAAATAGAAAAGACTATCATTGTGAGCCCAGCATTTTTCCTTCCTGTCCTAATCTTTTTTGGCCACTTCTGTCGATTAATATGTTAAACTCTTTTTGTTACTTCATTCATTTATTAGCAATAATAACATCTACTTACCAACAATCTTTTTTTTGCACAGAAAAATTATGTATAAAAAAACTATACCTGGCTCCATCTGGGCTCCTCAATCTCCTCCTGTATGGAAGGCCCAGGTTGGTCCACAGATGCCTCAGCTTGGGTTGAGGTAAGGCTGGATGGAAGGCTGGTTGGAAGGCTGGAGGGAAGGGGTGCCGGAAGAGTAGAAAGGGATTCCCTGCCCTCCATCTGGTCATCTATAAACCTCATCCTGCTGTAGTACCACAGACTGGGTACATACACCTTATCTGCTGCTACTCCGGACCTCAGGGACTTCTGGACCTTCTGGTACTCCTTCTTATAGGTGCTTCTCAAGCTACCAATTTTTGCCTCAACAAATTTGATGTCTGCATCGGGGACCCGGGTCTTCACAAATTGAAGCAATTTCTCCAGCGTTGCCCTCCTAGCTGGTTTATTATGGTACAAGGGGTTTTTCACCTCCCACAGATTTTTCATCTCATGATATTTATCAATGAATTCCCCAAGGAATTCTGGGTCCCTAAATGGCAGCATTATGTCTGCAAGACCAAACAAAATACAAAAATAAACATCTCAGGATAATCTTTCAACACAATATAGGCATCAATCTAGATTCAGTATAGGCCGCACATGACTCCAAAAAGTTTAAAATCTTACCTTCGTTGTAACGTTCGTCGTTGTTCGACGTTCTTCGTGGCGTCCGTTCCTCCTTCCTGTGCACACAGAACGTAGTTACGACACACACGTGTTTGAAGCTTTATATACACTGTGCATGCGTGAATCTCCGCCCGCGTCGCCCGCCCCTGACGTTCTTTCTAGAATATTTGCCGCCCAGTCTCTTTCGTTGCAGTGGGAGCGGAACATGGCGGAGACACAGCAGGTGCATAAGAGCAGTAACGAGGAGGAGGATAGCCCGGAGCCTGAAACGTCACGATCGAGGAGGAGATTTAAGGCCTCAAATATGGCCTTTGTGGAGATGTTGGAGATGGTAGACATCTTGAGGAGCAACGACTATGCTGGGAATTATGGTCCGTACCCCAACCCAAATATGAGAAAGGCCAATATCATGAATAAAGTTGTGAAGAGTCTGTACAGTAATTTTGGGGTACGACGAACCAAGAATCCACTGAGGAAACGATGGTCGGACCTCAAATTAAGGGAGCACGATCAGTACAGGAACATCAAGAAAGTTCTTCGAAAAAGTAAGTATATTATGTCGTGTGTACCTATTATTATTAATATTGCATGCTGCGCCATGTGTTTTCCCCTAATAAGGTCTTGTACACTCCAAAATGGCTACTTTCATGGTCATACGCAGTAATCTTTCGTTGTAAACCTCGTTCGTTATCCAAAATATGATGTTTTCACAGATAAATGATTAAATACTTTTGTGGCTTCAATTTTTAACATTAATCCAAAAGAGTGTTTAGGACATTGTTGTCTAGATGTGTTTGAACCTAGAAGGAATATCAATCTTCATTCAGTGTAATGTATGTAGAGGACACTCTGCAGCTGTTTACACATCTGGACTCAGGTGCACTAGTGTGGGACACCAGAACAAACATTTTAGGGTCTCAAACACAGGTACTCCAGTGGATACTTTGGGGTGTCTCCAGGTGGGAAAATTATCCAAAAAAGGTAAGTATTCCAGCCTGAGGAATTAAGGGAATAAATCATGTGTTCAGCTTGGAATTCTGCCCAAACAGACAATTGTCCCCCACTTCCAAGCAATGTTTATCATTTATATTTGTTGGCTCAAATATCTGTGTGCTAAGTATACCTTTTGTTTTATTCTCATAGGGGAACAAAGGATCAGGAAATATCATGTCCCCAGGGACCGCCCATCTCCTGAACAAAGGTAACAGAGGTCACCACCAGATGAGGATGTGGAGGAAGGAGAGGTGATTGAGATTGAGACCACAACAGGTGAGTGTCTGACACCCCAGATTCAGGTAATAAGACATGTATGCCTGCCTATTTATAATACATGTTGTGTTTTTTTTATTTTTAGGTGAAGTACAGGTTGTGGAAGAACAGTCACAGTCAGATCATTTCACCAGTGACAGTGCCCAAAGGCTAATCCAGGACATGTATTGTAGTCAGGATTTAGAAATGATTCTCAAAAAAACTAGGGATATTGAAGTTAAACTTAAAAACATGATTGATGTCCTTGGAAGAATATAATTTTTTCCAAAATGTCCAACTTTTTATTTTTGCTATTTAAAATTGTACAACATTTTAAAAAGCCTAATTTTGAAGATGCACACAGTATGTCAACATGTGCTATCTGCCATCAGGGGATATCAATGTATGCGTTTTGTGCCTGCTACCCCTTCCTCAAAACTCAAGTCGGTGAGAGGAAGGGCTTGCACCCCCAAAACACAGACATTGATCCCCCATGATGGGAGATAGCACATGTTGACATTAGGCATGGGATCAGGATGTCAATCCCCAGTTTGCCAGAAAATTTGTGTGCATCTTCAAAATGAGGCTTTTACAGGGGTGACTGCACCCCATCTGATGAAGGCAAGATCCACACATTTTAGACAATGTAATGTGTGATCTTGGCTTCAAAAGTTTTTCTACGTAGAACTTTGTTATGCACCAGAGTTGTGTATTTTATGTTTGGAAACATGGCTGTTTATGTAACGTAACCCCAATTTTTGGGGGTGAAAATGCAAAACTTGTTATTTTTTCTAAAAAAAAAAAAAAAAACATGTGAATGTGTACGGAGTAAAAAAAATTATTTTTTGCTCAACAATGTGTGCCTTCTTCTTTCAATGATCAATACCATTTTTTTGAGTTGAAATTGGTGTTTACAGTGACAATGGGTGTTTAGATAATAATGTGCAAACCACTTGGCACTACAAGTGCACTAGGAGACACAAAAAAGAAACACAAGCAGGAAATTCAATGCAAGATTTTTAAAGATAAAGAAAGATCAAATTTATTCAAACACTGCTGGCAAAGCAATGGCCCCCTCCCCAAAAAATATTCGGAATAATTTTCCCGCACTTCACGGCGCTTTGGGGGGGCAAGCCAGGACAGGCCGCTTCCAGGGACGTCAGAGATTGCAGTCCAGCGTCAGGCCCAAGTGTAACCCCATAATTGGGGTTGGTCCTTTTGAAAAAGTTGTGCAAAATGCAACACGCTACCACTATGGTATTCAGTTTGTATTCCGCCATATTTATGGCCGTTTGGAACAGGCGGAACCGGCTGGCCAGAATACCAAACGCATTCTCCACGACTCTTCTGGCTCTGGCCAGCCGGTAATTAAATACCCTCTTCTCCGGGGTGAGGGTCCTCTGGGGGAATGGTCTCATCAAATGGTTAGCCAAACCAAACGCCTCGTCTGCCACGAACACAAACGGGAGTCCCTCAACATTCTCCTCCGGGGGTGGCAATCCCAAGCCACCACTTTCGAGACGTCGGTAGAACTCCGTCCGGCAAAAGACTCCTCCGTCCGACATCCGGCCATTCCTCCCAACGTCCACATATAGGAACTCATCGGTCGCCGACACCACCGCCATCAACACGATACTATTGAACCCCTTATAGTTGAAATAGTATGACCCCGAATGGGGTGGTGGGACGATGTGGACATGCTTCCCATCGATTGCCCCTCCGCAGTTCGGGAAATCCCACCGCTGGTCAAACTGGGAGGCCACAGTCTGCCATTCCTGTGAACTCCTCCTCACCCTGTTCATGGACCGGGCTTGTGTCAAAGTAAGAACCCCAACACTAAGCCCCCGCACAGCACGAACTCTACGACGAGTACGTACGCGTAACATCGCTTCTAAACGGTCAGCTGGTCAGAACGGACTAAAGAAAGCACTGATAAACAGCAAGGCCTGAAAGAACGAAATGCAAATCAAGCAACGAGCGGACAATAAGCACTGAAAATCAAAGCGTACTATATATAAATATGTAGGCCGCAAAGACAAACAAATGCGAATTGACTACACGCACTGATAAGCAAATACGCACCGACAAGTACAAACTGTAGAGCAGGAATGATCTGAAGCACAAGTCTGAAAAGACATGAATCGTCTATAGCGAAACTTCTACTAACACGCGATAAAAACGAGATCAGCAGAAGGAGCCCAACAGGTGCCGGACATGGTGCTGAACTTTCCTTTTATGGTCTCGTCGTACGTGGTGGACGCCACCGCGTTCTTGGCAGTCGGAATTTGGTGTGATCGTGTGTAGGCAACACAGCTTGAGTGGAATTCCGTCGGAATTCCGTCGGAAAAAACTGTGACGGTTTTTCCGACGGAATTCCGACGGAATTCCGCTCAAGCTGATCGTGTGTACGCGGCATAAGAGGTTCCTCTCTTCTCTGTAGCTCTTGCTGGATTTTGCTTCTAATCCCTTTGTGGAGGCTGCCATTTGTGGATGGACATTTTATGGTTACACAACCTATCACAATGCTAGAAACTTTTTATATGGACTATAAACTGAAAGACATATGAATAAATGGTCTGGACGACCATCGTATTGGCTCTTGGCTCATGAGTCAGGAGAGGGACTCTCATCGGGACTCGTGAGGCCTGTAATGCACAGTGCTGCTCTGGTCTCTGGATGGTCGTCTGAGGCCAGTAATTCTGGCTGCACACAGTCGCTTGCTTGCTGAGAGCGGAAGCAGGTGGAGCCCCACGGAAACCAGAAGTTAGTTCACGAGGGTAAGCATCCCTGTCTCACATTTTCAATTTGTTTTAGTTCGTTAATGAAAATGGAATTGATTTTCATCATAGTTTTCATAAGTGGACGAAAATGTGGTGTACTTTTATGTTTAGTTTTTCGTCACTGTAAAAATACCACTAATGAAAATTTTGACGAAAACTTTTTCGTTGCCGAAATTAACATTGATAGAGAGGGGTCAGGAGAGAGTAAAAAACAGGGATATAGGGGAGGCACAGATAGGCAGGGAGTTGGACCCAGTGTTAATCTCCCTGTGTGGAGTTGGAGGTTGGGAGAGCCTTATATTTCTCAAATATCGTTCACCCTGCTGATTCAGTGTCCAACTTTCGGTGGGGTTGGAGATTTTCACTGTGCTGGGACACACGCCCTGGGCCTGATGATCTTTACGATTGGACAATGAGCTAAGATGTAGCAAACAGGCAGCTGGATCCTGTTGAATCCAGCCAGACCATTTCTGTATCAAGGCACAAAACCTTGCCAAAAGATGCGGATCAGTGGACAAGACCAAAAAAAGTGGAAGAGCATGCCCCTGGGTCCATCACATCTCCAGCATTTGGGGTCAACGTCAGGGTACATTCAGTGAAGTGGATAAGGAACTCTGTACCATCTAGTGAGGAGTTTATAACCAGATTTTTGCAATCTCGATGAAATGGGAGAATTTTGCGTAAAGAAGAAGATAAATCCCCTCTGTTCAGAGGTCAAGGTTGTGTTTAAGTCATTCTCCCATTCAGTTATGAAGGATGCAGTGTAATTATCCTGAGTGGAGAACAGTGTAGAATATGGGGTGGAGAGGCCATGTCGGATAGGACTACAGTGGTCACAGCTTTTTTTCCGAGAACTAGTAGAACTAGAGAGGAGGACAGGCTAGGGTATAATGGAAAGTCCTTAATGTCACGGTTCACCCTGATTTGTCTTTATAGGGGCTCGATGGTCAATATGAAAATAAGGGAGTGGAGGGGCAGCCCTGGCGCATAGCATAGGCCAGAGTAAAAATAAAGTGCTGCATTGGCCTTATCGGTCTTAGTGGGACTGGTGTTGGGTGTTTATTCATTTCATCATATTGGCCCTGATACCAATGTATCGAAGAGTACTTTTTATAAAACCTGAATTAACATGGTTTTTAAGACTGCACTGGGCTATAAATATCTCCTTAGACCTATTCTGGTGCCAAAAAATGGCCCCTCATCCATATCAATTTTTTTTTCACAGAAAATAAGATGGCAAAACATGTAAAATTTCTAAATCCAAGCATCAATATACAAATTAAATTTTAATGCATAAAAAAAGGGAGAAACTAAACACAATTTCAAAGAAAACTAAATAAACTAAACTACCTTTAAAACCATACCTTCTAAATAGATAATGAAGAGACAATCTATGTTTTAAAGCAAATTTGCAGTTGGATGAGTGAAACAGAGAGATTTTGATTCAGTGAAACCATGCCACTGGTTAAACTGGTAAATTTGTGTCGAAGTCCATTTTTCTGAAATAACTCTGACTATCCTTTTTATTAGCCCACCCTTATAATCTGCTGTATGTGCAAGTTAAAGCCAGAATCTGGCTGCAAAGAGCAACAACAAGTCCGCCTACTCTTTGTCTTTACAAATGCACCAGGCACGCTGGCATTGTTCTCTATGGCCAGTACAGCTTGGCACAGATGCCGCAATGCAGTAGGAGCACTTAGCTAGTGAACACTGTGCTGGCCTTTGGCCATGTTACCTCTATGTTGTATTGAAGTGCACTATTCCACTCATTGCAGAATATAGGCTTGGGTAAAGGCACAATACTCATTCTATATATAATCCACCTGTTCTTTAATTAAATAACATTTTTTTGTACGTAAAAATGTATAATGTGTCATAATCTTCGTTCAAGTGTCTTTGTAAAGTCTAATTATCAATCTGAGGCCAGAGAGGCGGACACACCTCCTCACCTTGGCTTTGAATTTAATTTTCACTGCGGAGAAGACAGACAAGCCTACTCATTGTAGAGAAAAAATATTCTATAGCTCCAGCGTTCTTTGTAAAAGGAAGTAATGGATTTGCCAGCAGTTTAAGGGATTTCGCCTAGCAATTAACAGCAACAAGTAGATACCTGAAAGGAAATAAAGGCTTGGAGAAAAAAAAAAAAGCTTGCTAGAAGTGCCACGCAGTACTTGTCAGCCATCTGTCACCCTGTGCAAGGGCTGACAAGGGTCTATAAGTGTCCTGTTGTGCTGATCAAAGCGGCAAACTTCATTGTTAGTTTTTTTAGAATCCTATTTTCTTAAAAAAAAATAAAAAAGTTCTGCCACATCCCCTTAGATAGAGGATTCAATCACAAAAATGTAAGAATTCCAAGAATAAGATATATATCTGCTTAGCATACTATTAGGATACTTGAACTTCTCTTTTTTTTTTATTATTGAAGGTAGAACTCCAAGCAGGAAAAAACTGTTACGGATGAAAAACTAGGTTATGTATCCTAAATTGGCCCTTCCCATCTGCCCCCACCTCCTCACTCTTTCACCATTGCATTTAGTATCTTTTTTTATTTTTTGAAAATACCTTGTATTTGTATGGCCCCCCACTTCCACATTCCTTACTTAGGAAAGGATGTCTCATAACTCACCTGCAGCCTCCTAGGATATCAATGTCATAAATGCCGGGAGGGTGTTCTAAAGTATTGTATTGTTTGAAGCCTTCAACCTATTCTAGACCTACTAAATTAAAATTAAATTAAATTAGACATAGGCAACAGTTTAAAAGCCTTTACAAGTCACCACTTGTAACCATAAGTAAGTCATATACAAATAATTATTATATATTGTTTTTAAGGTAATTTACTATATTTTCAAAAACTGTACTCAAGCAGGTGGCTTAACGGACAAATTACTGAAGTTTGAAGTTATAGCTTCTAACCAGTAATTTCACAGTAAATAGATAAATAAGAAATGATTATGTTCTAACATATAGCATATAAATATATGATTTAGCTTGATTATAACAGTACCTTTTCAACAGCAGAAGATTCTCATTCTCCCTCTTAACTGTGTGATTTTTTTCCTTGTAGTTAAGAGGGCTGGGCTGGAGGGGAATATTTGTCTTTTAGACACATGCCCCTTCTATGACACTGCAGTGAGAGAACAGCCTCCACTGCAGCATTTTTATTGGACAGCTGGGGCCAATGGTACTTTACCATTGGTCCAAGGATCCAAGCTGTCCATTGAGCTCAGTGCCTCTGACAAGAAGTGAGGAGAGGCACTGTGAGCTCATCCTCTCAGTTTGCTGCAAACAGTGTGCCAGCTTGAATTTAAACTGGCTGTTCTGTATGTAGCTTCTGACAGGCTGCGCAAGGAGCCCTGTATCTCCAGAACCATACAGTAGGTCATAGGAGCCCCACATTTTGACCAGTGGTGGGGTAGGACTTTGGCTACCAACCCTACTGTGACGCCAGGTCGCTGAGCTTTGACCCTCGAAGCTCAATCTTTTTTTTTTTTTATTCTTTTTTTTTTTATGTTCATGGCTCTGCCTCCCCTGACTGCACATCCCTGAGTTGTATTACAGATTCTGTGAATGGTGGAGTTGGGCAGAAAGTAAGAGCATATGTAAGAGCATGTGACACCCTTTAGTTGTGTTAACCCCCACCACCCGGTAAGATTGCAACTGTGGGGGTGAGGGGGAGCAGGACAGAGGAAGATTACTACTAACAGCAGAGGAATTAGCACATGCGACATATACAGACTGTAAGTTATGTCCCTTGTGCTGCTTTTTCTGTTTTTGATTTTTGGCTGCAGTAAGACTTTAAAGTGGTTGTAAACCTCAGACATGAAATATGAACACAGCATATGCCTTTATAGTGTGTGTTTGACTCAATTAAGAGCACTAAAGCCCCATACACACGCTCGGATTATCCGAGGACCAGGTCCGTCGGATCATGTCCGTCGTACTTTGTCCGATGTTGGTTTTGCGTACACACGGTCGGACAAAGTTGTCGGAAAATCCGATCATTCTGAACGTGGTGACGTTTGTTGCCTACGACGGGACTACGTAGAGGCTAGTAGCCAATAGCTTTGGTCTTGTAATGTAATCTGAGCACGCGTAGCACTTTGTCCGTCGGAATTCGCTACACACGATCGGATTTAGTGTGATCGGACTTTGTTGTCAAAAAATCTATCCAGCAGGAGATAGGACTTTGTCCGTCGGACAATCCGATGGAAACTGTCCGATGGTGCCTACACACGGTCGGAATTTCCGACAACATTGTCTAATAGGACAGAATCCATCGGAAAATCCGACCGTGTGTATGGGGCTTAAGTGTCATTTCTGTCTGCTGCTTCATTCCTATATCAGCATGAGTCACTTCTGACAAGTTTTCTTGACACCAAGAGAAAAATGGTGACAGGGGAGGGACCTCCAGCAGTTTAGTTACATAGTAGGTAAGGTTGAATAAAGACAATAGTCCATCCAGTTCAACCTGTGTAGGTGCACATGCGCCAATTATCAATTATTTCCCATATCCCTGTATGTTGTGCTCTTTAAGATGCACATCCAAGAGTCTCTTAAAAATATCCATACTCCCTGCAGCCACCACCAATTGTGGAAGAGAGTTCCACATCCTTATTGCCCTGACAGTGAAAACCCCCCCTGCACAGTTTAAGGTTAAACTGCTTCTCCTCCAATCTCATTGTGTGTCCCCATGTCATTTTACACTCCTTGAGACTTAAAAGTTTTTTTCCTACCGTGTTTCCCCAAAAATAAGACCTACCTCGAAAATAAGAACCATCTCGATTTTCTAGGATGGCTGCAATATAAGCCATACCCCGAAAATAAGCCCTAGTTTAAAGTCCTTGTAAAATCATCTAATCCACACTGTAAAAGGATTATATAGTGTCCAGTGTGTGTATGTAACATTATTGTGACCCGCTGGAGCTCTTCTCCTCTTGGCTGACGTCAGTGGCCCCTCCCCCTGCAGTGCTCAGAGCGTGGAAGAAGAGCTTTGGCGGGTCATGTGAGCACGCAATGGCATTGTAAATAAGTATTTTCTACAATAATGTTACATAAAGACACACCCTGGACATTATATAATCCATTTACAGAGGGGATTAAATGATTTTACAGGTACTTTAACTAGGGTTTATTTTGGGGATTACAGAGATGCTGACTCCTGAGCTGAGAGGGGGAGAGAAGGCAGGAAACAAATAAGACATCTCCTGAAAGCCCTAATGCATTTTTTGTAGCCAAAATTAATATAAGACCCGGTCTTATTTTTGGGGAAACACAGTATGCTGGGATCATTAGTGGGGTATTTGTAAATCGCTATCATGTCCCCTCTCAAGCGTCATTTCTCCAGCGAGAATAGATTTAGTGTTTGCAGTTGTTACTTGTAATTGAGGTCCTCCAGTCCTCTTATTAGTTTTGTTGCCCTTCTCTGGACTCTCTCCAGCTCCAGCATCCCTTCTGAGGACTGACAGATTGACAGCCCTAGATCTGTTCCTGTGTGCTGTGTAAAGGGGGATGTGTCTCTTTCCTCCAATCAGCTCTCGGAGCCCTCCTCACTGAGCTCTGCAGAGTGTAATTTCAGCTCTCTACCCCCTTTTTTCTGATCTCTCAGACAAGCTTTGAAAATTCAGCACAACGGATGTAGAGAAAAGAGGACTGCAGATAGATAGGTACAACTTATGCAGAAAAATGTGTTTCATCTCTGTGTATCACCTGAGGCCAATCACTTTAGTGGGTACATGTGGGGATTTACAAACAGGTTAAGGTACTGCAGAGGATTCAGCAATGAAAAATTGCCCAGCCTCAGGCCAGTTTCAATCAGGGATAATAGACCTGACTAATGTATGCCTAACTTTTACTGTATCTATGGGGATAGGGATGTGTGATGAATGTGAGTGATAACATGTCAGGTGGTTTAGGTGCACACTGACTGTTGGCAGCGCCAAGAAAAGATGGTCAGTAGCAAGTGAATGCTCCAATTTGAAAAAAAAAAACTTCCAGGCTAATCTGTACATAAATTTTCCAGGACCGAAGAATTTTCCTCAAACTCATAATAGCAGTGAACACAAACCTCATCCCTGATTACTAAGAGTCTGTTCATCCTACAGGTCAGATAAAATGAAGCATAATGTGTTTGAAAGGAAAATATGATTTTTTTGTGATGCCAGCATCAGTTGCATTCAGGGGTCAGGGAGTAGAAAATCTCATCAACAATATGAGGCCAAATTCCAACTCAATAAGGTTGTGGTCTATTTTTATACAAGGACAACTTTATAAATAATAATCAATGTTACGGGCTCTTTCTGTGTGTTTGTTGTACAAAATACACATTCCATTCCTTATTGTGGAAACAAGTAGGGTTTTATATCTGTAGTAAAATCATCATCTATTTGTGTTATTTGTGTGATGCGATGAGTAAAATCAGAAATACCTAGTCTTAAAGGGAATGCCACATAGATTTATGAAACTGTGCCCCATGTCCCTATTGAGATTTATTGGTCTCATGTCTTTATAGAAATCGCTGAGCCAATTACATTATCTAAGCTAAGGAGAAACACAGTTTCGCCAAATTTATAGAAACCTAAAAAGAATTTTGCCCATGGGACTTTGGCTGCACCAAATAAAGCTGATGACAAATTTCTTAACAAGTACAAAATGTATTCTATATTAACCACTTCAGCACCAGAATATTTACCCTTCATTTTTTGCGATAGGGCACTGCATTAAATTTAACTGGCAATTGCACAGTCGTGCGACGCTGTACTCAAATAAAATTGTTGTCCTTTTTTTCCCCACAAATAGAGCTTTCTTTTTGGTGGTATTTGATCACCTCTGCAGTTCTTATTGTTTGTGCTGTAAACTTTCTGCAATGAAACACATACATCCAATAAAAATAAATAAAATAAAAATCTAAATTCTTTATAAATTTAGGCCAAAATGTATTCTGCTACATATTTTTGGTAAAATAAATCCCAATAAGCGTATATTGATTGGTTTGCGCAAAAAGTCTACAAACTATGGTATAGATTTGTACTAGTAATGGCAGCGATCAGCGACTTATAGCGGGACTGCAATGTTGCGGTGGACAAATCGGACTCTAACTGACACTTTTGACACTTTTTGGTGACCAGTGACACTAATGCCGCGTACACACGTTCGGACTTTGTCCGCCGGACCTTTCCGAGGCGGGACTTGCCCACACACACCCGGACTTCTGAGCATGTGACTTGCATCCTCCGGGACTGGGACATCACAAGGGGGCGGGGTCACCATGTGACATGAGCATGTGACCCTGTCCCCTTGTCCCTATATAAGTCCCAGCACAGCGCGGCTCTGGCATTCCGGCCAGAGACAGCGACGGGTCAACATCGGAATAAGAAGAAGAAGAAGCAGGCGGCGCCGGCGCGGAAAACGACGACCGCGGCAAGAACAGAAGAGACCCCGGAAGACCCCCGAAGGCGGATCGAGACCCCCAGACGACGGCGTCGACAACGAAGAAGGTAGCCGGCCTCCTCTGCTCGGTAAAAGAGCTAGGTAAATGGCGGAGGAGTCCGGCGAGAAGACCCCCAAGACGGAAGAAGAACCCCCGGAGCAGTGCAATAAAATATTTTTTCAAAATTGTGTGTTTTTTTACTTTACATTTTACACCTTAGGTGAATGGGTAGGGTTCATTCACATAGGGTGGGGGGCCGGGATCTGGGGGCCCCCTTATTAAAGGGGGCTCCCGGATTCCGATAAGCCCCCACCCGCAGACCCCGACAACCAACGGCCAGGGTTGTCGGGAAGAGGCCCTTGTCCTCATCAACATGGGGACAAGGTGCTTTGGGGTGGGGGGCCGCACGGCCCCTCTTTCCCCAGGGCACCCCCCATGTTGAGGGCACGCGGCCTGGTATGGCTTAGGAGGGGGGGCGCTCGCTCGTTCCCACCCCTTTCCTAGCCTGCCGGGCTGCGTGCTCGGATAAGGGTCTGAGATGGATTTGGGGGGGACCCCCACGCCGTTTTTTCGGCGTGGGGATTCCCTTTAAATCCATGCCAGGTGACGGGGCTAGCGCGGCGGCATTCACTGCCTTTGCTAGCTCCGTCTACCTGAAGTCACGTGCTAAATGAACGGACTTTCCGATGAGCGGCAAGTCCGTTCATTTAGAAAGTCCGGCGGACTAGCCTACTAACGGTGATTTTAAAACAAAACCTAAAACCTAGTCCGCCGGACTTTTGTCGCCAAAAAGTCAGCCGGCGCCCACACACGAGGGGATTGTCTGGCGGACTCCAGTCCAGCAGACAATCCCGCGGGATAGTCCCTTCGTGTGTACGCGGCATAATACAGTGATCAATGCTAAAAATGTGCACTGTCACTGTACTAATGACACTGGCTAGGAAGGGTTTAACCTCAGGGGAGATCAAAGGGTTAACTGTGTGCCTAGCCTGTGCTTTGCAGGGACACAGGATCAATGCCTTACCTACAGACAGAACAGCAATCTGCCTTGTTTACATAGCTCTGGCTCTGTAATGAATGATCAGCAGGTGCCAGTGGACATCGAGTTTGCGGTACCCACAGATCAGCTACCGCTTATTCCATGAGTGTCCCCATGTTCCCAATAATTAGTGCTTCCACCACCAGGTGACACCAGATAAATGAGCCTCTTCCCGGATCTTGTGAACCATCATATAATATGGTCAAATGCGCATGTTAAATTCCTTAGGATGGGAAGACTCCAAACACCAGGTATGTGTCCAGTCAGGGTAGATCTATCTCTGTCTCTGCCGAAAAGGAAAACCAGAGACGAAGCGGAGACACTAGGGGGAGTGCGACAGAGACAGAGATGGATCAACCCTGACTGGTTACATACCTGGTGTTTGGAGTCTTCCCATCCTAAGGAATTTAACATGCACATTTGACCATATTATATGATGGTCCACAGGATCCGGTAAGAGGCTCATTTATCTGGTGTCTTCTGGTGGTGGAAGCACTGAGTATTGGGAACGTGGGGACACTCATGGAATAACTGGATTATGCATTGATTGCTCGTTTCTGAACTTTGTTCTTCAACACATTTTTTTCTTTATGCCCTCACCAATGGGCTTTTTATGGACAGAACTTCTTTCACAAATTAGTTTGATATCACTTTATGCTTGGTATGAAATATGTTTAGTGTTATTGTAAAAACACATAATATTTTTTTTTAACAAATATTGATTCATTTAGCTGTTTATTGATTTAGCGCTGCTTTTATATATGATTATATCTAAAGGAGTGCAAACCCTGTAGCTTTCCTCATTAAAACACTGCAAGTGCATCATCTGACTAATAATAAAAAAGTCACCCCATTCAGATCCTCTACACACAATAAACAGCTTTTTCTTCAGAGCAGAAACAGGTAGGAATCTGCAAAAAAGTTTAGTAAAATCCCTGCAATGTACATTGATCATCCATAGTGCAATGTTTTTTTTTTAACAATGAAAGTAGAGTTACTCTTTAAATTCTTGCTACCCAGACTTGTCTCTGCCATTCTTGAAATTCTCAGATTTGTTCAAATCTGGACTGCCGGCTTCAGTCCCAGGCTCCCTGGTGGGACCCAGTAAGGCAGCAAGCACATGTAATAGCAATCCAGTGGCTTCTTAGCCGCTGGATTGAGTTTACATTTTTCAGCATCGGCAGCTAAAAAAAAACAATACTGACTGCAGCCATAGCCCCGGTATAACCCCTTCAATCAGAGGATGTATGTGTACATCCTTTTGAGAGAATAAGGTTAAACCCCAAAACAAAAATATAATATATTTGCCGCCAACCAGTAATTAGATGTGGTGGCTTCATTCGTTTTATTTAAAAAAAATAATAATTCTCTTTACCTGGTGATCCTGCGAATAACTCACTTGCTGTCCATGGGTGGCTATTCTCACTCCCCCACTATATTCATAGAAGAAGCCATGCTTGTCACCTAGGCTGGCCCTTGAACATGTTTGTCTTTGTTCACCTTCATTACATAGGAGATGGGGGGATTAGTAGTTTGCAGAAGAAAAGTTACATTGTTTTTGCTTCTAATTCAGCTCACAGAAAGTGACAAGGACACTCTATTTCTGGCAAGATCAACAGATATTTTCTGTACTTGCTGAAAATGTTCTTAGCCTGCAATTAGAAAACGAATGCAACAACCACATTTTAGAACTGGTAAGCTGCAACATATTCGATTTTTGTTCTTGGGTTAATTATCTTTTAAGACAAGAACATTTTTGGCTAGGGATTGTGTGAGTAAAGACATTTTTGGAAAGCTGTATGGATGCTGCAAACAGTTGTTCTCCACCTAACCAGGGCATTAGGACATACAAACCATTACTGGACTTAAAAGCCCATCATTACATGTAATTTTTATGGGTCTTCTGAGTGATTAATGCAAATTCTTTGTCTGGGTTCTTACAAGTTGGAGCATGGAGAAGAGAGCTCCTTAATCTGATCATAAAAACAGGTTTATTCCCAGAATCCTCAGACCTTGGCAGTGTGTGGTCTGCAATGCGTTCATAAACCAGACATAGCCCTTTATGGAGTCTGGATGAGCTTTAAAGAGTTCAAATGGGTGGATCAGATGTTGACGAGTAACTTTGGAAGAATGGTGTGCAGTGCGAGGTCAGCTACGGCTAAAAACATTAAGATATATAGGGTTTTTATATCAAGGCTTATGCCAGATAAGATAAAAAGAAGTGCAAAATGATGAAGCTTATTTTATGTAGAAAATAGACATAAAAATCAAGGCATTCTTTATATCATATAAAATTGCTGACATGACCCTTAAGTAAACACCTTTATGCTTTATGACCTAGCATTCAATTATTTATTGAGTTTTCTTCATAAAAGAAAATATATTTATATTTGGTTCTATAAATTATCTGTAGAATGTATTATGAGAAGAACCAGTTACCTTTTTTTTCTTCCTCTTAGGCAATGTTTATTTTATCTATGTGGTCAGCATAGAGCTCACAATCTGCTATTTCACCATTACATCAGTAGTAGGATTTAAATGCCCCTGAAAGTCAATAGTGTATTTATTACCATATTAAAGGGGACCTGGCATCAGATATACATGTTTTTTTTAATTTTAGGAACATGCAATGTGGATGTGTAACACATTCAGAGGTCGCAGTGCTCCCCCTGACAATAACTTTTTATCTGGGTTTGCTCCCAAAGAATGGCTCCACTTTTATTAGGGCATCATCCAGGGTCAGCATCTATTTTCTGAAATGAGATGCTGGACCAGAGATGATACACTCATGTAAATCCTAGCAGCTGTAAAGTTCCTTGCCAGATCAGTTGCCTTGCTGCAGCCTCTCAACTTCTGATTTTCTTCAGTTTTTCATTGCAATCTTATCACTGGAGGAAATTCTTCCTGCCTGCAGAAACTGATGCCATTGGTTCAGTCTAGACGCGGGATCTCCAAACTTTCTATAGAAAGGGCCAGTTTACTGTCCTTAAGATTTTAGGGGGCTGGACTGTGCCCAGTGGGAGTTAACAATGCTCAATATTTGGTATTACAGGAAGAAACAGTTGGTGTCAGTGACAAGAATAGTGCCCCATTTTTGCTATCAGTGGAAGGAATTATGCCCCATCGTTGGTGTCAGTGGAAGGAATAGTGCCCGGTTGTTGGTGTCAGTGGCAGGAATAATGCCCCAAGGGCCAGATAAAGGCAAGCAAAGGTCCGCATTCGGCTTGGAGATCACTGGCTTAGACAAAGTCACTAGACTGGAGCCCAGGAATATTTTTTTAAGTGATACAGTTGCTGTATATTGTATTCATTTTTACATTATTTAACCAAGAGACATCTGGATTTGCCCAATCTTACGTCTACCAGCAGCAATTACTTGGCACTTTAAACAGTCAAATAATTGATTTTATCAGTATTTCTCTATTCAGTCCTGCAGCACTCAGTTCTCTGCGTTTCCTTATTGTAAATGGAATTTGGGGCTAAAATCTTTATTTGCCGAAGCCCACTGCAGGAATTCTATTAAAATGCTGCAAGACAAACGATAGGCAGTACTCTTTATAATGTAACATATTTGTCCAGACACTATACTTTCTCGCGGTGCAAATGGTGATTTATGCATTGAAGTGTTTTGAGCTAGCAGAGCTGAGTAACAGCTACACCCCTCAGCACCAGCTTCTTAACACATACCTACAGTATCTCACAAAAGTGAGTACACCCCTCACATTTTTGTAAATATTTTATTATAACTTTTCATGTGACAACACTGAAGAAATTACACTTTGCTACAATGTAAAGTAGTAAGTGTACAGCTTGTATAACAGTGTAAATTCGCTGTCTGCTCAAAATAACTCAACACACAGCCATTAATGCCTAAATTGCTGGCAACAAAACTGAGTACACCTCCTAAGTGAAAATGTCCAAATTGGGCGCAAAGTGTCAATATTTTGTGTGGCCACCATTATTTCCCAGCACTGCCTTAACCCTCTTGGGCATGGAGTTCACCAGAGCGTCACAGCTTACCACTGGAGTCCTCTTCCACTCCTCCATGAAGACATCACAGAGCTGGTGGATGATAGAGACCTTGTGCTCCTCCACCTTCTGTTTTAGGATGCCCCACAGATGCTCAATAGGGTTTAGGTTTGGCCAGTCCACCACCTTTATCCTCAGCTTCTTTAGCAAGGCAGTGATCATCTTGGAGGTGTGTTTTGGGTCGTTATCATGTTGGAATATTACCCTGCGGCCCAGTCTCTGAAGGGAGGAGATGATGTTCTGCTTCAGTATGTCACAGTACATGTTGGCATTCATGGTTCCCTCAATGAACTGTAGCTCCCCAGTGCCAGCAGGACTCATGCAGCCCCAGACCATGACACTCCCACTACCATGCTTGACTGTAGGCAAGACACACTTGTCTTTGTACTCTTTACCTGGTTGCTACCCCACACGCTCGTCACCATCTGAAACAAATACGTTTATCTTGGTCTCATCAGGCCACAGGACATGGTTGCAGTAATCCATGTCCTAAGTCTGCTTGTCTTCAGAAAACTGTTTGCAGGCTTTCTTGTGCATCATCTTAATGCCCGGTACACACGGTCGGAAATTCCGACCACAAAATCCATCTGATTTTGTCCGACGCTGGTGTTTCATACACACGGTCGGACAAAGTTGTTGGAAAATCCGATCATTCTGAACGTGGTGACATTTGTCGCGTACGACGGAACTACGTAGAGGCTAGTAGCCAATAGCTTTGGTCTCGTAATTTGATCTGAGCATGCGTGGTACTTTGTCCGTCGGAATTCTCTACACACGATCGATACACGATACACACGAAAAAATTCTTTCAGATCCTCAGAGAGTTCTTTGCCATGAGGTGCCATGTTGAACTTCCAGTGACCAGTATGAGAGAGTGAGAGGGATAACACCAAATTTAACACACCTGCTCCCCATTCACACCTGAGACCTTGTAACACTAACGAGTCACATGACAACGGGAGGGAAATTTGCTAATTGGGCCCAATTTGGACATTTTCCCCTAGGGGGTGTACTCACTTTTGTTGCCAGCGGTTTAGACATTAATGGCTGTGTGTTGAGTTATTTTAAGGGGACAGCATATTTACACTGTTATACAAACTGTACACTCACTAATTTACATTGTAGCAAAGTGCAATTTCTTCAGTATTGTCACATGAAAAGATATAATAAAATATATTTACAAAAATGTGAGGGGTGTACTCACTTTTGTGAGATACTGTAGGTATGTGTTAAGAAGCTGGTGCTGAGGGGTGTAGCTGTTACTCTGCTCTGCTAGCTCAGAACACTTCAATGCATAAATCACAATTTGCACAGAGAGAAATCGTTTTTTAAAAGGAATTTCATTATAAAAATATTTTATATCTCATAGCAAAAACACTTTTTGTGGTGAGATCTTCTAATCCCTATCTCAATCTGTCTAACTTTTTACACATTTTTTTCTAGCACAGGGAGCCCAGTTTTTTAATTGTCAAGCGTTTGGGAAATCTTGTTCACAATTTGGCAAACCTGAACTAAAAGCGAATCCCACTGAAGATTATAGGGGGCTAATCTTGTTAAATTCTATTAGGGGCTAATCTTGTTAAATTCTATTGGGAGACAATCTTGTTAAATTCTGGCCATTTTAAGGACTAATAGGCAAACTACTGTGCTAAAAGGCATGGGAAACTGGGCATTGCCATTAGGGACATTTACCAATGAAAAACAAAAATACCATACAGCGGGGAGAGGGTCTTTTCATGCGGCTTTCATGGCAACATTGAAAATACACAAATAACATGCTTGGGGGATGCCTTGAAGTGTTTGTAAACCTCAGACATGAGGTATGAACAACGCATATCCCCCTATAATGTGTAGTGTACAACCACTTTAAAGCTGCATGTGGTGTTATGGAACAGTACAATTTTTATGGACAGTTTCAGTCACCGCATACACTGGTAGCACATATTTGGCTGTGGAATTGTTTTTTATTTCTTTTCAGTTAGCTTATCCTACATACTGCCACAGCACCCCAATCTCATTCATTGAAGTTAATTTTAGCAGTGATACATGCTTTTTCATCAAATGATAATAAGCCCACTTTGACAGTCAGATAGAATTTGGCCAGCAGTTTGCTGTGACTGTCCTTGTTCTCGCTAATGCAAAACTTTTCTGCCTCTGACAAATTTCTATCAATCAAGGGCCCATTTGCACCATCTATTTGCAGTAACAAACATTGGTGCAATGTGTTACCGTTTGTTCTGAATAGCACTGCAATGTACCTACCAACAGATGTCCAGTGCGGTACACTGCACGGCCAAAAAACAGTGCATGCATTGTTTTATGGCAACGCACCACAATGCATGTAAACCTCAATAATAAGAACTCCTTGGCCAAATCTGCACATAAATGCGCTGGGAATCCAAATCTTGGAGCCATAGGATTCGCCTCAAACTCACCTGCTACAAACAGTTAGGAGATAATTCTTATAATGCTAGCTACTGACAATGATGTCAAAAAATAAATAAAAATAAAAGCTGGAAGTATAGATGTAATAAAGAAATAGGGACTCCTTGACAGCATACAACACAGTTACTAGAATCAATACCCCTAATAATGCATTATGTAATACACTGGTACGCCTAGAAAATGACATATGCATTAAAGTGCATGAGAAGTTAAAGTTGAATTCTAGAAGAAACATAACTAGTTTTAATGCTTCCTCCCCTTTCTAACACCTATGCAAACTAACCCGTGTAGGAACGATGTATATACTTGCCTATTTTCAGCCTGCTCCAGTCTGGTAATGTGATCTGGCTCTCTTATGTCAGCCAGCATCGGCTGCAGGGGAGAGGAGGCAGTGCCGACTATAGATAGGCAATGGGAGCCTAGAGATGACATCACTGTTCCAAGGCATTCCAGCCATTGCCAAGCGCCCTCTCCTCTCCCCTGTAGCCACTGTTGGCCGATACAGGGGATCACATGACCTGACCAGAGATGCCTGAAAATAGGTACATATATACATCTTTCTTAAGCAGGTTAGTCAGCATAGATGTTAGGGGAGAGGGAGCATTTTTAAGATTAGTTAGGGTTTAGCCTGGAATTCCACTTTAAAAACAAAAATGCAATATATTGCAGTTCATCAGTCCTTAGATGTGGTGGTTTTGCTAGTTTTAATTTTTCAGGCTAATAGCATTTTCAGCAAGCACAGAAAATACTTCTTATTGATTTTGCCAAAAAGAAATGTCCTTGCCACTTTCCATAAGCTTAAAAGAAAGCATTAATATCCTTATCTTTCTTGTGTAGACTACTAGTCTCATTATTCCATCATATAATGAAAATGAACAAAAGCAGACATGTGTAAAATTCAGCTAGTGTTGCAAGGATGACTTCCTCTATAGGTTACAAGGAAAAATGAGTGTAGAGTGACAGGAAATGTGATAATTGCAGGATCACCAGGTGAAAATAAAAGGAAAAAAAGGTTGAAAAAAGAAAACAAATTCAGCAGCTTCATCTAAGGACTGGTATGCTGCAATATTTTTGGATTTAAATACCCTTTTGGTTGTAATCCTCTACATTAAATAACGTCTGGGGACAGAAAAAGGCTCAGGTCAGCTATGGCACATTTATTTACCATAACAATCACTATTTTCAAAAATGTGACTTTTATTTTCTGCTCCCATTGCTTAAAACACCTATCGATATGACAAAGAAAAAGACTGAGCCCTGAATCTTGGACTGATCACCAGAACACAATTGGTAGATAGAATCCTGTTTGAAGTTCCTTCAGGGCCCAGCTACCCAACTTATCCTCACTGGAATTACTTTTTACAGGGAGATCAATTTCCAGAGATTTGATCCCACTAGCAGTTCCGTTTTGAAGGCTCCCAGATCTTGGTATTATTAGAAATGTACTGGCAAGCACAACATTTTGGTGACTATACAGTTCATTTCTTCTAGATGGCGCATCTGTGCTTACTTGTTCATTTATTTTCCCCATCATGCATTATTACATGCTAGCTTCCTGTTTTTTCTTCTTGCTGAACTGAAAGGAGAACAGTGCTGTTCTCTCAAGGTTTAAAGTGTTTTTTGTGTGTAAAGTAAGCCATTTACTAAGAATCTTCAAGATACAAACCCTTCTCTTAGCTCACAAGCAGGCAAAAGTGGTATGTAGATTTATTTCGGTCTAGTTCTGAGTTTCAAGTGTTGCGTGTTTTAAATGTAATTCACTGTATGTCTGATGATTTGTCCTGCATATTTGTTCTCTTTATTCAGTTCTACGGTGTTGATGTAAGTGTCGGTGTAAGAACTTGATATGTACATTAAACATCAGTGATAGAAGAACATTAGCCTTCTCATTGTGACTAAGGGCGGCACACTTTTCTGCATCTGAAGGCCAAAGTAGAACACTTATCTGCATCTGTGAAGGCCATGAAACCGTGAAGTTGCATGCAGAAATCGGCTAGCAAAGTAGAATACCTCACTGCATCTGTGAAGGCCAAAGAACACTTTGCTGTGTCTGTGAAGGCAAAGTAGAACACTTCACTGCATCTGTGAAGGCCAAAGAAGAACACTTTGCTACGTCTGTGAAGGCCATGAAGCAGTGAAGCTGCACGCAGAAATCAGTTAGCAAGAAAAGCCATATGTTTGATAAGGGAAGTACAACATTGGAAATGATCGCAATTAATTGACTGAGGCAGCTAGTAGCAAGTTAAGGTTGAACAAGCAAACACCTTTAATACGGAAAAGTCTAACATGTCAGACACAAGTGAGAAAACAGTGCCGTCCAATAGAGAAGTCTGTCCTACAGACCCTATTGAGCAAGATGTTGTCAATACAGAGCAAGCCAACCCAACACAGCAAGCAGAAATAGCAGCACAAATGCAACAGCCTGAGGTGAGCTCAGATAATGCACAGCTCCCAGACATTAGAAGAAGTCAGCGTACACGCACACTCACCTAAAAAGGTAAAGCACTGCAAGATGTCAGATTAAATTCTCTAATAAAGGATTTCGAACAGAAATATAGAAGATGGAAATATCATATCAATGGTTTTAAAAGAGCCCTTAAGAAAAGTGATAATGCAGAATTGATTATTGAAGTTGTGAGCACAACCAATGGCACTCAGTTAGAGGTTTTATGGTGAAATAAGAAGCATCACAAGCCCTGGACCTGAAATTCAGAGAAAAAATTACGCTTGTCTTGCAATCACTAATACTGCAAATTAAAAGGTTCAACACTTTCTCAACAAAGGTCCAGAAGACATAACCTGGCCTGATTCAGTGTTTGAAACGACTGTGTCCAGCATCATTTCAGCAACCTTCAGTAAGTTAAGGTCTGTTTCCAAGATGTCCAGTCAGTCTTCTCACGAGTCATTGCACAAAAAACAAGAAGCAGCAGCTGAAGTAGCAGCTGCACAAGAGGTGATTAAAATAATGAAGACACAACATCAATAAGAAAAATAAATTCGAAAACTCGAGGCAGAGGATGTGAACAGCAGAGAGAGACGCCCAAGAAAAGGAAATAGAAGCCGAGAATGCAAGAAAAAGAGCACAATTTATATCAGAGAGCACTGATGGAAAAATTAAGTTGGAAAAGAAGAAGAAAGAGTTGGAACATTTGGAGGAACTAAAAAAGCACAATGCAGCACAAGCAAGGCTACAAGTGTATGCTGGAAGCATCAAAAGTGAGGAGGAAGAACAACGTTCTACTCCTTTTCCTCAACGAACACAGGAAAGTCATGTTTCTCACCCAAACGCTCCTTCTACTCTTTCTCAGTCAGTCCTGCTCACTAAAGCCTCAGCTCCTTTAAACCAACCCCTTGTTACCCCTCACAGTGTTCCATTCACCCAAGGCCCTGTCCCTCAGTCAGCTATATTTACTACCTCCCATAAAGCTTCTAATGACCTTGTGAAAGCACTCAATGAAGCAATTATGGCCAATAGGATTCCAATTCCAGAACCTGTTGTTTTCTTTGGAGATCCTCTGAAGTATAATGACTGGAAGATGTCTTTCCAGATATTAATTGACCACAAGAACTTGCCAACCCCAGAAACGCTTTTCTTTTTACGCAAGTAAGTAAGTGGCCCAGCAAAAAAAGCCATTGAAGGACACTTCTTGGTTGAAACAGAAACCGCTTATCGAGCTGTCTGGAACATACTTGATGTCAGATTTGGTAATCCGTTTGTAGTAAGAAAATCCTATTGTGACAAAATACAAGCATGGCTGTCAGAGGTACTCACCCGGGCCGATATGCTGAGAGCTGCTCCCCTTGCGACTAGGCGCACGATGCCTCTGGAGTGGGTACAGAGGACACCGGGCACAAAGATGCACGGGTTGCCAGCAGGAGTGTTGCAGGTGGTGTGCAGTAGCGACGTTGACCAGGAGAGGCTGAAGCTGCACTGGGAGTAGACACCTGGCAGGGCTGTGATCAGGTAGAGGTTGCAGAGGTACCAAAGCACATACTGAAGGAGGACCCTCGGGAGCATGGGAGAACTGCAAGTCCAGAACACCGAGCAGGAGGTCAAGCACAAGAAGCAGGAGATAGTCCAGCAAGCAGGCCGAGGGTCAAACACAGGCAACCAGGCAGTAGAAGTATCCAAGAGGCAAGCCAGGGGTCAAACACAGGTAAGTAACTCAGAGAATGTCCAGTAGGCAGGCCGAAGGTCAAGCACAGGTAATCAGGCAGTAGAAGTATCCAGGAAGCAAGCCAGGGGTCAAACACAGGTAAGTAACTCAGAGAATGTCCAGTAGGCAGGCCGAGGGTCAAGCACAGGTAGTCAGGCAGTAGAAGTATCCAGGAAGCAAGCCAGGGGTCAAACACAGGTAAGTAACTCAGAGAATGTCCAGTAGGCAGGCCGAGGGTCAAGCACAGGTAATCAGGCAGTAGAAGTATCCAGGAAACAGGCCAGAGGTCAAACACAGGTAAGTAACTCACAGAATGTCCAGTAGACAGGCCGAGGGTCAAGCACAGGTAATCAGGCAGTAGAGGTATCCAGGAAGCAAGCCAGGGGTTCAAACACAGGTAAGTAGCGGCAGCGGTAGTCAGACGGATTCCGGGTCGGCACTGGTAGTCAAGCAGATGCAGGGTACAGGGTACTGGATACAGGATACAGGATACAGGATACAGGATACTGGACTGGAGACAGGACTCAGAAGAGACAACAAACCAGCAATTTGAAAGCAAACAGGGGAGGCCTTTTATAGGCCAGGTAAATGGTCAGGTGGGATACCCGGACGAGTGCGCATGCGCACTCGTCTTCTGTCAGCGCCGCGCACAGCGGTGAGGCGTACTGGCTGGGCTGTGTCAGATACCCGAGTGCCGCGGACCCGCGCATGCGCACCCGTTACCCGGCGTACCTGTAACATTCGTTGCGCTGCTCTACCGCGCGTGCGCAACCCTGGAACCCGGCGGTGAGGCCTGGTATTTCCCTGACAGTGCCCCCCTCCTAAGGGCAGCCTCCGGATGCCCACTTCAGGATGTCTTTGATGATATTCTCGAATTAAGCGAGGGGCATGAATGTTTTCAGATGGCTCCCAGGAGCAGTCTTCTGGGGGATACCCCTTCCATTTAACTAGGTATTGAACCTGACCTCTTCTTTTTCGGAGATCCAGAATCTTTTCAACCTCGAATTCTTCCTCTCCTTGGATGGTGATGGGAGGAGGAAGTGGCGTCTGCCTATCAGGGAAAGAATTGGCAATACGGGTTTCAGCAAAGAGGCATGGAAAACTGGATGAATCCTATAGGAACTGGGAGATCTAGTTCAAAGGCCACTGGGTTGATCACCCTCTTGACCTCAAAGGGGCCGATGAACCTGGGACCCAGTTTCCGAGAAGGACAAGGGAGTTTTAAATTAGCGGTTGATAACCAAACTTTCTCACCAATCTGGAAAGGCGGGCATTCCTTCCTGCCCCGGTTGTACTGTACCTCATACCCCTTCTGTGCTTCCTTCATGGCCTGTTGGATCCGGAGGAAGTTGTCCTGGATATGTTTGACTAGATCCTGTGCAGCTGGAGTAGGGACGTCTGGTATGGAATCTGGAAGAAAAGAAGGGTGATAACCGTAGTTTGCCCAGAAGGGCGTTTGGTTAATGGCAGAATGCAAAGAATTATTATAGGCAAACTCCGCGTAGGGTAGTAGGCCTGACCAGTCTTCTTGGGAGTATGAACAAAAACACCTCAGGTATTGCTCGAGGGTCTGATTAGTGCGTTCAGTTTGACCGTTGGATTGTGGGTGGTATGCTGAAGACATGGAAGTCCTGATTTCAAGGGATTTGCAGAGGTCTCTCCAGAATCTGGAGGTGAACTGTACCCCCCGGTCTGAGGTGATGTTAGCTGGAACTCCGTGTAACCTTATAATTTCTCTGATGAAGATGTCAGTGGTAGCAGAAGCCGAGGGGGTACCTTTCATGGGCAGGAAGTGAGCCATCTTTGAGAGACGGTCAATGACAACCAGAATTGTGGTAAAGGAATCTGAGGAGGGTAAGTCCACGATGAAGTCCATGGAAATCTCCTTCCATGGACGTTCCGGGACGGGTAGTGGACGTAACAGACCCCAGGACTTAATGTTGGACCCCTTGTTCCTCTGACAAGTGTTGCAAGAAAGAATGTATTCCTGGCAGTCCTTTCTCCAGCCCGGCCACCAGTAAGACCGACCTACCAAGTCCACTGTCTTCTGTATTCCAAAGTGGCCGGACATCTTGTGATCATGAAGAGTCTGCAGGACTTGGAGTCTGACAGGAGGAGGAACAAAGATTCGGGCATGGGCCCAGAGCAAATCCTGCTTCCTTTCAAGAAAAGGTAATGTGGGAGAGGAGAACTGGTTGGAAGCCTGTTTAAGGGCTATGGTCAAGTCAGGCTGAATGGCATGGAGGAAATTGTGGGCGGACAGGATGGTAGCAGGTTCTTTAGAGGATTCAGTGTCCAGAAACATACGGGATAAAGCATCCGCCTTGCCATTCTTGGAGCCGGGACGGTAAGTGATGTGGAAATTAAACCGGGAAAAGAACAAGGCCCAGCGGGCCTGTCTGGGTCTAAGGCGTTTTGCAGCCCTGAGGTACTCCAAGTTGCGATGGTCTGTGAAGATGAGAATGGGTTGGGAGGCTCCTTCTAGCAGGTATCTCCATTCCTCAAGAGCGAACTTAATCGCAAGTAATTCCCGGTCGCCTACATCGTAATTCTTTTCAGGGGGACTCAATTTTCGGGAGGCAAAGGCGACCGGGTGGAGTAGGGCCTTTGGGCCACTTCTCTGCGATAGGATCGCTCCCATAGCAGAATCTGAAGCGTCCACTTCTAGGACGTAAGGAAGTTCAGGGTCAGGGTGCTGTAAGATGGGTGCAGAGGAAAAAAGTTCCTTGAGCTTCTCAAATGCGCCTTGCGCTTGGGGAGTCCACTGGAACTTGACTTGCTGACGGGTAAGTTGGGTGATTGGGGACACAATGGCAGAAAACCCCTGAATGAACCGTCTATAAAAGTTGGCAAAGCCGATAAAACGTTGGACTGACCTTTTGTCTGTGGGGGCAGGCCAATCCTGGATGGCCTTCACTTTTTGTGGGTCCATCAGTACTCCTCCGGTGGTTATGATAAAGCCCAGGAACTGGATGGTATCGGTCTCGAACTCGCATTTCTCTCCTTTGACGTAGAGCCCGTGTTTACGGAGAATGAGAAGAACTTTCCGGACATGTTGACGGTGAGCTTCTAGAGAGTCGGAGAAAATCAAAATATCTTCAAGATATACAATGAGGAAGTTATCCAGATACTCACAGAAAATGTCATTGACAAGGTGCTGGAAGGTAGCTGGGGCATTACAAAGTCCAAACGGCATGACCAGGTACTCGAAATGGCCGAATCTGGACCTAAAAGCCGTCTTCCACTCATCCCCAGAGCGTATTCTAACCAAGTTGTAGGCCCCACGGAGATCCAGCTTGGTAAACACCTTGGCAGTCCTGAGCCGCTGGAAAAGTTCGGGGATGAGTGGGAGTGGGTACCTGTTCTTGATAGTAATTTTATTGAGTTCCCTGTAATCCACACAGGGTCTGAGGGAACCGTCCTTTTTTCAACAAAGAAAATCCCAGCCCCTGCTGGCGAAGAAGATGGTTGGATGAACCCTTTAGCAAGATTTTCGTCAATATACACCCGTAGGGCTTCAAGCTCAGTTTCGGACAAGGGGAAAATCCTTCCGAAGGGGATCTCAGCCCCTGGTAGGAGATCAATCGGACAATCATATGAGCGATGAGGGGGAAGAACTTCGGCCTTTCTTTCATCGAAAATGTCCATGAAGTCTCGGTAGGGTGTTGGGACGTGTTGCAGGTCCTTGGTACTGGGTTGCATGGCAAGATGAGTAAGAGGTACTGCGGGTTTATCCGGAAGGCAGTGCTGCAGGCAGTAAGGGGAGGAGAACTCCACTTCCCTGTTGACCCAGTCGATCCGATGATTGTGAGCCAGTAGCCAGGGGTACCCCAGGATGATGGGGAACATAGGAGAGTGGATAATGTCAAAACGTAAAAGTTCCTGATGACCTGACTTGGTGCAGGTCAGGATGGGAGCGGTTTCCTGGGTAACCGGTCCTGAGCAGGGTGGAGAGCCATCAGCCAGCTGGATTTGAAGAGGTTGCTTCTTGGTAGTTAAAGAGAGGTTCAAGTGTCGTGCCAAGGTCAGGTCCATGAAGCAACTGCAGGCTCCGGAGTCAAGGATGGCTCCCAACTGGAAGGACTCTCCCGCTACCTGTAGGGAGAGTGGAACAGTCAAGTGAAAATGCGGAATTCCAACAGAGTGCGAACTCGAGAGGGACCGAGAAGGGCACTTACTGGGTCTTATGGGGCATTTCTGTAGGTAGTGCCCCGTGCCTCCGCAGTAGAGGCAGAGGTTGGCTTGTCGACGACGGAGCCTTTCTTCAGCAGATAGGGGGGACCGTGCCAGGCCCAACTGCATAGGTTCCCCATGAGGAGGAGAGCGAGAGTTCCAAGAAGGAGCAGGTGCCGGAGGGACCCGGGGCATCGTCCAGGTGGGACGAGGGCTCTGAAGTCTCTCTGCCCGTCGTTCCCGCAATCGACGATCAAGTTTAATAACAAGTTGGCAGAGATCTGTGAAAGTGCTTGGGATCTCTCCTCGAGCCAGTTCATCCTTCAATACCTCGGATAGCCCCAAACGGAATTGGTACTTTAGGGCAGACTCGTTCCAGTCAGTATCTGCAGCCCATTTGCGGAAATCCACTACATAGTCCTCTACAGGCCTTCTCCCCTGGGATAGGGTATGCAGGGTAGATTCTGCCGTACCTGTGTGTTGGGAGTCCTCGTAGAGTGCTGCCATAGCGGAAAAGAAAGTCTCTACAGAATTCAACTGTGGGCTTTTTTGTTCCATCAAATGGTGTGCCCAGGATTGAGGGTCATCTGAAAGTAGAGAGATAATGAAACCCACTTTGGTGGATTCCAACTGGAAGGTCCTGGGTTGTAGTGCCAAGTGTAGCAAACAAGAATTTTTAAAGGAGTGAAATTTCCTTCGGTCCCCGGAAAAACGTTCTGGTGTGGGGACCCTGGGATCAGGATGGAACATGTCATAGGCAGGGAGAGCACCTCCAGGTGTTGATGGAAGAGTGGAGGTGCTGGCTGCAGGGGGTGACTGGTCCGCTTGGTTTGGAGACAAGGTCAGGTGCTGAAGACGTCCTTCGATCTGAAAGTACCCATCTTGGAGGCGTTGTACAGCCTGCGTAAGGGTTGTCACCTGCTGGCATAAGGCCTCAAGGGGTGAACCAGCTCTGTCGGCCTCGGACATTGGCTGGTTTGTACTGTCAGAGGTACTCACCCGGGCCGATATGCTGAGAGCTGCTCCCCTTGCGACTAGGCACACGATGCCTCTGGAGTGGGTACAGAGGACACCGGGCACAAAGATGCACGGGTTGCCAGTAGGGATGAGCCGAACACCCCCGGGTTCGGTTCGAACCAGAACCTTCGAACGGACCGAAAGTTCGCGCGAATTTTCGAACCCTATACGTTATAATGGACGCGAACGTTCGAAATCAAAAGTGCTAATTACAACGGCCAATATGCATGTTAATGTCATAAAACAGGTTTGGGGACCCGGGTCCTGCCCCAGGGGACATATATCAATGCAAAAAGAACTTTTAAAAACTAACGTTTTTTCGGGAGCAGTCATTTTAATGATGCATAAAGTGAAAAAAAAAAAAGTGACATTTTCCTTTAAATATGGTACCTGGGGGGTGTCCAAAGTATGCCTGTGAAGTGGCATGTGTTTCCCGTGTTTAGAACTGTCCTTGCACAAAATGACATTTGTAAAGGAAAAAAAGAAGCATTTAAAACCACTTGCGGCTTTAGGTTTGATCTTAAGTAGAATCTGAACAGGTACATTATGAAGTGTAGCTCCATCCCAAAAAAATCTATTTTTAAGCTTTTTGGAGAACATAGGGAGGGGTTATCACCCCTGTAACATTTGCTGTCTTTGCACATCTGTTCAGAACATGTCACCTCACTTTCCGTCCCAATGACAAATGTTTTTGGAAAAGTGGGGTTTTAATTGAAACAAGGATTGGTGATAAAGTATCAGTAGAGAGGAGATACCTTTTTCCCAAATTAAATCTAACAGGATAGAATTTCCCTTCCTAGGGGTAGATTTCCTCTCACTTCCTGTTTTCTCTTTCCATTTGCAAGTAGGAGTCGTTTGTAAGTTGGATGTATGAAAGTAGGGGCCTGGCGTATATACTCTGCAGAAATTTGCCCTATTAGATGTTGGTGTAGCCACAAGACTGGTGGGCACAGGAATGGGCCCTGCTGTGAGTTAATAGATCAAGATTTGTAATTGCATGCACCTGTTGAACAGGGCAGAAAAATTGGGGGTGGTGGTGGTGGTGGTGGACGGTGTTGCCACAAGACTGTAAGCTCTCACAGTTACTCTTGGTGGGCGCAGGAATGGGCCCTGCTGTGAGTTATTAGATCAAGATTTGTAATTGCAAGCACCTGATGAACAGGGCAGAAAAATTGGGCCTTTGGCGGTGGTGGTGGACGGTGTTGCCACAAGACTGTAGGCCCTCATAGTTACTCTTGGTGGGCGCAGGAATGGGCCCTGCTGTGAACTATTAGATCAAGATTTGTAATTGCAAGCACCTGATGAACAGGGCAGAAAAATTGGGCCTTTGGCGGTGGTGGTGGACGGTGTTGCCACAAGACTGTAGGCCCTCATAGTTACTCTTGGTGGGCGCAGGAATGGGCCCTGCTGTGAACTATTAGATCAAGATTTGTAATTACCCGCCCCTGTTAAACAGGGGCTGAAAAATTGTGCCTTAGGCACTGGTGCTGGTGCCACAACACTGCAACCCCTCACAGATACTGTACTTGGAGCACAGCAGTCACACGTGTTGCGAAGCATTTTTTTAAAAAATTGTAAGTACACGCCCCTGTTAAACAGGGGCTGAAAAATTGTGCCTTAGGCACTGGTGCTGGTGCCACAACACTGCAACCCCTCACAGATACTGTACTTGGAGCACATTGTTGCGAAGCATTTTTTTTTATAAAAATTGTATGTACACGCCCCTGTTAAACAGGGGCTGAAAAATTGTGCCTTAGGCACTGGTGCTGGTGCCACAACACTGCAACACGGCCCTCACAGAGACTGTACTTGGAGCACAGCAGTCACACGTGTTGCGAAGCATTTTTTTAAAAAATTGTAAGTACACGCCCCTGTTAAACAGGGGCTGAAAAATTGTGCCTTAGGCACTGGTGCTGGTGCCACAACACTGCAACCCGGCCCTCACAGATACTGTACTTGGAGCACAGCAGTCACACGTGTTGCGAAGCATTTTTTTTTAAAAAATTGTAAGTACACGCCCCTGTTAAACAGGGGCTGAAAAATTGTGCCTTAGGCACTGGTGCTGGTGCCACAACACTGCAACCCGGCCCTCACAGATACTGTACTTGGAGAACAGCAGTCACACGTGTTGCGAAGCATTTTTTTAAAAAATTGTAAGTACACGCCCCTGTTAAACAGGGGCTGAAAAATTGTGCCTTAGGCACTGGTGCCACAACACTGCAACACGGCCCTCACAGAGACTGTACTTGGAGCACAGCAGTCACACGTGTTGCGAAGCATTTTTTTTTAAAAATTGTAAGTACACGCCCCTGTTAAACAGGGGCTGAAAAATTGTGCCTTAGGCACTGGTGCTGGTGCCACAACACTGCAACACGGCCCTCACAGAGACTGTACTTGGAGCACAGCAGTCACACGTGTTGCGAAGCATTTTTTAAAAAATTGTAAGTACACGCCCCTGTTAAACAGGGGCTGAAAAATTGTGCCTTAGGCACTGGTGTGGTGGCATGGATCATTGAGGAGGAGGAAGAGGATAGTCAGTGAACATAAGAGGACAGTCACTCAGCATCAGCATAGGCAGTCTTGAAGGGATGTGACATTAAAAATTATTCGGTTATATCCGCCTCAGGTGCCTGGTAGCTGGTGGTGATCCAAGACTGATTCATTTTGATGAATGTCAGTCGATCAACCGAGGCGGTGGACAGGCGCACCCTATGATCAGTCACAAATCCTCCAGCAGCACTGAATGTGCGTTCGGAAAGAACGCTGGAGGCAGGACAGGCCAGTAGCTCAATTGCATACTGTGCAAGCTCTGGCCAGTGATCCATCCTCAGGACCCAGTAAGCCAGAGGATTTTCGGTGGGAAAGGTGTCCAAGTCTGACCTTGCCCCAAGGTATTCCTGCACCATGTATATCAGACGCTGGCGATGGTTGCTGGAACCGATCATACCTTGGGGCTGCGGACTAAAAAATTGTCTGAACGCATCGGTCAGACGTCCACCTTCCCCACCGCTCCTTCTGCCACTGACCGAAGCCTCAGCAACTCGTCGCCCAGGACCAGGAGTTTGTAGCCTCCCAGTTTCTGGGAACGCGTTGCACAGACCTTTCTGCAAGGCCTCCCTGAGATGTCTCATCCTCTGCTCCCTCTGCGACGGCAAGATAAGGTCCGCAACCTTACCCTTGTACCGCGGATCAAGGAGAGTGGCCAGCCAGTAATGGTCCCTCTCCTTGATCCGAAGAACACGAGGATCCTTCCGCAGGCTTTGCAGGATCAGGGAGGCCATGCAGCGTAGGTTAGCTGAGGCATTCGGTCCGGAGTCTTCTGGGTCACTGAGGATGACATGATCGCCAGCCACCTCCTCCCAGCCACGTACAAGTCCACTGGCTTGTTGGGACTGTACATCATCCCTAAAAGACTGCTGCTGCTGATGCTGAGTGCCAGGCTCCACCTCCATGCTCACACAATCCTCCTCCTCCTCCTCCTCCTCCTCCTCATCCTCTTCCTGTGTGATGGGTGGGACAGAAGGAACACTGTCCGGATAAAGGGGGCCTTGAGAGGCAAGGAAGTCCTCCTCTTCCTGCCTCTGTTCTGCCTCAAGTGCCCTGTCCATTATCCCACGCAGCGTATGCTCCAACAGGTGGACAAGAGGGACAGTGTCACTGATGCATGCACTGTCACTGCTCACCATCCTCGTGGCCTCCTCAAATGGTGAGAGGACAGTGCATGCATCCCTGATCATGCTCCACTGACGTGGGGAAAAAAAACCAAGCTCCCCTGACCCTGTCCTGGTGCCGTAGTCGCAAAGGTACTCATTGATGGCCCTCTGCTGCGTGTGCAGTCGCTGCAGCATGGCCAACGTTGAGTTCCACCTGGTGGGCATGTCAGATATTAGGCGGTTCTTGGGCAGGTTCAGCTCCTTTTGCAGCTCAGTCAGCCGAGCACTGGCATTATAAGATCGGCGGAAATGCACACAGACTTTCCTGGCCTGCCTCAGGACATCCTGTAAGCCTGGGAACCTGCCCAAGAACCGCTGCACCACCAGGTTGAGGACGTGAGCCATGCAGGGCACATGGGTGAGCTGCCCCTGTCGCAGGGCGGAGAGGAGGTTGGTGCCATTGTCAGAAACGACCATTCCTGGCTTAAGCTGACGTGGCGTCAACCACCTCTCGGCCTGCCCCTGCAGAGCTGCCAGAACCTCTGGCCCAGTGTGGCTCCTGTCCCCCAAACACACCAGCGCAAGCACGGCATGGCATCTTTTTGCCTGCGTACTTGCGTAGCCCCTTGTACGCCTACGGAGCACCGCTGGTTCCAAGGACAGAGCACTGGAGGAAGAAGAAGAGGAGGGGGTGGAGGAGAGAGGTGTGTCACAACCAGTAGCAGTAGTCGCGTTTTGGAGGCGTGGTGGCGGAACAACCTCCAACACTACTGCACCTTGTCCTGCATCCCTCCCAGCTGCCAATAGAGTGACCCAATGGGCCGTGAAAGAAAGGTACCGTCCCTGTCCATGCCTGCTGGACCATGAGTCAGCGGTAATATGCACCTTACCGCTGACCGCCCTGTCCAGCGAGGCATGGACATTGCCCTCCACATGCCGGTAGAGAGACGGAATCGCCTTCCGCGAGAAAAAGTGGCGTTTGGGAACCTGCCACTGAGGAACCGCACATTGAACAAACTCACGGAAGGGGGCCGAGTCTACCAACTGAAAAGGCAGCAGTTGAAGTGCTAGCAATTTAGCAAGGCTAGCATTCAACCGCTGGGCATGTGGATGGCTGGGAGTGTACTTCTTTCTACGGTCCAGCAGCTGGGGCAGGGAAATTTGCCTGCTGCATTCGGACGTCGGTGTACTGCAAGTACTTGGTTGTGACACACCGAATTCTACACCTTCAGTCCTCTCAGAGCAGCTTTCAGAGAGGACTGAAGGTGTAGTGGGGATGGAGATCCCAGCTGAGGAGGAGCAAGGAGAGGTCCGCTTAGTTCTTTGGTGTGGGTCTTTTATGTGTGCCTGCCAACGAGCTGCATGGCAGGTCGCCATATGTCTGGTCATGCTTGTCGTGCCCAAGCGGCTGATGTTTTGGCCACGCGAGATACGCTTGAGACAAATATTGCAAATAGCAGTGGTGCGATCTGCTGCACTCGTCTCAAAAAAGGCCCACACCAAAGAACTTTTCTGATAACGTGCAGAGGCAGCGCCCTGCACAGGCGGAGCTCTGCGGTGTTGTACAGTTGCTGTGCTGGCCTCTACCTGGCCTCCAGGGGGCATCCTGCCTCGTTGGACATGTGACGCCGCATCCTCCTCCTCCTCGTCCTCCTCCTCATCCTCTCTCCCTTGAGGCACCCACGTGGAGTCAGTGACCTCATCATCCCCTCCCTCTTCACCACTAGAGCAAACCTGGCAGTAAGCTGCAGCTGGTGGAACTGTACTGCCAGATTCCTCAAGCTGGGTATCGTCATCCGAGCCTTCGAATCGTTGGGCATCCTCCTGGAGCATGTACCCAACACTGTGCTCAAAGAGTTCGGGGGACTCCTCAGGAGGACATGGTGGGTCTAGGGAAGGGGTGGCTGATGATGCTCTGTCAGTACCCTGAGCCTGGGTGAGAGAGGATGAGGAGGATGAGGAGGGCTTGGTCATCCATTCTACCAAGCCTTCAGCATGATGCGGCTCCACATGTCCAGCTGCCGAAAACAAAGACGCGCGTGTCCCATGGCCACGTGCTGATGACGATGCACGACCACGTCCACGTCCACGGCCACGTCCACTAGAAACAGAGCCTGCCTGCCCTGTGTTCTTGGCTCTGCACGCTCTGCCTCCCCTTGGCGGTCTTCCAGCCATTGTAGTCGGTAGTCCTGTGGGTGCTGCTGAGAAGAAAATATAGGAGCTCTGTGTGATGCCACTAACACACTAGAAGTCCTATGGGTGCTTCTGCAAAGAAAATAGAGGAGCTCTGTGTGATGCCACTAACACACTAGAAGTCCTGTGGGTGCTTATGCAAAGAAAATAGAGGAGCTCTGTGTGATGCCACTAACACACTAGAAGTCCTGTGGGTGCTTCAGCAAAGAAAATAGAGGAGCTCTGTGTGATGCCACTAACACACTAGAAGTCCTGTGGGTGCTGCTGAGAAGAATATATAGGAGCTCTGTGTGATGCCACTAACACACTAGAAGTCCTATGGGTGCTTCTGCAAAGAAAATAGAGGAGCTCTGTGTGATGCCACTAACACACTAGAAGTCCTGTGGGTGCTTATGCAAAGAAAATAGAGGAGCTCTGTGTGATGCCACTAACACACTAGAAGTCCTGTGGGTGCTTCTGCAAAGAAAATAGAGGAGCTCTGTGTGATGCCACTAACACACTAGAAGTCCTGTGGGTGCTTATGCAAAGAAAATAGAGGAGCTCTGTGTGATGCCACTAACACACTAGAAGTCCTGTGGGTGCTTATGCAAAGAAAATAGAGGAGCTCTGTGTGATGCCACTAACACACTAGAAGTCCTGTGGGTGCTTATGCAAAGAAAATAGAGGAGCTCTGTGTGATGCCACTAACACACTAGAAGTCCTGTGGGTGCTTATGCAAAGAAAATAGAGGAGCTCTGTGTGATGCCACTAACACACTAGAAGTCCTGTGGGTGCTGCTGAGAAGAATATATAGGAGCTCTGTGTGATGCCACTAACACACTAGAAGTCCTATGGGTGCTTCTGCAAAGAAAATAGAGGAGCTCTGTGTGATGCCACTAACACACTAGAAGTCCTGTGGGTGCTTATGCAAAGAAAATAGAGGAGCTCTGTGTGATGCCACTAACACACTAGAAGTCCTGTGGGTGCTTATGCAAAGAAAATAGAGGAGCTCTGTGTGATGCCACTAACACACTAGAAGTCCTGTGGGTGCTGCTGAGAAGAATATATAGGAGCTCTGTGTGATGCCACTAACACACTAGAAGTCCTATGGGTGCTTCTGCAAAGAAAATAGAGGAGCTCTGTGTGATGGGACTAACACACTTCAAGTCCTATAGGTGCTTCTGGGAAGAAAATATAGCTCTGTGTGTGTGATGGGACTAACACACTTCAAGTCCTATAGGTGCTTCTGGGAAGAAAATATAGCTCTGTGTGTGTAATGGGACTAACACACTTCAAGTCCTATAGGTGCTTCTGGGAACAAAATATAGCTCTGTGTGTGTAATGGGACTAACACACTTCAAGTCCTATAGGTGCTTCTGGGAACAAAATATAGCTCTGTGTGTGTGATGGGACTAACACACTTCAAGTCCTATAGGTGCTTCTGGGAACAAAATATAGCTCTGTGTGTGTGATGGGACTAACACACTTCAAGTCCTATAGGTGCTTCTGGGAAGAAAATATAGCTCTGTGTGTGTAATGGGACTAACACACTTCAAGTCCTATAGGTGCTTCTGGGAACAAAATATAGCTCTGTGTGTGTAATGGGACTAACACACTTCAAGTCCTATAGGTGCTTCTGGGAACAAAATATAGCTCTGTGTGTGTGATGGGACTAACACACTTCAAGTCCTATAGGTGCTTCTGGGAACAAAATATAGCTCTGTGTGTGTGATGGGACTAACACACTTCAAGTCCTATAGGTGCTTCTGGGAAGAAAATATAGCTCTGTGTGTGTAATGGGACTAACACACTTCAAGTCCTATAGGTGCTTCTGGGAACAAAATATAGCTCTGTGTGTGTAATGGGACTAACACACTTCAAGTCCTATAGGTGCTTCTGGGAACAAAATATAGCTCTGTGTGTGTGATGGGACTAACACACTTCAAGTCCTATAGGTGCTTCTGGGAACAAAATATAGCTCTGTGTGTGTGATGGGACTAACACACTTCAAGTCCTATAGGTGCTTCTGGGAAGAAAATATAGCTCTGTGTGTGTGATGGGACTAACACACTTCAAGTCCTATAGGTGCTTCTGGGAAGAAAATATAGCTCTGTGTGTGTGATGGGACTAACACACTTCAAGTCCTATAGGTGCTTCTGGGAAGAAAATATAGCTCTGTGTGTGTGATGGGACTAACACACTTCAAGTCCTATAGGTGCTTCTGGGAAGAAAATATAGCTCTGTGTGTGTAATGGGACTAACACACTTCAAGTCCTATAGGTGCTTCTGGGAACAAAATATAGCTCTGTGTGTGTGATGGGACTAACACACTTCAAGTCCTATAGGTGCTTCTGGGAACAAAATATAGCTCTGTGTGTGTGATGGGACTAACACACTTCAAGTCCTATAGGTGCTTCTGGGAAGAAAATATAGCTCTGTGTGTGTAATGGGACTAACACACTTCAAGTCCTATAGGTGCTTCTGGGAACAAAATATAGCTCTGTGTGTGTAATGGGACTAACACACTTCAAGTCCTATAGGTGCTTCTGGGAACAAAATATAGCTCTGTGTGTGTGATGGGACTAACACACTTCAAGTCCTATAGGTGCTTCTGGGAACAAAATATAGCTCTGTGTGTGTGATGGGACTAACACACTTCAAGTCCTATAGGTGCTTCTGGGAAGAAAATATAGCTCTGTGTGTGTGATGGGACTAACACACTTCAAGTCCTATAGGTGCTTCTGGGAACAAAATATAGCTCTGTGTGTGTGATGGGACTAACACACTTCAAGTCCTATAGGTGCTTCTGGGAAGAAAATATAGCTCTGTGTGTGTAATGGGACTAACACACTTCAAGTCCTATAGGTGCTTCTGGGAACAAAATATAGCTCTGTGTGTGTGATGGGACTAACACACTTCAAGTCCTATAGGTGCTTCTGGGAAGAAAATATAGCTCTGTGTGTGTGATGGGACTAACACACTTCAAGTCCTATAGGTGCTTCTGGGAAGAAAATATAGCTCTGTGTGTGTGATGGGACTAACACACTTCAAGTCCTATATGTGCTTCTGGGAAGAAAATATAGCTCTGTGTGTGTAATGGGACTAACACACTTCAAGTCCTATAGGTGCTTCTGGGAACAAAATATAGCTCTGTGTGTGTAATGGGACTAACACACTTCAAGTCCTATAGGTGCTTCTGGGAAGAAAATATAGCTCTGTGTGTGTAATGGGACTAACACACTTCAAGTCCTATAGGTGCTTCTGGGAAGAAAATATAGCTCTGTGTGTGTAATGGGACTAACACACTTCAAGTCCTATAGGTGCTTCTGGGAAGAAAATATAGCTCTGTGTGTGTAATGGGACTAACACACTTCAAGTCCTATAGGTGCCTCTGGGAACAAAATATAGGAGCTCTGCCTGCCTGCCACGAACACACTACAAGTCCTATAGGTGCTTCTGGTAACAAAATATAGGAGCTCTGCCTGCCTGCCACTAACACACTACAAGTCCTATAGGTGCTTCTGGTAACAAAATATAGGAGCTCTGCCTGCCTGCCACGAACACACTACAAGTCCTATAGGTGCTTCTGGTAACAAAATATAGGAGCTCTGCCTGCCTGCCACGAACACACTACAAGTCCTATAGGTGCTTCTGGTAACAAAATATAGGAGCTCTGCCTGCCTGCCACGAGCACACTACAAGTCCTATAGGTGCTTCTGGTAACAAAATATAGGAGCTCTGCCTGCCTGCCACGAGCACACTACAAGCCCCTCTTTGTCAATCAATCTTTGTAACTGAATCTATCTAACTCAATCTCTGTAAGTGAATCTCTCTAACTATCTAAATGCAGCAGAGTGTCACAGAAACAGCCTGCTCAATCTGCGCCGGAACAGCATGTGACCGGCGCAGACGGCGTGGCGGCGTTTTATAGGGGGGGGCGTGTACTACAGCCCCTGAGCTGTAATTGGCTACAGGCGTCCTGCCTGTAGCCAATTATGGCTCTTCGAGTTTCCGGGGCTGTGATTGGCCAAGCATGCGGGGTCACAGTGCATGCTTGGCCAATCATCAGCCAGCAATGCACTGCGTCGGCCGCGCCGGCCGCAATGCATTGCGGGGCCGCGCGCATCACACGAACGTGATGCGAGCGGCCAAAATAGTTCTGGGCTCGCCGAGCGAGCGAACGCCCGGTGCTCGATGCGAACGTGGGTTCGCATCGAGCACCGGGCCCATCCTTAGTTGCCAGCAGGAGTGTTGCAGGTGGTGTGCAGTAGCGACGTTGACCAGGAGAGGCTGAAGCTGCACTGGGAGTAGACACCTGGCAGGGCTGTGATCAGGTAGAGGTTGCAGAGGTACCAAAGCACATACTGAAGGAGGACCTTCGGGAGCATGGGAGAACTGCAAGTCCAGAACACCGAGCAGGAGGTCAAGCACAAGAAGCAGGAGATAGTCCAGCAAGCAGGCCGAGGGTCAAACACAGGCAACCAGGCAGTAGAAGTATCCAAGAGGCAAGCCAGGGGTCAAACACAGGTAAGTAACTCAGAGAATGTCCAGTAGGCAGGCCGAAGGTCAAGCACAGGTAATCAGGCAGTAGAAGTATCCAGGAAGCAAGCCAGGGGTCAAACACAGGTAAGTAACTCAGAGAATGTCCAGTAGGCAGGCCGAGGGTCAAGCACAGGTAGTCAGGCAGTAGAAGTATCCAGGAAGCAAGCCAGGGGTCAAACACAGGTAAGTAACTCAGAGAATGTCCAGTAGGCAGGCCGAGGGTCAAGCACAGGTAATCAGGCAGTAGAAGTATCCAGGAAACAGGCCAGAGGTCAAACACAGGTAAGTAACTCACAGAATGTCCAGTAGACAGGCCGAGGGTCAAGCACAGGTAATCAGGCAGTAGAGGTATCCAGGAAGCAAGCCAGGGGTTCAAACACAGGTAAGTAGCGGCAGCGGTAGTCAGACGGATTCCGGGTCGGCACTGGTAGTCAAGCAGATGCAGGGTACAGGGTACTGGATACAGGATACAGGATACAGGATACAGGATACTGGACTGGAGACAGGACTCAGAAGAGACAACAAACCAGCAATTTGAAAGCAAACAGGGGAGGCCTTTTATAGGCCAGGTAAATGGTCAGGTGGGATACCCGGACGAGTGCGCATGCGCACTCGTCTTCTGTCAGCGCCGCGCACAGCGGTGAGGCGTACTGGCTGGGCTGTGTCAGATACCCGAGTGCCGCGGACCCGCGCATGCGCACCCGTTACCCGGCGTACCTGTAACATTCGTTGCGCTGCTCTACCGCGCGTGCGCAACCCTGGAACCCGGCAGTGAGGCCTGGTATTTCCCTGACAATGGCATAAGATTGCCACCAAGGACAGTAAACATCTCCATGAGTTTGTAGATTTCCTAAGCAGTGTTAAGTCAGCCATGCCTTATGTTCAAGCTTTACAAGCTCTAAATTACTGTGTTGAAAATCAAAGCATAGCAGCCAAGCTACCAGAGTGGTTGAGTTCACATTGAAACAGAGCTGTCACAAAGTTTCAAGATAAATACAGAGCATTCCCTGATTTCAGGTACTTTGTCGAATTCCTCAACAAAGAAGCTAGAATTGCATGCTACCCGATTACCTCGCTGCAAGAAAAAAAGCCAACAGAACTAGAAAGATCTAAGCAAAGAGATCAAGACTATTTTAAGCAGCAACGCTATCAAAGTTCAAGTGCCAAAACCTTTAATACTAGTTCTAGTGAAAGGACTAGCATCATGTTTGACTTTTGTATGGGGCAAGGCCACACTCTTCATAAGTGTCGCAAACTTATGGAAAGACCAGTGGAAGAAAGAGTAGTTTGTACAGTCAAAGAATTTGGGCTTTGGCTGCCTTAAAATCAGTCACAACTCCAAAAATTGCACCTCCAGAAGTGTGTGTGATAAATGTGAAAGGCATCACCCAACATGCCTACATCAAGATCGTGAGAATAAAGATCATCAACAAAGAGTCAGAATCAATCCAGAGCAGAACAAGGCTAATCATGGACCCGCAGAAAGAACAGCTGATTCACAGAAGACAGAAAAATCCATGCAAGTGACTTCCAACAGAGTTGTCCAAGAAAGAAGTAACACTTATACCTCATCAATCATTCCAGTATATGTCTCAACAATAAACCAAGGAAATGAACCAAGGAAAGAAATTCTAGTGTATGATTTGCTTGACACCCAGGGTGACACGACTTTCATTCTAAAAGATACAGCTGAAATGGTTAATATTAAAAAAGAGCCAGTCATACTCAAGATTTTTACCATAACTTCTAAAACAAAGGTTGTGTCCAGCCAGAAATTGATTGGTCTACAAGTAAGGGGCATCAAGTCTGAACTTCCAATAACTTATACTGGAGACTACTTACCTGAAAAATAGATCCCACATACCCACATGAGACACCGCAAGGAACTGGCCCCATCTAGAACACCGAGCAGATGAAATGTGTCCTGAACTTGACTGTGAAGTAGGGTTGTTAATAGGCTATAACTGTCCTCAAGCCTTTCTGCCCAGATGGGTTCTCAGTGGTAACGAAGACCAGCCATTTGTACAGAGATCTGTGTTGGGTTGGAGCATCATTGGATACCATAACTCTGACAATGGCTACGAAGATTAAATTGGTGTGAGCCATAGGATTATCATGAAGCAAGTTTTACCTGCTGTCAAACCATCTCTAAAATTGAAATCTGAAGTCTTCTTTTTGTATAGGAACAAAGTGAAGGATATGATCACTCCAGCAGATATACTGAAGGTTTTTGAGTCAGATTTTAGTGAAAGGATTAGGGAAGAAGTTTTATGTCACAAAGGGACCTACTGTTTTTGGCAACATTAAGAGAAGGAATTAAGCAAAGGCAAGATGGACACTATGAGATGCCATTGCCTGTTAAAGACAAGAGACCAGAATTGTCAAATAACAAAGCTTGTGCAGAACATATACTCAGATGTCTAGAGAAACGTCTGAAGAAAGATGAGCAATACTACAAGGACAACATGGCTTTCATGAAGTACATAATAATAAGAGGCGATGCTGAAAAGGTTCCAGAGACGGAGATAAGCAACGAACCAGCATGGTATATCCCTCATCATGGGGTTTACCACTCTCAGAAATCTGCATCGTCTTTGATTGCTCTGCTAGATTTCAGAATACTTCCTGAATGAACATCTACTGATTGGACCTGACCTCACAAATACCCTTGTTGGCGTCTTACGTCATTTTCGGAAAGGCAAAGTGGCCATCATGTGTGATGTGGAGCATATGTTGCATCAGTTTCATGTTGCTCCAAGGGATAGAGACTACCTTTGGATCCTGTGGTGGGAAGAAGGCAACATGGAACCCCCACTGTGTTTCGCATGAAAGTTTACCTGTTTGGAGCTGCTTCCTTGCCTGCATGTGCAAACTTGCTCAAGCACCTTGCCGCTCAGGGTAAAGGCAAGTTTAATCAAGCTACAGTGAAGTTTATACAACGCAATTTTTATGTTGACGATGGTCTAACAAGTGTAGACACAGAGGCAGATGATATCCAACTTGTGAAGGAAGCTAGGGATTTCTGCAATACTGGGAACTTTGCTTGCACAAACTCGTCACCAACAGCAAGAAGGCGAAGGCCACAATCCCAAAGGAAGAATGTGCTGAAGGTGCAAATGGCTTTGATTTGACCCCAGATGAACCTAAAATAGAAAGGGCGCTAAGGGTCCAATGGTGCATAACTGCAGACAAGTTCCATTTCAGAGTCTTAGTAAGGGATAATCTTAGTCAATGAAGATATGTTGCTTCAGAACATAACCCAGCTGACCACGCCTCTCGTTGAACTGGTTCACTGGGCCAAGTTTCCTATGGCAATGTGAATTCTCTGAAGAAGAACAAAACATTAATGTGGGAGAGATTGATGATGGAGACCCGGAACTCAAAGTAGTACAGATTCATATTGAGTTATTTGTGATGACTTTGGTACACAATTTCTGTGACTCTACGGTTAATTTCCTCTAGATGGTGCATCTGTGCTTACTTGTTCATTTATTTTTCCCATCATGCATTATTACATGCTAGCTTCCTGTTTTTTCTTCTTGCTGAACTGAAAGTAGAACAGTGCTGTTCTCTCAAGGTTTAAAGTGTTTTTTTGTGTGTAACGTAAGCCATCTACTAAGAATCTTCAAGATACAAACCCCTCTCTTAGCTCACAAGCAGGCAAAAGTGGTATGCAGATTTATTTCTGTCTAGTTCTGAGTTTCAAGAGTTGTGTGTTTTAAATGTAATTCACTGTATTTCTGATGAATTGTCCTGCATATTTGTCCTCTTTATTCAGTTCTACGGTGTTGATGTAAGTGTCGGTGTAAGTACATGATATGTATATTAAACATCAGTGATACAAGAACCTCACCTTCTCATTGTGACTAAGGGCGGCATAAGAAATGTGACTTAAATTTTCTGTTTCCATTGCTTAATACACCTATCAATATAACAAAAAATTGATTGAACCCAGAATCCTAGATTGTGGATTGATGACAAGAGCACAATTGGTAAAGATATAATCCTGTTTTAGGTAATTTCAGGGCCCAGGTACCCAATTTATGCTTATTGTAATTACATAACATGGAGATCCATTTCCAAGAAGTGGATCCCACTAACAGTTCCATGTGGGAGCCTCCCAGATCTTGGTATCATCAGAGTTTTTGGAATGGCACCTTGGCACCATTTCATGCAGAAATGGCCAAAGCATTTGTCTAAAGCATTTGTGCCCACTGCAGAGTTCTATCTTCACCAATGCTTCCTCAACCTACTGCAGTGCCCAGAAACAAGAGACATCCCTAAAACTGAATGCTTAACTCAGTCCATGCTTCAAAATGTATTAAAGCGATCACATCGCAGCAGTAAATTGCAATGTTTTGGGGCCATGCAGGACCCCTTCATCAGGCCTGATGAAGTAGTCCTGTATGGCCCCAAAAACTTTACAATATACTGATGTGATGTGATCTCTTTAATACTTTTTGGATGCTATTTTTAAGATCCATGGTCTGCTGGTAATATATGCTTTGACTTAAATTGTTACCAGTTGGAAGTTGCTACAGCACCCACTTATTTAAAGCCATACTTCAAATCGGTCATCCTTCTGACAGGTCTGAGGCACTTTTTGCATAGGCAAACTAAAGTCAATCTGAGATGGCTCTTAGGGTGATAATTAAAGTGTCTGATCAAGAGAATTGGAGTGCTCTGTGACTCTCAGAACAGCATTCTTTTACTTGTCCCCGAGGATGTCACAGTAGATGGCCCCACTGAGCATCTGCAAGAGACTCTTGGCAGCTTCACAAAGTAGTAGCAGTTTCATGGAACAAAAAGACAATAAGTAAACTAATTGCAGACTTTAGTGCGTGGCTATTAAGAAATTGCCCATAAAAGCTTGAGCAATGTAAGTGTGCCTTTTATGTTTTATAGCCTGACTTATGACTTTGGTTCCAGTTAATTACAATACAATTGTTCAGGGAAAAGGGGCATTAACTACTGTAAATGGGGAGGTTTTAGAGACCTGGATTTGCTTCAGTCATCTGGAACGTATCTTGTTGTGTAAGTATATTGTCTTGTCACCCCTGCGGGCTATAAAGCTTAATTTAGCTAAACTACAAGAAAGTCAGCATAACAAACAGACAATTACTCTGTCACCCTCTTTTGTAGAATGTTGAGCTTTGGTTTTATTGTAATTTGAGCAGGTATAGTGTTTTCTTACTATCTATGACTGGAGCTGAAAGACACATTCTAGTTTATGGGAAAAGTTACACAGGATGGCTTGAACTAGTTTGAACTGGAGATATATAATCTTGTAAGTGTCTGAGGTCAGGTCAGTGCGATCAAATGAATTACATCCAGTCATTTACCTGGTGTTGATTCCTGACATTCTGGAATGTTAAATGTAAAGGTAACTGTAGGAGGGTGACGTGATCATTCATTAATTACCAATCAAAGGTTAATACAGCTTCCTCTAAGCAAAACACGTACATAAAGGACATGGACTGTTGGTCAGCTGCACACAAATCAGTCATTTTGATGGCTGTTAAAACTCAATTGAAGTTTGAATTTCAGCACATATGAGCAGGAAAATTGTCTTCTATGTGTTTTTGCTTTTATTTTGCGTTTAACTCCCAGTGGCAGCACAAAGAGATGGAGAGATGGAGAGATGGACCTCTGCTTTTTGTATGAGAACAATGGTGTCTCTGCAGTGGTCTCACAGGTTCACTTGTAAGCAGGTTGCGTTAATGCTGATTTAATAAGTTAACCGCTGGCCCAGGCTGGGGGAAAGAGTTAAGTTATGTGTTCTCAGTTCCTAGGCTTTTGGTCCCAGCCAGCCCACCTGTGGTGAAAAAAGGGGGAAGGCTGAGATCCAGGATTTCCCGACTGTTCCCACTATTGGTTCAGCTCGTAGAAATGGGAGAACATCCAAGCAATGGAGAATACCAGCATGGAATATCACCTCACAGAGGTATGCCTGGGCAGCCAAACAACTATAGTTAGGGTTACGGATTGGACTTGTTCATATTGGACTGTAATGTTACATAGTTATGTAGCGCCGGGCTCCTGACGAGCACGCGATATGTGTTTTGTAAATTTAATATTCCTGAAACCACAGTTGGCTTTTGGGGTTAATTGCATTAAATTATGGTTTCAGTACCAGTCTGGCTGGATTGCACTGTGTTCTGCTTGGCCATAGGTGTCGTTGCCACCTCTAGCAAGTAAGAGAACGCAGTTTGGCTAGACGTATTGGGTGCCAATCTCTCTCGGAACCAACCAGTGAGGGTGTCTTCTCTCTGTGCATTCTGGGAGAGGGTACTTAAGGTACTGAGATCACGTGCTTCAGGGTTCCGGTCCAGAAGATCTTTCTGTCTGTTTGACCAGCCCTCAGGGGCCCTCATGGCCTTGGGTGCGGATCCATCCAATTCCGGGTCTCGGGGCTGGCTAGCCCGAGGTCAAGTAACTGGAAGGAGGATTCCAAGGTGGTCCAGTGCCGTCTCATCTGTGGAGAGGCCCAGCAACTGAGAAAGCAACCAGGGGAGGACTCTTCAGGAGAGGGCCACGCACAAGGTTGGTTCCTCAGCAAGAGCCTGGAAGCTAAGTTGAATGACACCAATTGAATCCACGCTCGTACGGTATCGCCAGACCGGCTGCAAGATACTGGTACCGTATGAGGGTTCTCTAAGTCTCTCTATATCCTTCAGTTACAACCAAGTCTGTGGCAGAGACTTTCATTTACAACTTCTACAACCAAGTCTGTGGCAGAGACTTTGCTCTATTTGAATAATCTATCGGCTGCTAAGCCTGGTGAGAGAAGGTTTATCCGATGGCTGTGAAAATCCAGTTGTGAATGGCTATTCTCTGGATTCTATAGTGAGAGACTTTAAGTTTTAAGCAGTTCCAAGAGTACCTGAACTTCCTACCTATACCCCCCTATCCCTATGAAGTGGATCCAGTGTCAGTTTCTGATATTCTTTAGGCCATCTACCTCGGGAAACCCCTAGACATCTACGAGGTCAAGAAGGTAACAGTAAGCCCAAATCAAACCAGCAGCTCCTTCGGGGGTTAGTGCTACAGTTACATAGTTACATAGTAGGTGAGGTTGAAAAAAGACACAAGTCCATCAAGTCCAACCTATGTGTGTGATTATATGTCAGTATTACATTGTATATCCCTGTATGTTGCGGTCTTTCAGGTGCTTATCTAATAGTTTCTTGAAACTATCAATGCCCCCCGCTGAGACCACCGCCCGTGTAAGGGAATTCCACATCCTTGCCGCTCTTACAGTAAAGAACCCTCTACGTAGAGTGGCCATGAGTCTTGTTAAACTCCCTTCTGCAAAAAAGTTTTATCCCTATTGTGGGGTCACCAGTACGGTATTTGTGAATTGAAATCCTATCCCCTCTCAAGCGTCTCTTCTCCAGAGAGAATAAGTTCATTGCTTTCAACCTTTCCTCATAACTAATATCCTCCAGACCCTTTATTAGCTTTGTTGCCCTTCTTTGTACTCACTCCATTTCCAGTACATCCTTCCTGAGGACTGGTGCCCAGAACTGGACAGCATACTCTAGGTGCGGCTGGACCAGAGTCTTGTAGAGTGGGAGAATTATCGTTTTATCTCTGGAGTTAGTCCTTTTTTTAATGCATGCCAATATTCTGTTTGCTTTGTTAGCAGCAGCTTGGCATTGCATGCCATTGCTGAGCCTATCATCTACTAGGACCCCCAGGTCCTTTTCCATCCTAGATTCCCCCAGTGTATAGATTACATTCATATTTTTGCCACCCAAATGTATTATTTAAAATTTTTCTACATTGAACCTCATTTGCTATGTAGTTGCCCACCCCATTAATTTGTTCAGGACTTTTTGCAAGGTTTAGAAATCCTGCAGAGAAGTTATTGCCTTGCTTAGCTTAGTATCGTCCGCAATGTTGGTCTCTTTAGTAAAGTTACATTCATTTTTCCAAGCCTGGTATGAAGTTATTTAAAGGGGTGCATGTGGGTTCTGGAGTATCTAAAGAACCTGGGTCTATAAAGCAAAAAGTATGAAGCTCAGCTACTACCAAAGAGTTAACTCTAAACTCTTAACTGCTAAGAGTAACCAAGTTTTGGACACAAAGCAACCAGTCTTTAGGTGTGGTACCTGGTAAAGTTACAGGTCCTCTGGTAGTGAGGGGGTCATTGTCTGGCTCCCTCCGTAGCGGTCGGTTTCTAGTAACAACCAGAACCAAACCCGCGTTGAAGAGATTCATGGTCTGGTTACATACGTATGGGAAGAGAAGAAGTTAATATCAAACACACATGAGGTCCATGCTCGTGCTTGGTGAGACCCCGTTCTGTTACTGGGAGTGAGATAACAGAGGAACGTTGGACTGGTGGCATGGGCCCAGGCTCAGCACATCCCTCCTAATGCAACATCTACCAAGTTACAGTGTGTAGTGACACAGGACAGCACTTTTCAGAGGAACTTTGCATTTTTTACTGCACACAGTGGAAGCTCATCTCTAAGTCGGGGAACTGCCTTCATTTTAGATTCTTCACGACTGCAGTCTCCACCTGATCTCGGGCATTGGTGAGCGCATTTCGTTCGAAAAGTACCTACGAGTGCATGAAGAGGTAGGCTCGGCTCACATACTGCTGAGTCAGAGCTTTAATTTCAACTAAGTTCAAGCTCCCTGCTGATAGGAGAGCTCTAGTTCTCCAGTGCTCTTTGATGTGCTTTTTGTGTTTTTTACCGTGATCTTGCGATTTTTATGCTTTTTTGTTTTGTTTTTTAGGAAAATTTGTTGTTGGACAGATTTAAAAACGCAGAAAAAACACAAATCGAGGCAAAATCACATAAAAAAAAACACTACATGCTTTTCTGCAGCTTCTCTATTGAAGTCTATTGACTCAGAAAAGCAACGTTTTGCATTTAAAAAAGTCCCTGACCCTTTCTAAACATGCAGAGGTACAAAAATGCATTGATGTGAACATGTTCCATAGCAACCCATGTTAAAAATAATGTTCTGTGTTTCTGCAAAAAACAAAAAGCATGAAAAAACGCATTGGTGTGAATGGAGACTTAAAGAACCAGGTCTTCTCCACCTCTTAAAGTGCTTGTAAAGCTTTATTTATTTTTTTCATTAAAATAATAAACATGTTACTTACCTGCTCTGTGCAGTGGTTTTGCGTTTTGGTGCCGACCCTCCTCTTCTCAGGCCCCACACCGGTACTCCTGGCTCCTCCCTCCTGTTGGGTGCCCCTACAGGAAGCAGCTTGCTATGGGGGCACCCGAGATGAGTCCCTGCTCTGTGCTCTGTGTGTCCATTCAGACGTGGAGCCGCTGTTCAGCCCCGCCCCCACCGTCTCCTATTTGGCTCACTGGCTTTGATTGACAGTAGCGGGAGCCAATCAGGAGTGCGAGCCCCTGGAGAGGCAAGGCTCAGGTAAGTATTAGGGGGGCTGTTGTACACAGGTTTTTTACCTTCATGCATAGAATGCATGAAGGTAAAAAAACCTTCTGCCTTTACAACTTCTTTAAAGGTGTTGTAAAGGTTCGTGTTTTTTCACCTTTATGCATCCTATTCATGCCTCCTCATCAGTGCCACCTCATCAGTGCCCATCAGTGCAGCCTATCAGTGCCCATTAGTGCCGCCTCATCAGCGCCCATCAGTGAAGGAGCCGAGACAGCAGCCGTGGGACCCCAGAACAGCAGGATCAGGGCCACTTTGTGCAAAAAAAATAAAACCTATAAAACCCCTTTAACCACTTGCCGCCCGCCCACCATCAAATGACGACTGGGCGGTGCGGCTCTCGTTCTGAGTGAACATCATATGACGGCTTCCCAGAACGACCGGGGGCACACAGCCGTGTTACTAGGACACGGCGCGACTCCGATCTGTGTAAAGAGCCACAGCTCTTTAACCATGTGATCGGCTGTGTCCAATCACAACATTTTTTTTTTCAAACAGTGGTATTTGGGCAGCTTTTTTTTAGCCCTAAATAAAAAAAAAAAAGTGCCAACCAGTGCCCACAATTGCCAGCAATCTGTGCCCACAAGTGCCAGCAATCAGTGCCCACAAGTGCCAGCAATCAGTGGCCATTAGTAATGCCAGTCAGTGCTGGCTATCAGTGCTGTCCATCAATTCACATCACTGCTGCCCATCAATGCCACCCATCAATGCCCATCAGTGGTGCCTATTTGTGCCGCCTATCTGTGCCCACATGTGCCTATCTGTGCCCACCAGTGCCGCCTATCTGTGCCCAGTGCCACCTATCAGTGCTCATCAGTGCGACATATTCATGCCTCCTCATCAGTGCAATCAGTGCCCATCAGTGCAGCCTATCAGTGCCATTAGTGCCGCCTCATCAGCGCCCATCAGTGAAGGAGAAAAATTACTTATTTACAAAATTTACTGACAGAAACTAAGAAAAACTTTTTTTTTTTTTTCAAACTTTTGGGCCTTTTTTTTTAGAAAAAAAAAAAAACCCCAGGAGTGATTAAATACCACCAAAAGAAAGCTCTATTTGTGCGAAGAAAATGATAATAATTTTACATGGTTACAGTTTTGTATGACCGCGTAATTGTCATTCAAAGTGTGACCAAGACCAAGTGCCTTGAGGCGATTCAGTTTGCATTTGCAGCGCTATACAAATCATTCATTCATTCAGTGCTAGAAAAAAGCTGAAAAATGGCCTGGGCAAGAAGGGGGTGTAAGTGCCCTGTATTGAGGTGGTTAAGGATCCCACAGTCTTATGCTGCTTCCCTGTTCCTAAACACTCTAGAACAGGCTTGTCAAACTCAAATATTACACTGAACCAAAATTGAGTGGAATCAATCTACAATTATGTTTCTTATGGGTTACGCCTATTCCAGAACAAAATGTTTTCAGCACTTTGGTATTTAACATAATAGTAATAATTTCAGCTTGCAATATTTTATACCAGAGAAAAATACCTTAATATATTTCCTTCTTATTTTTATTACAGGTAATTATTTAGCACTGACAATTAACATATTGCATCGCACTGTTTCCTTTTTTTTTTTTTATGCCCAAGACATTGTGCTGCCTGGGTCCGAGGTTGAAATGCTGCCCCCCCCCCCAAAAAAAATATCACACCCACCAAAAGGCCCCCACATCCATTATAATCCATGATAATTAAAACCAAAATTAAGTTTATCAGGAAGTCAGATTTACATGCAACAGCACCTTGTCTATATGCAAAATTATATGACATACCATTATGATCAATTCCAAGGGGCAGGCTATGGTAGTATAGGGGCGGGCTAGGGCAGTATACAGACAGGCTAGGGTAGTATACTGGTGGGGGAGTGGGATCAGTGGCAGTGCTTGGGAGGGGGGTGGGGATCAGTGGCATTCCTGGGGGGGGGGGGTGAGATCAGTGGCAGTTCTGGTGGGAGGGGTGAGATCAGTGGCAGTTCTGGTGGGAGGGATGAGATTAGTGGCAGTTCTGATGGGAGAATGAGATCACTGGCAGTGCTGGGAAGGGGGATGAGATCAGTGACAGTGCTGGGAGGGAGGGAGATCAGTGGCAGTGCTGGGAGGGGGGGCAGTGGCAGTGCTACTGAGGCAGTGCTGGGAGGAGGTGGGTCAATGGCAGTGCTGGGGAGGCGGTGCTCAGTGCTGGGATGGGGGGGTCCATGGCAGTGCTTGGGTGGCAGTGCTGGGAGGGGGGGGGGTCAGTGTCAGTGCTGGGAGGGGGGTTCATTGGCAGTGCTGGGGAGGCAGTGCTGGGAGGGTGGTCAGTGGCAGTGCTGGAGAGGCGGTGCTCAGTGCTGGGAGGGGGAAAGGTCCGTAACAGTGCTGGGGTGTGTTAAAGCTGAATTTCTAGCTTACTTACATGATTATAGATACAAAGATGATAAAGTGATTAAAGTGATTAAAGTGATTAAACCTTTAACTGTATAAGAATATAAACGTACGATAACAGTGCGGAAAGATAAACAATTACATTTTATTTATATAGAAAAGAAACATTTTAGATTACCCAACATAGTATAGAATTACAATGGACATACACAGGCTGTTACTTGAATCTTAGGCAAGATCTTAATATAGAAGAATAGTAGTGAAGAGTAAAGAGAGATATGGGAATACATTACACAGGTATCTTGCGTGTCCAGTCCATGAGCCTTAAGAGAGCTCGTATATCTAAGCTATTGGTTTTTATGTTGTTAGAATAACCCACTCCTACCAATCAAACACCTCATTGGTTCAGAAGTGCATTGTATCCTGATTGGCTACCCTGGCAGCCTAATGTTCATTGGTTGAGTTGATTGGTTGTAATTTCAAGCCTAGTCAAAACTCTAGTGCCTTGGTGATTTACAACCATTAGCCCTCTTAGTTATAACATAAATTAGCATGTCAAAAGGAACCTCTGACAACAGAACAGTAAACAGGCCCCTTTCACCTACAACAAACCATACACACATCCCTGTATTGGTTCCCTTGGAACTCCTTGATATAAATATGGACTTCAAAATCCCCACCACAGGTGGCAGTGCTGGGAGGGGGGGTCAGTGGAAGTTCATTGGCAGTGCTGGGGAGGCAGTGCTGGGAGGGGGGTGACAGTGCACGGACACAGCACTGTGTCACTTTAACTGACAATTGCGCAGTCGTGTGACACTGTACCCAAACAAAATGGACGTCCTTTTTTTCCCACAAATAGAGCTTTCTTTTGGTGGTATTTGATCACCTCTGCGGTTTTTATTTTTTGCGCTATAAACAAAAAAAAAATTTAATTTTGAAAAAAACAAAAACAATGTTTTTTACTTTTTGCTATAATAAATATCCCAAAAATTAAAAAATAAATGTCTTCATCAGTTTAGACCAACATGTATTCTTCTACATATTTTTGGTAAAAAAACAAAAATCGCAATAAGCATGTATTGATTGGTTTGCGCAAAAGTTATAGCGTCTACAAAATGGGGATAGATTTATGGCATTTTTATTATTATTATCATTTTTTAACTAGTAATGGCAGCGATCTGCTATTTTTAGTGGGACTGCGACATTGTGGCGAACAGATCGGCCACTTTTCACACTTTTTTGGGACCATTGACATTTATACAGCGATCAGTGCTATAAAAATGCACTAATTACTGTGTAAATGTCACTGGCAGGGAAGGGGTTAAATGTGTTCCCTGGGAGGTGTTTCTAACTGTGGGGTGATGGGACTGACTGGAGAAGGAGATAGAACGCTGTTCCTAATCACTAGGAACAGTAGATCTCTCTCTCCTCCCCTGTCAGAACAGGGATCTGTCTGTTTATATTGACAGATCCCCATTCTGACTCTCTTTCCAGCGATGGCCACGTTCATCGGGTTCCCCGCTATTCAGCAGGCGCGGGTGCCTGCTATGGTTCTTAAAGGAGTTGATGTACACCTACGGCGACTTGCGGGAACAAGCCGTCCTGCTGCAGTATAATAAGGGCGGCTGGTCGGCAAGTGGTTTAATAACTGTGAGACCGCGGAGCAGGCAAATGGTGGGAGCATTCGGTGCAAGCGGAGATTTTTTTTTTTTTTTTACGGGTCTGTCAGTGCGGAGGGCATTGTGATTGATGATAGATCTACACCAGGGGACGTCGGTTTTTTTTAATGAAGGACTTGTCAAAAACTTGTGTTGGGGATTTACTCACTTTTTACACTTTTTTGGTGAATGGGTACGGGTGCTTTGTACCCCATACTCATTCACATAGGGAGGACCCTGGGATCTGGGGGCGCTTCCAGATTCTGATAAGCCCCCTGCAGACCCCCACAACCACTGGCCAGGGTTGTGGGGAAGAGGCCCTTGTCCCCATCAGCATGGGGACAGGGTGCTACCCCAAAGCAGCCCCCCATGTTGAGGGTATGGTTCAGGAAGGGGGCGATCGCTTGTCCCCTTCCTTTCCTGACCTGCCGGACTGCATGCTCAGACAAGGGCCTGGTATGGATTGGGACAGGGTCCACCTCACTTTTTTCCCTTTTTTTAGCTGGCAATTCATTCAGCTGTCAGTGGGGAAACCTGCTGACAGCTGATGAATCATCAGTTTTTAAAGATGCTCCTTAACAACCAGCTATTCACAGTTTGGTAAAGAGAAAAAAAAAAAAAACTGAAAATGCATGAAAACTGCATGCAAAAACACAGGTTTAAATTCGCAAAATACACTGCAAAGTGCTCCTGAAAACCACATCAACCACATAGATGTGAACCTAGGGTAAATAAGCCCAAGTTCCTCTGCAAGAAAGTCTAAACTCCTTGTGCCTTCTGAGCAAATTCCTTTTCTCACCTACTGCCTAGTACAGCCTTTCTCAACCTTTTTGCCCCAAAGCAACCCTTAAAATCATTTTCAGGTCTCAGGGAACCCTTCATAAGATTAGTCCATCAGGGGTCATTGAGAAAATGCACCTTACATTGATGGTGGTACGTGGGAAGAATGCCTCCTTTACAGGGGGTGGACAGACACCCTTGTAGTCATGCTGCTGGCTCTGCCAAGTGGTGTTGGAATTCTATGCAGGTACTATCAGTTGGGAAGTCACTTAGCCACAGCTCAAGGAACCCCCAGCCACCCCTGGAGGAACACTAGGGTTCCATGGAACCCTGGTTGAGAATGACTGGCCTAGTACATGGACTTACAGCAACGCACTCTCATTCTCACACTGATTTCAAACTTCAGCTGAAATCTTCTGTACAGGAAGTGAATATATCCACAAGCATTGAATGAATACACCTTCATCCAGCCACTCAAGGGATTTTATATAGATCAATAAGCTTAGAGGGAACAAAGCACGTAATCATTTATGTTATATTCCCAGCATATCCTGCACACATCCTTGCAGACTGTTCATTCTGAGTTTGTCTCTCCAAAGAGCAAAATGCCGCGTACACACGATCGGAATTCCGGCCAGAAAAAGACAGATGAGAGCTTTTTATCGGAAAATGCGACCGTGTGTAGGCTCCATCGGAATTTTGCTGGCCGAATTTCCGACAGCAAAAAATCGAGAGCATGTTCTCGATTTTTCCTACGGAAAAGGTTTCTATCGGAAATTCCGATCGTTTGTAGCAATTCTGACACGCAAATTCCTACGCATGCTCAGAAACAATTTGAGGCATGCTCGGAAGCATTGAACTCGGCTCGTTGTAGTGTTGTACGTCACTGCGTTCTTGACAGTTGGAATTTGGTGTGACCGTGTGTAGGCAAGACAGTTTGAGCGGAATTCTGTCGGGAATTCCGTCGGGAAAACCATCAGAGCTTTTTCCGACGAGAATTCCGATCGTGTGTACATGGCTAAACACTTCAGTAACATACAATATTTCTGTGCAGTTCAAATATTTTCTATGTATATACTCTATTGATATACTCTTTATTCACTCCTTACATTACACAGATACTCCTTTTTCAGATAATGTCTAAGGCTTAAATAGTATATTCAACCTCTTGCAACCCCACTTAGCAATATTTTATAAAAACAAAACTATATGTGAACAAAATGGAGCTAGCTGCCAGGAAATGTGTTGTAAATCTACATTTGTTGCAAATGTTTAATTAGCATAGTGTGCATTTGGCTGGAAAATGAAGAAAAACCTCCCCAACAAAACTATAATTCTACCATTGAGAAGCATTTTAATAAATCCATCAAAGTCTAAAGACTATGCATTCATCTGAAATTTATGAGCGAACGGGAAGCCTGCAAGTAGAGAGATGGACCAAAATCAAGGTTAGGTTTTTTCCCCCCTGTAAAATATGCTTTGAAGTTTTATAAAAAGTGGAAGTTTGCTGTCATTAAATCAGTCCGGAGCTGCAGTTTGCTTTAAGGCAAAGAAGCAAAAAAAAATAATAACAGTGAAATAATTTGATCTAATTTATTACCACTCGCTATAAGTGTTTGACAAGGAACACTTGAATGAACCTTCTCAACAGGAAGTCATCCCTCATTGCTTGTCTTTTGTAATTCCAGTTTGTTTTTCACTAACGAGGCACCCAGAAGTAGCAGGGCAGGGTCAGTAATTGTGCCTCCCTATGTGCTTTTAAAGCTTAGATCTCACTGTTTATATCCACCAAGGCTTAGACAGGTCTGGCTCTAGGTGTGCGGTCCTATTTAACCCCAGGAGGCTCTAAGAGCCTCATATGGTAGAGCTGGGAAAAATTTAGGATAGATGGTTTCAAGAGAGGTGATTGTAGCCGTATTAGTGTACAATTGAGTACTGCCCTTGATATTTTTTATTTTTATTTGCACGAACATACAATTTACTGCAAATAAAAAAAGTATCAAGGACAGTACTCAATTGTTTCTATGGTTTCAAGAGCAAATCTAAGCACAATCTATGAATTGTAGAGCTTAAGCACGTAGCGGTGCCCCAGTGTTGGTTTACTGCACCTGCATATTGCATGGAAACTGGCTATTTTTCTTTTTCTTTCTTTCTTTCTTTTTTTTTCTCACCCCTTTTACCCCAGAGGAACCTTTAAAATATTTGTTCAGGTCCGGGGGAACTACCCACAGTTTGCATTTCATAGTGATCACCAAATCAGTGTTTCTTAACCAAGGTCTCTTCTGGGTTGCCACGGAATACCGCAAGCGTGGGACTAAGTTTTTCCAGGATGGGAGGGTCTCTCTTGCATATATATATATATATATATATATATATATATATATATATATATATATATATATAGGGGGCTTCTAATGTGAATATAGGACTCTGATGTGAGCAGTGGAGCTCTGATGTAATGGAGGCTTTTGAGCTTAATGAAGTTAAAGAGGTGTGTCCCTTAAAAAAAAAAAAAAAAAAAAAAAATTTAAAGTCAGCAGCTACAAATACTGCAGCTGCTGACTTTTAATAATCGGACACTTACCTGTTCCAGGGTCCAGCGATGTGGGGGGTCGAAGCTCCGTTAGCCCCCCGTTCCGCTTGGCGGCACCGGCATTGCAACTGCGAGCACCCGGCTGTGGCTTTACAGCCGGGCACCAACTGTGCATGCACGAGCGGCGCCGCGTGCCATGATTGGCCGCACAGTCATCTGGGACACGTGACAGGTCCCAGATGACTGGGGAGCCCTTCCTGTGCTGAGGGGAAGTGATGTCACCAGCCTAGGCTAGGCAGAAGGCAGACTACGAGGGACCCCCTAGCAACAGGCATTTAGAGGTATGTAAAAAAAAAAATAAAAATTCCAATTATTCTTTTTTGGGGGATTTTTTGTTTTTTTAGGGGGAAACACCACTTTAATTTCATCAAAGCGGGTGTGTGCATCATCCCAGGCTCAGCTTTCGCATAGATTAGTAACATCCATTTTTTTTACATTTTAGACTGGTACGCCTCAGGATTTTACATAGTTTTAAAGTATGCCACAACTGAAAAAAGGTTAAGAGACACTGCCCTAAAATGTAGAAATATCAACAATTTTGTATACCCAGCATATTTTACACTCTAGGCAGATAATGTTTTTTTTGCTCTTTAAAACAAAAATTTTAGTAATAATTTTGAAATGTATATGAATAATAAAAAATAAATTGAAAAAAGCAGACAGTAAAAAGTATAGTATCCCCTAACATTAGTGGCCACTGTAGAAGTGGGGCATTGGTGTCCCAGAACAACAAACTCAAAAAGGCACTGGGAACATTTAGATTTGCACATGTAGTCAGATGAAAGAAAACTTCAAACAAGCTCAATAGCTCTGGTGAGATGGCTCCCACGCAGCACGGCTTCCCTCAGGGGGCACCCAACAGTAGCTCAAACTATAGAAATTCAGAAAGGAGCGCCAGACCAAAACTAGATGAAAGAGTTAAATCTTTTTAATTGTTGGTAAAAAAAAGTAAGAGCGTTGGCTGTTTTCTATGTCGTTTCTTTTTACCAACAAAATAAAATGATCTTGGACTCTTTCTTTCAGTTTTGGTCTGGCATTGGTGTTTGGTGGTGTAGGTAGGAGGTCAATTTGCCACTGCTCACTGCTAGAAACCTCAGGAGGGACCTTAGGGCTTCACAAAACCCTGGTTAAGGCTGGTTTCACACAGGCCTGTCAGTTTTTTTAGGTGGACCTGATCGGGCCAGCCATTGTTCTCTATGGAGTGGCAGATGTCAGCGGCATCCGATCTTGTCCGCCAAACACAGACAGATGGGGGATCCATTTCCCATCCACCCAGTGGATTGGATGACAGTCAAATACCGTTTGACCGTTTCCATCTGACCTCCCTATAGAGAACAGCGGAGCTGTGTCCGCGCTGCAATTGCGGAGCGGAGCAGACACAGACCTGTCATCTGCCTGCTCAGCGGGGATTAGTGCAAAGATCCCCTGCTGAGCAGGAGGGCGCGCTTTATGGATTCTGCCCTGTGTGAAAAAATGCAGTGTTTAGATACGTACAGCAGATGGTTTTGTATGCAATTAAATGCACCACTATAGTAATCAATGAGCCCAATGCACACAGAGCTCATTCAGGTGGACAGATAAATGTTGCATTTAGATGCCTACAGCAGATAGTTTTGAGTGCATCTAAGCGCAGCACTATAATAATCAATGAACCCATACACACAAGCTGCCTCTACATATGAAAATGTTCGCCGAGTTTAGTCGCACAGAAAAAAAGTAGGGCACAGCTGCAGAATTTATATATATATATATATATATATATATATATATATATTTTGATATATTATCAAAAGTATTGGGACACCTGCATTTACACGCACATGAACTTTAATGGCATCCCAGTCTTAGTCTGTGGGGTTCCATATTGAGTTGGCCCACCCTTTGCAGCTATAAGAGCTTCAACTCTTCTGGGAAGGCTGTCCACAAGGTTTAGGAGTGTGTCTATGGGAATGTTTGATCATTCTTCCAGAAGCTCATTTGTGAGGTCAGGCACTGATGTGGTGTTCTAACGGGTTGAGGTCAGTCAAGTTCCTCTATCCTAAACTCACTCATCCATGTCTTTATGGACTTTGCTTTGTGCACTGGTCCAAATCATTTGGCGGAGGGGGGATTTTGGTGTGGGTTTTTTTTCAGGGGTTCAGCTCGGCCCCTTTAGTTCCAAAAAAGGGTGGACTCGGGGCACAGAGCCGTGAGCCCACCCAGTTGTGTGAGAATAGCGAATAAATATTCGCTATTCTTACACTGATTCTCCTTCCAGTCAATCAGGAAGAGGGTGGTGAGACCCCTTTCCTGATTGGCGAAAGGAGAAGCGATCCTATTGGCCAAGTGGGAGGATGGAAGAGACAGACGGCCAGGGGAGGAAGCAGGGGAAGACCGACCGACTCAACAGCCATCACACTCGGGGGGGGGGGGGGAGTGTTCCCCGTGTTCCCCGCATTCAGGGGGGGTGGCATTGGTTTGCTGCCCCTCCCAAATTATCAAGCACCAGCCACCACTTGGTCCTGACCTCAACCCAATAGAACACCTTTAGGATGAATTAGAGCGGAGACTGCGAGCCAGGTCTTCTCGTTCAACATCAGTGCCAGACCTCACAAATGCCTTTCTGGAAGAATGGTCAAACATTCAAAGTTAAATTTTTTTGATAAAAAGGGGGCTTTTTCATACTCACATTCAGCATGGGTTGACAGCATGGACTCCACTGGCTGAATGTGGGAAGGGAGGGAACTCTATATATATATATATATATATATATGGTGATGCAAGTCTGTTTGATTGCCCCCCAGCTGAAGCCATTAGCAATGATCTCCCCTGGTGCCCAATCACCTGCCTGCTGCCTCCTGGAAGCGTGGATGGCTGCTGCTGCTGACATGCGCTCCAAGCAGCGCAGCCAAAATAGATGGTAACCATGCATGCGGAACTCGGTGGAGACATAAAGGGGACACCAACAGCACAGACGCGTGCCAAAAAACTGCCCGCGAGAGGGATCAAGCAGGCACAAAGGCAAGGAGGGGGAGAGCTCGTCCATTGGACAGACACAACCCCCCACGTCCGCGCTGGGGGACCCAAGACCCCAGATGAGCCACCACCGAGCAGCCGCACCAAATGAGCCATAAACCTGAGATCACATAGACACTAACAATATAAAATCTTGCAAGATTTACTGGATATTATTCAAAAAATTCACAATTAGAAAATCTTAAAACTGGAACAAAAGAAATTTGAGAACAAAGGTGACAAAAGCAACAACAACAAAAAAAGAAACTTGAGAATTAATGTAAAATGAAAATAGTAAAATAATGTACAATATGGTCAAATGTAATATAAATTTAATTATACATTTTCTTTGGCTTCTTTGATGTATGTAAGATTGCTTCCACTTCCTTGTCCCCCGATGAAGACTTTATATAAGTAGAAACGCGTTGGGTTGACTTGGTGGATATGCAATTTATTTTAATAATTTAATGTATCCAGTATTTCAGTATATGTACGGTATATTGTAGGAATGGTATAAGATAAGGACATGAAGTGTCTAGACCAGCCAATTTTAAATCTATTGTTCAATAAAAGTTTTTGTTACTTTTTATACACCAATTTGTAATTGTGTGACTTCTATTGTTGCAACAAAGTCCCATTGAAGATATCTTTTGTCTCGTGTATTCGGGACGGAGCAACCTTCTTCCCATGATATAGTTGCTACTCTCTGCTTTAAATAGGGCCTTATAGTCAATTCTATACTTCAGAGTTTCTTTGGTCCCAGTGGTGTCCTGTGTCAAGCTCCTCTATGCAACAGTTTGGCTGGATTATCCATACAGTGCGCTGCTAGGTACCTTAATTGGTGTCTATAGTTGCCTGCTTTAAAACTGTACTTTGAAAACCACATGGTAGCTTTACTAAGGCTAAATGCACCAGGGCCTATAGGAATGAACCAGATTCCTGTAGCAAGAATCATAGGTGTATGCAAACAGCTGTAGCTGGGAAGCCTGTTAGGAACAGATTGTAAACCCTGGGTGCAGAAAGATTGCATCCAGGCCCGATCATCTGTCCCTAACCATAGATAATCCCTTCTTGTGTGATTACATGTATGTATAGCCTAAACATTTTGTTTGGTTCTGAATAAACTAGGGAATGAGTAAACCCTCTGTCAAGTCTCTTTTGTTTCTGTCTGAAAGGAAATATGCCCAACAGAAAAAAAACTGGCAGGGGTTTTAATACTTACAGTGAGGGGAAAAAGTATTTGATCCTCTGCTGATTTTGTGCGTTTGTCCACTGACAAAGAAATGACAAGTCTATAATTTAAAAAGTTTATTTAACAGTGAGAGACAGATAAACAACAAAAATATCCAGAAAAACACATTGAGCAAGATTTCTGGCTCCCAGGTGTCTTTTATACAGGTAACAAGCTGAGATTAGGAGCACTCTCTTAAAGGGCTTGTTACCTTTATAAAAGACACCTGTCCACAGAAACAATAATCAATCAAATTCCAATCTCTCTCATGACCAAGACCAAAGAGCTGTTCAGGGATGTCAGGGACAAGATTGCAGATATACACAAGGCCATCACCCAGCAGCTTGGTGAGAGGTTATTCCCAAATGGAAGAAACACAAAACTGTCAATCTCCCTGGGTCTGGGGCTCCATGCAAGATCTCACCTTGTGGAGTTTCAATGATCATGATAACAGTGAGGAATGAGCCCAGAACTACACGGGAGAATCTTCTCAATGATCTCAAGGCAGCTGGGACCATAGTCACCAAAAAAAATAAAAAAATGAGTTACACAGTCCGCAAAGGACTGAAATCCTGCTCAAGAAAGCACACGTACAGGCCCATCTGAAGTTTGCTAATAAACATTTGATTCAGAGGAGAACTGTCTGAAAGTGTTGAGGTCAGATGAGACCAAAATTGAGCTCTTTGGCACCAACTCAACTCGCTGTGTTTGGAGGAGGAGGAATGCTGACCCCAAGAACACCATCAAACATGGAGGTGGAAACCTTATGCTTTGGTGGTATTTTTCTGCTAAGGGGACAGGTCAACTTCACTGCATCAAAGGGAGGATGGGTGGGGCAATGTACCATCAAATCTTGTGTGAGAACCTCCTTCCCTCAGCCAGGTATTGAAAATGGGTCATGGATGGGTATTCCAGCATGAAAATGACCCAAAACATACAGCCAAGGCAACAAAAGAGTAGCTCAAGAAGAAGAACATTAAGGTCCTGGAGTGGCCTAGCCAGTCTCCAGACCTTAATCCTATAGAGCACATGTGGAGGGAGCTGTAGGTTTGAGTTACCAAATGTCAGCCCTGAAACCTGTGTTGAAAGCAGAAAAAATGGGCAAGTTTAATGATTTGAGTGACTATGACAAGAACCAAATTGTAATGGCAGATGACTGGGTCAGAGGAACTCCAAAACTGCAGTTCTTGTGGGATGTTTTCAGTCTGCAGTGAGCAGAATGATCAGTGCCCAACAAAAGTGGTCCAAGGAAGAAAAACCGGTGACAGCATCATGGGCGGCCAAGGCTCATTGATGCACATGGGGAGTAAAGGCTGGTCTGTGTAGTCTGATCCAATAGACTACTGTAGCTCAAACTGCTAAAAAAAAGTTAATGCTGGTTCCAATAGAAAGGTGTCAGAACACACAGTGCATTGCAATTTGTTGTGTATGGGACTGCAGACAGGTCAGGGTGCTCATGCTGACCCGTAGCGACAGCAAAAATCACCTACAATGAGCATGTGAGGGTCAGAATTGCAGAAAGAATCGTTGGTGGAGTTCAGAAGCCTTGGAAAGGATAACTGACAGGTCAAGACCAGAAGGACTTTAGGTCCAAGAACACTAGTTTATGTGGACCTAAAGGATACCCCAAACGTGGTGTACTAAAACTTCAAGAATAAAAAAAATGGCAATGATGAAATTTTGTGTGTAAACGGAGTGTACCTTTAAATATGTTGCATGTCTTTATCTATAAAAGCATGTTCCCATGTCAAGCATAACATAAAAAGTCAAATAAAGAAAAAAAGGGGGGGGGGGGGGAGTTCGCTTCTTTCACTAGACTGGCAGTGATAGGCAGCTGAAGCGGCTGTTCAAATGGTAATAATGCTCTATACAATGCTCATATCCTTTGTCTTTCTTACATCAAACCAGTGAATGCAGATGGCTGTACTATGCTATTAAGACTGAATTATAAATGATGAAAAAGACACATTTTTTTCTCGGAATTTGATTTCGCTGCATAGGTACTATAGGCCATCACATTGACCCAAAATCACAAAGGAACAAGATCTAAAATGTATCTTAATAATAAGTGTAGAGAACTTTGTGTGAAGTATAAGCAGGTCATTAAAGGATAGATCAGTTTTGGGTGTATGCTTAAAGGGTGGATATATTCCTTGGCTTATACTCTCCACCTGTTCCTGACTTTTCCTACACCAGTTTTATGCCAAACAGTGGTCTTAGTCTTGCTCTAAATCTACAAAAACTCAATTGAATTGATCATTACCTTTAGTCTTACCTAAAGGAACAGTCACAGATACATGTGCATGTTACAACGCACATTGTAACACACAACTTTCAATAAAATAATATCTGGTGATCCTGCCATAGTCCTTATTTAGGCACTTCCTGTTACTGGGGTGACATCACTGCCCCATCTCTCAACCTGCTTTGTTGCAGTGTCACATGCTGTTTCAAGGCATAATCCACTAATGTCACCGTCATGTAATCTGCTTGGAGACATGTTGTACAGTGCACGTAGCCAGGCACTGATCCCTGAAGGAGCTGCAGGATTTTACGGACCCTCCTAGTCTTTCTACTGGTGATCTGCTTGCCCTTTAGCTGCACTCAGACACTCACCGACCTATCCACAAACAGGCTTCCACCCCCTCCAAACTTCTTCCGCAAAATTTATCGGGTCATTTGTCCAAGGGAAAGAAGGTTAGGGATACAGGATACCCAAAACCTGCAGCAAAAATATCCCTCCTCTTAGTAGTATTTTCTAGTACCTTTATTCTTCTGCCACAGGCTGATGTACAACTCTATAGGATCGATTTACTAAAACTGCAGAGTGCGAAATCTGGTGCAGCTACAGGCTAATGTAGAAATCAGTAGACCCATATAGTTGGCTACCTTTTAAGTATCTTCAGCTTTTGCCACAGAACAAGTCAGGGATCCTCAGACCTTATTCAATGACCTTTAAGCCCCTATGAACACCTATCTAATTAGAACTCAGCTTTAGCCTTCTTCAGAGGCAGCAGACCTCTCATCCTCTCCAGACAAAGGCCTTTCCACAGCTACATCCTCTTCAAACAAAGCTGGGATCCTTTCCTTGCATCTTCTTCTGGTTGGGACCTAGAAGGCAAAGACAAGGATCCTTCACACTGACATCTTCTACAAGAAGAATTGGGAGGCATCCTCTCTAGGCAAAGCCTGGAAGAAAAGGACCTTTCTAGAAGGTCTCTCCAAATATTTATTCCCTTCCCCTGCATGCATCCAGGATTCAACCTCTCAGTGATTGGCCATAGTAGAATAAATATTTATAACCCCTTGCATTGTGTCCTCTAACTTATAGGAGAACAATCCCCAGAATCAAGCATAAGCAAACAACCTCCTGGGCATAGGATCTTTTTCATATTTTTAGCACATAGTGTTTCTTTATTTATTCATTCCTTGGTTCATTTCTTTTCATTTTTCATGGAGTTTTGTTCGACTTTCTGTTGTCATTATTTTTTATCAATCGTTATTATTTTTCACTTTACTTTCTCAGTACATTCATGTTGATTTCTCACTTTTTATTTCTTGTTTTTCATCATTCTATTTTTCGTTCCTTGTATTTTTATCACACATTCTTTTTCTTTTTTCCTTCTTCCCTTTTTTTTTTTTTTTTCAGTTCTGAACTCCATTTTCCCATGTCCCATCACAGTACTACATCACCTCAATCATCCACACGTTTATTTTTTCAACTTTACGGCCAGTGATGCATACATTATTTTGTCCTGTCTTTATGACAAAGCCTCGATAGGTGGGGTGAAATGAGTCGGCTTCTGGAGCAGATCAAGCTGAGGCCGCTACATATACCCACTAATACAGATTAGACTGGGAGAGTGGCGATATTCTTTTGTAAGATACACAAGTGGATGGTGATATTTCACACCAGCACACCATTCCAGGGACCAGAGGGACAATACATACCTCTTCTTTTCTTTGAGCAGCACTACAAGTAACAAGGAGGTTGCAGCCTGCCCATACATGGTTCAAATGTCAGCCAGTTCCTGCTTTACTGGCCGAGATTTGGTCCATCTCTAGCTGGCTTAACACAATTAATATTATTAAAGATCCAAAATGCCGCCAAGACTCAGCTATTCTTACGCACAGCAGCTTGACTGAAAATCTTTATATGGATAGCACAGTGTGCAAATGCACTTAAACAGGTCAGCCACACCTTTTGATTGTTTAGAGCATTTTACACTGGCTAGAGCTGCAGTTCCGTTCATGCTGACTGGCAGTCGGCTAACAATTATCTTTTCAATATTTTACAGTGTAATTAGTAGGGACCAAACACCTAATTCTACGCTGCTCTCCATTTACTGGTCCACATACTCTTGGTACAGCGTGCTAATCACACCTGTTTCACAAGATAATTACATATTTCTTGCTTATTACATTGTGCACGTAGGCCTTTCAGAGATTGCACATTTAGATAAAAAAATTGATTTCAAATTGACAGCAATTTTCTAGTGCAATTACAGTGTTTATGCAAAAAAGACATTCGTTTAATTAGAATACTTAAATTTGGTTACTTTAAATGGCTCAGCCTGAGTCCTCTTTCGATATTATGTTCAATTAGTGTTTTTTTGTAAGTAGTGTTGTAAAGATGAAAGCTAGTGGTAACCATGTATAAAATTCATGCTATTAATAGAGGTTTTTCTAAAGGAGCAATAGTAGTAGAAATTGTTTGTCTTTAGAATGCCTATAACTAATTTCAGATACTCCAGATTTAAAAAAATGTGTTAATATATCTTTGATTTTAAATGTAGTTTGGTATATATTTGTACTAACTTCCTTTATTTTTTTTACTTTCTAACAGACTTTTATTATAAGCATTTTGCAGGAATTATTGTCAGCATTTCCATAACATAAAATTTAATTTAATTAAATGAATTTTTGCATAATGCAAACTGAAAATAGTTCAGTCTAACGCCCTGTACACACGATAGGATTTTCCGACAACAAAATCCATGGGATTTTTTTCGACAGATGTTGGCTCAAACTTGTCTTGCATACACACAGTCACACTTTGGTGGTCGGAAATTCCAAACGTCAAGAACGCGGTGACGTACAACACGTACGACGAGCCGAGAAAAATTTTGTGTGACGGAAATTCCTATGGAAAATGTGTGATGGAGCCTACACAGGGTCGGAATTTCCGACAACAAGGTCCTATCGTGTGTACAGGGCATAAGTGTTAGCAAAGGGCAACAGAGGCAGTTCTTCTTTTAAACTTTAAAGTGGTGGGACACCCTGAAAAAAGAAACTTTAAAAAAATGTTAATAAGAATTTAAAATGAAAAAAACATAAACTTACTTACCAGAAATGGCTGTTGCTAGGCAGATCGTCCTAATCTGCCTCTTCCAGCGCCGCAGTGATCTTCTCTCCTTACGTCTTCTAGTGAATGGGGTGCGGTGTGTTATGGGAACTGTGTCTCACAACACAACGCGTTCCCCATTCACAAATTGGAATCGCGCATGCGCAGTAGGCCGCGCGCCGACTCGCGCATGCGCAGTAGGCCACGCGCCGACTCGCGCATGCGCAGTAGGAAACGGAAAGCCGTTTCCTTTACTGAGGATGGCGGCGCTGGAACCTGGATCGCCGAGGGACAGCTCGTCCTCCACGACCGACATCGCGGGCGCCCTGGGAGGGTAAGTGTACTTATTAAAAGTCAGCAGCTACTTTTTTTTTTTAGCTGCTGACTTTTAAAAAAAAAATTTGTAAGGTGAAACACCCCTTTAATTCCCACTTTGCAGTTTTAAAAGGGAATTATAGCAAATTTTAGTGTCTACATATTTTGAGATCTTCTTGTTAGATATGTGCAGAACGGAAAAATGTGTTTAGTTTCGGATAGGTTTGTTATGTTACTAATTTTGTTTCATTGATTCATTTCGGAATTCGTTTTGTTTTGTATTTTTTTCGAATTAATTCCACATTTTCAAAACGATTCAAAATCAGATCAGTCGAAAAATGATCGACCAATTTGAATTCTGTGTGAGAAATAACTGGTTGTTAAGGAGCGGGCCGCGACTCCCCCGTCCTTAACAATCAATGACTTATCAGCTGTCACCGGGCTTCCCGGCTGAGAGTTGAAGTGTAAACAAAATACCGTATTTATCGGCGTATAACACGCACCGGCGTATAACACGCACCCCAAGTTTAGGAGGGAATTTTAAGGAAAAAAAGTTTTAGGAGAGAAGTTTAGGGAAAAAAAAAAACTTACATTTAAGCGTCATTTGCAGCTTGCCCAGCGTCATTTGCAGCTTGCCCAGCGTCATTTGCAGCTTGCCCAGCATCATTTGCAGCTTGCCCAGCGTCATTTGCAGCCTTTCCCAGCGTCATTTGCAGCCTTTCCCAGCGTCATTTGCAACCTGCCCAGCGTCATTTGCAACCTGCCCAGCGTCATTTGTAGCGTTGCCCAGCGTCATTTGTAGCTTGCCCAGCGTCATTTGTAGCTTGCCCGGTGTCATTTGCAGCTTGCTAGTGTCATTTGCAGCTTGCTAGTGTCATTTGCAGTTCGCCATCGTTTAAATTTCCCGCCGCGAGAAATACCGTGCATGCGCGGCCGAAAAAGACCGAACCGCGGCCGAAAAAGGCCGAAGTGCGGCCGAAAAAGACCGAGCCGACTGTTCAGCTCCGCTCGGAGTCCCGCCTCCTGCTGTTTCGGGAGCGAGCGCAGGGAGGCGGGACTACGAGCTGAGCTGAACAGCCGGCTTCGGTCTATTTCGGCCGCGCTTCGGCTTTTTCCGGCCTTTTTCGGCCGCGGTTCGGCCTTTTTCGGCCGCGGTCGCCATTTTTTGGCGCCGCAACCGATTTTTGTCATTTTTTTTTTGGGTATCGGCGTATAACACGCACCCACGACTTTCCCCCGATTTTAAGGGGGAAAAAGTGTGTGTTATACGCCGATAAATACGGTAATTGCAGCAATATATATATATATATATATATAAAAAAAAAAAAACGCGTGGAGTCCCCCCCCCCCCCCCCAAAAGCCATACCAGACACTTATTTGAGCATGCAGCTCAGCAGGCCAAGAAGGGGGAGGCCACTGACCAGGAACCATACCAGGTCACATGTCACCAGATCTTGCCCCCCCCCCCCCACTATGTGAATGAGTATGGGGTATGTAGTACGTAGTGTAAAAATTGAATAAAGACACAGCACGAGTTTTTGACAATACCTTTATTTAAAAAAATCCATGGCCTGCTCTGTGACAACCAGCTATTCTTCACATTTAATTCTAATCGTTGATCATTTTTTGACCAATCCGAATTCGAATCGTTCTGAAAATTTGGAATTCCTTAGAAAATAAATAAACTAAATGAAATTAAATGAATTTCAACTAAATTCCTTATTTTTACATCCAAATCTCTGAATAACTAAAAATGTGTCCGTATTTACATTTGGACCGAAACGAATGTCTACTTCATGTCAAGTTAACCTGAAAGAGGTTATTAATATACCGTGCCATATTTTTTATAGTTCTTATTTGTAGAACTACACATTCTACATTCTGAGCTTTTTTTGGGCAATTTGCACCTTGGATTACCAGACAAGTCCTCTAGAAATTGCAGTGCAGTGTTTCAGTTGACCTAAGCATACTAAAAACTGACAGAACAATGAAGTGCAATCATTGTGATGCAGTAGATGACATTTAAATATATAAATATACACATAACAGAGTTTTAGCTTTTAATGAATTTGTGGCTATTCCTTTCATAGAAAGCAATGTTTATTTACAAAGACATAAAATAATTTTAAATATTGAAATCATAGACTAATTGAAAGTCTAATTGCTCAGTATGCAAACATTTACCTTATAAAAAAATTAAATGTCAGAGGTGTATTATAAACTGGGATAGAAAATTGTATTAGGTATTAAATCAAAAACACTAAAGGTCAATCCTCCAAAGCTCAGAAAATGCATTAATTAGTAGATTTAAAATAAAAAATAAAAAAATACAGATAAACCAAATAACAGTCCAATACGTAAAAAAAAAAAAAAAAAAAATGAGAAAAGAGAATAACTATTCTTAAAACAAACAAGTCTGAACTATTCATCGAAGGAAAATGGAGTGAGAGAGAGGTATCGGAAATGACAAATAAACAAAGAAGAGGAAGGAATGCAGGCGGTCTACCAATTGAACCAATTTATCATCATTTGCCCCGAAAGACCACCAAAAACGGAAATATTATATCAGGGAGCATTTGTTATGGGTTATTATCCCATCTATATGATCCTTCATGATGATCCAGAAGGAATTGCACAGTATTATCTTCTAAATGATATATATATATATATATATATATATATATATATATATATATATATATATATATATATATATATATATATATATATATATATATAGAGAGAGAGAGAGAGAGAGAGAGATAGATAGATATATACATATATATATATATGTGTATATATATATATATATATGTATGTATGTATTTTACAAGGTAACTATAGCAGTCCTCTTCTTTCGTTTTCCATCAAAAGTAGAAAAAGTTACAAAATTACAATAATAAACTGGAAACAGTTTTGGGTCTAGTTTCTTGACCCTTCTTCAAATCTATTGTCTAGTATTCACCACCTTCTGTCAATTATCCTAAATATGAGCTAACCATAACTGACATTTGCTACTTTTGATGGAAAAATAAAGAAGCGGAGCTCTGCAGTTACCTTTCAATTCTACATATGAAAGGAACTATGGACAAGTTCCAGCTGACAGCACCAATAAATGAGAGAATAGAGTGCAGAAGGCCTTGCAATGACCTATATATATATATATATATATATATATATATATATATATATATATATATATATATATATATATATGTATTGGAAAACTTCTCTTTCACAAACTTCCCTGGTCCATACTTCTTACTTTTCCAGAACTTATCTTTTGCCTCCATTTTACATGTTATCAGATAGTCACCAAATCTCTAAATCTATATACCCTACCCTGCGCAGTGTAACCCTCCTAAAATACTTAGCTACCTATATTGTCCCGCTGGTGCTCAGGAATGGGGTGCTGGCGTGAAATATCACCATTCAGTAGTTTGTAGTATGCTTAGAAAAATCGCTAGCCTTGCAGTCCAGTCTATGTTGTTAACATGTATGAGATGACTTCAGCCTTACACCGCACCACAAGCGCACCCTCTGACATGTTTCACCCCACCCACCAGGGCTTAGTCATAAGAGGTCATAGAGGGCATTTCCTATGGCTGATCCGTATTTATGGCAGGGCCTTGCCATCTAGAAAAGTTTGGACTATTTGTAGGAATGAAAAAATTTCAAAAGCTGTGCAGCACTGGGCAGGGCCACACAGCAAAGGACCTGGGCGTGGGGATGAGGGTTAGTAGTTTAGTTTGCAAGCTACATTAAGGAGAGTGAATTTATACTTAATGGACAACTTCACTAAAAGAAGGGGTGATACTTTGTTTCCCAGTTAAAAGTTCCCTCTTATGTCTGCCCAACTTTAGACACCATTTTACAATCCACAAGAAAACCAGAAGACAGCTTACAGCTCTTTTGTATTCAAAAACCTATGTTCAGAGAAAGCAGAGTGAACCTGTGCTGTGCACACTAAAGTACAATGGGGAAAATAATTATTTGGTCCTTTGCAGATTTTGTAAGTTTGCCCACTTACAAAGAAATGAAGGGTATATAATTGTTATCATAAGTGTACTTTAAATGATAGAGACAGAATATCAACCAAAAATCCAGAAAAAAACACATGATACAAATGTTATAAAGTTGCAGTTCAGTGAGTAAAATAGTAGTATACAAGTAAATGCGCAGGATAAAAATGAAACTATATAAATAAACTGTTGATCCGGGCAAAAGTCCATATTGTATAGTGTATGGTGTCCGTATATAGTCCATATATGTAGTCCATATATAAAAAAAAAAAAGAAGGGGATTGGGGATCCAATAGCAAGGGGTTCACACACACAGGGCAGCCTCAGAGGAATCAGAAACCATGTTTCAGAACTTCTTTTGTTTTTTCAGTGAGTAAAATAAGCACTTGCCGACTGCTGCACGCCGATATACGTCGGCACAATGGCAGCGGCTGGCAAATGGGAGTACCTGTACATCCCCTTTAATTGGCGTACAAGCGTCACCGTGCCCGCGGGACCGGTGGACTCGATGTCCGCCGGTCTCCCAGCGATCGTGTCACGGAGTCGCAGAACGGGGAAGTGCCTATGTAAACAAGGCATTTCCCCATTCTGCCTTGTGACATGACAGAGATCACTGTTCTCTGTCATTGGGAGCAGTGATCACTGTCATGTGAGTTGAAGCCCATCCCCCTGCAGTTAGAAGCACTCCCAAGGACACACTTAACCCCTTGATCGCCCCCTAGTGGTTAACCCCTTCCCTGCCAGTGTCATTTATGCAGTAATCAGTGCATTTTTATAGCACTGATCGCTGTATAAATTACAATGGTCCCAAAATAGTGTCAAAAGTGTCCGATGTGTCTGCCATAATGTCGCAGTCACGATAAAAATCGCAGATCACCGCCATTACTAATGAAAAAAAATTATAATAAAAATGCCATAAAACTATCCCCTATTTTGTAGACGCTATAACTTTTGCGCAAACCAATCAATATACTCTTATTGCGGGTTTTTTTTTTTTTTTTTTTTTACCAAAAATATGTAGAAGAATACATATCGGCCTAAACTGAGGAAAACATTTGTTTTTTTTATATATTTTTTGGGGATATTTATTATAAAAGTAAAAAATATTGCTATTTTTTCAAAAGTGCCGCTTCTTTTTTGTTTATAGCGCAAAAAATGAAAACTGCAGAGGTGATCAAATACCACCAAAAGAACGCTCTATTAGTGGAAAGAAAAAGGACGCCAATCTTGTTTGGGTGCTATGTCGCACGACCACGCAATTGTCAGTTAAAGCGATGCAGAGCCGAATCGCAAAAAGTGCTCTGGTCAGGAAGGGGGGAAAATCTTCCGAGGCTGAAGTGGTTAAGCTGCATAGAAACTGACTGAAACTTAGAGGTTATGTCATGATTTTTGACTGAATAACTTCACAGTACAAGCAGCTAGAGAAGTTAGTGAGGGCTTGTTTTAAAGCTTTTTTTTTTACTGGAAGTCAAGGCCCACTGCCTTGTTGCCACATACATGCATAAGGGTGGCGTTAAGGGGTTAATAGTTATATGTTCACAGTCTGGGCACATTTTGTAGCAGATTATTTGTGAGTTGTAGCAGTGATTTAATCACTAGACTTGCTGGTGATTTGTCACTAAGAAGCGATTTGTCACTGCTACAAGCTAAAGTAGTGCTAAAGCATTGGTTAGGTGTGCACTGCTGAAAATCACGCTCCTTCAGAGATTTGTAGCTAAGCCATAGAGGTGAATGAAGAGCAATTGTCACTGACATGAAACACTCCTCAAGGCTTCATATACACTAGCCTACACTGGCAGCTCCTAAACTTGAGTTTAGCGAGCAAGAAGGGGGGATTGGGACTTTGAATGAGGCATATAGTGAATATGCCTCCATCCCTAACACAGAATTTACAATAGGAAATTTGGGACTTTAAATGAGGCCATGGACAGCGTGAAAGTAACTGATCAAAATGCATGTTTAATAGATCAAACGAAACACATGTCAATATCAAAAATAAAGACCATATAGAGAAAGACACTGTAGTGAACATAAATAACTGTTCACAAACACATAAATATGTGCGTGTACAATACAAACATCAGGAATACATTAAGTATAGCAAACCCGGTGCCACTTAGTGGTCTCATAAAATCAACTGTACATTCAAACATTTGTCTACATACATGCAACAATGTAGCAACACTTGTGAAGGGAGGATAAGTAAATTGATAGAGATGATAAAAACAGTAAATACATGATAAAAAAATATATATAAAATAAGTAGAGGATGTTCCAAATTGATGGTATATTGTGCACATAGATCTATATCCCAGATGCCCGACACGTTTCGTGTAAGGAACACTCATCAGGGGCAGATGTTGGGGGACATCTATGGAAATATAATAAAATATATAATGAATCTACTGGTAACTAGTCATGACACATAGTAGAGGGTGGTAACACCCTAATTACTTACATGGAGTTCGTGCAGTAAGATGTGACCGGTACACAACCTAGTCCACGGAAAAGCATCTGTACCGGGAGCTGAGGTACATTGGGGTACGCACTGATGGGGCGGGCAAACAGGAACCCCCCTGAGACTCAGGGGCCTGGACGGTGAGTATGGTATAGTCGGGACAAGGTACAGCGCCAAAATTCAATACCTACAGGAAATTAAGATGAACAATGTATCAAAAATTAATTGATACAATGAACAAAGCAGCAGCAAACCGGCCAGCTGACAGCTCTCTCATAGGAATGGTGGAATACAGAGGTCCATACAATAAAAAAAAATATATAGACAAAAAAATTGATATAACCACAGGCAGAACCTAGTGGAGTGTAGTATACAAAGCTACACTCCACTAGGTTCTGCCTGTGGTTATATCAATTTTTTTGTCTATAGATTTTTTTTATTGTATGGACCTCTGTATTCCACCATTCCTATGAGAGAGCTGTCATCTTTTGTACTTCTGGTCCCCAACAGTTGTTGGTGAGGGCCCTCAGAGTCATTCACACAGGGGCAACACGACTTCCAGCGTGACTTTGTGAGGCGACTTGGACACGACTTGAGTATGAATCACAGCACGACTTGAGGCAACTTACAAGGCAACTTGAAATTGCCTCCAGGACAGGGGACCAATCACATAATAATCAGCTCTGTGGGAGGGAGGGGTTTGCCTAGAAAACTATTTTCACTTCCTGGAAAGTTGCTTCAGTTAAGACAGGGGATCCGACTTGGAGGCAACTTCCATTGAAATCAATGGGTACAAGTTGCCTAGAAGTCGGATTGAAGTAGTACAAGAACCTTTTCCGAAGTCGGAGCGACTTCAGTAGTGTGCATTAAGACGGCTCTCATTCACTTACATTGATTTTATCATGTCGTGCGACTTGAGGCAACTTGGGGCGACTTCAAGTCGGATCCAAAGTTGCCCCTGTGTGAACAGACTCTAACTGTTGTATCTTCATTTCCTTGACTGACCTCTGTGTACTGATAACTCTGTAATAAAATGGAAGGGCACTACAAAGAAAGAAAAAAAAAAAATACTATCCTGGAAACCTAAAGGACACAATTTGATTGGTAGTTATGAAAAACAATAGCTGATCTTTTTTAGGGACCATTTACACCTAAGCCTGATGCATCTTTGTGCACTGTAGTACATGTGCATGTTCATTTTCTATGAGCCCTCAACAAGTGCCTACACACCAAAAAATGCATCTGCCCTTTATTTCCCCATTCACTACAAGACAACGTCTGTGTTTCCAGATGTATGCCTTGTGGGTTGAGAGTGAAATGTGTTGTTTACTGCATGCATGAATGTTGGGGGGCCTATTAGAAATAAATGGGTGCACCTCAAAAACACAGACACAATGCATGTGTCCAGGGCCGTCTTTAATATTGATTGGACCCTAGGTAAACATTTTCTTGGGACCTCCCGAATCCACTTGTCAACTATTTTCAGGCAGTGTAGGCTCAAGGGGCAACTGCTTTGGGCCCCACAACAATGAATGGGCCCGGGGCAGCTGCCCCTTTTGCCCTGCCTTAAAGACAGCCCTGCATGTGTCCAATGGGGGTCAACATGCATTACTGTCAATATATCTTTGCACCCCATACTATGTTTGACCTATTTAACATTACTCATTGAAATTATATTTTCATGCTACTTTTACATTTCATATAACCGAGAATTGATAATGATGTTTCATGTTCAGACTTGTACATTATATGGCCAAAGGTTTGTGGAAACTTGACCATCATACCTACCTAATGGCCCAAAGTCTCCAAATGCCTGAGTTCAGATGTTTCCGATTAAAAGTAATGTCTTATGCCGCGTACACACGGTCGGAATTCTCGTCGGAAAAGGCTCTGATGGTTTTCCCGTCGGAATTCCGACGGAATTCCGCTCAAACTGTCTTGCCTACACACGGTCACACCAAATTCTGACCGTCAATAACACCACGGCATACAACAAAGGGAAGTTTAATGCTTCTGAGCATACGTCGAATTGTTTCCGAGCATGCGTCGGAATTTTGCATGTCGGAATTGCATACACACGATCGGAAAATCCGATAGAAAGGTTTTCCGTCGGAAAAATTAAGAACAGGTTCCCAATCCAAAGTCCGACCGATGGGCAGAAAATCCGATGAAAAGCTCCCATCGGACTGTTTCCATCGGAAATTCCGACCGTGTGTACGCGGCATTAGGCAGGGTGCTTTAGCATGCAGCGAATCACATTGTAGGAAACCGAAATAACTATTAGACCAGATAACATTATTCTTTCTAAATGCCTTTTATTGAAGCACAATGCAAGTCACAAAATACTGCAATGTGTTGGAGCCCCGCAGGGCTCTTTTATCAAGGCAATGTGACATACACATGCTCACAGGTGTGAAGCTTGCCTTACACTTTACATTATAAAGCTGTGTTTCCCTTAAAGTATGTCTTTCTGTATCCTCAAAAGACCTCTCCTGCATTGCCTCCAATAAAAAAATGACATATCGCTTTTTCTGAAGTACTTAACATGAGCTTTAAAACATGAAACTTAACAATGCGTGTTTTTATATAAACAACCTAAAACATCCTGTCATCTTTCCTGTTGATACTTAACACAGATATTGAAAGACCTGTTCTACCTGAACAGACATGTCTACCATAAAAAAATAAAAAAAAAATAAAAAATTGGTATGACGGTACAGTGTATGTTTCTTGACATGGGAGTTCTGTTCACCAGATAAAATCAAAAAAGCACTTGAACTGAATGGCCGGTGAAATTTGGGGATTTTACGGCAGAGCTGAACATGAAAGGAGCTGTTTTTAGTATGTTCAGCTAAATGGTTTTCCTGCTGGCCAACATTCCACACCTAGGGGAGGTGAACATGACACAATTAGCTAAATACTTCATCTGTTCGGGAAATCTTTTGTCACTTCAGTCGTTTTCTTGCTACTTACATGACATGACAAATATGATAGGGGGGGTTTGTCTTGTAGTCTTACACTCTACAACTGAAATCTTGAGTAAAGCTTTCCAATTGGGATTTTTTAGCTTTAGAGTTTTAGAGGCAATCTGTTAATAGCTGATCTGTATACAGGGGGTCCCCGACTTACGAACGCCCGACATACGAACATCCCCTACTTACGAACCGGGCGCTGCGGGGACCCTCCGACATTTTCCGCCGTCCTCCGGCCGTTCTGCGCTTGCGCGGTCAGACGGAGCCTCGGAAAATGACGGCAAACTTCGGAAATGTCCGTAATTTGCCGCGCATGCGCAGAACGGCATTAGACGGAACATCGGAAATGTCCGGAAATGTCCGTAATTGTCGGTCTGCGCATGCACGGCCGACTTACGAACAATTCCGACATAAGAACAGGCGGCCAGTCCCTAACGAGTTCGTAACTCGGGGACCCCCTGTATAGGCAGACAATCAAACTGACCAAAATCCAGTGTTCAGATGATTATATCCAGTATAAGATATGGTGCCTGTGGTACTGTCAGAAACCATGAAATCAGACCAAGACAGAAGTACAGTTAAATCACACTTGTTTAATAATAAAAGTAAAAAGAACAAACGTAGACAAAACATAGCCAGAGTTCAGTAACTGGAACTTATAGTCAGTCAAGCCAAGTCAGGGATCAAAGTAGTGGAACAACAAGCAGGATCTGGAGCCAGAAGGGATGTCAGCAAAGCCAGTGTTTAAACAGGAACGCAGGAGATAGTTTCTTGTGATGTGACCAAGGCGAAGGCAGAGAACCTCTGGACTGGACGGCTTAAGTAGGCAGGACTGACGAGCAGGATATCATCAACAGCTGAGTAACTGTGGAGGGAGATGGGAGCTGGCAGTTAGCCGACAGTTGTACGGCCAGCTCAGAGAAGAAAGGGCTGAGCCCAGCCCTGACAGGTACCATGTGAAGGGTATATTGCATGGGATTACATGCCACTTGCCATGGCATGGTCAACCTGCAAATGAAGGAACTTTTCTGCAGAAAGAACACGCTTGGGGGTTGATATACTGAAGGCAAATTGTCTGTTCACATGAATTTTTCCGTAGCTTAGCAAATGTACAACAATACAACCTTCTAACCCCTGAAGAAGAATTGCTTTACGAAATGCTTCAGTTTAGGTCCTGATGTTCCCCCCAGAATGATCAAGTCACATAAAGGTAGATTATACAGATGCATCATAGACAACTGAGTATCCTAATATACCTAATATGGATGGACCACTCAAAATTTTAGATTTCCCCTCACTTTCTCTCTAGGTGACAATGGTCCCCCATCCATGTGTCTGGCCCCCTGATCTACATACAGGGCGCTGGACCATGGATTCCAGTGGGGGGGGGGGGGCGTTTTTTTTTTTTTTTTTTTTTAAGCACGTGATTAGAGCCAGAGGCAAATTAATATTCACTATTGCCACACTGATCTTCCTCCCAGCCAATCAGGAATCAGGTCTGGATACCTACCATCCGATTGGCTGAAAGGACAGGCGATCCTATTGGATGCCTAGAAGGAGGAGGGAGGAGACGCACGGCATAATACACCATGATACATAGGAGGAGAAGAGGACACAGGAGTCGCTGCCTGCCGCCTGCTGACCCAGAAGCCGTTGTCCACTGCCTGCAAACACAGGAGCCGCTGCCTGCCGCTGCCCACCCGCAACCTAGATCAACCTAGATGGGGTAAGTGACGGGCTGGATAACCGACCTGGAGGTGGTTTGCCGCTCCCCCAAAAAAAAACACCAGTCGCCACTGGTGCAGACTACAAGAGATGCAGATGACACACTATTGTCCACTGAAAGCCATACAGGGAGAGTGCTTTTCAATGCTGTTAAAGGTAGAAAGAGATGTAATGAGCAGGAGGGAACCTGAGCAAACATTTGTTTGTGATCCTGGAGTTTAGTCTTTTAACTCATACTCCAGGCAAACAGCTAAATACACAGATTAAATACATAAGATGAAGCTATTTTACCTGCCAAAGGATTTGCCAGACTGAAAGGGAAGAAGACCTTTTCTCTGCCCTCTATAGAGTATGAAAGAAGTAGCAGAAGACTCGAGAGCTGATTTCTTTGCTGCTTTGCTCTCTCCTCCCACCAGCATGTCTTTTGTTACTAGCTGGCTCCTTGTGCTGCTTCTCCCTCTCCCAGTCTGAGCCCCGCTGTACTGGGACTTCAAGAGGCTGATACAAAATCACATTTAGATGCTTAAACGGCTTGAATTAAAAATCAAACAAACAACAAAAAACAAACAAATGTAATGATGTGTTAATATCTATAAAGCTCCATTCATTTGTGCCTTGTATATCTGCCTAGAGTTCAGTTTTAAATGATGTCATATGGGTTCCTATTTAGCCACATTCTATTATATTATTGAATAAAGCAGAATTACATAATACAGACCTACTAACTATTAACTACTAGCAGAATCCTTGTGCTGCTAACCTTAGTAAGTAGATAGGAAGATATATAAAATGTACTAGATAGATTATATATTATATTATATTATTATAATATTATATAATATTAACATCATCATCACAGAGTCACTTTATCGGACATTATATTCTATATATTTTTTTTCACTGTGGACTTGCTGAAAATAAGTTTTATATATATATATATATATATATATATATATATATATTCACTGTGGACTTGCTAAAATTAAGATTTTTTTATATTTTGATGTTCACTTCAATATTTTTGTATTTCTTTCACTGTGCACTTGCTTGACAACAAGTATTTCATTCATATATATATATATATATATATATATATGTTTTACCATTTTATTCTTTGGTTGGGAATTCAAGTTTCTCCAACATTCACTCGTGCATTGCTCAATTATATATATATATATATATATATATATATATATATATATATTATTATTATTTTTTTCACTTGGGTGAGTGATATATCACATAGTGCTGCATTTTTTTATTTTTATATTTTATACACAGATTATAAAGATTATACACTATGGATTGGTTCTCTTCCGTTTAAAACATTTTTTGGACACTCTTCATTGGTAGCTCGCAAGACATCTATCTATACACAATGATCCCGACCATATAATCATGATCTTCCCGACCATTGTAATCACTGACATTCACAGACATGATAGGCATGATGGGAATTGTAGTTCCTGAACAACTGGAGGGCCGTAGTTTGAAGACCCCTGATCTATACACATTGATCCCGACCATATAATCACGATCTTCCCGACCATATAATCACGATCTTTCCACAGCCAGGACTGGCTCTGTAGTGTCAGCCGACAGCGGGCTTCACCCAGCTGTCTGCTGAAAAAGGATCACAGGAGTGCAGAACGAATTGCACTCCTGTGATCCACAGGAGACGTGCGAGCTTTGGCTGTACTTCTCTTTTAAAAATGTTTTTCAGTTTGTGGTGCTCCGATACAGTTTGGTTCCGCTTTAGGTGACCATGTCCGAGAAGAATGCAGTAAAATAGATAGCTATCTGGTGGCCATAGCAGAATATCCAATTGGACTGTGAACTAAGCTGATCTGACAGGTTTGGTTGCTGTGGTTCCTCCTGCTGACCCCTGGTCAGTGCAGGACACAACAGTGACATAAGGGTCATTGGGAGGAACCACAGCAGCCAATAGGGCCTCTTGTTCTTCCACACACAATTGGATCAGTGCTGGCAGTTTGGCTCCATAGTTGCTGGACACTGAAGACACGATGGTGGCACTCAGCCTGCATTTTAACCACACTAGGTCGGTCACCTGTCAGGACAAACAACTCGAATTAGGTATTGGCTGGAAAAACAATTAGCTAAGATGTTAAAAAAATCGAAGAAATTCATGAGGCCAATGATATACGGTTGGTCTGACACGGAAAGACAGGTTTAACGTGTTCTGGAAAGGCAAAGCTAGAAAAGAAACACTTATTATTCTCATGTTTAACTATTGGAAATTGTCCGCAGGTCAGACTCTGTATACACAACAAGGTGCTGTTTTCCCCACAACATGGTTAGGATGGTTCAATCAGATCCAGTCCAGCTGAAAACTGGTACAACTTTACACTATGAAAACAACAAAACATTCAGTGGCAATAAATACTTTCATTGGTTGTGTTTGTGAGACAACGTAAAAAATCTATTTCGTGTTGTGGAAACAGGCCGGTGAATAATTGCAAACTTTAGTTCTAACCCGGAACTATTCGCCATGTCGTTTTATTGACTGTAAATAAAGATTTGTTTTCAATGGGACTTTTATAAATTTTTTTATTAATTATCAAGATTCAAGAACTTAAATTTAGAAAAGAAGTACAGCTCAAGCCAACAATTTTTTTAGTTTTGGATGCAAAATGAAAATTTTAGAGCCTCTGTCAGTTTTTTATTCCGGTCTGTGTCCCTGCTGGGGAGATTTTTCTCTACTTTCTGTCCTGTGTTCACAAGAACAGGATATGTTGGGAAATCTGTCCAATAGAAAGACACACAGGCAGTATCACTTTTGTTGCTGCATGTGTCTTTCTGTCAAAGTGACACCCGTTCCCTTCATTTTCTGTTCCTGGGTGTCACACAGCTCATTTTAAATCTTGTCTTTCTCTGCTTGATTAATCACTCACGAATACATGAAGGCTCCTTAAAGCTGAATTACAGAATTTCAGCTCCTTTGCAAAAATAAATGGAGACTATGAGTTAAGTCTAGCGAGGTGCATGACACCTCCTGGGCTTAGCTCAATTATTTGTATATGACAGCTTTATACTACTCTCGGAAGACAGCTATCGCTGTAGTTCTGGGAGAGAGATACACTGATCCTTCTGAGCTCTGCATGTTTAACAGGAGAGTCGCTGCAGCTGCTATGCCTGCTCCTTCCCAATCACAGAAGCCTTGGTATTATGTGAACACATTCACAAAATACCAAGGCTTCTGTGAATGGGCAGCAGAGGGGAGGGCCTGGCATAGCTGCTCTGTGTGCTTCTCTCCTCTCAGATCCCCGGAGATGTCATGCAGCTTCTTGGACTTAACTCAGTGTGCCTTTAGTTTTTACAAAGTGGCTGAATTCCTGCAATTCAGCTTTAAAGAAATTAAATATACACGTGCCATGCAAAGTAGCAGATACAAAAAACCCGTACTCTGTGCAGACATAAGAGTCAGCATATATATATACGCAGTAGCGGCTGGTGCTCAATAATTTGGGGGAACCCTGCGCCCCCCACCCCAAAGCACCTTCTCCCCATGTTGATAAGGTAACATCCTCTTCCCGACAACTCTGGCCGTTGGTTGTTGGGGTCTGCAAGCGGGGGGCTTATCGGAATCTGGAAGCCCCCTTTAACAAGTGTCAAAAATAAACCACAGCGCACAGGGTGTTAAAGTAATTTATTAAGGTAGCTCCGGTGTCTCTTCTGACTTCTTCTCCCCTCTCTCCCCAGTCTTCTCCGCTATCTTCTCACTCTTTTGCTGGGTCTTCTCCGCTGTCATCTCCCTCTGTTCTTCCGATGTTGACTCGATGCTCTCTCCTGCTCTAATGCCGGGTGCGCGGTGTGCCACTACTTATATAGGCATGGGGCGGGGTCATCGGAGACCCGCCCCTTATGACGTCACCACCCATCCTGCCCCGGGCGTGCTGTGTTTTATTTTTTCCACTTTTATTTCAGGAGAATGGGTAGGGGTACAATGTACCTCATACTTATTCACATAGGGTGGGGGCCCCCTTGTTAAAGGGGACTTTAAAGGGGACTTCCAGATTCCTATAAGCCCCCTGCCCGCAGACCCCGACAACCAACGTCCAGGGTTGTCGGGAAGAGGCCCTTGTCCTCATTAACATGGGGACAAGGTGCTTTGGGGTGTAGGGGCGCAGCCCCCCCCCCCCCCCCCCCCCTGCCCCCAAAGCACCCACCCCCCCATGTTAATGGCATTCGGCCTGGTACGGTTTAGGAGAGGGGGTGCTCGCTTGTCCCCACCCCCTTTCCTGACCTGCTGGGCTGTGTGCTTCGATCTGGTATCTGGACTGTCGTGTCGTACCAGTGTGAACCCGGCCTCAGGTGTTTTTTTGTCTGGACTGGGTAATGGGAGGAGAGCAGTTTTTCAGGCATAGGGCTGGGTTCACACTGGTACGACACCACTGTTGTACTACTGTCGTCCTACTTTGCCCTGCTACATCTGTGCTGCATCTGTGCTACATCGGTCCTACTTCGGTCCTACTTCCATCCGACTTGAATGAACAAGTTAAGATTTTGCTCCGACTTTGAGATAGCACGACTTGTACTTTGACCAATCAAAACAATCCCAGAGTGACATAAATTCCTTTTACTGCTGCTGTAATCACCATCTCTCATAGGGAATCATTGATTTGCACATGTCATGCGACATGAACTGCCAATGTCGAAGCGTTTGTCGTACCAGTGTGAACACATGTGAAAACTAGGAATGGGCTCAGGTGTGTTTGGATCGTACCTGGACACCACCAATCATAGTCAAGGAGGTATTTCCTGGCCAGCAGTATCACATACACACGCTGCCTATGATTGGCGGTGTGCAGTGATGGCTTCCTGGTGGGTACGATCTGAAGACACCTGAGCCCATCATTAGTAAAAAAAAAACACAGATTACGCATATACAGGTGCTTCCAATTGAAGTCTATGGGACCAAAACTGGCTGAATATGCTAAGAAAAACTCATGTACTTTTTTTTTAGCACAGGGTGTAGTGCTTAGGACGACTGGGCATACAACAGTGGTGGCCCGTCCATCACATCGATGCTGCATCCACCTAGGTAAGTATGATTTAAAAAAAAAACAAGGAAACCCATACTTTTTAACTCCCTCATCCATCCATGTCTTCATCAGGGTCATCCATCAGGGGTGTCCATTAGAGGCACGCCACTCCACTCTCCACTCCACCCCCCTATATGCAATGGATAGGTTTGTGCATAGCATGAATCTATCCACGGACGCTGCGGTCATCCCCTATTCATGCGTCCGGCCCCTTTCAGGGGAACGGGCGCATGAATTACAGTGGGCAGGTTTCTTTTTAAGCACCTGAGCAGAGCCAGAGGTTCTAATAGGATTCAAAACACTGATCCTCAATCCAAGCCAATCAGAAGCAGGGGTGATACCCGTTTTCCGATTGGCCGAAAAGAGAAGACTCCCGATTGGTTGCCAAGGAGGAGAGAGGAAACGGAAGCCTCCACCGCCGCGATGACCCGTGGAGAGCAGGAGAACGGGGGGCTACCGCCGCTGAGCAGATGAAGCCGCCGGTGATGGGGTAAGTGCTATTGACCGACCTACCAGGGAGTGGCATACTGTTTGCCGTATTGTTTTTCCAGCCACAGAAATCTTGAGTAAGGACAGATGATTCTTGTAGATTTTGACTCCTGGGATCTATCTGCCCTTAGCTCAGGCATACAGGCAGGCGGGTGTGCTTAGCTGAGAAAGCGCCCCCTCCAGATGAAAGAAAAAAAAGCCCATAAAAAATCCTGGGATGTATGACATCATTTTGATCTAGGCCAGAAACTAAAGAAATGTAAAAATAAATAAAGTACAAAACAAGTACATTTTAAATATCTTCCTATCTATTTACTAAGTTTAGCAGTATAAGGATCCTGCTAGTAGTTAATAGTTAGTTGTTGATTGAGAGAGTGTAATTCTGCTTTATTCAATAATGTAATAGAATGTGGCTAAATAGCTAAATAGGAACCCATATGACATAATTTAAAACTGAACTCTGGGCAGATATACAAGGCACAAATGAATGGAGCTTTATAGTTATTAACACATCATTACATTTGTATTTTTTTTGTTTTTTTGTTTGGGTTTTTTTTTTTAATTCAAGCAGTTTAAGCAACTAAATTTAAATGGGATCGGCCACTTGAAGTCCCAGTACAGTGGGGCTCAAAATGGGAGAGGGAGAAGCAGCACAAGGAGCCAGCTAGTTGTGGTGCAGTGTTCATATGCTAACAAAAGACATGCTGGTGGGAGGAGAGAGCCCCTAATCTACAAGCAGGACGCCGGACTCCTGGAGGCTCTAATTGGCTTCAAAAAAGGGTGGGGTCAGGGCACAGAGCACTGCGCCCCAAGCCCACCCAGTTGTGTGACAATAGCAGATTAATATTCGCTATTGTCTTCCCGATTCTCCTCCCGGGCCAATCAGGAAGCGGGTCTTAAGACCTGATTGGCTGAGAGGAGAAGCGATCGTATTGGCCACCAAGGGAAGGAGCAGAGAAGCCGCCGAGGAGGAAGCCATCGTGAATGCTGAAGGCACAGGGTGAAGCCACCGAGGAGGAGGAGATGCAGGAAGGAGCCGAAGCTGCCTGCGACCTAGATCGGGTAGGTGCGGGGCTGGTGGGGGGACGAGCAAGCGGCATGGGGGGTTTGGCTGAGCGACCGACGACCAACCGATGGGGGGGAGGGGGGTGTTTGTGTCGCCAGGTATCTTTTTTTCTTTCCCCCCCCCCGAAATATACAGTACCAGTCACCACTGGTGTACAAGTGTGAACAGGGACAATTAGACAGAAAGGGATTTTACATGTTGCATGTGGTCAGGTGTGGTCAGGCGTAAGGTAAAAGCACGGCTCAGCTGCAGGGTTTTATCACCCCCCCCCCCAACCTTATGTGTGAACGAGCCCTTAAACAGTCAATTTTTCTGGAGATTCAGATGTTTAGTTGGTAGCAGACTGGTTGGGGTTTATTTTTTGTGAAGACGCATTGTCAGAATGCTAAAAATTTTACTTATGTCCATTTATTGCTGGAAACAACATTGGAAACCGGTACAAATTTATACCACAAACAAAACATTCTATGCCAACAAATATCTGCATTAGCTGTGTTGGGGAAACAAAATAACTATTTTGTGTTGTGAAAGCAGATCGGTGATTAATATAAACCTGACAATCATTGAGGTGTGTAAGCTTTGGGCTCCAACCCAGGACACTGCTATGCAAACGCTTGTCTTAAAGGGACTTTCATTTTTTATCATTGGGAATAGAGAAGAACTCCTCTTTTTTTCAGCAAAGGAGATTACAGAAAAGGCGAATAGTTTACCTACTTCAGCCCCGGAAGGTTTTACCCCCCTTAATGACCAGGCCATTTTTTGCGATACGGCACTGCGTCGCTTTAACTGACAATTGCGCGGTTGTGCGACGTTGTACCCAAACAAATAGAGCTTTTTCCTACAAATAGAGCTTTCTTTTGGTGGTATTTGATCACCTCTGCGTTTTTTTTTTTGGGCTATAAAAAAAAAAAACAACAATGTTGCAAAAAAAAAAAAAAAACAATATTTTTTACTTTTTGCTATAATAAATAGCCAAAAAAATGTAAAAAAAAATATCTTCATCCGTTTAGGCCAATATGTATTCTTCTACATATTTTTGGTAAAATAAATCGCAATAAGTGTATATTGATTGGTTTTCGCAAACGTTAAGCATCTACAATATAGGGGAAAGGTTTATGGCATTTTTATTTTTTTATTTTTTTTACCAGTAAGGCCCCTTTCAAACTGGGGCGTTTTTCAGGCGCTTTATCGTTAAAAAAAGCGCCTGTAAAGCGCTTGAAAGAAGCCTCATCTGCAATCCCAATGTGAAAGCCCGAGTGCTTTCACACTGAGATCCCTTTCACACTGGGGCATTTTAGCATTAAAAAAAAGCGCCTGTAAAGCGCTTGAAAGAAGCCTCATCTGCAATCCCAATGTGAAAGCCCGAGTGCTTTCACACTGAGGCGCTGCGCTGGTAGGGCGTCAAAAAAAGTCCTGCAAGCAGCTTCTTTGCAGCGCTTTTGGAGCGGTGAATACACCGCTCCTAAAGCGCCCCTTCCCATTGAAATCAATGGGAAGCGCCTGCAAAACGCCCAAAAAGCGCCTGAAAAACGCCCAAAAAGCGCCTTTGGCAGCAGCGCTTTGTGGGCACTTTTAACCCTTTATTTGGCCACTAGCAGGGGTTAAAAGCGCTCGAAAAACACCGGTAAAGCGCTGCTAGTTTAAGCGACGCTTTACGAGCGTTTTTCGGGCGCTGGCAGTGTGAAAGGGCTCTTAAAGCACTTGGGCTTTCACATTGGGATTGCAGATGAGGCTTCTTTCAAGCGCTTTACAGGCGCTTTTTTTTAACGATAAAGCAACTGAAAAACGCCCCAGTGTGAAAGGGGCCTTATGGTGATGATCAGTGATTTTTAGAAGGACTATGACATTACAGCGGACAGATCGGACACTTTTTTGACACTTTTTTGGGGACCAGTGACATTTATACAGCGATCAGTGCTATAAAAATGCACTGATTACTGTCTAAATGACACTGGCAGGAAAAGGGTTAACACTAGGAGGCAATCAAGGGGTTAAGTGTTCCCTAGGGAGGTGTTTCTAACTGTGGGGGGGGGAGTGGACTGACTGGGAGTAGAGAGAGATCGCTGTTCCTGATAATTAGGAACAGATCACACTTTTTTTTCCATTGAATACAAATTGATTTATGATTGGACAAGGTAGAGGAGTGGCAGATGTCCAGTTTGGCCAAACCAGAGAATGCCTTGTATCAGATACCAAAAAGTGTGACTATATTCATCATCTTTTTATAAAACTGATTATTTCCATGTAATATATTTTGCAATTTCCTTCTCAGTCCAATACAAGATTAGTCAAGTTATTTCATGTTTACTTGTCAAGGTCCTGGCAAGTCTATTGCTATGTCACACAGACCACAGATATGGACACAGAGAGATGGGATGAAGGATGTCAGTGCCCTGGCCCACACACTAATTCTGCAAACTTGTCAGCAATTGTATTTATTGTGCTTAAAGTGTATTTCCACTTTTGCAGCCAAATTCAGGAAAACACCCACCTTAGATTTGTTACATGTTCCTATTCACATAGCATGTGAATATAAAATATAAAATATATTTAAAAACTGCAGCTTACCATTTTCAGATTTTCTGCAAACTCATCACTGTAAAATCCTACTAATACTCATTGTATATGAAGGGGGCTGGGGAGCTGTGTTTGCCATAATTACCCCTGTCTGTACTGTGCTGGCAGATCACATTAACAGTCGTTAAAGTGGTATTAAAGTGATTGTAAAGGTTCATTTTTTTTCTTTAAATAACAAACATGTCATACATACCTCCTCTGTGCAAGGGTTTTGCACAGAGCGGCCCCAATCCTCCTTTTCTGGGGTTCCCCGGCGGCGCTCCTGGCTTCTCCTCTTCTCGAGTGCCTCCATGGAGAGCCGCTTTTCATGGGGGCGCTCGTGCGGGTGCCCTGCCATGTCCTGCTGCTGTGTCTATTGACACAGACAGCAGGACTCGGCCCCACCCCCTGGCTCCCTTGTCACTGGATTTGATTGACAGCCAATGGCTCCCTCTGCTATCCATCTGTCCAATGAGGACCAGAGACAGCGGCTGGAGCTGCTGGGCTCGTTCTTGTCACTGGAACGATCAGGTTCAGGTAAGAAAAAGGGGGGCACTGGGGGGGGGGGGGGGGCAGCACAGAAGGTTTTTCACCTTAATGCATAGAATGCATTAATAAAACATGTCATACTTACCTGCTCCGTGCAATGGCTTTGCACAGAGAACCCCAGATCCTCCTCTTCTGGGTTCCCCAGCTTGTGCTACTGGTTCCTCTCCTTCTGAGTGCCCCGATAGCAAAACACTTGTGAGGACACACTCCCAAGCCATGTTCTATCTGTCCATTGACACACACAGCATTGCTAAGACCACCCCCCCCCCCCCCCGCTCACTCTTCACTGGTTGTGATGGACAGCAGCAGGTTCCATTGGCTCCCACTGCTGCCTCAATCACCAGTGAGGAGAGATAGAGTGGAGTGGAGAGAGCTGCTGATCTTGTGCACATCACTGGACCAAGATGGGGTTCAGGTAAGTATAAGGGTGGCCTGTGGGGAGATGCACATAGAAGGTTTTTTACCTTAATGCAGAGAATGCACTAGGATAAAAAAACCTTCTGCCTTTGGAACCACTTTTAACCAAGTGAAAAAATGCAATAAATGCAGCCACCACATTGGAGAATTGATTGGCTGCAATATATTACATTTTTCTTTTTAGGGTTAATACTACTTTAGAAGCTGGATTTTTCCACGGTATGTTAATGAGAACTGGATTCAGCCAATCCCCCGACCTTTTGGCTGGGACAGAGCACAGTGAATTTCCTGAGAAATTCTTGCAGTCAGCCATGACACCAGAAAAAGTAAGAAATATATATATATATATATATATATATATATATATATATATATATATATATATATATATATATATTTTTTTTTTTTTAATGTTTAGTTATGCTGTGTGAATAGGAACATATAAACATATAGTGGAGTTTTCTCAAATGTGACTTCAAAAGTTGAAAGACACCTTAAAGGCATAATTCCCCTTTACCATAAAAACTGCCTATGCAGATCAGGGACGTCTGTAGATCAAAACAAACTGTGCAGCTTTTGCTAAAGTTGAATAATGCTTTTCCAAATGTGTACACCATTTACGTCCCTCATGAAGCCTGACTGGAATACTCCCAGGATGTTGCTAGGATGTTGCTAAGTGAGGCCTAGTCATTACTGCTCACCTCTATCATCACAGGAGATACTACATCTCGGGAGAGAAACAGCATGGGAGGAGGTTTGAATCAGAGAAAGATATAATTATTGTGATAGTGGAGGTCAGAACCGTCTTTAACTGCTTGCCGACCACCGGCTGTTATTTGACGGCCAGGCGGCACAGCTCTCTTTGCGGGAGGGCGTCATATGACGTCCTCCCCTTCCTGGGCCACCAGGGGGCGCGCGCCACTGGGGACTCCGTGCGCGTGCCTGATGGCCGCGATGTCCGCCGGGCACCCGCGATTGCCCAGTAACTGAGCAGGACGTGGATCTGTGTATGTAAACGCACAGATCCACGGTCCTGTCAGAGGAGAGGAGACCGATGGTGTGTTCTCAGTACAGAGAAACACAGATCGGTCTCCTCCCCTTGTGAATCCCCTACAGTTAGAATCACTCCCAGGGAACATATTAACCCCTTGATCACCCCCTAGTGTTAACCCCTTCCCCTTATACAGTAATCAATGCATTTTTATAGCACGGATCGCTGTATTAATGTGAATGGTCCCAAAAATGTGTCAAAAGTGTCCGATATGTCCGCCGCAATATCGCAGTCACGATAAAAATCGCAGATCGCCGCCATTACTAGTAAAAAAAAAAGTAATAAAAAAATGCTATAAATCTTTCCCCTAGTTTATAGACACTATAACTTTTGCGCAAACCAAAATATGCTTATTGCGATTTTTTTTTTACCAAAAATATGTTGAAGAATACGTATCGGCCTAAACTGAGGAAAAAAAAATATGTATTTTTTTTTTTTTAAATTAGATATTTATTATAGCAAAAAGTAAAAAATATTGTTTTTTTTTTCAAACTTGTCCCTCTTCTTTTGTTTATAAGGCAAAAAATAAAAACCGCAGAGGTGATAAAATACAACCAAAAGAAAGCTCTATTTGTGGGGACAAAATGATAACAGTTTCATCTGGGTACAGTGTAGCATGACCGCACAATTGTCATTCAAAGTGTGACAGCGCTGAAAGATGAAAAATGGCTTGGGCAGGGAGGGGGTGAAAATGCCCTGTATTGAGATGGTTAATATTGATTGCACCCTGGGCAAAAATGTTCTTGCCCCCCTCCATGCAGTTTCGCTCTCCACCTGCTCTGAGACATACAATAAATAGCAGCTAGACTCAAAATCTGTTTACTGAATCAGATCAGGCAGCTGCCCCTTTTGCCCTGCCTTAAAGATGGCCCTGGCAGAGGTGAGCAGTAATGACTAGTCAGTTATAACACTAAGGCCGGCTTCACACTGGGGCGGTGCGGGGCGGCGACGGTAAAGCAGCGCTATATTTAGCGCTGCTTACCATCGCTTTACCCGCGGTATGCGGCCGCTAGCGGGGTGGTTTTAACCCCCGCTAGCGGCCGCAAAAGGGTTAAAAACCTCCGCAAACCGCCGCTGCAGCGGCGGTTTGCGGGCGGTATCCCCGCGGTTTCCCATTGATTTCAATGGGAACGAGCGGTATAGGAGCGGTAAATACACCGCTCCTACACCGCTCCAAAGATGCAGCTAGCAGGACTTTTTTTACCGTCCTGCTAGCGCACCGCTCCAGTGTGAAAGCCCGTCGGCTTTCACACTGGAGTGAATGGGGCCGGTTTTTTCAGGCGGTGTACAGCGCTATTTTTAGCGCTGTACCGCCTGAAAACCGCCCCAGTGTGAAAGGGGCCAAAGTGTATGCAGTGTCATAAAATCTCACCAAACAAGCATAGTTTAGGAAATTGGAGAATCATTAAACAGTGCCCATTTTTCTGAGCCTTCAGTTAAGTAGTTTTCCTTGCAATGTTTGGCCTAAAATGTGTATCCAACGCCAATGATTTTTTCCCATTCCCTGTACCCGTTGAATAAAAAAAAATGCCAAGGATGCTGATAGTGGAAGTTTTCTTATTAGGTCATCCTGTGCCCATTAGTGCTGGTGGTGGTGTATGGGAAAGTATTGGGAGGCCTGCCTTTACACGCACATGAACTTTAATGGCACCCAGCCCACCACCCCAGCCCCCCCCCCCCCCCCCCCCCCCCCCAAAAAAAAAATTGCATTCCGAATTTGGCAGAGGAGGGGGGAGGAGGAAAAAAGCAGAACTTCCCCTTTGGGAAATAAGTTCAATGCACAAAATGTACAAATTGCCCTCAATACATTATACTACCGCACTGTATGAAGCTGTAACTTGACCTTTATTTGGATCCATTATGTACTTTATATAATAATTATTAACTGGAGATTAGATTTTGTACTGGTTTTGACAGATATTGAAAAAATGCATTGATTTTCCCATATCCCAGAGTGCTATAAGAAAATTGCTTCTGCTTTGTCCGTAATTATGCATTATCATCTGTGGAATCAGAACATAATCTATTTAATTAGACAATTAGAGGAATCTTTTGAGAAACGCTACAGGATAAACATTATCTGGTAGCTGCAAAGCATCAGCCATAATTTAGTGATATGAACACTTTGAAGAGACTCAGAATCAACAGATTTTCCCTTCTAATGAATGTGAGGTTTGCAGTGAAAAGGAGCTGCTACTTGTCAGATACTTGTAAGTACTTACAAAATTATGAGTAAAACATTCATTGAAATCTATACAGAAAATCTAGTAAGGGTATTTCTGAGCCACCCACAAGGAATTGTTATCAGTTGATTTGAAAAGTATAAAGCTTAGGGCTTTAATGGCCATTCCAGGGTACTTAACACACTTGGTTGCTGTGAGTAGAATTAGCACTGTAGGTGTTAGTTCCCTTCTCTTTATTATCATAGGATATACCTTAAAGTGAACCTGTTCCCCAACTATGCACACTAAAGTATTTACATACTTTAAAAACCAGTAAAGCCCTCATTAACCTATCTAGCTATATGTATTGTGGAAAATTCATCTTCAAAGTTTACAAGAGAGGCTCAAAAATCCTAGCAGAAATCTTAGCAAGATTTCTATTGCATCTGATCTTGGCAGGCTGTCAGCCTACTCATGTAAACTTGCAGCTGGTGTTTTTAAGCGAGTTTGCTGTGATCCTTGGGAATTAATTACTTCATATTACAAGCATCTAGAGAGGTCAGTGATGGTTTATTTATTTTTGCTGCTTGTTGGGAATATGTTGGGAATATGTAAAAAAAATGAATGTGCATAGTCTGGGCACAGCTGTGCTTCAGCAAACTATTGTAAGGTAAACAAATTTCAATCATATTAAGGTAGACGTGGACCCTTGCTTAACCACTTCAGCCCCGGAAGGTTTTACCCCCTTCCTGACCAGAGCACTTTTTACAATTTGGCACTGCGTCGTTTTAACTGGTAATTGTGCAGTCATGCAATGCTATACCCAAACAAAATTTTGCGTCCTTTTTTTTCCACAAATAGAGCTTTCTTTTGGTGGTATTTGATCACCTCTGCGGTTTTTATTTTTTGCGCTATACACAAAAAATTTGCTGAATTTTGAAAAAAAAAAAACAATATTTTTTACTTTTTGCTATAATAAATATCCCCACATTTAAAAAAAAAAAAACGAATTTCTTCATCAGTTTAGGCCAATATATGTTCTTCTACATATTTTTGGTTAAAAAAAACGCAATAAGCGTATATTGATTGGTTTGCGCAAAGGTTATAGTGTCTACAAACTATGGGAAAGATTTATGCCATTTTTATGGCATTTTTTTTTATTTTTTACTAGTAATGGTGGTGATCTGCGGTTTTTAGCTGTATTGCAACATTGTGGGGGACAGATCGGACACTTTTGACACATTTTTGGGACCGTTGACATTAATACAGTGATCAGTGCTTTAAAAATGCACTGATTACTGTGTAAATGACACTGGTAAGGAAGGGGTTAACACTAGGGGGCGATCAAGGGGTTAAATGTGTGTTCCCTCACTGTGTTCTAACTGTATGGGGATAGGACTGAGTAGGAGAGGGGACATTTCGCTGTTCCTACTTACTAAGAACAAACGGCATGTCTCCTCTCCTCTGACAGCACAGGGATTTGTGTGTTTACACACACAAATCCCCGTGTTGGTGCTCATGCACTCGCATCGGGTCCCCGCCATGCAGCGCCCCTCCAACCAAAGAAACCCTGTATATATATAAGGGGTTTCGCGCAGCAGTGCCATTGTGACACAGTAAATGTATGCAAGACGGTTGGGAACTGGTTAATAACATTATATTTTGATAAAGTACTATGTATCATAAAAACCTGTCAATAACATAATTGCTTTCAACTTTTTGTTGCACTCTTTGATGCACCTCAGTGTCGCTGTTTACCTGCAGTCACTTCCTGTCCATATATGTACTCTAACATTTCTATGGACAAAAATGCTACCTCTTTTTGAGGTAGCTCTCAAGTGCACAATGGCCCCTGGCACATCCCTTGGAGTAATGTCTTGAGGTTTGTAGAAAAAGAGAGTGCCAAAGTATGATAGACAGTCAAGAAAATTATTTTCCGTTACAGTTAGACTACACACGGTCGGAATTTCCGATGGAAACAGTCAGATGGGAGCTTTTCATCGGATTTTCTGACCGTGTGTATGCCCATCGGTCTTTTTCTGTCGGAATTTCCGACGGACTTTGGATTGAGAACCTGTTCTTAATTTTTCCGACGGAAAACCTTTCTATCGGATTTTCCGATCGTGTGTATGCAATTCCGACACGCAAAATTCCGACGCATGCTCGGAAACAATTCGACGCATGCTCGGAAGCATTAAACTTCCCTTTTATAGTGCAGTCGAATGTGTTGTATGCCGTGGTGTTATTGATCGTTATAATTTGGTGTGACCGTGTGTAGGCAAGACAGTTTGAGCGAAATTCTGTCGGAATTCCGATGGGAAAACCATAAGAGCTTTTTCCGACGAGAATTCCGACCATGTCTATGCGGCATTAGACTTCATATACACATAGCCTACTATGATCGTCGGCTGCAGGAAAACATGCCTATCCTGAATGCGATTCTTCCACATTCAGGAGATGGATGTTGAACCTCGCCTAACCGCAGCAGCTGCTAAACAATCCTAAAAGCCTATCTGTACATGGACACATTGGCTTTTATGGAGCTGGGTTTAGGACTTTGGCAAAAAAACTGCAAAAACTCCTAAACTCAAGTTTAGGAACTGTAGTGTACATGAAGCCTAAGGCAACAACAGGACACTAGGAGGGCAGTCAGTAAAGTTACAATACAATTTAATATAGGAGGAATCAGAGGGCCCTGCTTATTAGAGTTTACAATCTAAAGGGGGGGGGGGGCAAGTGATACAAAAAGTAATAATTGGGTGGAGGCAGTAGGCAGTGGAGGTAATAAGTTGGTGGAGGAATTTGGATAGGCTTCTCTGAAGAGAAAGGTTTTCAGGGCTCACCTAAAAGTAGAGTAGGAGATCCTCAGACAGATTGGGGAAGGGAATTCCATAAGATGGAAGAGGCTTGGGAAAAGTCCTGGAGGAGCATGGGAGGAGGTGACAAGGGAGCTAGAAAGCAGGAAGTCTTGAGAGGTATTTTGGGACTATTATTATTATTATTATTATACACGATTTATATAGCGCCAACAGTTTACGCAGCGCTTTACAATGTATAGGGGGGACAACACAATTACAGTACAGTTCAATACAAAAGGTACAGGAGGGCCCTGCTCGTAGAGCTTACATTCCAAAGGGAGGGGGTGGTGGTACAAAAGGTAATAGCAAGACTAGGTAAGTGATGTTTCTGGGGGCCAAGTTGTGGATGGCTTTGTAAGGTATTGTTAGTATTTTGAATTTCATTAGTTGGGTGAGAGGAAGCCAATGGAGGGATTGGCTGAAAGGAGTAGCAGACACTGAATGGTTGGTAAGATGGATGTGACTGGCAGAAGCATTCATGATTGATTGAAGGAGGGATAACCTATGTAAAAGGTTTCCAATGAGGAGGGAGTTGGTGGAGTTGATGCGAGAGATAACCATGGAGTGAATTAGAAGCTTCATAGAAGCTTCATTGTCATTGCCTAGGAAGGGATGTATTTTGAAGATGTTGCGGAGGTTGAGGTGGCAAGATTTGGACAGTGGTTGGATGTGGTAACAGCAATGCTTTTGGTAGTGGGACTGTCATATATTTGGCTATAGACATGTGCACAATAGAAAAGTTTGTTTATTTTCGTTTTGTTTCTTTCGTTTCCGTTGATTCGTAACGATTCGTAAATTCGTAAGTCGTCGGTGTTCGTATTCGTAACGATTCGTAAATTCGTAAGTCGTCGGTGTTCGTATTCGTAACGATTCGTATTTTCGTAAGAGTTATTTTTTCGTTGATTCGTTTTTCCGTTTCATTTTCGTTTATTCGAAATTCGGATGCATTCGTATTTTCGTAGATTTAGTTACATTCGTACTTTCGTTAGATTGATTTATTCGTACTTTCGTAACATTGTTTTTCGTAGATTCGTAATCGGAGCATAATTCATAATTTTATGTAATGTGTATGCTATTATTACATTTTAAGAGACACGGAAAATTACGAATCGAAAAAAAAAGTTACGAATGTACGAATTTTTTCGTTCAATCCATTCAAAGCACGTTAAGCAGCGCCATTGTAAGAGACACAGAAAATTCCGAATGAAAAAAAAAGTTACGAATGTACAAATTTTTTCGTTCAATCCATTCGAAGCACGTTAAGCAATGCCATTGTAAGAGACACGGAAAATTACGAATCCAAAAAAAAAAGTTACAAATGTACGAATTTTTTCGTTCAATCCATTCGAAGCACGTTAAGCAGCGCCATTGTAAGAGACATGGAAAATTTCGAATCCAAAAAAAAAAAGTTACGAATGTACAAATTTTTTCGTTCAATCCATTCGAAGCACGTTAAGCAGCGCCATTGTAAGAGACATGGAAAATTACGAATCCAAAAAAAAAAAGTTACGAATGTACGAATTTTTTCGTTCAATCCATTCGAAGCACGTTAAGCAGCGCCATTGTAAGGGACAAGGAAAATTACCAATTCAACAAAAAAAAAAGTTACGAATGTACGAATTTTTTCGTTCATTTTGATTTTCGTTGTTCCTGTTTTCGTTTTTCATATTTTCTTCTTGCGTAGTTTCGTTGTTTCTAATTTGGTTATTTCGGATTTTCGTTGTTTTTCGGATTCGTTCGATTCGAACATTCGTTAAAATTTTTAGCGAATCGTTCGTTCTTTCGTACGATAACGAATGAACGAATATAACGAATTTTAACGGAAAAAAAACGAAACGAATTGCACATGTCTATTTGGCTATCTACTTAAACAGATATAAATTCAACAGTTTAATGAAGTAAGAAGGGCAAGCAGAGTCTTTGACATCCAGCCCAACATTTATATAAGCACTGCAGACCAACTGGTGGAGCAGCCCCAGAAAAATGTGCTAATAGGCAGTATGCTCCGGGCAAACATATGTTTAGTCAAATGTTCTCTTTGGCTAAGAGTAATCATAGGAACAGAGGTCCTGTTTGCAAAATTGTTCTATTTTTGTTTTCTTTACAGTCTTTCACCGCAGCGAATTCATGCAAGACCATTCTGGCAGCCAGCTGTTTGATACTGTGTTCCCATGAACGTCTCGAACGACAGAGGTCATAATCATTATGAAAATTCTACTATGAAATGAATATAAAACATGACAAACTTTTATCAAGTGCTGAAAGAAGTTAAAGATAATAATTGTGTTTCCGTCATAGGCTAGTTCATAATATTTAGCCTTTTTCACTTTGAAAGTTGAAGCAGATTTAAACACTTGCAGTGGTGTATGTGTCAGATGCAAACATATAGTGGAAACCTCTTGAGCTGCGATTGGAACAAGTAAACACATATAATGCATTCAACGGATTTTATAAACCCCTACAGGCATGGAAGGACATTAAACACAAGTGGCAAGGAAAACCATAATGTCCCTCTGATCTGGATAAAAGGGGAGAATAAGGACAAAAACTGACATTGCTCTGCTTGTTTGTATGTTCTTCCTCTAAGCATAATCTACAAATTAAAAGTGCCGTACAGTATGGACAATACTGGGTTATTCTAACAGGATGAATAGAGTATATGTAAAGCCAATCATCAAAAACTCATTTAGACCACTTTCACACTGAAGCGCTTTTCAGGCGCTTTCACGCTAAAAACAGCGCCTAAAAAGCTCACGAAAACTTATTTCCATTAAAATCAATGAACACTGGGGCAGTGTGCTGGCAGGGCTGTGAAAAACTCTCCTCCACATTGAAATTAATGGAAAGCTCTTCAAAAGCGCCTGAAAAGCGCTTCAAAAGCGCTCAGTGTTTTTACTGGCAGTTTAGAAGCGCTTCAGTGTGAAAGTGGCCTTACGCTTTAACATGTAAATGCAATTTCTCTTTCAATCCTTTTTAATACGTTTTCAAAGAGCAGAGGAATACAAAACACAACTTGTTGGTATATCAATTGACAGTCATATAAAAAATTAAAAAACAGGTAGTAATAACAAAACAGAAGGGGAGGTTACAGATTCCCTAACTATACTACACCAATCAGTTGCATACAGCATATCAGGGGAGATAATACTATAACCCTGAAGGCTTAAAGTGGTTGTAAACCCAATTTTTTTTTTTTTGATGTAATACTGTAGAGAATAAGATTTCCTATCATTTGAGCCCAGTCATTCCACATAGAGTTACTCCATCTCTGAGCAATCGTCTTTTATTGTTCAGTGAGAGAAATCTTGACAAAGTCCCGAAAACTTTGTCAAAAACTCCCCCTTGCTGTGAGTGACAGGTTATTTACATATCTCATGCACTAGCCTAAGACAGGCTCATCCTGTGTAAAAAGTTCACAATTCACAATCCCCCTCCCCACCCCTCCTCTCCAGCCAGGGCCGTTTTTTCCACTGGGCATGCTGGGCAGTTGCCTGGGGGCCCCACTTGTCTGGAGGGCCCCATCCAGGGCTGATCCTCAGTGCTGCAATCTGCTGCTTAAATTGACTGACTGCACTGGTTGCTCATTTCACCGGTCGGCATCTAGCTAGCAACCAGTGACGTCAATCAGAGGCCACGGCTGCCCCAGCATTCATAGCGCACCGCGGCTGCCCCAGTATCTAGTGAACAGGCTCCGCCCACCTCTGCCATTTTCTTCAGACAACATGAAGAGGGAGCGGAAAGACGGCCCTTGATAGCTGGCGCTGCCTTGCTGCTGTGAGTGACACAGGCCTCAAGTAAGTCTAACAATGTCTACTTAAGTAAGTTCAAGTTGTGCATCAAACACAGCCACTGTGCCCATCAAACAGACACTTTTCCCATCAAAAGCTGCCACTGTGCCCATCAAAAGCTGCCACTGTGCCCATAAAAAGCTGCCACTGTGCCCAAGCGCTGCCACTGTGCCCATAAAAAGCTGCCACTGTGCCCAAGCGCTGCCACTGTGCCCACCAAACTCGTGTTATATTGTCCAAACGTTTTAATTGTTTAACGTGTTAATGTTTAAACACTGATTTTGTTGGAAGTACCAATAAATATAGCCTTATTGATCATTTGCATTTTTATTCTCGTGCGTGATCGTGTAGACAGGGCCCCAGTGCACTGTATTGCCCGGGGGCCTATAATGCTCTTAAGATGGCCCTGTCTCCAGCTCTCCCAGGATTGGCTGCCTTTACATATACAGCTGTCAGTCAGATGCACATTGTGCCTGCGCTCTCCTTAGCAGACAATGCCGCACACTCCCGATGCTCCTGATACTCTGCATGGCGCGTGCTTATATGTTAACCCCTACACCACACAATGCCTACTTGGATACATTTACAACTTATACATTTCCAACAATGCCTGCATGCTCACGATGCTCGTGATACTCTCGATATCACAATAATACACCCACCCCTTCCAAAGTAGGACGAGCCTCGGGAGCATGCGGAAGCGTCGGGCACAATGTCCTGCTCATTGTGCAGGCGCCGTCTTCAACTCACTCAAAGCTCTTTAGCTTTGGCTATTTTCGGCGGCTCCCTTCTTCGTACTGCGCAAGCACTGCGCCTGCGCAGTACAAGGGGGACATTATCCGCAGAGGGGACTGTTTTCGGCAGAACACCAGCTGACCAGGGGAGTGTTGCGGTGGGCGAAGGAGTACTCTGATGTCATGACTCCGCCCACCGAGCGCCGGGAATGAGAAACGCCCACCAATTTGGCGATATTACGGGGCAAATAACAGCTGAGGGGGTGTAAAAATAAAACAAAAGGATACATGCAGGAGGCATGTATATCATTATAGATATTAACTTTGTTAATATCTTGCAAATGATGGTAGTGGGTTTACATCCACTTTAATATGTCAAACTGGTAGAGATAAAAAAAATAAAAAAATACGGAAATAGCAATATGGAAATTGTACAAAAAAGCAGAGAAGCGGTAAACAAAGAAGAAGAAAGAAGAAGGGATGCCGTCCAGGGATCCAATGCTGCCAATCCACCTCTAGTTGTCCACCTCCTGCAAATAAATGAGCAAGGGGTTCCAAACTTGATCAAATGTTTATCCCGTAAAATTTTCATTTCAATTTTTTCATTGAGCATAATCCAGGTTAAGTTACGCTTTAATAAAGCCAAGTCAACCATGGGACTTTTCCAGGAGGTGGCGAAGGCGATCCTAGCCGCTAAGAACATAAAATAAATCAATGTTTGTGTGTGTTGTGGGATATTCTCCACTGGCTCATTCAATATTGCAATCCGAGTGTCTTTGGTAATGTGGCCTGTCCACAGCCCTGGAAATAAGAGGATGAGAAGCCCCAATACATTTTTGAATGTCGCACTGGCACCAAACGTAAATGTAATTTCTAAAGTCATTTAGAATCTTTCTAAATTTGTAGCTTTCATTAAAATAATACCCGGTGATCCTGCCAGGTCCTTGTAAAGGCACTTCCTGTTTTAGGGTCACAACGTTCTGTCTCTTCCTCCAAATGGAGCTCCTGCTTTTGTCATTTTATAACACAGACTTCTATTGGGGACAGTAAGTGGTTATCTCAACACACTTCATGCAGGCATGGTGCGCTGTTGTTATTATCAGAAAACCCACCCAGAGAAATGACAAGCAGCCACCACTGAAGTATATGTACATAGAAAGTAGCTGCAAAGAGGCTGGAGGAGGTCAGTAGCACTGAAATACAAGGGCTGAAAAAAAGTGAAAAGTATTTTATTAGCAGATAAATAACAATTGGTTATACTGCACTTTCAGTTAGGGTTTACATCAACATTCAGATCATATCAGGAATTTATTATATATCAGTGGCCAGTCTGTAGCCTCTACAGTCAAATTTCAGGGTAAGAATCATTTGCATGGCTGAGAGTGGTTGTTATCACAAAATAAGGCTGGTGCTGGAGTGCATAAACATGCATACTCAACTGACGTATTTGTGTCTGCTTATTCCATCTGTAACATTGGCTATAGAAGGAGTGATGATATCACAAATGTGCTTTGGATTCAGTGTTCAGCAACATGGACAAATGTTCACAATTTGGAATTTGAATATACAGCTTGGAACGTGGACATTTTGAGGAGTTAATCTGAACGCCAGGAAAATTAAAAGTCCCCTATGCAGTGGGGCTGCCCTACACTGCTTGGGTTAACTACCCCTTTAGTCTAGAGGAGGGCAAAAGCACTTCTAGTTACATGATACTTTTCTCCCCTGGCAAACAGCACTACCCTTCACTCCGGTAGTGGACTTTGCCTTGGCATCCTCATGTCTAATACTGGGCTATGGTCCCTGTGCTGGTCTTGATGACCTCAGAGAACTTAGGTTGGAAACTAATGTTGAACCGCCCGAGATTCAAACCGTGTATGGGTAGGCTGAATGTACCAAGTTTATCGATCGATCAACTTGGGTACACCCAGCATGCCGGGTTTTACCTGTGATTAGCGCTAGCGGCTGCTATAGCCATTAGCAATCATCTCTGTTTTCTCCCAGAGGGGATGGCTTCCCCTGTGCTCCCTCGCTGAGAGAAGACAATGGTCCAGCAAGAGGGATCCCCACATCAACACTGTCTGTGTTAATGGGGGAATCGAGTGAATTTATTTCTGTGTTAATGGGGGAATCGAGTGAATTTCTTTCCTGAAACCCATGGTTGCAGAAAATAAATTTTTGCTGTGTACAGCTGGTCTTATGTGGCATTATGCAGCTCTGATGGTTTTCCCGACGGAATTCCGCTCAAACTGTCTTGTCTACACACGGTCACACCAAATTCCGATTGTCAAGAACGCGGTGACGTACAACACTACGACGAGCTGAAAAAAAATGACGTTCAATGTTTCCGAGCATGCGTCGAATTGTTTCCGAGCATGCATAGGAATTTTGCGCTTCGGAGTTGCTACAGATGATCAGAATTTCCGATAGAAACCTTTTCCGTCTAAAAAATTGAGAACATGCTTGGGAATTCAGCCAGCATAATTCCGATGGAGCATACACACGGTCGCATTTTCCGATGAAAAGCTCTCATCGGTCTTTTGGTGGCAGAAATTCCGATCGTGTGTACGCGGCATTAGACTACTGGATTGCAGGGGAGAAGAGGCTGCAGGGGCCAGTCCAGCGCTATGAAGGAGCAGATGATCAGGTAAGTGTAAACCTACTGTACCTGTCTCCGTAGACATAAACAAAGAGTCCACCCTTGCAGTGCAGACACAGCCCCAGTGCAAGGGAAGTCTTTTTGCTTCCCTGGAGTACAGCTTTAACAACTCACTGCTAATGAATCCCTAATAGGATCTTAGGCTTGTGGCTGCAGATAAAGTTATTTAATCAAGCCATCAAAAGAATCCTCAAGGCCTGGCGACTGCAAATTTAGCAGAGGTCATCCCATATTGGGGGGACCACACTATAGTCATAGGGAGATGAGAGTTATTGCCTCTGATAGTTCACATTATGAGCTGCATGTGAATGCAAAATTATGTGTTCTAGCCTTAAAGAACCATGTAGGGACCTTGCTTGCGGCAGCCATGTGGTATTTGGACTTGCTGCAATCGGCATGATAAGCTGGTGTCAGAAAGCCTTACTCTGGCCCAACCGTCAGAACCAGCTGGTAAAATCACCTATAGCCACTTCCAAGAAGCAAAAAACTACCCTACACGAGGTAAAGTACCGCCTTCAGAGGGAAGAGTCCATTTCACAATTTTCTGTTATATATTAAGTGAAAATTAACATTCTTATTTGTCAGGAGCATGTTCAAAACACAGCAATTGCTGGATTTTCCGGGGAGCTTCTACCAACAGGATGAAGCTATACCACCCAAACAGTAAAGTTTATTTCAGATATTCTCCCTTTTATTTAATAGCAAGCTAAGATGTTTTTATTGCGCTTGTCTTGTACCTTTCACCACACCAAGTGATCCAAGATGTACCTATGTATGATTATAGGTCTCCACTAGAAAGGAGAGCAAATATGTAGAGATACATGGCACACTGCAGTGAAAACAGCTGATGGTTGAATATCAGGCTAAGACATTGTATTTGTATGGTCCACATTAGATGCAGTGAGGAGTAAGAATCTATTAGTTGCAAAGCATCATTTATGAATTTCAGCTTATGAATCCTTGAATGATTCTACCCCTTATAAACATTTTCAACATTTGATATTTATCTGTAATAAATCCCCTTTTTGGAGGGAACCTGGACAGTTATTTGTTGCTTCTAATTAAGCACCTTTTTTTGAAGTTCATCTGAGTGGTATTGGGAGGAAACAAGAAACCCAAATTTACATATGAACATAATTTGGTGACATAAGGATCTTAGCTCGATGGAAGGTGCTCTCAGGCTCTTTTGAGACATCTGTGGTGACTCCAGTTGTGGAGTGCTCGGTTGGGTTTGGCCTCACTTTTGAGTTTAAGGAGTGTTGTCACAATACAAACCATCCCTAGATCTCTTAAAGGAAGCAATTTTGGAAATGTTTTGAGAAACCTGCCTGAAGGGTTTATTTCTGTTTAAAGGGGTTGTTTTTTCACCTTAATTCATCCTATGCATTAAGGTAATAAAAAACCTGGCAGTCACTGGCCCCCCATTTTACTTACCTGAGCCCCTTCTTCTCCTCGGCCGGGACACTCTGTCCCTCTCTCCACGGGGTCCCGTCTCTTGATTGGATAGATTGATAGCAGTGCAGCCATTGGCTATCGCTGCTGTCAATCAAATCCAATGACACGGGGGGCGGGGCATTCGTGTCTGTGGACGCAAATGCTGGACTCGAGAGTGAGTCCACAAGGTAACCCCCTCGGGAGAGCGCTTCTCCTAGGGGGTTATCTGATGCAGGGACCCCAGAAGAGTGGGTGTTCGGGGTCACTCTGTGCAAAACCAGCTGCACGGTGGAGGTAAGTATATGTTTGTTATTTAAAAAAATAAAAAACGTTCCTTTACAATCACTTTAAGGGCTAATACAGACTTTTATGTTACTGCACACATTTTTTTATTTAGCATTATAATTGGTGTTCTAGTAAGAAATCCCATTCATTTTGAATAGGTTGCCAATGCACCATATTGGACTTGCAGCATTTCTTTCACCACGACACATCGCAATGGACAGATGGGCAACATCTGTGTGTTGGGATGTGCTGTATCTAGGTGCATTGAAGTGCCATATCAAAATTAATGGCACCACAGTGCACTGTATTTAACTTAATGCATTATGATAACATGTTGTAAGCCACTTGTTTTACAGCAATACCGAAGAGTGAAGATTTATTAGTAAAAGGTGTGCTTTTTATTCATTTTGAATGAGCTTTGCGATGCGCTCTAGTGCGGGTGCCCTGCCAGCTACTGTAATGGTGATTTGGGGTGCCATTAAAATTGTTACTGCAAGATGAATGGCCCTTCAACACACGACACCAACGATTGCATGTTAACACGCTCTGTGAAAAGGTTTCAACAAAACCATTTAAAGCTTTGTACATTCTTGCGGTACACGTTGCTATTTAGACTACTAATTGCAAGCTGAAGTCTGGACCTTATTGTCCCTCCTCTGAACAGAGCTAATGTATGATTTTATAGGCCAGGGATATGCCATTGTTGGATTTCTCTGCACTCTGTACAGGATGTCTCCCTTTCTGTGTTTCTCCACCTTGAGATAAAACTTTCAGGGCTGTTGACTCCAGATATTTTAAAGCGTTGAAAGCACAGTTAGATAAAAAAAAAAACAAGATTGATGATTTCTGTGTGCAAAAGACCTTCACAGCTGATGAGTCTGAACAACGTTGTTTACCTTTCCAATTGTAATTCAGTAATGAGCTAAACTTGATTGTATCTAGCAAGGAGCAGGAGAGATCACTTAGTACTAATGGGAAGTGACACTTTAAATATGTTCCGAATCGTGTTTTCAAAGTATTACAACCATATGTCCTATATACTGTATCAGAGCGATGGAAAACAGTGACTTTCATGTGTGCTGACGTGTCTGGCCACACAAAGTCAACTTGAATCCTGGTTCTATGGTGAGTGCAAGTGTGGAATCTGCTGCACATGTAACACAAAGAATGCTAATGTATCTCAATGTAAAGGGCATGCAATGTAAGTGTATTACCTAATGCTTTTAGATTAGAAAGGAATTGAAAGGAGTGGCTATAGATAGCAGTCATATCTATATCTAAGGCCCAAATTGAGTTTGCTTCGCTTTGGATAGAGTGAGGAATAGCTGCATCCCCTGACAGGTTTTCTTGATGTGTTCCTTTGTGTAGAATTTCCTACACTTTTCATCTAAAGAAATAACAGCAAGATATAGGCGATCTCTACAAAGGAAGGGAAAGCCTAACCTAGACAGTTGTCACATGTGCTCTCATTGGACGATGTCTCCTCTATTCATGTTCTATTGACAACTCTTTCAGGCTGGGTTCACACCATTACATCCACTGGCAAAAAAAGTGAGAATCCCCCCCCATCCCAAGTCAAAAATGTCCAAACTGGGCCCAATTAGCCATTTAGCCTCCCTGATGTCATGGGACTCGTTAGTATTACAAGGTCTCAGGTGTGAAGGGGGAGCAGGTGTGTTCAATTTGGTGTTATCGCTCTCACTCTCGCATTTTGGTCACTGGAAGTTCAACATGGCACCTCATGGAAAAGAACTATCTTTTTTTTTGCTCTACATGAAGATGGCCTAGACTATAAGAAGATTGCCAAGACCCTGAAACTGAGCTGCAGCACAGTGGCCAAGACCATACAGCAGTCAGAACAGCTGAGTGCATGTGCTCAGCGTCATATCCAGAGGTTGTCTTTGGGAAATAGACATACAAGTGCTGCCAGCATTGCTGCAGAGGTTGATGGAGTGGGGGGTCAGCATGTCAGTGCTCTGACCATACGCCGCACACTGCATCAAATTGGTCTGCATGGCTGTCGTCCCTAAAGGAAGCCTCTTCTAAAGATGATGCAAAATAAAGCCTGCAAACAGTTTGCTGAGGACAAGCAGACTAAGCACATGCATTACTGGAACCATGTCCTGTGGTGTGATGAGATAACACCCCAGGCACTGTGTCATCACGACAATGGGAGTCTGGATCTGCAAGGTGCCTGAACTGACACCCGTCTCAGCCTCTCAGCGAGCCGCTGAAAGCCTGAGTTGGCTGCTCCCTGCCCCTCCACTGCCCAGCACTCCAATGAGCGAGGAGGAAGCAGGGCAGAGAGCTGTGACTGACAGTCTACAGCTCTCTGGTCATGGAGCTCTGAAAACCGAGCGACCGGCGGTGTTCAATCACTCGTCTTTCAGTACAGATGCACCGGGGGACAGATGCAGCATCGGACCCATACTGCATCCACCTAGGTAAGTATAAATAGGGGAAAAGACGAAACCCATACTTCTCTTTTAATGCATTCTATGCATTAAGGTAAAAAACCTTCTGTGCTGCAGCGGCCCCCGCTGCTGTCAATCAAATCCACTGACACGGGAGCTGGGGGGTGGGCCGAGTCCTGCTGTCTGTGTCAATGGACGCAGCAGCAGGACTCGGGAGCATGCCTGCACGAGTGCCCCATAGAAAGTGGGTCTCCGTGGGGGCACTCAAGATCCCTGAAAACAAATTTCTTCAGGGAAGCCTATCATGCCTCCAACTAATCTTTTATCACTTCCATCAGCTCATCCCCCACAGTTACAACCTTTTGTACCACTTGCCCCACCCTATTAAATTGTAAGCTCTTCTGAGCAGTGCCCTCTTAACCCTCTTGTATTGTATTGTAACTGTACTCCCTTTTATATTGTAAAGCGCTGCTCAACTTGTTGGCGCTATATAAATACTTTATAATAATAAATGACTATATACCGTTAAAAGATCTCAGCAGACCCAGAGACATTTTTTTTTTTAAATAAAATACATTTTAGACAATAAATTGTAATCCTTTAAGTCGGTCAACTGCCTAAAACCGGTATCGCTGTCCCATTTCTAAACCGAAAAAAAAGAAAAACCTTTCATGTCCATTCAAAAAGTGAACATCCTTTCGTCACTCATGATCCTTAATAAATACAGTGTAAACGAATTTGAATAATCCTCCTGTGACCCGGAACGTAGCCTAATCAAAGCACAGTCAAGCTGCCCCCTGATTATGTTGTTGGTTTAGGAAGAAGTTTGGTTACTTCCCCTACCAGCATTACTCTTTCCGAATTCTTTCTCTGGCCATTACTCATAGTTGTCAGTTGTCCTCCCCGTAGGTTGGGATGACACAATCTGTTGCTTTATTGGGACACATTCTGTTAGGAATCATTTAACCTGAACAAAAACCTGTTCTAGAACATCACATCATGTCTGTTTGGTAAAACAACAGAACAGCCACATGCGAGGTGGGGAGACTTTGGATGGTGAGAAAGTATGCCTTCTTCTACAGGATCTAAAGACTTTGCTATGTGTGCTCCACTGCAGTGACATGTTTGTGCTCCACTAGCGTGCTTTTCTCTGCATTGAGGTCTCAGGTTGTCAGATCAGCTTATTGGGAGTTCAGGACTTGACACTTCCAGAGAGGAACGTTATCTGACATCGGGGTACTCATAACATATCTGTTTCCATTACATCTATTACTCAAACAATTCAGTCATCCAACAACATCCTGTATGAATGCATAACTTTGGTTCTTTACACGTTGTCTTTTTGCTTGATCATATGATCTTTTTTATGGAAAGCCTAAGCATTTTAAGGACAATTACGTTTTTGAAAATATCTTTTGTGACGTGATTCTGTCAGACCTTAAGTTACATCATAGTTTTGTAAAACATTTTTTAAGTGCTTATACTTTTTTCATTCATGAGATCATCAATTATTCAGCATTGAAAAGTCAACATTTTTGGTGTATTTTGTTTGAGCACCATATCACAAACCCATAGGAAGCCCAAATCTTCTACCATTTCCCTGTGTCTGCAGTATTTGAGGGGGAAGCTGGACATGGATGTTAGCGCTATTCAGTTCCCTCCAGGGGCGCTATGTGGGTAGGGTTTTTTATATTTTCCCTATATTTGCATGGGATCCACTTGGGCCTTCAGCTCTTCTTCAACCAAAAAACATGCTGGTGAGTTAAAGTATAACTAAAGACAACATTTTTTGTAGTTTTGGATAGAGTTGAAATGGATTAGAACACCTGCCCATTTTTATTGCTGTCTGTGCCCTCATTTGAGAGATTTACCATCTCTATTTGTTTTGTTTACCCTTATCATTGAAAGTGAAAGTAGAAGTAAAAGAAAATCCCAAATTTTGGGCTGTTCCCAAAAAAGTAATAGAGGGAAAATCTTCCAATGGGGGTCCCCAAGGAATTCCCTTAATTTGCAGGGGTTTCCTCTCACTTCCTGTTATGGGGCAGGAAGTGAAGGGAAATCTCCACAATGGGACACAGATTGCAAAAAATCTGACAGGGGTTATAACCCTCTCTTGCACTATCCAAAATAAAAAATAAAATGTTGCCTATAGGTCTACTTTATTAAGCTTTCAGTCAAAATTAGCTCTCACATGTATGTATGACTGTGGTAGGCCCATCAGGACAAGGGCTAATGAGAATGTTTTGCTACTCCTTAAAACACTGCAGAATATATATATTGATACCAAAAGATGAAATAAAAAATATTTTAAATAACAAAAACATCTGTATTATTTTAAGCATTCCTGTCACAGTTGCAGCCTTTGAACTAGGAACACATTTAGCCAACCATCCAACTAAGCAAAATCTGACAGAGGGAATCATTTATTGACCATTTACTGCTGGCCAGGTAAACTTTGCCAATAAATCTGCCATGGCACAAAACAAACTATAGGGTGGGCAAGTGGGGACTTCTCAGGTAGCAGAAGCAGTTTCAGGTCAATACCCTCACCCTTATGCCCCATACACACGCTCGGATTATCCGAGGACCAGGTCCGTCGGATCATGTCCGTCGTACTTTGTCCGATGTTGGTGTTGCATACACACGGTCAGACAAAGTTGTCGGAAAATCCGATCATTCTGAACGTGGTGACGTTTGTTGCCTATGACGGGACTACGTAGAGGCTAGTAGCCAATAGATTTGGTCTGGTAATGTGATCTGAGCATGCGTAGCACTTTGTCCGTCGGACTACGCTACACACGATCGGATTTGGTGTGATCGGACTTTGTTGTCGAAAAATCTATCCAGCAGGAGATAGGACTTTGTCCGTCGGACAATCCGACGTACACTGTCCGATGGTGCCTACACACGGTCGGAATTTACGACAACATTGTCCGATAGGACAGAATCCATCGGATAATCCGACCGTGTGTATGGGGCTATAGAGCGCACTTAAATTGCACCTGAATTCCCAACCCCAAGGCAGTACAGCTAATCTATGGGTCTAGGAAGGACAACCCAACACAATGCCATGCTTCCACCAGTCAGGGCTTCATTTCAATGATAACATTAATAAATACACTTTAAGGCCCCGTTACATGCAATGGATCCATTTTAATCAATAGGGCATCTGTCTGCTGATCTCCTGCTGAGCTGAGCGGAGCTGACATGGATACAGCCCACTCTGGTCTACGGGCATTCAAATGTAAACCGACCGGCTGTCTGTTTACACCAAACTGCCCGCTGATCCAGCCAGATGGACGAGAACGGATCCCCTTCAGTTTGTTTTTGTTGGATCAGTTTGGAGGTAGGCAGGTGTAAATGGACACAAGTCAGTTTTCACCCAGGCCATAGAGGAGAATGGAGGGTCCGATCGGGTCACGCCTTAAAAAACGGATAGGCGAATCCGATCAGACTGCTGGTGTGAAATGGGCCTAAAGTTATCTAATGCCAATATATATATATATATATACTGATAGACCAGATAGCTTGTCTCTCCATCTTTTGTGCACACTGACACCATATGATTTGTGTCTATACAGTATCTCCGTTAAGGGACATGGAATTTGCTTTATACATATACAAGGGCAGAAGCAACATACATTTTACTGATGGTCATACCTCTTGCCATGTCTCATGACTGATTCAGGGTTATGGTCCCTGCATTAGTCTGTATGATGTCAAAGGGCCTTGGAACACTGGAGTACAGGATAGTATAGGCTGCAGGCACTGATATAGCAGTGTAGAGAAGCTTATGGAAGCAGAGGATCAGGTAAGTAAAACTGCTTTACCTGGTCCCCCTAAACATAAACAAGCTGTTAAATTGTAAAGGCAAAACCTAACTAACTCTAAACCCACTCTCAGCCACATTCTAAGCCTTATCTATCAAGCCTGGTAAAGACAAAAAATCGATATACTTACCTATTCTAAAGCTGCTCCGTTATGGTCTCCAGTCACGCTCTCTGTGTGCAGGAAGGAGAAAGCCGTCAACGATTGGGAAATGCCTGGGAAGTGATGTCGACCATAGACTTACTATGGGGCTTCCATTGTTGGTTGCCTCTCCTACACACTGAAGCCATCGCTGACAGCTCAGCCTGGGACTGGACCGGAGTGGTTGCAGAATAGGTAAGTGTGCAACTTTCTTATTTACAGGGCTAGATAGATTAGGCTTAGAATGAAGCTGACAGTAGGTTTCAAGTTAGTTTTGCCTTCACTTCCACTTTACACGCTCATAGTGCGGTCACATCCCCATTGCAATGAAGGACTTTTATTTTTCCCAATTTTTGCATATTTTCCCTGGAGTTCAGTTTAAAGAATTCCAAAAAACAATCATGTGATTGCAGGCAAGCAAATCTATCAGCTGGCATTTAGACTGCCCCTGGAGCGCAAAGCTCTGCGTTCTCCGCACTCCCACTCTGGCATTATGTGTCCATAGGACAAAGGATGGTGCTTTTATCGGACCCGCCAATCACTTGGCGGGGGCAGAGGCAGTGAAGGGTTGAGAAGCTTTTAGCACATTCCCGGGACAGTACATCTGGATGGGGATGCTAGTTTTAAACGTGTGGCAGGTAGGAGGAGGGGCAGCCTGGCACGCAATGGGTAATGTTATGCTGTTATGATGTTCGGGCTGCCCTCTGCTCTCCTCTCACCCAGCTGCATATACTCCCAGTCTTAGAGCAGAGATCACAGCTTCTCCCTGGCAGGGGGTATCTGATCATACTGGATGGCATGGTGACATTGTGCTGGGAGGACAGGAGATGACAGCAGGAGGGGAAGACAAGCTTCCTTCACTGTACACTGATCTGTGCTGGATCAGAACACTGACCGGCAGATCTACCGTCTCCTGATTATTAAATATCTCATTCCTCGCTGCATTCATCCACCCCATCCATCCATCCACCCACCCCACCCATCCATCCACCCACTCACTCACTCACCCATCCACCCACCCACCCATCCATCCATCTATCCACCCATCCATCCATCCATCCATCCATCCATTCCACCCATCCATCCATCCATTCACCCATCCATCCATCAATCCATCCATCCACCCATCCATCCACGCACCCATCCATCCATCCATCCATCCATCCATCAATCCACCCATCCATCCATCCATCCATCCATCCACCCACCCACCCACCCATCCATCAATCCCTCCATCCACCCACCCATTCACCCACCTATCCATCCATCCACCTATCCATCCATCCACCTATCCATCTATCCACCCATCTATATATCCACCCACCCACCAATTCATTCACCCATCCACCTATCCATCCATCGATCCATCCACCTATTCATCCATCCATCCATCCATCTATCCACCCACCCAACCACCTATCCATCCATCCATCCATCCACCCACCCACTCATCCATCAACCCACCCACTCATCCACCAACCCACCCACTCAACCACCTATCCATCCATCCATCCATCCACTCACCCATCCACCCACCCACCCACCTATCCATCCGCCCACCTATCCATCCATCCACCACCCACCTATCCATCCATTCACCCACCTATCCATCCTCCCATCCATCCATCCATAAATCCATCCACCCATCTACTCACCTACTTGTCCAGCCATCCCTACACACCCTTCCTGCTGGTTGTGTATACCCTGGCTATCCCTCCTCTTTCCTATAGGAAAGCAGTTTATTTCTTGGTATTGTCCTAAAGCTGACCATACTCTGTCCAATCCCCTTTTACAGCAGACCATACACAATACAGTCTGTGCAATCTCCTATAGATCTTCCAACTACTATGTAGTGCCTTGGGAGGGGCAAGGTCTGCTTTGCGCCCCCCCCCCCTAAAATTTTGACCACTAGCCACCACTGCTCATCCCTCCAGGGGTTCAGGAGTGTTGGAAAGCTGTGTTCATCCTCATTGATGTAGGAGTTGGAGGAAGAAGCCACAGCATGGGACACAGACATCTGACACTCCCGGGGTCCTGTCACATACTGTCCCCCATCGGATAGTGTCAGCACAAGCCGATTCCAAAAATAGCCGAAGATGAACGGCGCCTGCGCCGTGAATCCACTTTCAAGCCCCACCATCCAAGTGGACATAGAGTTAGAATCCAAAAAAGCCGAGCGCAGCGAGGCCATGCCCGAAGTGTGCCCGAAGCGTGGCGAGCGAAGCGTGGCGAGCGAAGCGAGTCCGCGAGGGGCCCTCTAACTATTTCCACTTGGATGGTGGGGCTTGCATCTGGACTCACGGCGCAGGCACCGTTCTTCTGAGATTTTCCAAATCTCATTGTGCTTTGTACTGCGCAAGCGCTGCGCCTGCGCAGTACGGGCCGGACAAAATTTGATAGGCGGACACTTTCCGACAGAATGCTGAAGACTTTGCTGGAGTCTGCAGCGCTGAAACAGAAGAAATTTAGGAGACATGGGTATATATAAAGGCTCTTGTATTATAGACAGCTATTTTCATTTTTTTTAAATAACTGACATGATTTAGGCCCAACTACATGAGTGACATTTACAGTATGTGCAGAGCACAAGGCAGAACAAACTGTCACTTTTCCATAATATATAAAATGTTACCTCTTTTTAACTACATCATTTACTTTGCTTTGTTCCCTCTACAAAGAACAATGTAACACAATAAAGTGAAAAGTACATGGAGTTCAGTGGAAACCTATCTCAGCGACATCGTATTTTATCACTATGTAAAAGATGTTATTTAAAACACCCACGTTTGAAAATTGAATTTACATGACAGTAGGAGGATCTGGAAAAGGAAATTAGTCTGGGGAACTGGAGTGAAATAACTAGAAACACCTAAAAGCCTCCTACATGGTCTGCCTATAACAAGGAAACAAAATAGAACAACATAGACAAAGAAAACAGCCCACAGTATTATACAATGCATGTCACTGCTTCTCTGACCTTGAGATAGCACAGGGAATCTAATACCTGTGTATGAATCCAATTTAAAGATAATCTACCTTTCCTTTATGTGTGTACTGCATATGATTGGATGTGTGTTTTGTGTGTGGTTTGTGTATTGGATGAACTTAAAGGCTAAGTTCACCTTAGGAACTTGTTACATCATGCTATATGTTATACCTGTATTTAGGGTGGAATATGTAACACGTAACACGTAACACGTAACACGTTTCAGCACCTGCCTTCTCTCCCTCCGCTCCCCTGCTCCCTGTGACAGCGGGTGGGGGTTTCGCTCCCCGCATCCACTGTCACAATTTAAAAACAGCTGCAGAGTTCTGTGACTGAATGAACTATAAGTACCAGAGGCGTAACTAGAACCTTCAGGGCCCCAGTGCAAGAAACCATGAAGGGCCCCCTTGACCCCCTTCCATCTGTGCCCTGGGCTTCTAGTTCTGGGAGGGCATCCATGGACATCCTCCCAGAACCCTGCCTCCCCTGTGCCCCCTGGGGTACCCATCCAGCATGCTCTGTTACTGCTGTGTCCTTTGGACACAGCTGATCACAGCTCACGGTAATGGGCCAATCACAGCTGCCCTTTACCATGTGATCAGCTGATCACATGTAAACAGACTTGCTGGTCATTGGCAGTCCTTTCTTCCCATGCTGTGTCTGTGTGAGGAAAGGAGAGCCATTAACTGGCAAGACTGTCAGTACATTGTTTACACTGATAATCAGGGCACTGATCATCACTGCCCTGATTATCAGTGCAGCCCCATCAGTGCCACCTATCAGTGCTCATCAATGCTGCTTATCTGTGCTGCCTATCAGTGACACCTATCAGTGCTCATCACTGCCACCCATCAGTGCAGCCTATCAGTGCTCATTAATGTTTTCTATCAGTGCCCATCAGTGCAGCCTATCAGTGCCACCTATCAGTGCCTCCTCAGCAGAACTCTGAGCGCATCTCTCTTATACAGCCCAGAGCCTGCACTGACAGTTCCCCCTTTCTCCTCCCTCGTACGGATGGGAAAGGAGAGAGCCGATCTGCTCCTTTTTGTCCCTCTCCTCCTATGTGCACCTGGGGAAATGTGCAGACCAGCAGCTGAATGATCAGCCATTGGCTGAGAGCACTGATTGGGAGCCGATCGGCAGACCTTTTTCAGTCATGCCCCATCGACAGAAGTGGGCCGAATGGCCGGCTTCTGTCAGACCGGCTGCAGTACACAATGGCCAAATGTCGGGCAGATTCTATTGAAACCGGCCGATGCTGCCTGACATTCAGCCCATGTGTAATAGGCTTAAATCTCATTGGCCCTTGGTATGTCTCTCCCTTGGCATGATGGTCCTTGGAGTGGGGAAGGCGATTAGGTTCTGTGCTAGGCAGTCATAGGGATGGTAGAAGTTACCATTCTGTTCTGAGATATTTATAGCCCTGTGTGGCCTGGGCAGAAGTCCTGATTGTTTTCTTTGCTGCAGTTAAGACACACTAAAGCCCCATACACACGCTCGGATTATCCGAGGACCAGGTCCGTCGGATCATGTCCGTCATACTTTGTCCGATGTTGGTTTTGCGTACACACGGTCAGACAAAGTTGTCGGAAAATCCGATCATTCTGAACGTGGTGACGTTTGTTGCCTACGAAGGGACTACGTAGAGGCTAGTAGCCAATAGCTTTGGTCTTGTAATGTGATCTGAGCATGCGTAGCACTTTGTCCGTCGGACAACCGTACACACAATCGGATTTGGTGTGATCGGACCGTGTTGTTGGAAAATCTATCCAGCAGGAGATAGGACTTTGTCCGTCGGACAATCCGACGTACACTGTCCGATGGTGCATACACACGGTCTGATTTTTCAACAACATTGTCCGATCGGACAGAATCCATGCAAAAATCCGACCGTGTGTATGGGGCTTTACAGGTCTTGTCCATCCTCCAGACTGTTACTAGAAAGCAGACCAATGAGCTAATCTCTGTCTCTCTGCTCTCTCATCCTATTAGCTTGTTAGTGCATGAGCACTGCTGCGCAGTTGATTGGCTCCATTGTACTGTCTCTTCCTCTCCCAGTCTGAGCACTGCTTTACAGGGGCTGCAAAAGACTGATATGAGGCCAAATTCAGGTAGTTGCCCTGCTTGAAATAAAAAATAAATAAATAAATTTAATGATCTTTGAATGACTACACACTTCTGCAACAGGGCATTTGCTGTTTTTCAATTTTACACTTTCCAGTTCCAATTTAATAGAATTCACTGAAATTAAATGAATGGGTCCCTTTAAAACACTAATAAAGTTGTTAAAACAGCTAAAGCCCTTGACATCTTCATTATTCGAACACATTCATACAGCAATGGGAATGGCTTATCTAATTCAGAATTGAAAGCAAGCAGCTGCTCCTAGCAGTTACAGTTAGGAAGTCATTAAACGTTACATGGATAGTTAACCAATTGAACACTTCCTGGCCATAATTAATTGCTTCCTTATTTCAGTGCATTATCCATTCTGATAAATTTAATTAGAAATCCCTAATACCAGAAGAATGTGTACTGTTATCACTCTCATCTAAAAGCTTGTGAGCTATACATTTGTGTTAAGAGATTCTTTCAGTAAACAATTCATGTATCTACACTGAATTATTTAATACTTGCTTTAGAAAAAGGTGTTTTAAAATCAGCATTAGGAACAACATGAACTTCCAGATTTAGAAAAGAACTTCAGTCACTTAAAAAAGTAAACTAATGAATTCATTAAATTAAAATGTATTTTCTTTACATCAAGGCACCTGACCACTGTTGGCGGTAAAACCTAGGATTCTCATCCTTCTTGCTGTTGCAAACGTACACTTTCACAATAGCCTATTAAATATCTATTTATCTACCTCCCAACTCACCCCATCAGTCTCCTCATGCATCACTAATTTACTAATATCAGTATGGATGTCACACCACTTCCTCAAACTCAATCTATCCACAAATAAGCTCATAATTTTTCCTCCCCCATACCCCCTCCCCTGACCTTGCTGTCGAGATCAGTGGCACAACTATCAGTCCATCCCCGCATGCCAGGGTGCTAGGTGTAATCCTCTCCTTTCAGCCCCACATCCAATCCCTGTCCGAATCTTGCCCCCCTTAAACTCTATACTAGGGATGGGCCCGGTGCTCGATGCGAACCCACGTTCGCATCGAGCACCGGGCGTTCGCTCGCTCGGCGAGCCCAGAACTATTTTGGCCGCTCGCATCACGTTCGTGTGATGCGAGCGGCCCCGCAATGCATTGCGGCCGGCGCGGCCGACGCAGTGCATTGCTGGCTGATGATTGGCCAAGCATGCACTGTGACCCCGCATGCTTGGCCAATCACAGCCCCGGAAACTCGAAGAGCCATAATTGGCTACAGGCAGGACGCCTGTAGCCAATTACAGCTCAGGGGCTGTAGTACACGCCCCCCCCCTATAAAACGCTGCCACGCCGTCTGCGCCGGTCACATGCTGTTCCGGCGCAGATTGAGCAGGCTGATTCTGTGACACTCTGCTGCATTTAGATAGTTAGAGAGATTCACTTACAGAGATTGAGTTAGATAGATTCAGTTACAAAGATTGATTGAGAAAGAGGGGCTTGTAGTGTGCTCGTGGCAGGCAGGCAGAGCTCCTATATTTTGTTACCAGAAGCACCTATAGGACTTGTAGTGTGTTCGTGGCAGGCAGGCAGAGCTCCTATATTTTGTTACCAGAAGCACCTATAGGACTTGTAGTGTGTTCGTGGCAGGCAGGCAGGCAGAGCTCCTATATTTTGTTACCAGAAGCACCTATAGGACTTGTAGTGTGTTCGTGGCAGGCAGGCAGAGCTCCTATATTTTGTTACCAGAAGCACCTATAGGACTTGTAGTGTGTTCGTGGCAGGCAGGCAGAGCTCCTATATTTTGTTCCCAGAGGCACCTATAGGACTTGAAGTGTGTTAGTCCCATTACACACACAGAGCTATATTTTCTTCCCAGAAGCACCTATAGGACTTGAAGTGTGTTAGTCCCATCACACACACAGAGCTATATTTTCTTCCCAGAAGCACCTATAGGACTTGAAGTGTGTTAGTCCCATCACACACACAGAGCTATATTTTGTTCCCAGAAGAACCTATAGGACTTGAAGTGTGTTAGTCCCATTACACACACAGAGCTATATGTTGTTCCCAGAGGCACCTATAGGACTTGAAGTGTGTTAGTCCCATTACACACACAGAGCTATATTTTCTTCCCAGAAGCACCTATAGGACTTGAAGTGTGTTAGTCCCATTACACACACAGAGCTATATTTTCTTCCCAGAAGCACCTATAGGACTTGAAGTGTGTTAGTCCCATTACACACACAGAGCTATATTTTCTTCCCAGAAGCACCTATAGGACTTGAAGTGTGTTAGTCCCATCACACACACAGAGCTATATTTTGTTCCCAGAAGAACCTATAGGACTTGAAGTGTGTTAGTCCCATCACACACACAGAGCTATATTTTGTTCCCAGAAGCACCTATAGGACTTGAAGTGTGTTAGTCCCATCACACACACAGAGCTATATTTTGTTCCCAGAGGCACCTATAGGACTTGAAGTGTGTTAGTCCCATTACACACACAGAGCTATATTTTCTTCCCAGAAGCACCTATAGGACTTGAAGTGTGTTAGTCCCATCACACACACAGAGCTATATTTTCTTCCCAGAAGCACCTATAGGACTTGAAGTGTGTTAGTCCCATTACACACACAGAGCTATATTTTCTTCCCAGAAGCACCTATAGGACTTGAAGTGTGTTAGTCCCATCACACACACAGAGCTATATTTTGTTCCCAGAAGCACCTATAGGACTTGAAGTGTGTTAGTCCCATTACACACACAGAGCTATATTTTGTTCCCAGAAGCACCTATAGGACTTGAAGTGTGTTAGTCCCATTACACACACAGAGCTATATTTTCTTCCCAGAAGCACCTATAGGACTTGAAGTGTGTTAGTCCCATTACACACACAGAGCTATATTTTGTTCCCAGAAGCACCTATAGGACTTGAAGTGTGTTAGTCCCATCACACACACAGAGCTATATTTTGTTCCCAGAAGCACCTATAGGACTTGAAGTGTGTTAGTCCCATCACACACACAGAGCTATATTTTGTTCCCAGAAGCACCTATAGGACTTGAAGTGTGTTAGTCCCATCACACACACAGAGCTATATTTTGTTCCCAGAAGCACCTATAGGACTTGAAGTGTGTTAGTCCCATCACACACACAGAGCTATATTTTGTTCCCAGAAGCACCTATAGGACTTGAAGTGTGTTAGTCCCATTACACACACAGAGCTATATTTTCTTCCCAGAAGCACCTATAGGACTTGAAGTGTGTTAGTCCCATTACACACACAGAGCTATATTTTGTTCCCAGAAGCACCTATAGGACTTGAAGTGTGTTAGTCCCATCACACACACAGAGCTATATTTTGTTCCCAGAAGCACCTATAGGACTTGAAGTGTGTTAGTCCCATCACACACACAGAGCTATATTTTCTTCCCAGAAGCACCTATAGGACTTGAAGTGTGTTAGTCCCATCACACACACAGAGCTATATTTTGTTCCCAGAAGCACCTATAGGACTTGAAGTGTGTTAGTCCCATTACACACACAGAGCTATATTTTCTTCCCAGAAGCACCTATAGGACTTGAAGTGTGTTAGTCCCATCACACACACAGAGCTATATTTTGTTCCCAGAAGCACCTATAGGACTTGAAGTGTGTTAGTCCCATCACACACACAGAGCTATATTTTGTTCCCAGAAGCACCTATAGGACTTGAAGTGTGTTAGTCCCATTACACACACAGAGCTATATTTTCTTCCCAGAAGCACCTATAGGACTTGAAGTGTGTTAGTCCCATTACACACACAGAGCTATATTTTGTTCCCAGAAGCACCTATAGGACTTGAAGTGTGTTAGTCCCATTACACACACAGAGCTATATTTTCTTCCCAGAAGCACCTATAGGACTTGAAGTGTGTTAGTCCCATCACACACACAGAGCTATATTTTGTTCCCAGAAGCACCTATAGGACTTGAAGTGTGTTAGTCCCATTACACACACAGAGCTATATTTTGTTCCCAGAAGCACCTATAGGACTTGAAGTGTGTTAGTCCCATCACACACACAGAGCTATATTTTGTTCCCAGAAGCACCTATAGGACTTGAAGTGTGTTAGTCCCATTACACACACAGAGCTATATTTTCTTCCCAGAAGCACCTATAGGACTTGAAGTGTGTTAGTCCCATCACACACACAGAGCTATATTTTGTTCCCAGAAGCACCTATAGGACTTGAAGTGTGTTAGTCCCATCACACAGAGCTCCTCTATTTTCTTTGCAGAAGCACCCATAGGACTTCTAGTGTGTTAGTTGCATCACACAGAGCTCCTATATATTCTTCTCAGCAGCACCCACAGGACTTCTAGTGTGTTAGTGGCATCACACAGAGCTCCTCTATTTTCTTTGCATAAGCACCCACAGGACTTCTAGTGTGTTAGTGGCATCACACAGAGCTCCTCTATTTTCTTTGCATAAGCACCCACAGGACTTCTAGTGTGTTAGTGGCATCACACAGAGCTCCTCTATTTTCTTTGCAGAAGCACCCACAGGACTTCTAGTGTGTTAGTGGCATCACACAGAGCTCCTCTATTTTCTTTGCATAAGCACCCACAGGACTTCTAGTGTATTAGTGGCATCACACAGAGCTCCTCTATTTTCTTTGCAGAAGCACCCACAGGACTTCTAGTGTGTTAGTGGCATCACACAGAGCTCCTCTATTTTCTTTGCATAAGCACCCACAGGACTTCTAGTGTGTTAGTGGCATCACACAGAGCTCCTCTATTTTCTTTGCAGAAGCACCCACAGGACTTCTAGTGTGTTAGTGGCATCACACAGAGCTCCTCTATTTTCTTTGCATAAGCACCCACAGGACTTCTAGTGTGTTAGTGGCATCACACAGAGCTCCTCTATTTTCTTTGCATAAGCACCCACAGGACTTCTAGTGTGTTAGTGGCATCACACAGAGCTCCTCTATTTTCTTTGCAGAAGCACCCACAGGACTTCTAGTGTGTTAGTGGCATCACACAGAGCTCCTCTATTTTCTTTGCATAAGCACCCACAGGACTTCTAGTGTGTTAGTGGCATCACACAGAGCTCCTCTATTTTCTTTGCAGAAGCACCCATAGGACTTCTAGTGTGTTAGTGGCATCACACAGAGCTCCTATATATTCTTCTCAGCAGCACCCACAGGACTTCTAGTGTGTTAGTGGCATCACACAGAGCTCCTCTATTTTCTTTGCATAAGCACCCACAGGACTTCTAGTGTGTTAGTGGCATCACACAGAGCTCCTCTATTTTCTTTGCATAAGCACCCACAGGACTTCTAGTGTGTTAGTGGCATCACACAGAGCTCCTCTATTTTCTTTGCAGAAGCACCCACAGGACTTCTAGTGTGTTAGTGGCATCACACAGAGCTCCTCTATTTTCTTTGCATAAGCACCCACAGGACTTCTAGTGTGTTAGTGGCATCACACAGAGCTCCTCTATTTTCTTTGCAGAAGCACCCACAGGACTTCTAGTGTGTTAGTGGCATCACACAGAGCTCCTCTATTTTCTTTGCAGAAGCACCCACAGGACTTCTAGTGTGTTAGTGGCATCACACAGAGCTCCTCTATTTTCTTTGCAGAAGCACCCATAGGACTTCTAGTGTGTTAGTGGCATCACACAGAGCTCCTATATTTTCTTCTCAGCAGCACCCACAGGACTACCAACTACAATGGCTGGAAGACCGCCAAGGGGAGGCAGAGCGTGCAGAGCCAAGAACACAGGGCAGGCAGGCTCTGTTTCTAGTGGACGTGGCCGTGGACGTGGACGTGGTCGTGCATCGTCATCAGCACGTGGCCATGGGACACGCGCGTCTTTGTTTTCGGCAGCTGGACATGTGGAGCCGCATCATGCTGAAGGCTTGGTAGAATGGATGACCAAGCCCTCCTCATCCTCCTCATCCTCTCTCACCCAGGCTCAGGGTACTGACAGAGCATCATCAGCCACCCCTTCCCTAGACCCACCATGTCCTCCTGAGGAGTCCCCCGAACTCTTTGAGCACAGTGTTGGGTACATGCTCCAGGAGGATGCCCAACGATTCGAAGGCTCGGATGACGATACCCAGCTTAAGGAATCTGGCAGTACAGTTCCACCAGCTGCAGCTTACTGCCAGGTTTGCTCTAGTGGTGAAGAGGGAGGGGATGATGAGGTCACTGACTCCACGTGGGTGCCTCAAGGGAGAGAGGATGAGGAGGAGGACGAGGAGGAGGAGGATGCGGCGTCACATGTCCAACGAGGCAGGATGCCCCCTGGAGGCCAGGTAGAGGCCAGCACAGCAACTGTACAACACCGCAGAGCTCCGCCTGTGCAGGGCGCTGCCTCTGCACGTTATCAGAAAAGTTCTTTGGTGTGGGCCTTTTTTGAGACGAGTGCAGCAGATCGCACCACTGCTATTTGCAATATTTGTCTCAAGCGTATCTCGCGTGGCCAAAACATCAGCCGCTTGGGCACGACAAGCATGACCAGACATATGGCGACCTGCCATGCAGCTCGTTGGCAGGCACACATAAAAGACCCACACCAAAGAACTAAGCGGACCTCTCCTTGCTCCTCCTCAGCTGGGATCTCCATCCCCACTACACCTTCAGTCCTCTCTGAAAGCTGCTCTGAGAGGACTGAAGGTGTAGAATTCGGTGTGTCACAACCAAGTACTTGCAGTACACCGACGTCCGAATGCAGCAGGCAAATTTCCCTGCCCCAGCTGCTGGACCGTAGAAAGAAGTACACTCCCAGCCATCCACATGCCCAGCGGTTGAATGCTAGCCTTGCTAAATTGCTAGCACTTCAACTGCTGCCTTTTCAGTTGGTAGACTCGGCCCCCTTCCGTGAGTTTGTTCAATGTGCGGTTCCTCAGTGGCAGGTTCCCAAACGCCACTTTTTCTCGCGGAAGGCGATTCCGTCTCTCTACCGGCATGTGGAGGGCAATGTCCATGCCTCGCTGGACAGGGCGGTCAGCGGTAAGGTGCATATTACCGCTGACTCATGGTCCAGCAGGCATGGACAGGGACGGTACCTTTCTTTCACGGCCCATTGGGTCACTCTATTGGCAGCTGGGAGGGATGCAGGACAAGGTGCAGTAGTGTTGGAGGTTGTTCCGCCACCACGCCTCCAAAACGCGACTACTGCTACTGGTTGTGACACACCTCTCTCCTCCACCCCCTCCTCTTCTTCTTCCTCCAGTGCTCTGTCCTTGGAACCAGCGGTGCTCCGTAGGCGTACAAGGGGCTACGCAAGTACGCAGGCAAAAAGATGCCATGCCGTGCTTGCGCTGGTGTGTTTGGGGGACAGGAGCCACACTGGGCCAGAGGTTCTGGCAGCTCTGCAGGGGCAGGCCGAGAGGTGGTTGACGCCACGTCAGCTTAAGCCAGGAATGGTCGTTTCTGACAATGGCACCAACCTCCTCTCCGCCCTGCGACAGGGGCAGCTCACCCATGTGCCCTGCATGGCTCACGTCCTCAACCTGGTGGTGCAGCGGTTCTTGGGCAGGTTCCCAGGCTTACAGGATGTCCTGAGGCAGGCCAGGAAAGTCTGTGTGCATTTCCGCCGATCTTATAATGCCAGTGCTCGGCTGACTGAGCTGCAAAAGGAGCTGAACCTGCCCAAGAACCGCCTAATATCTGACATGCCCACCAGGTGGAACTCAACGTTGGCCATGCTGCAGCGACTGCACACGCAGCAGAGGGCCATCAATGAGTACCTTTGCGACTACGGCACCAGGACAGGGTCAGGGGAGCTTGGTTTTTTTTCCCCACGTCAGTGGAGCATGATCAGGGATGCATGCACTGTCCTCTCACCATTTGAGGAGGCCACGAGGATGGTGAGCAGTGACAGTGCATGCATCAGTGACACTGTCCCTCTTGTCCACCTGTTGGAGCATACGCTGCGTGGGATAATGGACAGGGCACTTGAGGCAGAACAGAGGCAGGAAGAGGAGGACTTCCTTGCCTCTCAAGGCCCCCTTTATCCGGACAGTGTTCCTTCTGTCCCACCCATCACACAGGAAGAGGATGAGGAGGAGGAGGAGGAGGAGGAGGATTGTGTGAGCATGGAGGTGGAGCCTGGCACTCAGCATCAGCAGCAGCAGTCTTTTAGGGATGATGTACAGTCCCAACAAGCCAGTGGACTTGTACGTGGCTGGGAGGAGGTGGCTGGCGATCATGTCATCCTCAGTGACCCAGAAGACTCCGGACCGAATGCCTCAGCTAACCTACGCTGCATGGCCTCCCTGATCCTGCAAAGCCTGCGGAAGGATCCTCGTGTTCTTCGGATCAAGGAGAGGGACCATTACTGGCTGGCCACTCTCCTTGATCCGCGGTACAAGGGTAAGGTTGCGGACCTTATCTTGCCGTCGCAGAGGGAGCAGAGGATGAGACATCTCAGGGAGGCCTTGCAGAAAGGTCTGTGCAACGCGTTCCCAGAAACTGGGAGGCTACAAACTCCTGGTCCTGGGCGACGAGTTGCTGAGGCTTCGGTCAGTGGCAGAAGGAGCGGTGGGGAAGGTGGACGTCTGACCGATGCGTTCAGACAATTTTTTAGTCCGCAGCCCCAAGGTATGATCGGTTCCAGCAACCATCGCCAGCGTCTGATATACATGGTGCAGGAATACCTTGGGGCAAGGTCAGACTTGGACACCTTTCCCACCGAAAATCCTCTGGCTTACTGGGTCCTGAGGATGGATCACTGGCCAGAGCTTGCACAGTATGCAATTGAGCTACTGGCCTGTCCTGCCTCCAGCGTTCTTTCCGAACGCACATTCAGTGCTGCTGGAGGATTTGTGACTGATCATAGGGTGCGCCTGTCCACCGCCTCGGTTGATCGACTGACATTCATCAAAATGAATCAGTCTTGGATCACCACCAGCTACCAGGCACCTGAGGCGGATATAACCGAATAATTTTTAATGTCACATCCCTTCAAGACTGCCTATGCTGATGCTGAGTGACTGTCCTCTTATGTTCACTGACTATCCTCTTCCTCCTCCTCAATGATCCATGCCACCACACCAGTGCCTAAGGCACAATTTTTCAGCCCCTGTTTAACAGGGGCGTGTACTTACAATTTTTTTAAAAAAATGCTTCGCAACACGTGGGACTGCTGTGCTCCAAGTACAGTCTCTGTGAGGGCCGTGTTGCAGTGTTGTGGCACCAGCACCAGTGCCTAAGGCACAATTTTTCAGCCCCTGTTTAACAGGGGCGTGTACTTACAATTTTTAAAAAAAATGCTTCGCAACACGTGTGACTGCTGTGCTCCAAGTACAGTCTCTGTGAGGGCCGTGTTGCAGTGTTGTGGCACCAGCACCAGTGCCTAAGGCACAATTTTTCAGCCCCTGTTTAACAGGGGCGGGTACTTACAATTTTTTAAAAAAATGCTTCGCAACACGTGTGACTGCTGTGCTCCAAGTACAGTATCTGTGAGGGCCGGGTTGCAGTGTTGTGGCACCAGCACCAGTGCCTAAGGCACAATTTTTCAGCCCCTGTTTAACAGGGGCGTGTACTTACAATTTTTTAAAAAAATGCTTCGCAACACGTGTGACTGCTGTGCTCCAAGTACAGTATCTGTGAGGGCCGGGTTGCAGTGTTGTGGCACCAGCACCAGTGCCTAAGGCACAATTTTTCAGCCCCTGTTTAACAGGGGCGTGTACTTACAATTTTTTAAAAAAAATGCTTCGCAACACGTGTGACTGCTGTGCTCCAAGTACAGTATCTGTGAGGGCCGGGTTGCAGTGTTGTGGCACCAGCACCAGTGCCTAAGGCACAATTTTTCAGCCCCTGTTTAACAGGGGCGTGTACTTACAATTTTTTAAAAAAATGCTTCGCAACACGTGTGACTGCTGTGCTCCAAGTACAGTATCTGTGAGGGCCGGGTTGCAGTGTTGTGGCACCAGCACCAGTGCCTAAGGCACAATTTTTCAGCCCCTGTTTAACAGGGGCGTGTACTTACAATTTTTTAAAAAAATGCTTCGCAACACGTGTGACTGCTGTGCTCCAAGTACAGTCTCTGTGAGGGGTTGCAGTGTTGTGGCACCAGCACCAGTGCCTAAGGCACAATTTTTCAGCCCCTGTTTAACAGGGGCGGGTAATTACAAATCTTGATCTAATAGTTCACAGCAGGGCCCATTCCTGCGCCCACCAAGAGTAACTATGAGGGCCTGCAGTCTTGTGGCAACACCGTCCACCACCACCGCCAAAGGCCCAATTTTTCTGCCCTGTTCATCAGGTGCTTGCAATTACAAATCTTGATCTAATAACTCACAGCAGGGCCCATTCCTGCGCCCACCAAGAGTAACTATGAGGGCCTACAGTCTTGTGGCAACACCGTCCACCACCACCGCCAAAGGCCCAATTTTTCTGCCCTGTTCATCAGGTGCTTGCAATTACAAATCTTGATCTAATAACTCACAGCAGGGCCCATTCCTGCGCCCACCAAGAGTAACTGTGAGAGCTTACAGTCTTGTGGCAAAACCGTCCACCACCACCACCACCACCCCCAATTTTTTCTGCCCTGTTCAACAGGTGCATGCAATTACAAATCTTGATCTATTAACTCACAGCAGGGCCCATTCCTGTGCCCACCAGTCTTGTGGCTACACCAACATCTAATAGGGCAAATTTCTGCAGAGTATATACGCCAGGCCCCTACTTTCAAACATCCAACTTACAAACGACTCCTACTTGCAAATGGAAAGAGAAAACAGGAAGTGAGAGGAAATCTACCCCTAGGAAGGAAAATTCTATCCTGTTAGATTTAATTTGGGAAAAAGGTATCTCCTCTCTACTGATACTTTATCACCAATCCTTGTTTCAATTAAAACCCCACTTTTCCAAAAACATTTGTCATTGGGACGGAAAGTGAGGTGACATGTTCTGAACAGATGTGCAAAGACAGCAAATGTTACAGGGGTGATAACCCCTCCCTATGTTCTCCAAAAAGCTTAAAAATAGATTTTTTTGGGATGGAGCTACACTTCATAATGTACCTGTTCAGATTCTACTTAAGATCAAACCTAAAGCCGCAAGTGGTTTTAAATGGCTTCTTTTTTTCCTTTACAAATGTCATTTTGTGCAAGGACAGTTCTAAACACGGGAAACACATGCCACTTCACAGGCATACTTTAGACACCCCCCAGGTACCATATTTAAAGGAAAATTTCACTTTTTTTTTTTCACTTTATGCATCATTAAAATGACTGCTCCCGAAAAAAACGTTAGTTTTTAAAAGTTCTTTTTGCATTGATATATGTCCCCTGGGGCAGGACCCGGGTCCCCAAACCTGTTTTATGACATTAACATGCATATTGGCCGTTGTAATTAGCACTTTTGATTTCGAACGTTCGCGTCCATTATAACGTATAGGGTTCGAAAATTCGCGCGAACTTTCGGTCCGTTCGAAGGTTCTGGTTCGAACCGAACCCGGGGGTGTTCGGCTCATCCCTACTCTATACCATCACCATAATTTGCCCCTTCTTAACCAATGACACCACAAAGCTTCTAATTCACTCCTTGGTTATCTCTTGTCTTAATTATTGCAACTCCTCCCTCATTGGCTTATAGGCCATCCTCCTTTCAGTCCACCTTGAATGTTCCTGCCAGACTCATCTGACTTGCCAACTGTTCAGTGTCTACAACCCCCTTTTGCCAATCTCTCCATTGGCTTCTGCTGACACAATGAATACAATTCTAACTACTAACAACCTACAAAGCCATTCAGCTACATCACTAATCTTGTCTCAAATTACCAGCCAAACGGTTCTCTTCGGTCCTCCCAAGACCTCCTGCTTTCTAGTTCCCTCATCACCTCCTCACATGCTTGCCTCTAATGCCGCATACACACGATCGAAATTCTGGCCAGAAAAAGACAGATGAGAGCTTTTCATCGGAAAATGCGACCGTGTGTAGGCTCCATCGGAATTTTGCTGGCCGAATTTCCGACAGCAAAAAATTGAGAGCATGGTTCTCAATCCAAAGTCCGTTGGAAATTCCGACCGAAAAAGACAGATGGGCATACACACGGTCAGAAAATCCGATGAAAAGCTCCCATCAGACTGTTTCCATCGGAAATTCCGACCGTGTGTACGCGGCACTAGAGTTGCATGGATTCTGCACTATAGACCTATATTTTCCATGCCCCAAACACTTTTCTAACAACCAGCTAGAGAATTATCCACCAGAGAGATGATGAATGACTGAAGTCCAAACAACTCACACCCAAATATATCCTAAATATACCCCTTCTGGGGTTAAGTGCCCTTTATAAGGCAAAAAAACCTGAAAAACTTATGACTATAACAACTTACAGCCCGTCGTTTCCATGGTCAGACAGGTTTTTCAAATTTGCCCCAGGAAATGTCCCTGCTTTTCAAAACTGACCAATTTTACCACACAATTCCTATTTTCTGCATTCGAATTAGTATTACCCATTTATCATAAGCTTGAGGGCTTTGAAACATTTATTTTTAAAGCAGCATAGGGATTTGTTCAGTTACAAGGGTTACTTGGTTAGCAATTCTGACTCCCAACAGGTCAAGAGAGTAACCATACTCATAGCAGACCATGTGACTTCTATGGCGGTACACAGGGTCCAGCATTGTTTTGCTACACACTGATTCATGAATGCAGCAACAGTATTTTGCAAACAACTAAGATTATTGTATATATGGTGTAGAGAACACTACATAAATGCATTGAAATCAAATATTATTATGTATAACTAGAGAAATTGCCTAGTTTGAGTTCTACCTATTAGGCTCAATTATAACTAGTTAGAGGCCCCCCATTCAGTGGCTCAGAGAAAGTGTACCGATCCAGTCCTGCATTTGTTGGGCCAAGTATGCCACTGCCCTGATATGAACATTGAAAGCAATGTTTGGACCTTGCCTGCCCTTTAATTCCCATTGCTTCCCTCTGCAGGAGTCAGGTCTTGTTCACATGGGGCGTATCATTGCAAACTCTGTGCGAAGACCACCGGCATAAGGATACACAGGCGTCCCATGCATCCCCATGCAGGCAGTCCCATTAGCCCCTTCATACCGCCCGTACACAAATATGCAGCCTCTCAGCTGGTGGGCCATAGGGCCGAGCATAGCACACTAAAGACATAGCTGTGCCAAGAGTGTGCGGCCTGTGTGCTCCCGGCATAGTTACCTGCGGCTAACGGAAAGCTCCTGATCGCTCCTTGCGATGGGCAGCTTTTCCATCATGCGACCAATCACGGCAGTCACATGACCATAAACCCATCCCTGCCTCCAAGCATCAGAAACCCCTTAAAGAGTCGAGAGACACCGGCTCAAAGGTGTTAATGTCTATTATGATGCAGCTGCTAATCCCAATTTGGCATCCGTTCGTGGGCACAGTCCTGAATACGGGCAGTGTGCATTCAGGGCTGTGCGCCCACATCCAAATGGATGTCAAATTGGCAGCCAATGCAGATCCCAGAAGACATCAATGGGACTGCCTGCATGCGGATGCATAGAACACCTGTGCATCCCTGTGCGGGGAAACACGGCCCTCGCAAGGGGTACGCAATGATATGCCCAGTGTAAATGAGGTCTAAATACCTCTCAGTTAGATATTTTGTATGTTGTAGTAAATGTTCTGGCTAGAATGTTCTATTCATTTGGAGGAAAATATCTTCGGCAACAACAACTTAATGTATCTTGTAATTTACAACAAATGTGGCAGCTGTTTTCTAAACTTAGTGACCGAGATATTATCAAGATCTGTTCAGCCGGTCCCTGCCATGATGTTCAAACTTATTCAATTAAAGCTTGAGTCCTCAAGGAAAAACACAATATACTGCCTGAACTCAATTTCTGACTTTTTGTTCCTTTAGAGGCACAGCAGTCTGTTATTACAAAAAAAAAAAGAGCTTCAGAGTAATAAAGCTGGGTTCTTTCTCATGGCTGTATATATTCCTGACATACTTGTATTTGATTGGAACTGAACTTTCTCAAACATAGTTGTAGTACTGCTTTTCATTTCATCACTCCGATGATATGCAATATACAGTGTATATATAGTCAGCGTACATTATAAATGAAGGGTTACATAGAAAAAAAACGTCACAGTTGCCTGGGATCCCCAAATCACAGGTCTAATATGCAAATCTCAATCTTCTCTGAGAAAGTTGAGAACTGGTCTCCACCTTTTTGCAGCTCCCTATTGAAGACTGGCATTAAACGGCGTGCCAAGCGATGATTTTTTTTTTAAAGAAAGCTGAAAATTGCATATCTTACAGGGATCCTAGGGCGTTAAAGACAGCACTTAAAACTGTGCATTGCACATCCTACTTTATAAGCAAATAAAGATTGCTCTGAAGCAGAGCAACTGTCCAACGAATCCTCTGATCATGTGACCTATGCTGGGGCACTGGTCATGTGTCCTATGTTGATGAGTCTCTTGTGGGAGGTGTAGCTGATAGTCCATCTTTTTGCTGCTTGGAGCCATCATGAAGCTCTCTGAGATGATGACACCTCCATGAGCTGCATGCAAGAGGTAACAGCTGTACAACAGGAGAGGCGTAAGATGACACACCAATGTTAATAGTGTAACAATATTAAAGGTTAGTAGCAGCCAAAATAGAAAGCACAAAAATCATGATCACAAGTGACATAACTTACAATCAGTAGGATTGTTCAGGTGCCTCCTCATTTAGTTGAAATTCTCCTCCATTGATGCCCCGCTCCCCCTTTCTACAATCTTGCAGTGCGGCAGGGGTTAATACAACTAAGGGGCTGTTACAGGCACTCAGCAAGAGAACCTGGCTATGCCTGCCCTTTCCTCCCAGCTCCTCCATTCATAGAAGCCGTACTACAGCTTCTATGAATGATACAGGAGTTATGGATGGGTGAGTAGATGATTGATAGGTCTGCCCCCTCCATTCATTGATCGTGTTTCATTAATAAAAGCTGTAGCATGGCTTCTATGAATGGAGAAGCTGAGGGCAAAGGGTGGGCACACCATCCTGAATGTAAGTTGTCTCTTGTGCTTATTTTTCATTTTTTTTATTTATTTAGGCTACACTTATGTTTTAACTTAATTTTTTGGGGCTTATCTGGTATATTCCATTTGAGATAGATATAGATTTTTATTTGATTATCCCCAGATTCCCCCGCTAAAGAATATGTATAATAAATCTTTAACCACACCCTATCCCTTTATTATAAACACATGTATTAAGGAATCCAACATATAGAACCTTTGGCTTTTTGTTACCTACAGAAGCCGTGATGTATGATCAATGTCCATCTGCATTAGCTGTAAAATAACAAGTACTACCTTATGTCATTACTAATCGTTTTCTGTAGGAATGCTGCATAGATTATCCAGTTTCTCCCACATGCAGTACACATGTCCACATTCAACACCAGCTATGCTCCAACACAAGCCAGAAGCCGCAAGTGAAGCATGCCTGACATTTTGTATCAGACAAAATAGACTTAAAAGTTGGAAAATAGGAAAGGTGGACACAACATACACTATATTGTGAAAAGTATTGGGATGCCTGCCACATGATCTTTAATGGCATCCCAGACTTAGTCCGTAGGGTTCAATAATGAGTTGGCCCACCCTTTGCAGCTATACCAGCTTCCACTCTTCTGGGAAGGCTGTCCACAAGGTTTAGGAGTGTGTCTGTAGGAATGTTTGACTCTTCTTCAGAAGCGCATTTGTGAGGTCAGGCACCATTTGGTGGAGGGGGATTATGGTGTGGGGTTGTTTTTCAGGGGTTGGGTCTAGCCCCTTAGTTCCAGTGAAGGGAATTCTTAAGGTGTCAGCATACCAAGACATTTTGGACAATTTGGTCCCAACTTTGTGAGAACAGTTTGGGGATGTCCCCTTCCTGTTCCAACATGACTGCGCACCAGTGCACAAAGTAACGTCCATAAAGACATGGATGAGCAGGTTTGGGGTGGAGGAACTTGACTGGCCTGCACAGAGTTCTGACATCAACCCGATAGAACATCTTTGGAATGAATTAGAGCGGAGACTGCGAGCCAGGTCTTCTCGTCCACATCAGTGCCTGACCTCACAAATGCGCTTCTGGCGGAATGGTCAAACATTCCCAAAGACACACTCCTAAACCTTGTGGACAGCCTTCCCAGAAGATTTGAAACTGTTATAGCTGCAAAGGGTGGGCCAACTCAATATTGAACCCTACGGGCTAGGACTGGGATGCCATTAAATTTCATGTGCGTGTAAAGGCAGGTCTTCCAATACTTTTGACAACATGTGTGTATTTTCATAGAGAGATTTTAGTGTTCCTCAACACCTTTATGAATGCTTGATACCATCAGAGTACTGGGATAGAGTTGGAAGCACTACCACTGATGTTCCGAGCAGCTGAAAATGTTGAGCTACAACTAAAGACTAAAGGCTAAAGGGTGTGACCAACGTTAAAGCTAAGTAACCATTTCCACATGACTTTATCCAGGTTTCTCTGTGCTGCTCTACCAACCTTGTCTTGAATGACATTAGTTTGCTAAACAGTGTGCATCATAGGCACCGCCTATTTTTTTTTACCTTTTTACTTTTTTTTGTTGCATCTTAGTGCTGCTGAGGTTCTGCCACCTCTTTGCAGCCACCTTCTGTCTACATGCATAGACGCTAGTATTTCTCATGCGTGGGTTTCCTGATGATGACAAGAGCAGACCATGCCTGTGTAATGTGTGTTAAACTGGCCACCTGTAGTCACTATCAGAAGCACAGTGAGGCAACATAGAAACCCAAATGGGAGACAGAAGGGTTGATTTACTAAAACTGAAGAGTGCAAAATCTGATGTAGCTGTGCATGGTAGCCAATCAGCTTCTAACTTCAGCTTGTTCAATTAAAGTGGTAGGAAACTGCATCAAAACCACATTGCATACTAGCACATTATGACATACTTACCTGAAAACTAAGCCCTCCAGTGGCGCGCTGTCACCGCTGAAGGCACTTCCATCTCTACCTGATCTTTCTTCCAGGTTCGAAGGCTTGGGCAATATGAATAGCCAAGTCGGCAATGATGTCACTCCCACGCATGCACGTGGGAGTCACTGTTTACGTCATGGCTCTAAAGGAACGTCAGGGGTATGCTGTTCCTTCAGAACGCATGCGCCGGTGACATCACTGGCTGCATCCAAAGTAAATATCTCCTAGACGATGCACGTTTAGGAGATATTTAGCATGCCTACAGGTAAGCCTTATGATAGGCTTACCTATAAGTAAAAATCATACGTGGGAGTTTACTCCCACTTTAAGCTTTGACAAAAAAAAAATTGGAAGCTGATCGGTTTCTATGCAGAGCTGCACCAGATTTTGCACTCTCCAGTTTTAGTAAATCAACCCCAGAGAGTTGTCACCCTAGAACCAGAGGTTCCTGAACAAGGAGCTTCATGGCAGGACCATCAAGTATTATTTTAAATAAAGCTGCAGTTTGAAAATATTGAAATTTAGTTTTGAAATTACATTGCAATGCTAAATATTACACAAATTCGTCAAGTCAATGGGTTTACCTATATTTAAATAATAAAAAATATTTTTTAATATATAGGAAATTCAGATTTTTGGGACTTTTAGGATGGCAGTTTGAAAGCATAAAACAATATCATCTAAACTTTCAATCAGTTTATTCACAGTATTTTAAAATATTTTTTTTTAATTATTATAAAATACATACACGGTCAGCTTACTCAAGGCTATTTTGGTGCTTTATGTGACGAAAAGGCGAAACCATCATCTATTAAACAAATAGTTTTCCTTCACCTTTGCCTTAAATAACCTATACCCATGGACCATACATATTTTTCCTAAAGCAGACACTTTGGGGTAAATTTACTAAAACTGGTGCATTCAGAACCTGGTGCAGCTGTACATGGTAGCCAATCAGCTTTTAACTTCAGCTTGTTCAATCAAGCTTTGTCAATAAAACCTGGAAGCTGATTGGTTTCTATGCAGAGTTGCCCCAGATTTTGCACTTTCCAGTTCTAATAAATAACCCCCTTCGTTTCCACTGGTATCGCTATTGTTTACGTTGGTCATGTGGTATCGTCCTGGTGATTACAACACGTTTTGTGGATTTCCAGGGCCCACTTCATCAGGTATCTTTGAGGACTATATCACAAAAAGAATTGTGTAATTGAGAATTGAATTGAGTAATGTATCAAGGGTTAGAGACCTCCACCTCACAAAACCACCCCCCTGGGAGGAGAGCAAATAAGTGGCACCCACAATGAGGACAAAATAATTGGGATCTCAACACTAAAATCACCCACAATGAGGAAACCCACAGAGATCAAGCCCATCTGTTGATTAACCACATAATAGATATTGAGGATGCGTATATTATGTATTTTATATTTAAAAAAAATAATTTTAAAGTACTGTTAATCAATTGATTTAAACTTTCGATGTTGTTTTACAATTTTAAATTGTGCACAATAGAAAAATTTGTTTATTTTCGTTTCGTATCTGTTTGTTTCCGTTGATTCGTAACGATTCGTAATTTCGTAAGTCGTCGGTGTTCGTATTCGTAACGATTCGTAAATTCGTAAGTCGTCGGTGTTCGTATTCGTAACGATTCGTATTTTCGTAAGAGTTATTTTTTCGTTGATTCGTTTTTCCGTTAGTTTAATTTTCGTTTATTCGAAATTCGGACACATTCGTATTTTCGTAGATTTAGTTACATTCGTACTTTCGTTAGATTGATTTATTCATACTTTCGTAACATTGTTTTCGTAGATTCGTAATCGGAGCATAATTCATAATTTTATGTAATATGTATGCTATTATTACATTTTAAGAGACACGGAAAATTACGAATCGAAAAATAAAGTTACGAATGTACGAATTTTTTCGTTCAATCCATTCAAAGCACGTTAAGCAGCACCATTGTAAGAGACACGGAAAATTCAGAATCGCAAAAAAAAAAAAGTTACGAATGTACGAATTTTTTCGTTCAATACATTCGAAGCACGTTAAGCAGCGCCATTGTAAGAGACACAGAAAATTCCGAATCGCAAAAAAAAAAAAAGTTACGAATGTACGAATTTTTTCGTTCAATCCATTCGAAGCACGTTAAGCAGCGCCATTGTAAGGGACACGGAAAATTACCAATTCAACAAAAAAAAAGTTACGAATGTACGAATTTTTTCGTTCATTTTGATTTTCGTTGTTCCTGTTTTCGTTTTTCGGATTTTCTTCTTTCGTAGTTTAGTTGTTTCTAATTTGGGTTTTTAATTTCGATTCGAACATTCGTTATTCGTTAAAATTTTTAGCGAATCATTCGTTCATTCGTACGATAACGAATGAACGAATATAACAAATTTTAACGGAAAACGAAAAAAAACAAAACGAATTGCACATGTCTATTTTGAACTAGCACCTTAAAAGTCCCAAAATGCAGAGGATTTGCTATATAGTTAGTTACTAGGGATGCAAAGCGATAAATTATTGGACCAGTTATTGTTGTGTAATTCTTTTTGGAATATGACAGGACCTTCTGCGTTACCACTGAATGTTATTTTTGTACCTAGACAGCCTGAAAAGAAATCAGCTGGAATTAAGTTAAAATACACAAGTAAGTTATGCATAAAAAACTTTCTCACAACACAGGTATGGAATAACTTTACAATTGAGCGAACAAAAATGAAATGGAAAACTCAAGGTGTTAACGCGTAATGACTGTTTTCATAGTAACAACACAGGAATGTATGGGTAACATGTATGCAATTAATCAAACCACTTGAGTTCCCCGTGGCATTCCATTTACTTCTTTAGAAAGGGAACACATAAGTGCTGGAAGAAGACACACACGCAGTGCCCAGGTATCTATCTCTGACATTCATCCTATCAAAAGGGCCTACTGGTGTGAGAATTACAAGTGAAGGATTGCTGCCACATTGCCCACATATTCTGCACTACATTCACATAAAACAAAAACAGCGCCTTTACAAAAAAAAAAAAGTTGAATAAAGTGGAAATGTGTTATGCCGTGTACACATGATCAGACTTTCTGGCAGACTAGGTCCGGCGGACCGGAATCTGTCGGACAATTCGATCGTGTGTGGTCTCCAGCGGGCTTTTTTTCCCCAAAAGCCAGACAGACCTAGAAATAAAACATGTTTCAAATCTGTCCGACGGACTCGAATTAGGTCGAAAAATCAGTTCGTCTGTGTGCTAGTCCGACGTACGAAAACTGACGCCAGGGCAGCTATTGGCTACTTGCTATGAACTTCCTTATTCTAGTCCGGACGTATGTCATCACGTTCGAATCCGTCGGACTTTGGTGTGCTTGTGTGTGGCCAAGTACGTTCGTTCGGAAAGTCCGTCGGAACTCTGCCCGAAAGTCCGCCGGGAAGACCGTCGGACCTAGTCCGTCGAAAAGTCCGGTCGTGTGTACGCGGCATTAGAATGCCTATCATTTTTTTAGATGCTTTTTGTGTTCTGCTAGAGGCATTTCCTTTCACCTCAGAGATATCTCTCCACCTTAGAGACGTCTCTCCAAAATCAAGAATACATTCCATCTTAGACAGTAGTCACTGGAAAAGGTGTCCCATTGGAAAATATGTCTTCACTGTTCCAGTGACAACTGCAAAATTTAGTTTTTTTCCCATCACTTTCTGTCCTGGTGACAATGGTCACCAGGAGAAATAGAAGGGCAAATCTCCCCAAGAGGAAAATAAATTGCTAAATTGAGATCTAACCCATCCACATGCTATCCAAAACCCCAAAAAATAGTTTAGGGTTTAACAATGAAAAAATGGTTATTGTAATTATTTAAAAAATGCATACCTTTTAACCAATGAAAATACTGTTTTTAAACTACCTGTCATCATCAATCCCAGTGCAGAGCAAAGCAAAACCAATACTTCTCCAAGCAGTCTTCTGTAGTCAGCCATTTAGAAAGTATATATACTACCTAAAAATACTACCTAAAAATTAACTTATTTGCTCCCCCTTGCTCCCCTTTGGTCTATTGTTATATCTGTTTGATAAGTGAAAAAGATACCTGTGCTCTCTGCTTGTGTTGACTGGTATCATAGCTCCCAACTGTCCCTGATTTTGAGGGACTGTCCCTGATTTGGAGCAATGTCCCTCTGTCCCTCTTTCCCCCTCATTTGTCCCTCATTTTGGTCTGACCTATATAGTTGTATATAAAATGCACTTTTTATGTTTCAAAAAGTGTTTCCCAGTGCTAAATCTTTCATCCAATTTCTATATTGCTGCATTTGTACATTTTAAAAAACAATATAAAGGAATAAAGGAATAATAGTTAACCTTTTTTTTGGTTAATTCTCCTTTAACCTCCCTGGTGGTTTTCCCGAGTGTGGCTCTGGGTTAAATTTCAACACCATTAGCGATAACCCCGAGCCACACCTCGGGATTGCATTGCAGGATCCTGGTGCGGTATACTTACCTTGTCCCCAGGATCCTGTGATGTCCCCCCGCTGTGTCTGGGGGCTCTGTCCTCTGCCTGATGCTCTGTGTGTCCCCGGGTCCGTTCCCTGCGAGCGACGCACGGGGGGCGGAGCCCGGCGGGAAATTAAAAAAATTGAAAATTCATAACACATACAGTAATGTAATCTTACAGATTACATTACTGTATGAAATCTTTTCACATCCCTTTTGTCCCCAGTGCTTTGTCCAATGCCTTGCATGCAGTTTTATATTATAAATACTGTTCTTTCTGCCTGGAAACTTGATATTGTCCATAGCAACCAAAAAGTGTCCCTTTACGTCAAAAGTGGTTTTAGACCAGCTAGAAAACAGCGATAGTAAATTAGAACACTTGCAGAATTGAGCGATAGTGAATCGTGGGGAAATTCATTGTATTATTATTATTATTATTATATATATATTTTTTTAATATTATTTATATTTATTTATTATATTATAATTTATGATTTTGCGTTTCAAACTTTATCATACCCAGGATGTCTACTAGACTCTGGTTTGGACAGATTTAAGTGTGTTATTGCTAAGAATTACAGGCCTACAATATAAAACACCAAGTTTCTATGCAAAACAATTGTACCGCTTTGAGACGCAAAAATCATACCGCCAGGGAGGTAAACCACTTTAAGACCAGCCTCTTTTTTAGATGTGGTGTTTACAAGTTAAAAACATATTTTTTTGCTAGAAAATTACTTAGAACCCCCAAACATTATACTTTTTTTCCCTAACACCCTATAGAATAAAATGGCGGTTGTTGCAATACTTTTTGTCACACCGTATTTGCGCAGCGGTCTTACAAGCGCACTTTTTACAACAGTAAAGTTAGCCCAATTTTTTTTTATATTGTAAAATATAATGTTACGCCAAGTAAATTGATACCCAACATGTCACGCTTCAAAATTGCGCCTGCTCGTGGAATGGCGACAAACTTTTACCCTTAAAAATCTCCATAGGTGACATTTAAAAAATTATACAGGTTGCATATTTTGCGTTAAAGAGGAGGTCTAGGGCTAGAATTATTGTGCTCGCTCTACTGATCGCGGCGAGACCTCACATGCGTGGTTTGAACACCGTTTTCATATGCTGGCGCTACTCACATATGCATTCGCTTCTGCACACGAGCTCAGCAGGACGGGGCACGTTTAAAAACATTTATTTATTTTTCTTATTTATTTTACCGTTTATTTTTTATTTTTACACTGTTTTTAAAAAAAAATAAAAAATGTTGTCACTTTTATTCCTATTACAAGGAACGTAAACATCCCTTGTAATAGAAAAAAAGCATGACAGGACCTCTTAAATATGAGATCTGGGGTCAAAAAGACAATAAAAAAATGCAATAATAAAATTAAAAATAAAATGTGTCATTTAAAAAAAATGAAAAAAAATAAATAAATAAATAAAATGGCCCTTTAAGAGCTATGGGCGGAAGTGACGTTATGGCGTCGCTTCCGTCCTGCAGTGTCATGGAGACGGGTGGGGGCCATCTTCCCCTCACTCATCTCCATGCACAGCCAGTGAGAGGATCGCCTCCGCCGCTGCCGAACGGCTCTGGTAAGCGGCGGTGGGCCCCTCTCCTGCCGCAGATAAAAGTGATCTTGCGGCGAATTCGCCGCAGAGACCACTTTTATCTTGTACCGGACCGACGGCCGAACACGGGGATACCGGGGTTATGGCAGCTAGCTGTTCCCAAAGTAGGGACGTACATCGGCGTGCGGCGGTCCAGAAGTGGTTAAGGGGGTGTGGCAGGTGGCGTGTCCTATGCCTACATACATTTGTTAGTAGGTGTCCCTCATTCCCATCTCAAAATGTTGGGAGGTATGTGGTATTGGTTAGCATTGTTCCCAGTTCTCTTTGTGAACTATGGATGAGGACAGGGGGAGGTGTTCTGTATTCCTAAAATACTTCCTGTGGTAGGGTAACAATGTTGCTCCTACCTAGGTACAGTACAGTACGTGGGCATGCTCACCCTAGAACAATACATGTGCTCCTGGCAGGATAACCAGGTGAAAGCAAAGAAAGAAAAGTCAAACATAAGGACTGTAAACTCAATATATTACAGTTTTGTATTTAGGTTTGGATACGTCCCTTTTGGACCGGTTGCAGTAAGTTTCTGCATGATGATCGCTATCAGATCTAAGCAGTTTCAGCTAGACTTGGCAATGACCATTATGCCTATGGCTTTTTTCACCTAATAAGCAAGCCCACACCAAACTGCTTAAAATGTCTGTTGAGCGATACAGTATTAAAAAAAAACAAAAGTAATAATAACTGACAGACCGATGTGTTTCAAACTGTCATCCATTTATTATTCATAGCTAACATGAAAAGGATCATCTCTAAATACCCATCCTTCATCAGGAATGAAGCAGTTCAGCTGTTGCCTTAAAGTATGGTATTTGATACTTTAAAGCAGATACTATAGAGCACACGTGTATTCCACAATACTTTACACTCGGGGTAATTAAAAAACAGGCCTTAGGCACACAAACAATATCTCAGTTCTGCAGCCAAGAAATCAGATGGAAAGGTGACCCTGTCCCAATGGTATACAAAGTAAAAGTAATTGGAGAACTAACACGAGCATCAAGTGCTTATTTTGTACATAGGCTTAGCTACAGTAGATTAAAGTGGTTGTAAACCCTCACATATACGCAGTGAAGTGACTGGCCTCAGGCGATACACAAAGATGAAACATCCTCCTTTATAAGTTATACCAGTTTATCTGCTGTCTTCTCTTCTCTACATCCATTCAAAGTGCTGAATTTATAATGCTTGTCTGATGCCGCGTACACACAAGCGGAATCTCTGTCTGAAAAATCTTGGATGTTTTTTTTCCGTTCAAGCTTGGCTTGCATACACACGGTCACACAAAAGTTCTCTGAATTTTTGACTGTCAAGAATGTGGTGACGTACAACACTACGATGAACCGCGAAAATGAAGTTCACTGCTTCCGTGCATGAGTCAAATTGTTTCCGAGCATGCGTAGGAATTTTTTGCGTCGGAATTGCATACAGACGAATGCATTTTCGGATAGGAACTTTTCCCGACCGAAAAATAGAGAACCTGCTCTCAATCTTTTGCTGGCAGGAATTTGGCCAGCAAAAGTCCGATGGACATACAGACAGTCGCATTTTCCCACCAAAAGCTCTCATCTGTCTTTTGTTGGCTGAATTTTTGATCATGTGTACGCGGCATTAGAGTTCTGGAAAAAAGGCGACGGAGAGCTGAAGTTACACTCTGGAGAGCTCAGTGAGGAGAGCTCTGAGAGCTGATTGGAGGGAAGAGACACACCACCTTGTACACAGCACACAGGAACAGAGCTTAGGCTGTCAATCCGCTGGAACCACCTACCCTGTCTTTTTCTCTTGGTGTCAGGAATACTTGTCAGAAGTGACTGATACTGATAGCAGAGGAAGGAAGCAGCAGACACACAGTGCTCTTAATCCCTTCCCGCCTCCCATTCCTAAAATATATGTTAGATGTCGGGAGGCGGGCAATCGGGTCATGTGACTTATGTGATTGGCTATTACAGCGCTCACATGATCAGAAAGCTCCCAATCGCAAGTATGCATCCGGAGCTTTCCGGTCCCCACCGGTTACTGTGCTGGGAGAATGCTCTCTCAGCACAGAGATGTGTTTGCATAGGGATGCATATATATATATATATATATATATATATATATATATACACCGTATTTATCGGCGTATAACACGCACTTTTTCCCCCTTAAAATCGGGGGAAAGTCGTGGGTGCGTGTTATACGCCGATCCCCCCCAAAAAAGTGACAAAAATAGCGAGCGGGTCGAAAAATAACGAGCGCCGACGAAAAAGACCGAAGCGCCGGCGTAAAAGACCGAACCGCCGCCGAAAAAGACCGAGCCGACCGTTCGGCTCCGCTCGTAGTCCCGCCTCCCTGCTGTTTCAGGAGCGAGCGCAGGGAGGCGGGACTACGAGTGGAGCCGAACAGTCGGCTCGGTCTTTTTGGGCGGCGCTTCGGTCTTTTTCGGCGGCGCTCGCGCTGTCTGTCTCGGCGGCGGTAAATTTAAACGTGGGCAAGGCTGCAAATGACGCTGGCAAGCTGCAAATGACACTGGGCAAGCAACAAATGACGCTGGCAAGCTGCAAATGACACTGGGCAAGCTGCAAATGACACTGGGCAAGCTGCAAATGACGCTGGGCAAGCTGCAAATGACGCTGGGCAAGCTGCAAATGACGCTGGGCAAGCTGCAAATGACACTGCAAGCTGCAAATGACACTGGGCAAGCTGCAAATGACGCTGGGCAAGCTGAAACATTTTTATTTCCCTAAACTTCCCTCCTAAAACTTTTTTTCCTTAAAATGCCCTCCTAAACTTGGGGTGCGTGCTATACACCGATAAATACGGTATATATATATATATATATATATATATATATATATATATATACAGCCTCTCAGAGTTAAAGCCCACCTGCAGAAAGGCTGCATATATGCATACGGCTGACAGAAATATGTTAAATGAGACAAGTACACACTATAGAGGGATATGCTTTGTTCATATTTCATGTCTGACGTTTACAACCACTTTAAATGGAAATACAGGAATGTGCACTGTGCAAATGCTATCTGGGCATTGTAAAACCCTACAAAGATTGATCAATGCATTAACTTTAAAAACTGGGTTGTCTTAGAAAAAAAATAGTTTAAGACCATGTATCCTTTAAAACAAAACTGCCCTGATTCTATACTGCTCATTCTCACTAAAATCTAACAAAGCACATTTAATCCACTTGAATGAACAACACAAGCACAGCACAGAACTAATTAGAAAGTAGCTTCTTGTCTCATGTCCATGCACTTTTCTTCTGTTGAAAAATGAGAAAACTAAACAAAAGTGGAAAAGGTGAGAAAAAGCCATAAACCAGGAGTATAAATGAAATGTGAGCAGCCCGAGGTACCAGTGCAATCCTGCAACTTTCTTCCTGGGCACCCTGGGAAAGAAATCATAGCGCACACTAAATTCAGCTGAAAAAGCTAAAGCCCAACTCTGGCCACACTGTGTTCACACTGCATGATTTAACAGCAATGCGGTGCAAATCGCATACAATGTCTGGCATCGCACTAATGCCGGCCCTAAATGAGTGTCCCAAGTTAAAGAAGAAAGTTGCAGGTTCCTATATTTCATTTAGGCCGGCTTCACACTGGGCCAGTGCGGGGCGGTGCGGGGCGGCGACGGTAAAGCAGCGCTATATTTAGCGCTGCTTTACCATCGTTTTACCCGCGGTATGCGGCCGCTAGCGGCCGAAAAAGGCGCTTTGCGGGCGGTATCCCCGCGGTCTCCCATTGATTTCAATGGGATGGAGCGGTATAGGAGCGGTGAACACACCGCTCCTTCACCGCTCCAAAGATGCAGCTAGCAGGACTTTTTTTACCGTCCTGCTAGCGCACCACTCCAGTGTGAAAGCCCTCAGGGCTTTCACACTGGAGACACAGCAACAGCTGTTTCGGGTCGGTTTGCAGGCGCTATTTGTAGCGCAATAGCGCCTGCAAACCGCCCCAGTGTGAAAGCAGCCTTATATTTCTTGATCAGGTGGCATAGTATCATAGGAGTGGATTTACTAAAGGCAAATGGACTGTGCACTCTGCAAGTGCAGTTGCACTCATTTTCCCCAGAGTTTAGTAAATGTGGTAAAGCTCTGCTGATTTCCATCATCCAGTCATGTGCAAGCAAAAATTATGTTTTTTTTTTTTTTAATTTTCCTTGCTCCGGATTGGGTGTTCTTTACAAAGTGAAGCTTTGCCAGATTCGCTGAGCTTTGGGGAAAATGTAAAGAATACTTTGTAAAGAATACCCTATAAGGTGCATGTTCAATAAAAAAAAAAAATGCATTTTTGCTTGAACATGATTGGATGATGGAAATCAGCAGAGCTCTACCATATTTATTAAACTCTGTGGAAAATTAGTGCAACTGCACTTGCAGAGTGCACAGTCCATTTGCCTTTAGTAAATCCACCCCATAGTATCTTTGCAGCCACTTCCTACCTACTTGCTCTCTGATGTCAGCTACACTCAATTGCTCACAACAGTGAAATTGATAGAACATGTCTGCTCAATGACCATTCACATGCCCACTTATAGTCTCCACTGGAAACACGTGTGACACTGCAAGAGGGCACTTGGCATACAAGGACAGTGGGGGTTATTTACTAAAAGGAAAATCCACTTTGCACTGCAAGTGCACTTGGAAGTGCAGTCACTGTAGATCCGAGGGGGACATGCAAGGAAAATGAAAAAAAAAACATTTTAGCTTGCACATGATTGGATGATAAAATCAGCAGAGCTTCCACTCATTTCAGATCTACCCCTTAGATTTGGAGCGACTGCACGTCCAAGTGCACTTGCAGTGCAAAGTGGATTTGAATTTCGTAAATAACCCCCAGGGTGTTATATTGCACTATAACAGGGAGTGTCTGAACAAGGCCTTCATGGCAGAATCAGATATTTTAACGAAAGCTACAGATTTAAAAAAATTTTTTTTAATTATTTGTAAAATATTAATAACTTGATATAAATGAATAAATTAGATTTGAGTGATTGGGTTTAGCATCTCCAAGTGATGAAGTTTGTTGCCTATCTCTGTGTAGGCTGTACTGTATGTCAGCTTGATGTGGTGGAAGGAGTGGGCACAGGCGCGAATATCCAGTATATAACAGGGGTGTCCAAATTAATATAGAATTCAGGAGCCCTTCTGTCCATTTCATGAACCAATTCCATTCACAAGAACCAGAGAAAACCTGAAAAGTTGGGAACCAGCTGTTATATTTAAGTAGCATTGGCTACCTGGCTCCTGGTATATAAGCATTTTGGGTGCTGGACTACAAATATGATTCTCTCCCATTGCCAGGAAAGGAGACAAAGTTGCATTTACCGATTTTCAGCATCATTTGAAACCATATAATGGTGTCTAATTTGAATGAGATTCTCTCATATCTGCAGCAAATACAAGTATAAAATGAAAGCATGTATAGGGTTAGATGATCGTTGACGTTGGACGCATACTCACAATTGGCTTTCCTTAATCCTGGGTGAATGGTACTGATGACCAGGGTCTATGACAAACTTTGTGCCTTTTCCTGCCCTAGGAGTTAAAAGGACAGAATCCCCTGTTATCTATGAAGACAGTGACAAATTATACATGTCATCATTGTAACTATTTAGATAGACACAGCAGGAGCAGATTGGGAAGCAGAGATAAGACTGGGATTATACAGAATCCAACATAAACCATGCTGCACCATAGGTCAGATATCTACATTACAGAGCTAGTCGGTTTGCTGGGAGGTCTTGTGTCCCCCGGGGCTGACTTTTCCAAACAATTTTTTAGTTTGTGCAAAAGTGAATACCATAGACATGTCGGCAGGATTCGACTGCCCTTAGTGAACTCTTTAAGTCTAATACCAACATTATTTTTTTGGATAGAATGGTAAAGAGATTAAAAGGAAAAAAAATCTGTTAGGGTTTTATTTCTGTCTGTGACCCCACTGGTTAGATTTTTCCTCACTTCCTGCCCCTGTGTCACTCATACAGGAAGTAGGGGGTTAGGGCATCACCAGGACAGGAAGGAACAGTAAGCAATAAAAACATTGTCAGAAATGTCAAATGCGGCGTACACGCGGTCAGAATTTCCGATGGAAACAGTCCGATGGGAGCTATTCATCGGATTTTCCGACCGTGTGTATGCCCATCGTTTTTTTTTCTGTCGGAATTTCCGACGGACTTTGGATTGAGAACCTGTTCTTAATTTTTCCGACAGAAAACCTTTCTATCAGATTTTCCGATCGTGTGTATGCAATTCCCACACGCAAAATTCCGACGCATTCTCGGAAACAATTCGACGCATGCTCGGAAGCATTAAACTTCCCTTTTATAGTGCAGTCGAACGTGTTGTATGCCGCTGTGTTATTGACCATCGGAATTTGGTGTGACCATGTGTAGGCAAGACAGTTTGAGCGGAATTCCATTCCAAGGAAATTCCATTCCAAGGAAATTCCATTCCAAGGAAAACCATCAGAGCTTTTTCCGATGAGAATTCTGACCGTGTGTACGCGGCAAAAGTGTTTGTAAGTTTTTTTTATTTTATTATTAAAATAACAAACATGTTATATTAACCACTTCCCTACCCGCCCATTGTGATATGACATCCACAGATGGTATCTCCCATCCTGGGCGGGCGTCATATTACGTCCTTGGCTTCCCGGCGGTATAGGGGGCCACCGCATCACTAAGGAGCCGATGCGCGTGCCTGGCGGCCACGATGTCCGCCAGGCACTCGCAAACGCTCGTTACAGAGCAGGAACGTGGATCTGTGTGTGTAAACACACAGATCAACGTCCTGTCAGGGGAGAGGAGACAGATCAAGTGTTCCTAGTATTTAGGAACACTGATTGGTCTCCTCCCCAAGTCAGTCCCATCCCCCCACACTTAGAATCACTCCCTAGGCAACACATTTAACCCCTTGATCGCCCCCTAGTGTTAACCCCTTCCCTGGCAGTGGCATTGCTGCAGTAATCAGTGCATATTTATAGCACTGATCGCTGTATAAATGTCAATGGTCCCAAAATAGTGTCAAAAGTGTCCGATATGTCCGCCGCAATGTCACAATCACGATAAAAATCACAGATCGCCGTCATTACTAGTAAAAAAAAATAATGATAATAAAAGTGCCATAAATCTATCCCCTTTTTTGTAGGCGCTATAACTTTTGCGCAAACCAATCAATATACGCTTATTGTGATTTTTTTTTACCAAAAACATGTAGAAGAATACATATCGGCCTAAACTGAGGAAAACATTTGTTTAACCGCTTCAGCACCGGGCCATTTTTTACCCTTCCTTACCAGAGCACTTTTTGCGATTCGGCACTGCGTCGCTTTAACTAACAATTGCGCGGTCGTGCGACGTTACACCCAAACAAAATTGACGTCCTTTTTTTCCCACAAATAGAGCTTTCTTTTGGTGGTATTTGATCACCTCTGCGTTTTTTTTTTTTTTGCGCTATAAACAAAAGAAGAGCGACAATTTTGAAAAAAAACACAATATTTTTTACTTTTTGCTATAATAAATATCCATTTTTTTTAAAAAAAACAATTTTTTTCCTCAGTTTAGGCCGATACGTATTCTTCTACATATTTTTGGTAAAAAAAATCGCAATAAGCGTATATTGATCGGTTTGCGCAAAAGTTATAGCGTCTACAAAATAGGGGATAGATTTATTGAATTTTTTTTTTTTTTTTTTACTAGTTTTTTACGGCGGACACTGCGGACACTTTTGACACATTTTTGGAACCATTCACATTTACACAATTGCATTGATTACTGTGTAAATGTGACTGGGAGGGAAGGGGTTAACACTAGGGGGCGCTGTAGGGGTTAATGTGTTCCCTATAGAAGTGATTCTAACTGTGGGGGGAGGGGACTCAAGGGGAGAAGACCGATCATGTGTTCCTCCGTACTGGGATCACATGATCGGTCTCCTCTCCGCTGACAGGACGTGGAGCTGTGTGTTTACACACAGCTCCACGGTCCCGCGCGGTCCCGTTGTTTTAACGGGCAATCGCAGGTGCCCGGTGGACATCGCGGCCACCGGGCACTCGCACCGGGTCCCGAGCGATGCCGCGGGCGCGCGCGCTCCCCCCAGGCGGCCGGGAATGCGAGGACGTCATATGACGCCCACCCAGGATGGGAGATCCACCTTGTGGGCATCATATGACAATGGCCGGTATTGAAGTGGTTAAAAAAAAAATGGGGATATTTATTATAGCAAAAAGTTAAAAATATTGTGTTTTTTTTTCAAACTTGTCGCTCATTCATTTGGGTACAGTGTTGCATGACCGCACAGTTGTCATTCAAAATGTTACAGCGCTAAAAAATTGGCCTGGGCAGGAAGCAGGTGAAAATGCCCTGTATTGAAGTGGTCAACCTGCTCTGTGCAATAGTTTTGCACAAAGGGGCACTGGACCTCCTCTTCTGGGGTCCCCTGCTGGCGCTCTTGGCTCCTCCTCTTCTTTGTGTGCCTCCATAGCAAGCTGTTTGCTATGGGGGCACACCTGCAGGCTCAATCTCGAGCCGGGCTGTGTGTGTCTATTGATCGAGCTGGAACTCAAGTGATTATACAGGAAATGCATAGGTAAAAAATGTACAGGCTTTAGAACCACTTTAACTGTTTCTGACACTACTAAAAAATGTGTTTATTTGTCTGTGCCCCTACTGTAGCGATTTCCATCACTTCCTATTCTGTCAGTAAATGAGTGGAGATCTCCCCAATAACTGAAAGCTAGAGTGACAGCACATTGCATGGCAAAGAAAAATAAAAAAAATGTAGGCAGCTAACTACTTATCAGGCAAATGTTATTTGACAATTGTTCATAACTGGTAATGAGTTACTCATGTAAAGTTTTATGTTGGAGAATTTAATTGTGTGCTTTAAGCTGGCCAGACACAGACAGATTGGGCTGCCCAACACTCTTTCCTCCCATCTGCAGACAGTCCAGTCTACAACAAAAATGATTAGGCTACCCATCAGTTCCTCCATTCATGCTAATAATTATGGATGGAAGAATCTCCTCTGCCCAATATTGTATTCAGGCAACGGTGACACTCATTGTTACCTAATTAGCCGAACTGTGACTGAATCAGATAGGAAGCTGTTAGGCTGATCATTTTCCACTCAGTTCCACAATTTTTCTATCAAATTTTTGTTGAACCAAGTGGCTCTGACTGGGCCACCCAAGGCTTGAATTTCTGCAAGAAGCAGCCAAAATTTGAGCTGTGTATGACTAGTAGTGATGAGCTAGGATTCAGTCTGAATCCAGCTGGGCCCAAACCTGTGGGAACCTGTCACATGATAGCAAGCCACCAGTCCAATCAGCTGTGGCCAGGAAATTCCCTGCCCTGCTGCCAAACAAAGAAAAAGGGGAGGGGATGCTGGAGACATCACCGACCTAATATGGCCAGCTCACATCACTAATCTCCTAAAAGATATATCATTCTCGATGTCACCACACTTCTTCACACTCAATCTATCCGAAACTGAGCTCATAATATTTCCTCTCTCACGTGCCCCTTCCCCTGACTTCCCCGTCAAGATCAATGGCCCAACCATCAACCCGTCCCCCATGCCAGGGTGCTAGGTGTAGTCCTGGACTCTGAACCCTCCTTTAAGCACCAATCACTGTCCAAAGCTTGCAACCTCAACCTCTGCAACATCTCCACAAATATGCCCCTTCCTAACCAAAAAGCTTCTAATTCACTCTTTGGGCATCTCTCGCCTTGACTACTGCAACTCCCTCCTCATTGGATTTTCTTTACATACTGTAGGCCATCCCCTCTTCAGTCCATCATAAAGGCTGCTGGCTGCTGCCAGACTCATCCACCTTACCAACTGTTCAGTGTCTGATCGTTCCTCCAAAGACCTCCTGGGCTCTAGGTCCCTTGTCACTTCCTCCCATGCTCGCCTCCAGGACTTCTCTCGAGCCTCTCCCATCCTATGGAACTCCCTACTCCAATCTGTCCGGCTCTCTCCTACTCTGTCTACATTTAAGCGATCCCTGAAAAACCCTTCTCTTCAAAGAAGCCTAGTCCGCCTCCACCTAACAACTTTATTTACACTATCTCCATCAGCTCATCCCCACAGTTATTACCTTTTGTATCATTTGACCCTACCTTTTAGATTGTAAGCTCGAGACCCTCTGATTCCTCCTGCATTGAACTGTATAACTGTACTGTCTTCCCTCATGTTGTAAAGCGCTGCACAAACTGTTGGCGCTATATAAATTCTGTATATTAATAATAATATTATTAATGGCGACATGGCCATATTTTGTCAATGACATTGTCCAAATATGGCCATGTAGTCATATTAGGTCAATGATGTCACCAGCATCTCCTACCCTGTGTTATTACGGGGCAGGGGAGTTCCTGGGATGTAGCTGATTTGCCTGTGGTTTTGGCCTGAACCTTAGGTTATCACTAATGGCTTACTTTAAACACATTAAAGTCTGACAGGTTTCTGTTTTACTATTATGAAAGGTATTTACTTCTCTGAAGCTACTATTTCCTTTATTCTGTATGGTTAAAAATTAAAAGAAATCTCCCTAAAAACTCCAAAAAAAATCTGTCAGTTTAGTCCTCTTTACCCGATAGATAATCGCAGTACAAACATTGTCCTAAGCAGCTGGCCACCTCTATTTCAAGGACAAGCAAAGTAACAAGATACTGAATTTGAGATAAGATTATACAAATTCAGCAAAGTTTTTGTTCAGGAGTAAAAAAAGAAAAAAGTGTAAAAATGCACTATGGCTACTTTGAAAGCTTTTTCTATAAGTTAATCACTTAAGCATATCGCTGCACACATACACACAAATTGTGTACCATCATAAAGTTCTTTAATGTGAGCAGTATCTTCAAGCTATTCATTGTATCCGCGTCTTTTGTTCTTTCATGCAAAACAATGCAACAACGATTCAGACAAATCTTCAGAGCTGAAATTTTGCAAAAGTCTGCATAATGTGCCGAATATGCTCTGGGTCATGATGTAAAATCGTTACTTTTTTTAAAAATAAAAAAATGGATTTGATACAGTGTTGAACAGAAGTATACATATTAATACAATACATAAAAAAAACTCTAAAGTGAACCTAAACTCAAGATAGAAAATAAAATCTCACAATTTTATTAAGGTATGTAGTTAAAATGATTATTATTATTATTATACAGGACTTATATAGCCCCAACAGTTTATGCAGCGATTTACAATATAAAAGGGAGACAATACAGTTAAAATAGAAGAGGATTAAGAGGGCCCTGCTCAGAAGAGCTTACAATCTAACAGGGTGGGGCAGGTGGTACAAAAGGGTTGTAACTGTGGGGAATGAGCTGATGGAAGTTGTAAAAGATTAGTTGGAGACGTGATAGGCTTTCCTGAAGAGATGAGTTTTCAGGGATCGCCTAAAGGTAGCAAGAGTAGGAGATAGCTGGACAGGTGGAGGTAGCGAGTTACAGAGGATGGGAGAGGCTCTGGAGAAATCCTGGAGAGGAGCATGGGAGGAGAGAGCTTGAGAGTAGGAGGTCTTGAGAAGAGCGGAGAGGGCGATTTGGGTGATAATTGGGGACAAGATTGGTGATGTAGCTCGGGGCAGAGCTGTGAATGGCTTTGTATGTTGTGGTTAGTATTTTGAATTTAATTTGCTGGGTGATTGGGAGCCAGTGTAGGGATTGGAGGACAGGGTTGGCAGACACTGAATAGTTGGTAAGGTGTATAAGTCTGGAAGCAGCATTCATGATAGACTGAAGAGGGGATAGCCTACTTTTAGTAAGGCAGTTTCTGTGGAGTGCTGTGAGCGAAAGCCAGACTGTAAGGGGTCAAGAAGGTTATTTTCACTAAGGTAGGAGCTAAGACGGTTGTAGACTAAGCATTCTAGAAGTTTAGAGGTGAATGGGAGCAATGAGATGGGTCTTAAGTTGTTCAGGTTGGTGGGGTCCAGTGAGGGCTTTTTAAGTATGGGAGTGATCTGCGCATTTATACCTACTGTACATCAGGTTGACATAACAACTACGACCCTTTTTGAGAACAGGTTCATATGTGGGCCCAAGCAAAGGGGAGGAATCACTGAGTTTTATGCCCTGTTTAATAACCAGAATAACAAACCTTTGTACCAAACTGCATGGGAATCAGATCTAGGGGATACAATTAAGGAGAAGGGGTGGACAAAATGGCCGACCATGGTGCACAAGGGCATACTTTACACTTCCCTGGTGGAGGCCAATTATTAAGTGCTGTTGTGCTGGTACCTGGTCCTGACAAGGTTGGCGAAAATATACCCTGGTACCTCACTCCTATGTTTTCAGGGATGTGGACAAGAAGCTAATAGGCTTCATGTTTGGTGGTCCTGCCAGAAGGTCAGACACTTCTGGATCAGGATATTTAATTTAGTTTACTCAGTGAACGGACAGAACATCCCCAGAGGCGCCAAAGTAGCACTGTTTGTTGACCTGTTGGAAGAGATTCCCAGACATCTTCGAACGCTTATTTTTCATCTTTCTAGCAGCTAAAATAACCATAGCGCGAGTGTGGAAATCACCCGTCATTGATGTCACATTGGTGAAACATAAAATGTCCTGGATTATGATCAATGAAAAATTGACCAGCATTCGCAGACATCAACAAGCTAGGTTTGAGAGAGTGGAACCCCTGGATTGCATATCTCTAAGCCCCCTAGACACTGGGCCACCTTGCGAGGGGAGACCCGGGCTAAGGGGACCTACTCTACTCTGATTTTATTCTACTTTTCTCTTTTCTTTCCCCCTTTTCTTATTTATTTTTTTCATTTCTTGCTTCCCTGTTATTGGTTCTGTCATACCATATTGATAAATGTTTTGGTAGGATACTGAGGGGGGGACCGTACAGCTTCCCCAATTGTACAATTTTTGTGGGATCGAGACCCCTTGGGTTGAGGTATCGGGATCCATTTCAGATGCTAATGTTATATTTCACCATGTTCTGGAAATATGCGTGACTGACAACTTGCTGTAATGTCACTCGATAACTATGCCTATTTGATGAATTTTTGGGTGCCTAGTGGTTGATACCTATGGGCTTATAGCCTTCGAGAAATGGTCATGCTAACAAGTAGACCCGGATTGCTAGGCCTGATAGATAGATAGATAGATAGATAGATAGATAGATAGATAGATAGATAGATAGATAGATAGATAGATAGATAGATAGATAGATAGATAGATAGATAGATAGATAAATTTGCTGTAATAAATGAGCCTTTAAGTCCCAGGTGGACCTTATGCAGCTGCACAGTGTGCCCAAATGGAAGGTCAGCTTCTGCTCCACACACAGCGACATTCATCTTGTAATATAAAAAATTGCACCACTACCAGTTTGATAACAATTAATGTTCTTTAACAAACGAACATACATTGCACATCAATAATTATACTAACAAAATTAATTTCTGTTGTAAACTGCCTCCAACATTGCTCCAGTTTCTTCTTGCTGGAGGCAGCCATTTTGTTGAAGCCCAGGGTAGTCACTTCCTTATTGGAAACTCTCCCCCCCAGGTCGTAAAAATATATTTACTTTCTGTAATTAAAACATGTACATTTACAGCGTTGATTGCATGTCTTGGCTTAAGCCTGGTACACACTACAGTTTCGCCCCGCGGGTTGCACATAAAAAAACCTGACAGCTTCGGTCAGGAGCCGATGTACTAATCATGCAAGGTTATTCCAGCGATCTCCCCCACTAAGCTGTTGTGTTCTGACAAGGGGATGCTCCCCTTGCCAGAACACTCTGATCATTGCTCTCCGTCATTAGCTGAGAACGCTGATCAGGAGTTGGTTGGCTGCTGGTTAGCGTGCATGCGTGGATGTGTTAGTGTGCATGTTGACTATTGGCACTGGTATTTGCGCCAAACAGTCTTTTTAAGCAAAAATGGACATGGATAGATTGCTGAGGGGTGCCTAATTTTCTCGTCATCTGCCATGCTACATTAGCCTTCCAGTGTACGATCTGGCTTGTCTTTGTATTCCTGTCTAGCTACTGTGACCTCAGTCTGTGATGTAAACTCTGTATCCTGCTTTCTGATTTGGTACCTCGCTGCCCAGCTGTGACCTGACCTTGGCCTGTATCTCACCTCTGCCTTATGTTCCTATACCTTGCTGTCCAGTTGTTGATGACCTTGGCCTGTCTCCTATGTATATTACCATTGCACATGTTCCTGGAAAGTAAGCGGGTGCTGCACCAACTGTCAGCTGGAGAATGGAACCCTAAACCAAAGTGTATGTCGCCAGCACACCAAGTATCCTTGAAATAAAGTCCAAGCATTTATTTGGTGATCACATCACAGTGTTAAAGTGGTTGTAAACCCTTACAGACCACGTTGACCTACATGTAAGCCTAGATTAAGGATTACCTGTAGGTCCAAGAAATATCTCCTAAACCTACACGTTTAGGAGATATTTGCAAAAAAACAGGCACTGCTGTCTACGTCGCATGCGCCGATATGCCGCTAGTGGCAGCTCCTGTGCGCATGCGCGAGAGTGACGTCATTGCGGCTCCGACCAGTCACAGCGACAGAGCCACGATACCCGGAAAGAAGATGGACGCTCCATGGAAGAGGGGATAGCAGTGACATCGCTGGCTCCTGTGTCAGGTAAGTGACACATAATGGGCTACTATGCGGTGCACAGGGAAACAAAGAGGAAGTAAACCCTGACTCTTTAAGTGCAATCTTTCGAGGCCATGCAGGATTCCTTTGTCAGGCATATGATACAATTACATAAGCATTGCACATATCCTGCATATCACATGCCTGGCGAAAGGGTCCTTGACACTGAAACGTTGCGCTTATCACTGTGATGTAATCACCACATAAATGCTCAGACATAATTTCAAGAATTCTTGGTGTGCTGGTGACATATACTTTGGCCTGCATCATGATGCTACCCCTGCCTCCTGAGTCAGTACTTCATTGCTCGGCTGTTGGCTTCAGTTCTGGTCCTTATCAGGGGGTCCACAATTGTATGTGTCTCTCATCCAACAGCTGGCATTGCCCACAACATCGGCCCTCATGCCACTCTATGTCTTTGCATTTTCTGTCACCACCACCAGGGGTGTTGATAAGAGGTGCAAGCCACCTTTTCAGCTCGATCTCCACCAGGTATTTGACACTGAAGTGTTTTTGATCATGGAGCTGCAATAATCAGAGCCTTTTATAACTGCCTAGAGCCCAACTCTTGTTTTCCCCTCTGCTCTACTCCGCTTCCACTGAACCTCTCCCCACAGTAAATTTTACTTCATCCAAACCTAGTTTTTAGGATGGAAGCCTTAAATCCAGGCGTTCTTCACCAGTGTCAGATGATTCCCAGCCCATTTAGCAGGGACTGGCTGAGATTCGAATCATGTATGGGCAGGCTTTATACATCCAACCTTTTGGATTTTACATGTTATTATTGCTAGCGGCTATTATAGCCACTAGCAATAATCATTGCGTTCTCCCAGCGGGGAGTGCTTCCCCCGCTGGGAGAACACAATAGCTCCGCGGGAGGGATTCCCCTTGCCAAAACTGTGTTGATGGGGGAATCAAGCGATTTTCTTTCCTGCAACCACAGGGTCGGTTTTTCTAGGACCAGCTTAAGCCCAGGTGGCATGAAAACACACCACCAGCGGACGTGTCTATGACAGCCTGGGCTCATAGGATGTGGTTGAATGACAACAGGCATCATTCAACCTGAAAATGGGGCTTTAACAACTGGTGGAGAAGAACACAGAGGGCAGAGTTGGAGTGTGGAGAGGGTCAGTAGTGTTTTTTTTTTTTATAAGAATGTGGCGAGTGTAGGGAGAAAATTATATACAGTTTATATTTATTATGCTGGGTACACAAGAGCGGATTTATCGTCAGAAAAATCTTGGATGGTTTTCCGACGGAATTCTGCTCAAGCTTGGCTTGAATACACAGTTTGCTGAACTTTCGACTATCAAGAACGCGTACAACACTACAACGAGCTGAGAAAATTAAGTTCAATGCTTCCGAACATGTGTCGAATTGTTTCCGACATGCGTAGGAATTTTGCGCGTTGGAATTGCTACAGACGATCAGAATATCCGAACATGCTCTCAATCTTTTGCTGGCTGGAATTCGGCCAGCAAAAGTCCGATGGAGCACACGGTCGCATTTTCCGTCCAAAAGCTCTCATCGGTCTTTTGCCGGCCGAATTTTCGATTGTGTGTGAATGAATGATTTGTATAGCGCTGCAAATGCGAACTGAATCGCCCCAAGGCGCTTGTCTGCCCTTGTTGTCCTGCTATATTAGAAAAGGTGGGTCTTGAGTTTTTTCCTGAAGGCCTGATGGTTTTCTTAAAAGCAGATGTTGTTTGGTAGAGCATTCCATAGCCGAAGTCCCTGTACTGCAAATCTTCGCTCTCCCTCCGATTTGTAGCGGGCTTTGGGAAAGAGTAGGCGGTTTTGCTTTGTCAATCGAAGTCTGCGATTTGGTATGTATTTTTCTATTTTCTCACAAAGGTATTGTGGAGCATTTCCTTGTGTACATTTGTGGGTGAGGCAGAGGGTCTTAAATGTGATCCTATCTTTTACCATGAGCCAATGAAGAGACCTTAGGGATGGGGAGATGGATTTCCAGGGTTTCTTTCCGGTGACTAATCTTGCTGCAGCGTTTTGGATGACTTGTAGGCGTGCAATCTGGTAATCCGGTAATCTTATGTAGAGGGAGTTTGCGTAGTCGAGACGCGAATTGATGACGGTTCTCACTACTACTGCTTTCTCCTTTTCTGGAATGAATGGGATAAGTCTGCGAAGCATGCGGAGGAGATGATGGGACCTGCTGATTACTGATCCTATTTGTGCATCCATGGTCATCTCTGAATCAAAGATGACTCAGAGGCTTTTGGCTTTGGTGCTTGGGAGGATGGTGTGTCCAAGGATGGTTGGTGGGGTCCATGGGGTCTTCGTTTTTTTACTTCGGTTTTCGTTGAGGAGCAGTAGTTCAGTTTTCGATCCATTAAGTTTGAGGGAGCTAGTGGTCATCCAGTCATCTATCAACGTGTACGCGGCATAACAGGTAAAATAGATCTGTCAAATCTTATATTAAAGTTTTTTTTTTTTGGACTGAAGTTTAATTTTATTCCTTAAAATAGTAAACTCTACATTGAACAATCCTTTAAAGCCTAGTACACATGGGCCAAATGTCGGGCGACATCGGCCGGTTCATTTTACCCATGTGTATGGCACCTGGTCTGACTGGCTTCTGTCGGATGTGCATGCTGGAAAACCAGCTCTGTCTCCCGATCAGCGCTTTCAGACAATGGCTGAGCAGAGTGTTCTGGCAGGGGGCCGTCGTATGGTTAGTGCAGCGGCAACGACCGGAACTGTCGTTTTTTTTTTCCCTTCAACCCACTGGGTTGAGCGAAAAAAACAATGAATGGTGTATACTAGGCTTAAGATTTGCATTGTAAAATGACTACCATTTCCGTTTTATTACCAAACTCAGTACTTGTGCTTTGATTGCACCTCTGAGATGCTAGCACAGTAATAATTAGGTGTGTAATTGAGTGTTTTATTTAGTTTACACTGCTCTCAAATTAGTGTTTACGTAGATGTTACAAATAAATGGGATTGAGTTTTTTTTGTTTTTTATTCTCTCTCACAATAATAATGTTTTTTTTCTCCCCAATTGTTCTCCTTACAAAGAACTGCTGGATGAGGTACAGGTATTTCCGAGTTAAAACATTGCCATTTAGTTCACTGCAACCATCAACATCTGGGCTACTGTACTGAGCCTCAGGCAAATGCTACAGAAGCTAGTGAACAGGATACATTTAATCTTTTTAATAGAGTGATGCTCTGCCAAGATAAACTTCTCTGTATTTCTTTTTTCTCACAGTCAGGTGAAAGCAAATTTTCGTTCAGCAGTGAAAGCCCTAGCCCCAGCATGTGGAAGTTCCGAGATGGTTTATGAAATGGTGTTGCCTGGTAGAACAAACATGCAATGATGGCGGGGCATTCCTTCCTCCAAATAGCATATCTGCAAACAAAGAGAGAGGTAATGAATCAAAGCTGTCGACTAGGCCTTGACTTGGTGGGGTATTTCCATTCATGCATGTTCTGCCATTGAAGAGCCACCTCAAGTTTCCTTCTTTTGGGACTCTGAGAACGTTGGTGTTGAGAGAAAAACATGCCGGCTCACTCCTGATTGATTGATAAAGCTCTGTGAGGTAAATTGGAAGGTCACAAAATGGCTTCCTAATGACTTGTAATGATGTATTGGAATGTACTGGCACAGTAATCGCTAGTTAGTCTAATAATCCTTAAATGGCTTCTATAAGCTTAGAGGGCAATTATATCAAATGGTCTGTGCACATCTGAAAATAACCGCATGCAATCATTCGTTAAAGAAGGTACAGAATTATGCAAAAGCCAATTTGCATATGAAACAGTAGGTGTAATGAAAAGGAAAAAAAAAAAACACAGCCTGATTCTTTCTTTATTTAGGTTTTCCACAGAAACATTATTTCGTCTGCCATTATTTTAGGTGTGAAGGAGGCTTACCTTCTTCCTGCCCACCATCTGTAGATAAATGTCCTGCTGTACATTGCCCTGTGCTGAAGATATGTTTATAAGCGTCCACAATTAGAACTATAGACAAAAGGGACCTCCCACCATGTCACATACAAATTACTACATATAAAGATAATAGGAAACCTGCTATCAAAAAAAGCGGACTTTATCGGCACAACATGAGGCTATTGATTAAAAAGTACATAAAATTAAGACATAAAATAAAGCAACACCCTCTAGTATACATGGCAACTGATACCAACAGTACCCTAACCCCGAAATGGAAATTTTGTTCAGTATATAATTACACCAAAGTCCTTCATAAACAATAGTATTGAAAGTTTGAATCAATGCTCATATATATTCCATTCTGGGGAGCCATGTTTCGCGAGATTTGCTCGCTTCCTCAGAACTGGTTAGGTGGGTATTGCTGTATAGAAGATATAGTGAAAGGTATAGAGGGACTCACATTAATAGAATCACCATGTGCAGTTAAACGTGAGTCAATCACGTGCGGACCGTCGATTAATGTTTGTCAGAATCAGACTGAGACAGAAGTACAGTTAAATCACACTTGTTTAATAATAATAAAAAAAGGTAAACAGAGTTAACGTAGTCAAAACATAGCCAGAGTTCAGGAACCGGAAAGGATAGTCAGAAAAGCTAAAACGTCATGGAGCCAGAAGGAATATCAGCCAAGCAAGTCTTTAACAGGAACACAGGAGAGTGTCTCTAGAGATGTGACCAAGGTGAAGGCAGAGATCATCTGGACAGCTTAAGTAGGCAGGACTGACGAGCAGGATCATCAACAGGTGAGTCACAGTGGAGAGATAGGAGCTGGCAATTAGCCAACAGCTGAGCGGCCAGCTCAGAGAAGGAAGGGCTGAGCCCAGCCCTGACAATGTTTCCTTATCACCACTGTTACGTGTATGGCTATCTTCACCTGTAGGTGGCAGTTTCTGGGAAGGTGATTTTTCCACTGTGATCTGTAAACACCCTTATACCCCTGACATAGCCACTCATTGTCCGCTGTCCAGTCAGAACTAGCAGGCGATATCTGTGCTGGCCTCTAGTTCTGTTACAGTGCTTTATCCAACAGTGGCTGCCATTACAGAAATCGTGAATCATCAGTGATCAGAAATAGGATAGATCACTTTGTTAGGCAGTCGGCAGGTTTTAGTTCTAAAAGGAAAATGCAGACTGAAAAACAAAAAAATACATTAACCACTTCCCTACTCGCCCATGTACATATGACGCCCACAAGGTGGATCTCCCATCCTGGGTGGGCGTCATATGACGTCCTCTCCTTCCCGGCCACCTGGGGGGCGCGTGTGCGCCACCGGCTTCGCTCGGGACCCGGTGTGAGTGCCCGGCGGCCGCGATGTCCGCCGGGCACCCGTGATTGCCCGTTAAAACAACGGGACCGTGCGGGACCGTGGAGCTGTGTGTGTAAACAGTCACGAAAAAAAAATCGCAGATCGCCGCCATTACTAGTAAAAAAAAATGCAATAAATCTATCCCCTATTTTGTAGACGCTATAACTTTTGCGCAAACCGATCAATATACGCTTATTGCGATTTTTTTTTACCAAAAATATGTAGAAGAATACGTATCGGCCTAAATTGAGTAAAAAAAATATATTTTTTTAAAAAAATGGGATATTTATTATAGCAAAAAGTAAAAAATATTGTGTTTTTTTTCAAAATTGTCGCTCTTCTTTTGTTTATAGCGCAAAAAATAAAAACCGCAGGGGCGATCAAATACCACCAAAAGAAAGCTCTATTTGTGGGAAAAAAAGGACGTCAATTTTGTTTGGTTAAATCGCACGACCGCGCAATTGTTAGTTAAAGCGAATCGCAAAAAGTGCTCTGGTAAGGAGGGGTGTAAAATGGCCCGGTGTTGAAGTGGTTAAAAAAATAAATAAATAAAAAAACATTGTATGCTGTTAAAGTAAATAATTTATTTTATTTTCAAAATTGTTGTCTGGTTTGTCAGCTTATAACAAAAAAACTAAATACGCGCAGGACCTATATAAAACTGTCAGGAGTGTGTGCGCTCCTGCTCCATCATAACTGCTGGTTCCAGCATCCCGGTTTTGGCTGTGGCATTCTCCTTGTCTGTCTGCCCACCTGCAATGTGATTGATTGTGGCCAGTCTCTGGGTGAAGACCAAACCTGATATAAGCTAGCCAAGCTTGCGGTCTCATTCTTGTGATAGGTTGTGTAAAACCTGATCAAGATACCAGTTTGTCTGCCTTGCTCTGATAGATTGGATTTCCCTGTGTATGACCTCGGATCGGATATCGGACTATTCTTGAAACTCTGCCTTTTACCCAGCCTGTCATTGAACAACTCGGTCTACCAACTGCAAGTACCTGTTTGCTTTGCTCAGTTCACGCCTGCCCTGGCATGTTAGCCAGGCACTATAGCATTGTGTATAAGTCCTGGGGGCAACCGAGTACTGGTAGGCCTGCTTGCTTTATGGGAAAGTGCTATAGGTGAAGAACACAGAAGCCAGCTACAGCTTCTGACTACCTGCGTTAGGGGTAAGCGTGACAAAAACAGGGCAGCATATTAGATAAATATGTCCTTGAAAACATTTTTTAGATAAATGAGTCAGAGTTTTGGTCAGCTTGACCAATGCTACAAAATGTAACTATCAATAAAAAATAATCATACAGTCGATAAAATTTTAATACATTTCCTGTAGGAGCAAAAGTTTCAAGCGTGATCCGTAGTATTTGCAAATTGCTCTGGTGCCAAAGCATATTAAACTTTGCCAGTTCTCATCAAAATCCAATAATGGCAATAACTTAAAATGATAGGAAGACCCACCATGATTTAGGCCTTGTTTCCGCAGGTGTACTTAAGTGTACATCTGTGCAAAGGGCTATGTTTGCCTGCACAGGGTGTACAGATGTTCTATGCATCCGCATGCAGGCAGTCCCATTTATGTCTATTGGAACACAGCTGTTTCTCCCAATTTGACATCTGTGTGGGTGTGCGTGTCCCTGAACTCACATTGTCTGCATTCAGGGACACGCACCCACACCTGCACAGATGTCCAATTGGGAGCAGCAGCTGTGTCTGCAGCCGCTGAATCCCAACAGACTTGAATGGGACTGTCTGCATGTGGATGCACAGAACACTTGTGGATCCCGTGCAGACAAACAGGGCCGTTGACCCAGGGGTGCACTTGTGTGCCCAAGGCCTAAGTTTAAATTTTGAAAATGTTGAGTCGAGCAGATGATTATTTAAAACCGTAGCCAATCAGATTTCAGCTGTCATTCCACTAGTGCATAATGAAAAATTAAGGCTAAAGCAGTTGTAAAGGCTTGAATGTTTTTTTTTGTAAAATAACAAGTGTGTTATACTTATGCAGTGGTATTGCACAGAGCATCCCCAAACTTCCTCTACTGGGATTCCCAGCCAGCACTCTTGGCTCGTCCTCTACTGTGTCTGCCACCGTAGAAAACCAAGTGCTGTGGGGGCAGACATGTGGGCTCGCTCCCGCCGTGCCAGGCTGTGTGGATCTATAGACACACAGTGCGGCTCGGCCCCGCCCCTCGCTCCCTCCTCACAGGGTGTGATTGACAGCAGCAGGAGCCAATGGCTCCCACCGCTGCCTCTGTGTGTGTGTGAGGAGAGGAACATAGACCAGTACTGCTGCAAATGGGCACAGTGCTGGATAGACATAGAAGGTGAGAGGGGGCGATACAGGTAGCGGGACATTTTTTTTATCTCAAAGTGATTGTAAACCTTTTATTTTTTGTTTTTTTAAAATAACAAAAATATCAAACTTACCTCCACTGTGCAGTTTGTTTTGCACAGAGTGGCCCTGATCATCATCCTATGGGGTCCCCCGGTAGCGCTCGCAGCTCCTCCTCGCATCGGTAAACCCCCTGGAAGAAGAGCTCTCACAGGGGCTACCTCTCGTCCATAGACACAGAATGCCAGAGTCGGCCCCACCCCCCCATCATTGGATTTGATTCACAGCAGCGGGAGCCAATGGCTGCGCTGCCTTCAATCTATAAAATCAAGAGCCGAGAACCTTGGGCAGAGAGGTGGAGCGTGTCTCTGCCGAGGGAACGAATGAGCTCAGGTGAGTAAAACGAGGGGGGCTGGGGGGCCGTTCAGTGTCAGAAGTTTTTTTCACCTTAATGCATAGGATGCATTAAGGTGACAAAACGGGAGGGTTTACAACCCCTTTAATGCAGAGAATGCAATAGGTTAAAAAGTGTCTAGCTATTAGGACCACTTTAAAGCCCAACTGCAGCCAACACTGTTGAATTAAAAATCAATATAATGATGCCTAAATTCCACATTGGAGCTGCTAGCTTAGCACACATATATGATGTTTGTAATGCTGTACAGCCAATGCATTTCAGGGCTTTTACTGTGTTCCCTTCATCAGGGTTATAAATAAGAACCATATAGAATACCATATCAGATAATGTAAATATGTATATTGTATATCCATACTAAACTATCAAATACAATATAAAAATATACAAAGTATCAAGTAATATAGAAAATATCAAGTACAAAGTCCTTTCTTGTATTAAGAGAGGTATGGACTCCAGAGAGAGAGATATAATTTTGCCCCTGTACAAATCATTCTTAGACCTAATCTGGAATATGCAGTTCAGTTTTGGGCACCAGTTCTCAAAAAGGATATCGGGGAACTGGAGAAAGTACAGAGAAGGGCAACCAAACTGATAAGAGGCATGGAGGAGCTCAGCTATGAGGAAAGATTAGAGGAACTGAATTTATTCTCTCTTGAGAAGAGGAGATTAAGGGGGGATATGATCAACATGTATAAATATATAAGGGGTTCATATAGTGAACTTGGTGTTGAGTTATTCACTTTAAGGTCATCACAGGAGGACAAGGGGGCACTCTTTATGTCTAGAGGAAAAAGATTTCCAAATAAGAAAAGGTTTCTATACAGTAAGAGCTGTGGAAATGTGGAATAGACTCCCTCCAGATGTGGTTCTGGCCAGCTCAGTAGATTGCTTTAAAAAAGGTCTGGATTCTTTCCTTATTGTACAAAATATAACTGGGTACTAAAATGTATAGGTAAAGTTGATCCAGGGAAAATCTGATTGCCTCTCGGGGGATCATGAAGGAAATTTTTTCCCTGCTTGAGCAAATTGGATCATGCTTTGCTGGGGTTTTTTGTCTTCCTCTGGATCAACTATGGGTATAGGATTGTGTATATGGGATTGTATTTTTTTATTTTTTTATTTATTGGTTGAACTAGATGGATTGTGTCTTTTTTCAACCTGACTAACTATTAACTATGTAAAATTAACTAAATAATATTTACAAGTAACATTCATTGGAAATCTACTGTATACACATAGCCATAACAAGTAGTAATTATACTTTAATACCAAATACATTCAATAATTTATAGCATAAAAAGCACGTGCATCTATGTACACGTTAACACAATGTCAGGGCTGGGCTCAGCCCTTCCTTCTCTGAGCTGGCCGCTCAGCTGTCGGCAAATTGCCAGCTCCTATCTCTCCACAGTTACTCAGCTGTTGATGATATCCTGCTCGTCAGTCCTGCCAACTTAAGCCGCTGACATCCCTTCTGGCCCCAGATCCTGCTTGCTGTTCCACTACATTGATCCCTGACTTCTGGCTTGGCTGACTATCCATTCCAGTTACTGAAGTTTGGCTACCGTATATACTCGAGTATAAGCCAAGTTTTCAGCACATTTTTTGTGCTGAAAATGCCCCCCTCAGCTTATACTCGAGTCAAGTACAGAGAATTACATTTTCCGACCCGACTTTGGGGCTTTTTTTGGACTTTTTTTCCACTTACAGTAGCTATTTCTCACCCTAGGCTTAACTCGAGTCAATAAGTTTTACCAGTTTTTTGTGGTAAAATTAGGTGCCTCGGCTTATACTGAACTTTGGCTATGTTTTGACTACGTTTGTTCTTTTTACTTTTGTTATTAAAAAAGTGTGATTTAACTGTACTTCTGTCTTGGCCTGATTTCATGGTTTCTGACACACAAGAGCTGGTTTATATGCTAATGTACTAAAAGTGTAATGTAAGCTGCTTGGTTTCTTGATGGCCCTTTTTATGCACCTATTTATATATTTACCTCTACTAGGTTATTATTTTTGCTTGTGTCCTTATTGAGGAGATTCTCCCTTGCTGTCATGACATAAGATAAGAAAATCTCTCTAACAGGAAAACAGACAAATACAAAAACTAATTTCGGTGAAAGAGTATTTTTATTGCTGCCTGTACCTTACTTTCCCAAAAAGGGCAACTGCTTCCACCCTTCATTGTACTGGTATCACAGGACAGAAGCGAGGACAAATCTCCCTATTGGGATCGCATATAGAAATAAAAATTCTGCCATTTTAACTCTTGCCTATTTTCTAAATTAGGTATTAAGCTAGCTATACACAGCTCAAATTTTGTCCAGTTCAGCGGGAATTCAGCTTGACAAAAGTCGATTTAAAAATTGGTAGAGCCGGGTTGAAAATGACCTGCTAAACAGTTGCATCAGCTGTAGTGACTGACTGGGCATTCAGACGACCATGGGGAGTGCTGCAGCTGTCACAATATAACAGCTGGCAGTGCAGATTCCTTCATGCACATGTTTTTAGCATGGATGAAGATATCTATTGATTTTCTTTTGTTCAGTTTTCAGGCTAAACTAAATAAATCTAAATTTGTGAGTCTAGCTTTAGGCTTTAAGACATAGTTAATTAGTAGGGCAAGCTCTGCTCTGCTTCCTGTGTGTCAGTGTTTACATTAACCGGATTGCTATCTGTTCTTCAATGCTCATCTTGTCAAAGAACATCATCCATCTTTTTTAATAGATAGCACAAAAAAAATCATGTAATGTCATCTTTAAAGGAATAGGTCATGCAGAATACCTTTGCTCCTTTTATATATTTACTCAAATCAAGACAATTTACAAATTCTGATTCCCTTCTATTTACTGACAAAGTCATCTGTAGACACAAGGCTCGTACGGAGAAAAATGAAAGAAGCCATCCTTTGAGATGTGAATGCTTCCTACCTAGCTCACAAATGGCTGGATAGTATCAGCAGAAAGAATTCTCATCTAAAGGGATACTTTCTTTTAAGTAAAAGAAAAGGAACTACAGGTTTTTAAGAGCACGTCATATTTAAAGTATAACTAAAGACAAAACTTTTAAGTTTTGGATAGAGTAGGGATTAGATCATGTCACCCTCTTTATTTGCAATTTTTACTATTATCATCAAAGTAGAGAAAAATACAAAATTTTGGGTTGTCCCCAGAGCAGTAAGAGAGTAGAAATCATCCAATGGGGATTCTAGTTCTGGTGGTCTTCTGACGACCAGGGATTCCCTCACTTCGGAGGGACTTTTGCTCACTGCCTGTTTTAGCTATGGGACAGGAAGTGAAGGAAATCTCCCAAATGGGACACAGATGAAAAAAAAATATCTGACATTGGTTATAACCCTCCCTTACTCTATCCAAAATAAAATAAAAAGTTTTGCATTTAGTTCCACTTTAATAGTTTATCTCCAACATGTAATACTTTATACAGCTTTTTGAAGAATAAGTGCAACATAAATACAACTTTCCTTTGAATTTCTTGCATTGAAGAAAGCCTGGGTTATCTACTATATTTTGCACAAAAAAAAACAGTAGAGGGTCATAATAGGCCAAGTCAAAAGTGTATTGGTTAACATCCATAAGGCAGTGTTAGCAAGACAGGAAGACCTAACGTGCAACTCTTTTTGGCCAGGTACCTTTAAATAAAATCCTGCATCAGATTAAAACATATAACATTGTACAGAAAACTGGAACAAAGCAATAAGTATTATTGACGTATTTTGTCTGGAACTTTTTATGGCCTATCTGTACATTTTTTGAAGGCTGGCAACTGTGACCAGAAGTCAGTTATGTCTGATATAACATGGCTTAAAACCTATATGTATGCTCAAACATAAAAACAGAAGAATTAAGGTTCAAAATTAATCATATTTCTATTGATAGCTGTTTGGTTAAGAAGTAGTTTAATAATAAAATTATTTTTGTTCAGATAGACTTGTTCTGACTGTTAAAAGTTTTTTTTTTTTTTTTTTTTTTTACTTGATGGTATGAATAAATAAAAAGTGAGCATTAAGCTAGTGATCAAGTAACCAAAAACCAAGGCAGTAGACAGGATTCAAGTTTACTTTAGCTAATCCACCATTTTAGCATAAATGATCAGACCAGAGACCCAGAATGTGACCAGGAAAAGAGGTAGCCTATGGCAGCTTTTACCTCCAGGAGAAGGTATATGTTTGAAGTCCATTTCAAGTGCACTTTTCTGGATTTATGGAGAATTCCAGATTGCTCCTGGTTTCCCTTATCTTAAGGTGTATGCAGTGAAGAAAGATATTTGAAAGATTATTCCATCAATGTATTATAACGGGTAAGAAAAGAGAGACCACATCATGGCAGATAGGAATTTTACTTGGATTACTGTAAATATCCTTGGGGTATTCTTCATATGGAATTTGCAACCCACATTATCGCAGTCCTTTGTAAAGACTAAAAAATAAAATTTGCTGGAAGATAGCTTTTCTTAAAGGAATTTTATGTCTGAAACAGGTCATGTGAAAGTTGCAGTGCTCTGTGCATTATGGATTCCCAATGTGCTGCACCATAGGAGAGAAGCCACTGATGGGAACAAGGAGAAAAGGCAGCAGCATCATATAAGAAGAATCATGGACTGAGACCACCCCTGTCTAAAGCCCCATACACACGGTCAGATTTTCCTATGGATTCTGTCCTATCGGACAATGTTGTCGGAAATTCCGACCGTGTGTAGGCACCATCAGACATTTTCCATCGGATTGTCCGACGGACAAAGTTGTATCTCCTGCTTTAAAAAATTTCCGACAACAAAGTCCGATCACACCAATTCCGATCGTGTGTAGCGAATTCCGATGGACAAAGTGCCATGCATGCTCAGATCACATTACAAGACCAAAGCTATTGGCTACTAGCCTCTACTTAGTCCCGTCGTAGGCAACAAACGTCACCACGTTCAGAATGATCGGATTTTCCGACAACTTTGTCCGACCGTGTGTATGCAACACCAGTGTCGGACTAAATCCATCGGAAAAAATCCGATGGATTTTGTGGTCGGATTTTCCGACCGTGTGTACGGGGCATAAGAGTAGGGATGCTCCCTGGCAAACTAAGAGAGAGTTCCTCTGTCTCTAAATACTGTATCTTTTTTGAGCACCTAATGGGAAGGGTTGTGTACAGTTTTGAGAGGATGTCCCTTGGGAGAAGTAGGATAGAAGAGACTGATTGAGCCACTGGATACATGGAGAGTGTGACACGTTGCTTGGATACACTAATGATTCGATAAGGAAAGTTGTCTGACGCTGAGATATCTGTAATGTTAATGCTCTTCTGGTTTAAAACCTCAATTTGCAAATGACCCTTACTAGACATTTGTGTGTTATTGGCTATGAAGTGTATGGGTTGTGATGGGGAAATGGGTAGTTGGCTTGCTAATAGACTTCCACTGTTGCAAGCCAGAATGTGTGGGTCTCCCTTCTCTTGTGATGAACTGTATAACCTTGGCTTAGTTGTCTATGTGGCCTTAGGGGGGCACAGAATCCCTTTAGGGAAGTTGCTTTAGGCTACCACATTTGAAAACACTTCTGCAAGTGGAACTTCCCGTAGTCAGCATTATAGCTGAGGAGAAGTGGGCCTTGTGTTAGAAAGATAGCCCTGGAGTGGACGTTAGCTTTTTTTTTAAACCTGCAAGTGAGGGTGCATTATATGCACACTTTGCAAGTTACATACAGTAGTTACATAGGTTGAAAATGTAGTTCATTTAGTCCATTTAGTTCAACCCACAATTGATCCAGACAAAGGCAAAAAAAAAAAACAATAAAGCATAATATAATTTGCTCCAGCTGGGAAAAAAAATCCTTCTTGACCCCCTAGGAGGCAATTGGACATTCCTTGGATCAACTTCCCCTGCTGTTATTACCTATAAATATTAGTATCCAGTTACATTTCGTACATTTAGGAAAGCATTCAGCTCTTTTTTTAAAGTGGAGGGCCACCCTGAAAAAAAAAAACTTCTAAAAATGTTAATAAAAATTTAAAAGGAAAAAAATAAAATATATATATTTTTTTCACTTACCAGAAATGGATGTTGCTAGGCAGATCGTCCTAATCTGCCTCTTCCTGTTCCGCTGAGTTGTTCGGTCTTCTGCTCCTAGCGTCGTCTTCTAGTGAATGGGGCGCGGTGTGTTATGGGAACTGTGTGTGTCCCACAACATAGCGCGTTCCCCATTCACAAATCGCTGCGCGACTCGCGCATGCGCAGTAGGAAACGGGCAGTGAAGCCAGCAAGGCTCCGTTGCCTGTTTCCCTTAGTTGGAATGGCGGCGCCGGGAACCAAGGCCCGAGGGATAGTCGGTCTTGGGCGGCCGACATCGCAGGCACCCAGGACAGGTAAGTCTGCTTATTAAATGTCAGCAGCTACAGTGTTTGTAGCTACTGACTTTTACATTTTTTTTTACTGGCTGCCCCCCCCCCCCCCTCCTTTAAACAATCTACTAAGCTGGCCAGAACTAGTTTTTGAGGGAGTCTATTCTACATTTCCACAGCTCTTACTCGGAAGAAGCCTTTACATTGGGGCTTTGATAAAGCACAATTCGTGTGCGAAACATGTAAGCCATTCCTCCCTTGCTTGTACATGTAGTACTCTTCATGTTTTTCCTCCGTGCCTCTTATCAGTTTAGTTGCCCTTCTCTGTACTTTCTCCAGATCTCAAATATCCTTTTGGAGAACTGGTGCCAAAAACTGAACTGCATATTCCAGATGAGGTCTAATAATGATTTGAACAGGGGCAAAATGATATCTCTCTCTCTGGAGTCCATACCACTCTAAATACAAGAAAGTACTTTGCCAGCTTTAGAAACTGCAATAGTAAGTCTGCTACACAAGGTAGTAAGTGGGTCTTTGATCCTCCATATTAAAGAAGATCATGTGGGAGTTGCTCTTTCTCATCGCCTGAAGACAAGGGGTCCATTCACCACCTCTCTAGAGCACACACAATTATGTTGTCTGTTGCCCATCTGGCATAGTCGGTCTTCAAAACAAGGCTTGTAGCCAGTAGTGTACTTAGGTTTTGTGCTGCCCTAGGCCTGACTAAACCTGTGCACCCCCTAATTGAAATATGACCCACCCCTTCCTGTCAAGGCCACACCCTTGCTGTTAAGACCCACCCTGACATTTTCAAGTGGGGACACTAGTTCTGTGGGCCTGGGGGGGAGGGGTTTAATGAATTCCCTTAATTTGCATAGATTTCCTCTCACATCCTGTTTGGCTATGGGGCAGGAAGTGAAGGGAAATCTCTGCAATGGGCCAGGGATGGTAAAAAATAAACTGACAGAGGCTATAACCGTCCCTTATTCTATCCAAAATAAGAAAAAAAAAGTGTTGCCTATAGTTCTACTTTAAGCACAAATTTCTGATAATTTTATGGAGATGACTACGAAGATATAACCATGCTAATGGTGCAGCAGAAAACATATAGCAAAGTAAGGAAGGTTTGTGGTCCAGGATGATAGGACAGTCAAAATTAGAAGCGGCGTCCACACCCCCCCACAGTTGCGGAATGCTGCCCATCCGCATACCGGAAGCAGTTTGGCCGCTTTATGGGGGCGCTAGACTAATATGCCTCTCAGCCCAGTCCACCCCATAAGACTGGCACTACACTAACATAGTAGCCCAAGTTGGCAGGGACTCTTTCCGTGCTGCCCCCCTGCAAAGTGCTGCCCTAGGCCTGGGCCTTGTCGCCCTAGGCCTGGGCCTTGTCGGTCTAGGCCAGGATACAGCGGTGATTGTAGCAGTAAGTCTTTACCCCACAGCCTGCTGTATGTCTCTCCTGCCAAAAAACACTTTCCATTTTTTCCCACTTTTTTCTATTCTTTATAGGTTTAAAGAATCTTTCTTGATATAGGAAGATATCGAAAGCTAAGACGTGCATAGTGCCAATGGTTATAATTTGGTCTATTCTTGTATTTCTGCATATTTTAATTCAACAAAGGCTGAACCAAAATAAAAATGCTAAAGTGAACCATTCTTTTAGGCAGCGTACGCGTGGCTTGCCTCACTGCCCGATAGCTGGAAAGGTCTGGGTGACGGGCCTTCTCAGTCTCCTTTATTACAATGCTTCCTTGTCTAATCATCATCATTAAAGCAGCATGAAGCATTTCCACCTTGGGTTATTTGTAAAACACTACCATATAATTACACAGAGGTCTAAAAAAAATACTATCAATCCGCTGCGACCTGAAGGAAATAATGATTGATAGTGATAAGGGCATTTCCTCCGAGATAATAAGTGGTTGTAGAAGTTACAAGTCCTCTGGGATGCAGCTAACTTTTCCATTGATAGTCAGTAAAAGTTCTGACTACTTAAACACACAGAACAATACAAAAAACACAAAAAATGTTTCCAGCTATATTTTCACATTTGTTTTAATTAATAACAAAGAAATTCGAGTTATCCATGCACTAGATTGCATCCATTTCAGAAAAGGTCAATGTTAGCCTACATAAATAAAATAAGTTATCATTTTGATACAAGGCAAGAGTGTACAAGAATTGCCAGTTTGTAATATTTAATGTGTATGTATAACCAAAACTTTTTGTTTAACCACTTGACCACCGGAAGGTTTTATCCCCTTCATGACAAGATCATTTTTTGTTATTCGGCACTTTGCTACTGTAACTGGCAATTGCGATGTACTCTGTGGACATTTTTATAAAAAAAATTTCACACAAATAGAGCTTTCATTTTGTGGTACTTGATCACCACTGGGCTTTTTTTATATTTTGCGATATAAACAAAAAAAGACCAAAAACTTTGAAAAGAATTTGATATTTTCTAATTTCTGTTATAAAACATATCCAATAAAAAAAAATCAAAAAATCTAATTTCTTCATACAGTTACGCCAATATGTATTATGCTACATATATTTGGTAAAAAAAAAATCTTAATAAGTGTATATTAATTGGTTTGTGTGAAAGTTATAGCACCTACAAACTACAGTACGGTATTTATATTGGAATTTATGTAGCTATGACGCTATACTAGTAATGGGGGTGATTATCGATTTATAGTGGGACTATGATAGTGTGGCGGCCAATCTGGAGCTGGCTGATGCTGGCTGGGAGGTACACTAACTGACATCAATAGTGACACGAATATGGTGATCAATGCTAATAACACTGTACTAATGACACTGGATGGGAAGAGGTTAACCCCCTGCTGACCGCGCTATAGCCAAATGATGGCTACAGCGGGGTTGTCCAGTTCTGAGAGCGTATCATATGATGTCCTCCCAGAACTCTGTGTACTCTGTGAATGTTGTCACAGCGTGTGGGGAGGAGAGAGCAGATAACGAACTAGTATGAAAGGGGAGATCTGCACTGATAATCAGAGCACTGATCATCAGTGTCCTGATTATTATTATTATTATACAGGATTGATATAGCGCCAACAGTTTGTGCAGCATTTTACAATATAAAGAGAAACAATACAGCAACAATAGAATTCAATACAAGAGGTTTAGGAGGGGCCTGCTCCTTTGAGCTTACACTCTAATAGGGAGGGGCTGGTAAAACAAAAGGTAGTAACTGTGAGGGATAAACTGATGAGGGAAGTAGAAGATTTGGTTGTCAGTTGAAGGTATTATAGGCCTCCCTGAAGAGGTGAGTTTTCAGGGATCGCCTAAAAGTGGACAGAGTAGAAGATAATCAGACAGATTTGGGTAGTGAGTTCCAGAGGATGGGAGTGGCTCTGGAGAAGTCCTGGAGACGAGCATGTGAGGAGGAGACAAAGGAGCTAGAGAGCAGGAGAGAACGGTTTGGGTGATATTTGGAGATAAGATTGGCGATTGGTGATGTAGCTCAGGGCATAGTTGTAATTGGCTTTGTATGTTATTGTTAGTGTTTTGAATTTTATTCGTTGGGCAATGGAAAGCCAGTAGGGCGATTGGCAGAGAGGGGTGGCAGACACTGAATGGTTGGTAAGGTGGATGGGTCTAGCAGCAGCATTTATGATAGACTGAAGAGAAGATAGTTTGCAGAGAGGTAGGCTAATGAGGAGGGATTCACTGGGGCATATTTTGGAGATGTTGTGGAGGTGAAGTCTGCAAGGTTTGGACAGTGATTGGATTTGGGGCTGAAAGGACAGGTCAGAGTCCAGGATTACACCTAGCACCCTGGCATGAGGGGAGGGACTCATGGTTGTATTATTGATCTTGATGGAGAAGTGAGAAGAGGGGCCCGAGCCGGAGGAAAAATTATGAGCTCAGTTTTAGAAAGACTGAATTTGAGGAAATGGTGGGAAATCCATGCTGATATGTCAGTTAATACGTTAGTAATGCGAGAGGAGACTGAAGGAGTGAGGTGAGGAGTAGAGAGATAGATTTGTGTGTCGTCAACATAGAGATGTTACTGGAAGCCATGGGAGTTTATTAATTGACTGAGATAGAATGTGTAAATGGAGAAGAGGAGGAGTCTGAGGACAGAATCTTGGGGTACCCCTACAGAAAGAGGAGGAAACAGAGTTATAGGTAACACTGAAGGAGTGCTGTGAAAGTTAGGAGGAGAACCAGGAGAGAGCAGAGTCTTGAAGGCCAAGATAGTGGAGTTTTTTTTGAGGATAAGGGGATGGTCAACAGTATCAAAGGCTGCAGAGAGGTCTAGTTGTAAGCTTATGGAGTAGTGGTCATTGGTTTTAGCAGCTAATAGATCATTAGTGAGTTTCAGTAGGGCAGTTTCAATGGAGTGTAGTAAGCGAGAGCCAGACTGTAAGGGGTCAATAAGGTTGTTGTCAGTGAGCTAGGACCTCAGACGGTTGTAAACTACCGTATATACTCGAGTATAAGCTTTTCAGCCCTTTTTTTAGGGCTGAAAGTCCCCTTCTCGGCTTATACTCGAGTCAGTGCGGTCTGCCTACATGAACAGCTTGTCATGTAGACAGACGGCACTGTTCAAAAGACGCGCCGCCTCCTCCCGCCCGTCCGTGATAGGCGGACACTAATTTTCCCAGCAGCGCAGTGTTCCGCCTATCACGGATGTTCTCTCATTCTCATCTCATGGACGAGGATGAGAGAATATCCGTGATAGGCGGAACACTGCACATGACTGCTTGGAAAACCGAGTGTTCCTCCTATCACGGACGAGGAGGAGGAGGAGGCGCGGCTTTCAAACCGGCAATGGCGCCTGGAGCCTCAGCGCGTACGAGGGACACCGCACACCGGACACCGCGCACCGGACACCGCGCACCGGACACCGCACACCGGACACCGAGGGACAGCGGCCCCCGAGGGACGCGGGACACCGGATCGATCTGTCACAGGTAGGCTGCACTGGGGACACGGGGGGGTTGTATAGGACACAGGGGACATGTAGATGGGCATTTGGTGACACTTTTCCACTTACAGTAGCTGCTCCATTTCTAAAAGTTTTGATGCAAACAGGAGCAAGGATCTTAAGTTGTTTAGGCTGGTGGGGTCCAGTGAGGGCATTTTTTTTTAGGTATGGGGTAATCAGTGCATGTTTTAGAGGGGAGGGGAAGGTGCTAGTTGAGAGGGAGAGATTGACGATGTGAGTGAGGGAGCATAGGATAGAGGAAGAGGGTGACCGTAGTAGTTGTGAGGGAACAGGATCCAGGGGAAAGGTGGTAAGGCAGGCTCCTGAGAAAACTTTGGCAACCTCTTAGGTAGTAGCAAGGTCAAAAGAAGAAAGTGTTGGGAGTGGTTTTGTACAGGGTATGTTAAGTAGGATAGATGTCTGTGCAGTGCTGATGCCCCCACAAATTGCATCACTCTTGTGAATTGCAACACTTGTTTTTGAAGTGATTGGCAATCTCGTGAGCAGTGAGTGAGTTACTGGGTGGAGATGGTGGTGGAGAAAGTCGAGGGGTAAAAGTAGAGAAGAGACAATGAGGACTAGAGGACAGGGTATTAATGAATATGACAAAGTAGGTTTGTTTAGCAGCATGGAGAGGAATTGTATTTTAAGAAGGCATATTTATATTGGGTGAATGCATGCTGGGATTTTGTTTTATGCCACAATAACTCCAGTGTGCTCCTATGGCTCTTAAGATTTCTGGTGTTGTCGGTCTGCCAAGGTTGTAACGGTCGGGGCCTGATACTTTGTGTAGTGAGAGGAGCAAGAGAATCCAGTGTGGATTATCAGTGCTGCCTATCTGTGCTGCAAATCAGTGCCCATCAGTGCTGCCAATCAGTGCCTCCTATCAGTGTCCATCATTTCCGCCTATCAGTGCCCATCGGTCCTGCATATCAGTGCAGGCTCATTGGGGCCTCCTCATCAGTACCCACCAGTGCTGCCTCATCAGTGCCCAATAATTGCAACCTATCAGTGCCCATCAGTGCCGCCTCATCAGCGCACATCCGTGAAGGAGAATAATTACCTGTTTGTTACATTTTATAACAGAAACTAAGAAAATAATTCTTTTTTCAAAATGTTTGGTCTTTTTTCATTTGTTTAGCAAAAATAAATAGTGGTGATTAAATACCACCAAAAGAAAGCTCTATTTGTATATAAGTGCCCAGTAGGCAAGTGGTTAAGGTACAGTTTGGAAGGGTTAACACTCCTATCTGGTTATTTATACAGTGGTGTGAAAAAGTGTTTGCCCCCTTCCTCATTTCCTGTTCCTTTGCATGTTTGTCACACTTAAGTGTTTCGGAACATCAAACCAATTTAAACAATAGTCAAGGACAACACAAGTAAACACAAAATGCAATTTGTAAATGAAGGTGTTTATTATTAAAGGTGAAAAAAAATCCAAACCATCATGGCCCTGTGTGAAAAAGTGATTGCCCCCCTTGTTAAAACATACTATAACTATGGTTGTCCGCACCTGAGTTCAATTTCTCTAGCCACACCCAGGCCTGATTATTGCCACACCTGTTCACAATCAAGGCATCACTTAAATAGGAGCTGCTTGACACAGTAAGGTCCACCAGAAGATCCTTAAAAGCTACACATCATGCCGAGACCCAAAGAAATTCAGGAACAATTGAGAAAGAAAGTAATTGAGATCTATCAGTCTGGAAAGGGTTATAAAGCCATTTCCAAAGCTTTGGGAATCCAGCGAACCACAGTGAGAGCCATTATCCACAAATGGCGAAGACATGGAACAGTGGTGAACCTTCCCAGGAGTGGCCGGCCGCCCAAAATTACCCCAAGAGTGCAGCGACGACTCATCCAAGAGGTCACAAAAGACCCCACAACAACGTCCAAGGAACTGCAGGCCTCACTTGCCTCAGTTAAGGTCAGCGTTCATGCCTCCACCATCAGGAAAAGACTGGGCAAAAATGGCCTGCATGGCAGAGTTCCAAGGAGAAAACCACTGCTGAGCAAAAAGAACATCAAAGCTCGTCTCAATTTCTCCACAACACATCTTGATGATCCCCAAGACTTTTGGGACAACATTCTGTGGACCGATGAGACAAAAGTGGAACTCTTTGGAAGGTGTGTGTCCAAGTATATCTGGCGTAGAAGGAACACTGCATTTCAGAAAAAGAACATTATACCAACAGTAAAATATGGTGGTGGTAGTGTGATGGTCTGGGGCTGTTTTGCTGCTTCAGGACCTGGAAGACTTGCCGTGATAAAAGGAACTATGAATTCTGCTGTCTACCAAGAGATCCGAAGGAGAATGTCCGACCATCTGTTCGTGTACTCAAGCTGAAACGAACTTGGGTTCTGCAGCAGGACAATGATCCTAAACACACCAGCAAGTCCACCACTGAATGGCTGAAGAAAAACAAAATGAAGACTTTGGAGTGGCCTAGCCAAAGTCCTGACCTGAATCCTATTGAGATGTTGTGGTATGACCTTAAAAAGGCCGTTCATGCTCGAAAACCCTCTAATGTAACTGAATTAGGACAATTCTGCAAAGATGAGTGGGCCAAAATTCCTCCAGGACTCTGTAAAAGCCTCATTGCACGTTATCGCAAACGCTTGGTTGCAGTTGTTGCTGCTAAGGGTGGCCCAACCAGTTACACAGGGCCATGATGGTTTGGATTTTTTTTCACCTTTAATAATAAACACCTTCATTTACAAATTGCATTTTGTGTTTACTTGTGTTGTCCTTGACTATTGTTTAAATTGGTTTGATGTTCCGAAACACTTAAGTGTGACAAACATGCAAAGGAACAGGAAATGAGGAAGGGGCAAACACTTTTTCACACCACTGTAGTTGTCTAAGTCCCACTGTGAAATCGGGGAAGGGAGTTTCAGAAGATGAGAGAGGCTGTGGAGAAGTTCTGGAGTCATGTCTGGACATTACATTCTCTTTTGAGACAACTTTCTGTGGGCACAGGCTGTCATAGACATACCTTCCAGGGATCCCCATGGCAGCCGGGGCTCACAGTACAATACTGTAGAGATTGGCTCTTTAGAACTACAACAAACATCAAACTTCACTGGCATGTATTCTTCCAAATCTGTATTACCAACATCCAACAAATGGGCACACTTTTCCAATTCATTGCAAAAGAAAATGAACAAACGTACTCACACCTCAGGGGAATGCAGCTTTAAATGCCTAGTTTTCTCGGTAAACAACGTGCTTTCAGGATGTGCCAGACAGAGCAATTTCTTGCAATTACTACAAACATAGAGAGCAGGCTGTGCATGCAAAAATAATAAATGGCATGTGATAAAACACAAAGAACAGTAAGAGCCGGCTCACACTGGGGCAGCACGACTTGCAGCGCGACTACCTCAGGCGACCTGCACACAACTTCGGCGGCGGCTTGCAAAATTACTTCTGTATATAAGTCAATGCAAGTCGCCTGAAGTTGCCCCAAAAGTAGTACAGAAAGCTTTTTCTAAGTCGGAGCGACTTGAGTCGCTCCTATTAGAACGGTTCCATAGTACAGAACGGGAAGCGACTTGTCAGGCAGCTAAGTCGCCTGACAAGTCGCCCCTGTGTGAACCGGCTCTAATAGATACTGTGTAATGTATGGATAAAACTTTTATGGTCTTCTTTCAATTTTTTAATTCATTGTCAGACCCACCAACACGACCCAATCCATAAGGTACAAAGTAATCCTTCAACTTCTCCCAATGAACTTTTGCAAACAGTCTAACTGTCAGATGATTTACATCCTCTTTATAAACTCTTACAACAAAAACGTTTAACTGTCAGGTAATATAAAGCTCCAGGCAAGCAGCTAAATACATAGTTATAATATATATATATATATATATATATATATATATATATATATATATATATATATACATATACATACACACAGTATCCCACAAAAGTGAGTACACCCCTCACATTTTTGTAAATATTTTATTATATCTTTTCAACACTGAAGAAATTACACTTTGCTACAATGTAAAGTAGTGAGTGTACAGCTTGTATAACAGTGTAAATTTGCTGTCTCCTCAAAACACACAGCCATTAATGTCTAAACGTGAAATGAAAATGTCCAAATTGGGCCCAAAGTGTTAATATTTTGTGTGGCCACCATTATTTTCCAGCACTGCCTTAACCCTCTTGGGCATGGAGTTTACCAGAACTTCACAGGTTGCCACTGGAGTCCTCTTCCACTCCATGATTACATCACAGAGCTGGTGGATGTTAGAGACCTTGCACTCCTCCACTTTCCATTTGAGGATGCCCAACAGATGCTCAATAGGGTTTAGGTCTGGAGACATGCTTGGCCAGTCCATCACCTTTACCCTCAGCTTCTTTAGCAAGGCAGTGGTTGTCTTGGAGGTGTGTTAGGGGTCATTATCATGTTGGAATACTGCCCTGCAGCCCAGTCTCTGAAGGCAGGGGATCGTGCTCTGCTTCAATATGTCACAGTACATTTTGGCATTCATGGTTCCCTCAATGAACTGTAGCTCCCCAGTGCTGGCAGCACTCATGCAGCCCCAGACCATGACACTCCCACCACCATGCTTGACTGTAGGCAAGACACACTTGTCTTTGTTCTCCTCACCTGGTTGCCGCCACACACTCTTGACACCAACTAAATACGTTTATCTTGGTCTCATCAGATCACAGGACATGGTTCCAGTAATCCATGTCCTTAGTCTGCTTGTCTGCAAACTGTCTGCTTCTGTTTGCTTCCTTCTGGGATGACAGCCATGCCAATTTGATGCAGTGTGAGGCGTATGATCTGAGCACTGACAGGCTGATTAACCCACCCCTTCAACCTCTGCATCAATGCTGGCAGCACTTACTTTCCCAAAGACAACCTCTGGATATAACGCTGAGCACGTGCACTCAACTTCTTTGGTCGACCATGGCGAGGCCTGTTCTGAGTGGAACCTGTCCTGTTAGACAACTGTATGATCTTGGCCACCGTGCTGTAGCTCAGTTTCAGGGTCTTGGCAATCTTCTTATAGTCTAGGCCATCTTTATGTAGAGCAACAATTCTTTTTTTCAGATCCTCAGAAAGTTCTTTGCCATGAGGTGCCATGTTGAACTTCCAGTGACCAGTATGAGAGAGTGAGAGTGATAACACCAAATTTAACACACCTGCTCCCCATTCACACCTGAGACCTTGTAACACTAATGAGTCACATGACACCGGGGAGAGAAAATGGCTAATTTGGCCCAATGTGGACATTTTCACTTCGGTGTACTCACTTTTGTTGCCAGCGGTTTACACATTAATGGCTGTGTGTTGTTTTTTTTTTGAGGGGACAGCAAATTTACACTGTTATACAAGCTGTACACTCACTACTTTACATTGTAGCAAAGTGTAATTTCTTCAGTGTTGTCACATGAAAAGATATAATAAAATAATTACAAAAATGTGAGGGGTGTACTTAATTTTTGTGAGATATTGTTTTTATATATATATATATATATATATATATATATATATATATATGAGCTGTCTGCATGCCAAAGGATTAGTATTACATCTAATTGCATAGACCTGCCGGTCAGCAGAGTCAGGCTGGTGACCCTACTTTTCTCCAATGCTGTCATGAAAGAAGTATGGGGGCTGCCACTATATTTATATATATATATATATATATATATATATATATATATATATATATATATATATATATATATATATATATATATATAAATATTTCAACTATGTATATAGCTGCTTGCCTGGAGCTTTATATCACCTGACAGTTAAACGTTTTTGTTGTAAGAGTTTATCAAGAGAAAGTAAATCATCTGACAGTTAAGCCCCATACACACGGTCGGACTTTTTCATGGATTCTGTCCGATCGGACAATGTTGTTGAAAAATCAGACCGTGTGTATGCACCATCGGACAGTGTACGTCGGATTGTCCGACGGACAAAGTCTTATCTCCTGCTGGAAAGATTTGCCGACAACACGGTCCGATCACACCAAATCCGATCGTGTGTGCGGTTGTCCGACCGGACAAAGTGCTACGCATGCTCAGATCACATTACAAGACCAAAGCTATTGGCTACTAGCCTCTACGTAGTCCCGTCGTAGGCAACAAACGTCACCACGTTCAGAATGATCGGATTTTCCGACAACTTTGTCCGACCGTGTGTACGCAAAACCAACATCAGACAAAGTATGACGGACAGGATCCGACCGACCTGGTCCGCGGATTGTCCGACCGTGTGTATGGGGCTTTAGACTGTTTGCAAAAGTTCATTGGGAGAAGTTGAAGGAGTACTTTGTACCTTATGGATTGGGTCGTGTTGGTGGGTCTGACAATGAATTTAAAAACTGAAAGAAGACCGTAAAAGTTTTATCCATACATTACACAGTATCTATTACTGTTCTTTGTGTTTTATCACATGCCATTTATTGTTTTTGCATCCACAGCCGGCTCTCTATGTTTGTAGTAATTGCAAGAAATTGCTCTGTCTGGCACATCCTGAAAGCACGTTGTTTACCGAGAAAACTAGGCATTTAAAGCTGCATTCCCCTGAGGTGTGAGTACGTTTGTTCATTTTCTTTTGCAGTGAATTGGAAAAGTGTGCCCATTTGTTGGATGTTGGTAATACAGAGTTGGAAGAATACATGCCAGTGAAGTTTGATGTTTGTTGTAGTTCTACAGAGCCAATGCACCCAGAGAAAGTTATTTGAATGGTGCTGGCTGTCATTTAACTCAAAAGAGAATTTAATGTCCAGACATGACTCCAGAACTTCTCCACAGCCTCTCTCATCCTCTGAAACTCCCTACTCGATCTCACAGTGGGACTCAGACAACTATAAATAACCAGATAGGAGTGTTAACCCTTCCAAACTGTACCTTAACCACTTGCCTACTGGGCACTTATATACAAATAGAGCTTTCTTTTGGTGGTATTTAATCACCACTATTTTTTTTTGCTAAACAAATCAAAAAAGACATTTTGAAAAAATATATATTTTTCTTAGTTTCTGTTAAAAATGTTTGCAAACTAGTAACTTTTCTCTACTGATGTTCGCTGATAGTAAGGACTGATTGGACACTGATGAGGCAGCACTGGTGGGCACTGATGAGGAGGCCCTAATGAGCCTGCACTGATATGCAGCACTGATGGGAACTGATAGGCAGAAATGATGGACACTGATAGGAGGCACTGATGGGCACTGATTTGCAGCACATATAGGCAGCACTGATGAGCACTGTTGGGGCTGCACTGATAATCCACACTGGATTCCCTTGCTCCTCTCACTACACGAACTATCAGGCCCCGACCATTACAACCTTGGCAGACTGACAACACCAGAAATCTTAAGAGCCATAGCCGCATGGAGTGATTGTGGCCTAAAACAAAATCCCAGCATGCTTTCACCCAATATAAATCTGCCTTCTTAAAATATAATTCCTTCTGCCTTCTTAAAACATGCACTGATTATCCCTGTATATAGCACCATCCTTCTTTCCCTCAACTCTGACCAGTTTCCCAGTCCCGACTGCTGAAAAACATCCACACAGCATGATGCTGCCACCACCATGTTTCACTGTGGGGATTGTGTTCTTTGAGTGATGTGATGTGTTGGGTTTGCACCAGTCATAGAGTTTTCTTTGATGGCCAAAAAGTTACATTTTAGTCTCATCAGACCAGAGCACCTTCCTCCATACATTTTGGGAGTCTCCCACATGCCTTTTCGCAAACTCAAAATGTGCCATTTTGTTTTTTGCTGAAAGTAATGGCTTTCTTCTGGCCATAAAGCCCAACTCTATGGAGCTTATGGCTTATTGTCATCCTATGTACAGATACTCCAGTCTCTGCTGTGGAACTCTGCAGCTCCTCCAGGGTTATCTCTCTGTGCTGCCTCTCTGATTAATGCCCTCCTTGCCCGGTCCGTGAGTTTTGGTGTGCGGTCGTCTCTTGGCAGGTTTGCTGTTGTGCCATGTTCTGTCCATTTGGTTATGATAGACTTGATGGTGCTCCTAGGGATCATCAAAGATTTGGATATTTTTTTCTAACCTAACCCTGACTTGTACTTCTCAACAACATTGTCCCTTACTTGTTTGGAGAGTTCCTTGCTTCATGGCAGTGTTTGGTTAGTGGTGCCTCTTGCTTAGGTGTTGCAGCCTCTGGGGCCTTTCAAAAAGGTGTGTATATGTAATGACAGATCATGTGACACTTAGATTGCACAAAGGTGGACATCATTTCACCGCTGTAGCATATATAAAATTAAATGGTGTGCGTTGGTCCTAAGGAGGAGCAGCAGGCTGACAAGCTAACCATCTGCTTACTCTGCTCTCTCCTTATGTGAGCACATATGCATGCGGCACACCTGATTGGCCACTTGCACTGACCCTCCCTCTCCCAGTCTCAGTGCTGCTGTAAAGAGTATGATAAGAAAGGAGGCTGATTATATAGACAAATTCAAGTACTTGTGTAATTGCAAACAAAAGTGCTTTAAATTTAAATACATTTTATTATAGAACGGCATTTATTGTTTTCTTTTCTATATATAGAATGTAAGCTCCACGAGCAGGGGCCTCCTATCCCTTCTGTATTGGACTGTATTATAATTGTACTTTCCCCCCTCTGCATTGCAAAGCACTGCGCAAGCTTTTGGTGCTATATACTGTAAATCCTGTATAAGAATGATAATAATAATATATAAATATCTGAAGAAAGTTCAGCTTTAGAAGGATTTAACAGTTTACAACCCTCACCACACTAAAGCTGGCCATACTTGGATCGAAATTCTTTTTTTTTTCCAATAAAGGTTTTATTTATTTCAAAAATATAACATTGATACAGTCAGTAAAGCATTTGTATAAACCTTACAAGATATATATTCATCTTTAACATAAAACAGAACAAGTTGTACCATGAAGGTTTCAATGGTGGATGTCTCTTGGATCGAAATTCTGCCAGTTCAGCAGGGACCGGCTGAGATTCAATCCATCTATGAGCAGGCTCATTGTACCCAAGTCAATTCATTGATTGACTTCGGTACAACCAGCCTGTCAGATTTTTTATATGCGATCACTACCGGCAGCTATAGCCGCTAGCAGTAATCATGTTCTTCCAGCCAGGAATGCTCCCAGCACCCCCCCCCCCCCCCTGCTGGTAGAATACAATAGTGTTGCGGGATGCATGCAGTGTTGATGGGGAATCAAGTGATTTTCTTTCCTTCCACCCATGGTATAGCTAGAAAAATATCAGAAAAATGGATCCCGTAGTAGATTTTTTAAATTAAAAAACAAAAAAAAACAAAAAGGCAGCTCCGGCTGCTATACTCCTCTACTTATCAGCACTGCCTTCCATAGTATTCACCTGCTCATCAATGCTGAGTCTCTCCTCTTCCCGGTTTATTTGACATGCAGCATCAATCAACCCCCTTCCCTTAAGCACAGAGCATTATGGCTCTGCCCCCACCTGGGACTCACAGGAGAATGGAGTCACATCATTGTGTGGTGCAGCTATCTGCAGAATTCGGGATAGGTGAAGAGGACATGTGACATTTCCAAACGAGACCAAAGACCCGTGGAATGCCACTCCGATCCAGAGAAATCTTGTACTGAAGTCCATAAGGTAACGGACATTTCTGCAAGTGACAATTTCCTGGGTCCTCCCCATCTCTCACTTTTTTCTGCTGAGCTCCATGTTACTTCTGTGTTGGGTGGAGGTCAAAGGGAGAAGACAAATAGAACTTTGGCAGCATGGGCTGATGAAAAAGTGAATATTTACATTTTTTTCTTTTATGGTATGCCTTGATTCAGTCACTTTTTCATAGTGACAGGGTTGCTTGAAGAGGTATGTAAACTACTACAGAGCTCTAATATTTGACACGGTTATGCACTTTCATAACCTGCAAGACTTACTATGGGAATGGTGAAAATGAACCAGTTGTTCAGATAAAATAAGCAAACTGGTATTTTCTTTTTCACTTGATTGGATAATTGGGAGTAAATATTCGCACAATTTACTCTTTTTTAGTAAATTGATCTCAATATGGAAGGTCAAGCAAGTGACAGGTGCCACCAACTGTCAAACTTTAGGTGATACTGACTCTTGGGCCATGTCACAATCGCAATCTTATCACCGACAAGAACTCACTAGTGGCTGGAAGGACACAGCAGTAAGTGACAACACTCTCTAATTTATATATATTTCTCTCTTTCTGCTTGCAGCAAGGATGAAGTGACATGTGCAACGTGGGCCTAGGAGCTCGTTCACACGTGAGGTTCAGGGATGGTAAAACCCAATGTACACTGGTCCAAATAATTTGGTGGAGGGGGTTTTATGGTTTAGGGTTACCTTTAAGGGGTTGGGCCTGGCCCTTTAGTTCCAGTGAAGGGAACTCTTAAGGAGTAAGCATACCAAGACATTTTGGACAATTTCATGCTCCCAACTTTGTGGGAACACTTTGGGGACACATGACAACATGACTATGGACCTTGCTTTGTGCACTTGTGTGCAAAGACATGGATGAGAAAATTTGGGGTGGAGGAAATTGACTGGCCTGCACAGAGTCCTGACCTCAACCCGATAGAACACCTTTGTGGTGAATTAGAGTGGAGACTGTGAGCCAGATCTTCTTTTCCAACATCAGAGCCTGACCACGCAATTGCGCTTCTGGAAGAATGGTCAAACAATCCCATAGACACACTCCTAAACCTCTTGGATAGCCTTCCCAGAAGAGTTGAAGCTGCTATAGCTGCAAAGGGTGGGCCAACTCAATATTGAACCCTACGGACTAAGACTGGGATCCCATTAAAGTTCATGTGTGTGTAAAGGCAGGTGTTCCAATACTTTTGTTAATATAGTGTGTGTTTATGTCTCTGCTGTACAGCCTGCTATTTCAGCTTCTATATCAACTGCATCCCACATTAATAACAACCTCTCCAGTTCTTTGAATGTCTCTTTGCCACCTGTCAAATGCTTTCTGAAGGGTGTTTCAAAAGGGGTTTGCTCTTCAGAGACCAAAGCTTGTGTGCGCAGGCCCTCAAATTGAAGCCAAACAAAGTAAGAAGAGGTAAACAAATGTGAAGATAATATTTCATTGGAATGTCTTCACAGGTAAACACAAGACTAATCATTACATAGCTGTCAAGTTGATAAAAAAAGAAAAAAAAACACCTTAAAACCCCAGAAGCTATCATGCTCTGGTGCTCTGGGTGGTGACATCACAAAGGGAGGGGGTCTCCGGATGACATCACCGGATGGCTACGCCCCATGGCTATATAAGTAATTGCACCCCCAGATGATGCCTCATTAAGGCGAAACGCGTCGGGAGAAAGATTTGCTGATGCCACTGCTGCCAATTTCTTTTCATACATGCCTAAATAAGCTTTTGTACATGTGAGTACCCATTTTATATGTTCATTAAATTTTAACTTGCTTGACGGTATTACGCTATGGTCTCATTTTCTCTTTATTGGTAATACCATTGGGGGGATGAGCCACATACTATACCTGCCTACCACTCCTACTTTCCATCAACCACTCAACGCATAGTCTTGTCGTCGGTTACCAGACATCACAAATTGGAACAACTGCCCACATCGGTGTATTGCAAACACCATACAGCAATTTTGACTCATATGGCGTAAGCCTACCTGAGTCCACAATAGTCGGTAAGCCTTCCATTAATCGGTGACGGAGTATATCAGACAAGCCGCACAAGTCACTTTATGTTTTACTGTATTCACTTAAGTCACTGGTGTAATATTGATTTTTATAACAATTATTTTAAAATTTTGAGACACTATACTGTTTATTTGTGATGGTCTCAATTCAGTCACGTTTTGTCTGTAATCAGTATATTTCACCATTTGTAATTTAATGGATATTCTATATGGAATATAGTTCCACTATTGGTCACTTGTATTTATTTATTTTGGTGATATATAATTTTTAAAGAATTTTTTCTATTATTATATATTATTTCACAGTATATGTTTAATAATCACTATTGAACACTTTGAGCGCCGCACTATATACTTATTCACGTTAATTGCACAAACAGGACCTAACACAACAGCGGGAGCTAGCGTCGGGAGAAGAACTGGATGCAGCAGAAAAATCAGAAGAAGAAGACGGCAGAGGGAGAAGAACCAGAGGAAGAAGACAGCGGAAAAAGATAGTGGAGAGAGAAAAACTGGAGGGAGAAGACATCAGCGGAGGAGCGGGAAGAACCGGAGGGAGAAGACATCAGCAGAGGAGAGGGAAGAACCGGAGGGAGAAGACATCAGCCGAGGAGAGGGAAGAACCGGAGGGAGAAGACATCAGCCGAGGAGGGAGAAGACATCAGCCAAGGAGGGAGAAGACATCAGCCGAGGAGGGAGAAGACATCAGCCGAGGAGGGAGAAGACATCAGCCGAGGAGGGAGAAGACATCAGCCGAGGAGGGAGAAGACATCAGCCGAGGAGGGAGAAGACATCAGCCGAGGAGGGAGAAGACATCAGCCGAGGAGGGAGAAGACATCAGCCAAGGAGGGAGAAGACATCAGCCGAGGAGGGAGAAGACATCAGCCGAGGAGGGAGAAGACATCAGGCGAGGAGGGAGAAGACATCAGGCGAGGAGGGAGAAGACATCAGCCGAGGAGGGAGAAGACATCAGCCGAGGAGGGAGAAGACATCAGCCGAGGAGGGAGAAGACATCAGCCAAGGAGGGAGAAGACATCAGCCAAGGAGGGAGAAGACATCAGCCGAGGAGAGAGAAGAACCATTGAAAGAAGACATCCCCGGAGAGGGGAGAAGACCAGAGGGAGAAGACACGTTGGAGCTGCTTTAATAAAGAACTATGTCAAAAACATGTGTACGTTTTTTTATTTATTTTTGATACCTTTTTGGTATGAATGAGTAGGGGTACAATGTACTTACCATTACTGATTCACATAGGGTGGGGGGCTGGGATCTGGGGGCCCCCTCCTTAAAGGGGGCTTTCAGATTCTGATAAGCCCCCTCCCTGCAGATCCCCACAACCACTGCCCAGGGTTGTAAGGAAGAGGCCCTTGTCCCCATCAACATGGGGACAAGGTGCTTTGGGGTAGGGGGGCACAGGAGGGCCCCCATGTTGAGGGCGTATGGCCTGGTATGGTCCAGCCTGCTCGTCCCCCCTTTCCTGACCTTCCAGGCTGCATGCTCGAATAAGGGTCTGGTATGGTCTTGGGGAGGACCCCACACTGTTTTTTTTTTATTGATTTTGGCATGAGGTTCCCTTTCAAGGTCCATACCAGACTCAAAGAGCCTGGTATGGATCTTTGGGGGACCCCATGTAGTTTTTTTTTTTTTCATTTTGGCATGGGGTTCCTCTTCAAGATCCTCAGAGCACAAGTCACACCACAAGTCGGATCATCATGATCTGACTTGGATGCTACTTCTATTCAAATCAATGAACTGAAAGTCGATCAGTTACGACGGCTCTCATAGGGAACCATTGATTTTGAATAGAGGCAAAGAAACGCTGATAAAAGCTAGCGCAGCGAAATGCGCATTAACGCCAATGCAAAAAGCTACTAAAAGCACGTTTTTACAGATGCTTTTTCCTGGCATTGGTAGTGGCTTTGCAGCTCGTTTTTTATAACACCCTGTGTGCATGAGGACTAAACATGGAGTAGAGCAGATGTTCATTATGGTAACTGTTTATCTTTGAAAATAAAAGCGATCATTTATCACTCACGAGCACTGAGAGGTCACATTAATATCTATTTAATTGTGAAAGTAACCATTTATTTAAAAAAAAAAAATTGTAAAAAATAAAAATAAAAAAAATGAGCAAAAACCCTTTTACTGCATAGTCCAGTTTCTTTATCTTTATGTGTTACAGTGTGGTACCATATACTGTATGTACATATATACGTGCCATTTACCATGTTAACGAGTGTTGTGCTAAGGCAGCCCGTTCCTTCTGAACAAGCTACCAATTCACAAAATATCAGACAGGAACTTCTTATTTATCATGTTACTACAACACATGCGTGAAGTCAGGCAAACACACATAAGAATTGATAATAAAAGTGTAGCTGATCAAATTTACATCCTACTAATACACTAAAACTATCCATTGAGTAGTACAACAGACGGAACAAAAAAAAACTCCCCACAGCTGCATAGTGTGAATTGACATCCTAGGGTGGATGGATTTGGATAATCGTCCCAAAAAACACCAATTTCTGATTCAAAATGAGTCACTGGAGGGTTAGTAGCGCCGACTACCCTTGATGGCTCTAGCAGGATTAGGTTCTTATTTCCAGGAAGTCCATATCCTTGCAGACAAATTGCTGCACCGACAACCGCTAACAAATGATTCATCTGCAACAGATTAAGGCAGGAGAAAACTTTACAGGGATAAGATTAAATCCAATTTATAAGTAGACCTGAGATGCAATAAATTCATCCTCTGCGATCCTCCAGCAATAACTTTATCAGGATGACTTCTTTTATGTAAAGATTGCACTAAACAATGGCTATTGCAAACCATTTCCAATGGAGACATTAGCTAACTAAATAACCAGACAGATCAGGATTGTAAATTCATAGGAATTTGTTTAATAGGCCAAGGTCATACTGTAAAAACTCATAAGTGTGTGTGTGTATATATATATTTCCTTCTTCTTCTAAAAGCTTAGAAATTAAGAAACAGTGAAATCTGAATATTTGACTGTAATTAAAGGAAATGCTTATGCTGTTGTTATACATATTTAACGCAGCCATTACAATGCTGATCGTGTGATTAGAAATTCCGATCGTGTGTCTATGCAGCCATTACATCTTATGCCGCGTACACCCGATCGGAATTTCCGACAACAAAAACGTGGATTTTTTTCCAAAGGATGTTGGCTCAAACTTGTCTTGCATACACACGGTCACACAAATGTTGTCGGAAATTCCGAACGTGAGAACGCGGTGACGTACAAGACGTATGACGAGCCAAAAAAAAAAAAGTTTAATAGCCAGTGCGGCTCTTCTGCTTTATTCCGAGCATGTGTGAGCTTTTGTGCGACAGACTTGTGTACACACGATCGGACTTTCCAACAACAAGTGAAGTTGGTGGAAAGTTTGAGAACCTGCTCTCAAACATTGGTGTGCGGAAATTGCGACAGCAAATGTTCGATGGAGCATACACACAGTCGGACTTTGCGACAACAAGCTCACATCAAACATTTCCCCATCGGAAAGTCCGACCGTGTGTACGCGGCATAAGAAATGCTAGGCTGCAATAAATGTTTGCTTTTGGATTTAGTACTGCTTTAGCCTAGGTTCACATTTGTGCGAACACAAGACATCGCAAGTGATTTGCACCCGCACTGCGGGGCCGATCGCATGCGATATCTGTGCAATGCGAGTTTCGGCCATACAGTTGTATGGCTGAACGCGCATTGAATTTGCACAAAAAAGGTGCAGGGACTTTTTTTCCCCGCACTGAAATTGGATCGCATGGGTGTTCGCACCTATGCAATCTGATTCCTGTGCGAGTTCACAGTTCGCACTGCGATCTGTGAACCGATCTGGGGGTGTCATTAACATTGTATTGTATAGTGGTTGGCGGAGGGCAGTGTGAACTGCCTGCGGGAGAGATGCGATGAACCGGCGCTGTAATCACACTGGTTCCTGCATTGCACATGTGTGAACCCAGGCTGAATCCCCATACACACTATCAGATTATCTGCAGACTTTTGTCTTCAGATTTACCAAAACCATGTAGTGCAAGGGCCTGCCTGATTGCATACAAATTAAAAATCTTAAGGTTTGACCTTATATTATATGGTTTTGGTAAATCTGAAGACAAAAGTCTGCAGATAATCTAATAGTGTGTATGGGGTCTTAAGGTGGAACATGTCTTTTTCCACTGGGATATATAAAGTGATGTTAACTTTTTGTAACTGAAAAAAAAAAAAATTGGTGAGTTTTCAGTTTTAGGTGGAGGGTGACACACAAGGAGAATTTGTGAGATAAAGCTATATCTGGGGACCTTATTGGACTGTAACATTCTTATTGGATTATATCAGTATGTTGAATTCAGCTGGAATATTGAATATGAATAAATACATTATTCTGCCATGCTTATGTTTTTATTACTCTAAACCTGATGTGGCGTGTGAATATCTTACACTGTTAGATAACTAATCAATGTCTGCAATATTAGTAATAATGTATATATAATTGCCTAATTATCACCATACAAGAATAGTAAAAGTAAAAGTGTAAGATGAATAATTTACACCTCATAAATCGATGCGCAAACTAGCTAAAGCTCCCACACAAGACTGCCAACTATTTATCCTGTTTTATATGAGTGTTTGTCATCCTTAATCTTATGAACCATCGTAATTAAAAAATTACAATTGATGTAAACATTGCAACAAATGTGCCCTGCATAAGGTCCTAGTCAAAATGTTGCCTATAATACGTTTTTTTTTTTTTTTTTTAAAGGAATATGTATGGATAAAAATGTATAAACTTCCATTGTTGTCTGCATCACTCTGTTCCTATCTAAGCCTAAATCCCCTTACACACGGGACTGATCCGCTGGACAGACTCCACTATCTCAGCAGGGGATCTCTCCATTGATCCCCTGCTGAGCGAGCGGATGACAAGTCCGTGTCTGCTCACTGTGCGGGATGGAACTGTCAGAGCCACACTGTCGTCTATGGGGAGATCACATGAAAAACGGACCACCTGTCCGTTTTCATCCCATCCAATCAGCTGGATGGATGGCGAACGGATCGGCATCCGTCTGTTTTGAGCGGATCATGTCGGATCAGATGGCAGGCGGGTGTCGACGGACACATCTCAGCTGCCCATAGAAATCAATGGGTGGCCGGCTCGCGGTGGCCAGGCAGATCTGAGCGGGCCAATTGTGTAAAAAGGGGCCTAACACACATGATGAGATCGAATGAATGATGGGCGGTTCACACTTGTGCGATGTCAAACATTGCATGTGATTTGCACAGCACTGCTGTGCAGATCACATGCAATGACTGCGATGCAAATTCAGCCATACAGATTGGTCCGAATGCGATGCGAATTCAGCCATACAAACTCGTGCAGCACCCTTTTATTTGTCCGCACCAGAATCAGATGGCGTGGGTGTTCACACTCATGCGATCCGATTCCTGTCCGCATTCACAGTTCGCACTGCAATATGCAAACTGATCTGAGGGTGTCATTAACTTTCTATTGACACCCACAGCAGTTCGTATAGGGCAGTGTGAACCGTCTGCGAGTTCTATGCAAGGGGGGAACCGGCGCTGGATTTGCGCTAGTGTGAATCGAGCCTGATTTTTTATTTTCTTTTGCATGCTAGTCTCCATATCGAAAATTAAGAGGTTACTAAAGTTATGAAAATTCTCGTACGACAGAATAAAAATTAAGAAGTGATGTAATGTATTGTATTTTTGGACGAAAACTACGCTGATTAAACTAAAATCGGACGATCTGGAATCGTACAAGAAAAGTGTTTGTGTTTGTCCCTTTGGATACTTTCGGACAAAAGTTGTGTACCAACGATCAGATTATCGTACGATCGATTTGAAAGCGGTATTTTTCGTATGATTTTCTTATGGTTGGTAGTAGTCAAGGTTGCAGGCTGCGCTTGATGTCTTTTTCAGGCATGTTTTGCGTTTTTAAACCCTCGTTTTTGATGCATTTTTGCATGCAGTTTTCATTTATTTTTTCTCGTTAAACACACTGTATATAGCTGGTTTCTAAGGAGCGGGCCGGGAAGCCGGCTGCCACATCTTACCAATCATTGAGTCATCAGCTGTCAGCAGGGTTCCCCGTTGACAGCTAAATGTCAAAAATAAATAAATGATTTGCCGGCAAAACAAAATCGTGAGAAAAACGACACAGGGTCCCCCCAAAGCCATACAAGGCCAATTTTTTTTCTTCTAAATGGCATGGGGTCTACCCCAAAATCCATACCAGACCCGTATTCAAGCATGCAGCCTGGAAAGGGAGGGAATTAGGAAATAGAGGGGACGAGCGAGCGCCCCCCCCCCCCCTCGAACCATATAAGGACACATGCCCTCAACATGGGGGGGGGGTGTTATGGGGCAGCACCTTGTCCCCATGTTGATGGGGACAAGGGCCTCTTCCCCACAACCCCATCACCATAGGATATGCTGGTTGTATCGACTTGGGTAGAATCAGCCTGCCCATAGATGATTCCAATCTCACTCAGTCCCTGCTGAACGGGTCAAGATTCAAGCTATCTATGGCTGGTTTAACGCTCACCACATGTTACAATCTGATTGTACAATCCTCTTTAGATCTACCTACAACTATGTAGTGCAAGGCCCTGTCCATTTGCATGCAAACCAATTGGATAGATGTTCATATTACGTAGTTTTGGTTAAGCTCCATTTACACTTATGCAAGGCATGGCAAGTCGCAGCCCATGTCTTTCACTGAAAGCAGTGCAAATCTATACAACTTAAAGTCGCAAAAGGTTCCTGCAACACTTTGATGCAACTGCCATAGAATGCAATGTAAACTCTCAAAAGTTGCAAGGAAGTTGCATCTTAATCAATGCGACAGTTGTGCAACAGTCAAAGCCAAAGTCCTATCCAAGTCGCACCCATCCAAAGTTGCAATGGAAATCGCACACCTTTGAAGTCACACAAGTGTGAATGGAGCCTTAAGCCTTGTGCACACGATCATATTGTTGACCAACCGAGCGTCTGATTTTTGTCCAAAGGGCGTGTGCCAGGATCTTATCTTGCATACTAACGGTACACAATTGTCGGCCAACAAACACGAACGTAGTCACGTACTACGAGGAATTTCAGCTCTTGAGCTCCACCCTTTGGGCCCCTTCTGCTAATTTCGTGTTTGGAGAGTATTGATTCCGAGCATGCGTGCTTGTACTTTCAACTTTTGTGTGACGGACTTGTGTACTGACCATCAGAAAATCAGACAACAGACCTTTGTCCACCGAAAATTTACTAGCATGTCATCCAACATTTGTTGGCAGAAAGTTGGACAACAATTGTCAAAAGGAGCGTACTAACGGTCAGATTTTTGGCCAACAATATGATCGTGTGTACGAGGCTTAAGTCAAAAGCTGATTGTACAAATATTGCATGGCCAGAGTGTAATATGTATCATGGCACTTAGTTTAATAAAAAAATATTCTTTCATTATTAGATAAAACATCTAATTTTACTACGATTTAACCTAGATTTAACAGTTAGCACAACACTTTTTAATGTGTGACCAATTTTTTATTAAAACTTGGTATTAGGTAATAAGTATGACAGCTGTAACACTGGGCCTCCCCATTATGTAACGGTGCACTGCTGTCAGGGGCCACAAGGTGGCTCCCTTTTAGAGGGAAATTGTCACCTTTTAGCTCATTTATTTCCAGTGCCAAGGCTGCTTGTGGAGTGTGGTCTGCAAGCCTCTCCAGGAACACAGCCTGTACCGAGCTTCCATCAGCCCACACACACCCAGGAGTAAAGGAATTAAAAGGGAAAAAAAGTCAAGTAGGTGAAAGATTAAACCACTCTCTGCTAAAGTTTGCAAACTTTCAAAAACAAATATATATCCCCCAAGCATCATCATAAGCGAATAATCAAATGAACACAACTCTTTGCAAAAGTCAGCAAAATACAATTTGAGTGCATAATGAAATAAAATGACCAGGACAGTAACATGTTATAAAAGCAATGTCTGAAAGCACACAGGATTATTATAGTAGAGAAAAAACATTGCAAAGCATGGCTATACAGAAGTACACAAGACAATGGGGAAGACTTACTTAGCACACAGAATCTAGTGCATGGTAACCAATCAGCTTCCTGCCCTGGTGTTTTTTCAGCTTTCATCGCCGTCACACTTTGAATGACAATTGCGCGGTCATGCTACAGTGTAACCATGTAAAATTTTTATAATTTTCTTCACACAAATAGAGCTTTCTTTTGGTGGTATTTAATCACTCCTGTTTTTTTTTTTTTTTTTTTTCCTAAAAAAAAAAAGAAAAAATTTAGAAAAATTAAAAAAAAATGTTTTTTTTTCTTAGTTTCTGTCAGTAAATTTTGTAAATAAGTAATTTTTCTCCTTCACTGATGGGCACTGATTAGGTGGCACAGATGAGGAGGCACAAATATGCTGCATTTATGGGCACTGATGAGCACTAATAGGCGGCACTGATGGGTGGCACTGGGCACAGATAGGCAGCCCTTGTGGGCACAGATAGGCAGCACTGATAGGCGGCATTGATGGGGAGCAGTGATGAGCAGCACTGAAAGCCAGCACTAACTGGCATCACTAACGGCCACTGATTGCTGGCAATTGTGGGCACTGTTTGGCACTGATTGCTGTCAGTGGTGGGCAATCATTGCTGGCACTGGTGGGCACTTAATTGTAATCAGGGCACTGATGATCAGTGCCCTGATTACATACCTAGCTGTCCTCTGTGAGGAGATGCCGCCGATCGGCTCTCCTCTCCTCACAATCTATCAGTGTGAGGCGAAGAGCACCAATTACCGGCATCTCCATGTTTACATGTGACCGGCTGTGATTGGACACAGCCAATCACATGGTTAAAGAGCCGCGGCTCTTTACACAGATCGAGGTTGCGCTGTGTCCTAGCAACACGGTGCGACTGCGATTGCTGCGCGCCCCTGGGTCGTTCTGTAAGGCCGTCATATGACGTCCACCCAAAACTAGAGCCGCACTGCCCCGCCGTCATTTGGCGGTGGGTAGGTGGCAAGTGGTTAAAGGGGTTGTAAAGGCATTAAGATTAAAGGCCTTCTGTGTGCAGCAGCCCCCCTAATCCTTACCTGAGCCCATCTACATCCAGCGATGTTGTAGGAGTGTCTCGGCTGTCCGGGACTCCCCTTCTCATTGGCTGGGACAGCAGCCTGGCGCCATTGGCTCCCGCTGCTGTGAAAGTCAGTCAGCAAATGAGGAGAGAGAGGGGGCGGGGCCAGGCAGCAGCCCCGTGTCTGAATGGACACAGGGAGCTGTAGCTTGGCTCGGATGCCCCCATAGAAAGCTGCTTGCTGTGGGGCACTAAACAGAAGGGAGGGGCCAGGAGTGCCATAGAGGGACCCGAGAAGAGGAGGATCTGGGCTGCTCTGTGCAAATCCCCTGCACTGAGCAGGTAAGTATAACATGTTTGTTATTTTTATAGGAAAAAACACAAGACTTTAGTATAATTTCAAAGCAATTGTTAAGTCTCATCTTTTTTTAGTTAGAAATAAGAAACATGTTATACTTACCTGCCCTGTGAAGTGGATTTGCACAGACCAGCACAGATTCCTCTCTTCTCGGGTCCCTCTTTGGCACTCCTGGCCCCTCCCTTCTGTTGAGTGCCCCCACAGCAATTAGCTTGCTATGGGGCACCCGAGCCGAGTAATAGCTCCCTGTGTCCATTCAGACACGGAGCCGTGGCCTGGCCCCACCCCTTTCTCTTTTCATTGGCTGACTGACTGAGTGATAGCAGAGAAGCGCCATTGGCTCCTGCTGCTGTCTTGGCCAATGGGGAGGGGAGTCCAGGGCAGCCGAGACAATCCTACAACATCACTGGATCTAGAGGGAGCTCAGCTAAGTATTAGGGGGCTGATGGGGTCTGGTGCACACAGAAGGCTTTTTATCTTAATGCATGGAATGATGAAGATAAAAAAACCTTCTGCCGTTACAAAAAGTTGAAGTTAGAAGCCGATTGGTTACTATGCACAGCTGCACCTAATTCTGTGTGCACCAGTTTTGGTACAACTTCCCTATTGTGACAGTTACAATGCAACAATAACATAATGGCAATAATTCTAACTAATAGGAAGGAGGAGCTTTCTTGCAACAGCTTCCAATCAGAGGGATGAAAAGGAAAACAAATGGTGAGGGGGGGGGCCTTTATAACATCCAAACATAAAAGCTTGTATTTAAAGATGTACATTTTTTTTCCTGAAGATGCCAAGTATGGCGAAACGTACGTCGGAGAGGGGGGGATTCATCACTTCCGGGTCCTGTGAGATACCCATCTGCCATAGCCATCTAGAGCGAGGCTACACACAATACTGCCGGAGGAGTTAGCCATATCTGCACATGCTGTATACACCTAGTGTCGGGAATTAGGCACACGTACATATGAGTGCAACTTTTACTTATTGCTTTTATATCAATCAATAAATATACTACACTATGAGACTTTTCATGTCTCCTGTAGAGTCATTTTTATACATCCTAGTTCTATCCTGAGGGAGCATTGGAGTGGAGTGGTGGAGCAGTGGACCAATCTGGCTTTCCAAATGCGTTTTTTGACCATCCTGTAAAAAGGGGTCAAACACCTCTGTTGAGTTGTCACCTTTCCCTTGAGCACCTGTGGTAAAAGAACTAGAAGTTATCCATATATAGGAGCAATTCGCTTGGTGTTGGGATATATCACAAACGGACTTTATGTTTCAAACGGACTTTATGTTTGCATTATATGTTATTTTGAGTTCTATGTAGGCTTGTGGATATCCATTACACTTTTTATTGGATTTGATGGCTCTGTACGGCATGTAATGCCACTGTACAACATGTAATGACTCTGTACGGCACGTAATGGCTCTGTACGGCGCGTGATGGCTCTGCATGGCACGTGATGGCTTTGCATGGCACGTGATGGCACTGTACAACATGAAATGACTCTTTACGGCACGTAATGGCTCTGCATGGCACGTGATGGCTTTGCATGGCACGTGATGGCACTGTACAACATGTAATGACACTGTACGCCATGTGATGCCAATGTACAACATGTAATGGTACTGTACGGCATGTGATGGCACTGTACGGCATGTGATGGCACTGTACGGCATGAGATGGCACTGTACAACATGTAATGACTCTGTACGGCATGTGATGGCTCTGCACAGCATGTGATGGCACTGTACAACATGTGATGGCTCTGCACGGCATGTGATCCTGTAATACTCTATTTACAATGAAGGGAACATTATTGCTATAGGGGTACTAGCAGAGGTGGCGCTAGGCTTTGTAAGGCCTTAGGAAAAACTTAGACAAGAGGCCCCACTCACGCCCATAACAGGACAAATAATTCAAGCAATAAAAATGAACTGTATAAGTAGGGTACAGGGGGAGGGTAAGTGGACACAGTACAGGGGGCAGGAGGGCACAGTACGGGGGGGGGGGGATAAGTGGACAAAGTACAGGGGGCGGGTAAGTGGACAAAGTACAGGGGGCAGGAGGGTAAAGTAAAGGGGGAGGGTAAGTGGACACAGTACAGGGGGCAGGAGGGTACAGTACAGGGGGCAGGAGGGCACAGTACAGGGGGCAGGAGGGCACAGTAGGGGGGGAGGGCACAGTACAGGGTCAGCAATTCTGGCAGGCTGTCACTGGGGAAAAAAAAGAAAAGAACATCCATCATATAAGTGCGTACCACAGTAAAATGCTATAGTATGATAGATATCAAGAATAATTAATATATGTACATTCCAAAGTGCTGGTACAATAAATAATGAGCATAAAACTTACATATCACACAAAAAAATCCAACAAAACCGTGCTGTGATAAACTTGTGCAGATCCACTGCAAACTATTTGCTCGGACTTCAGTCTACCATCACCAAAACAAAGCACATACCATTTGCTTACCAAAAAAATTTGACTCTTTAAACTTATGAGGTCACATGTACTTGTCATCTGCGGGATATTTACAACCACTTCACTCAAAAAAACAACACTGCAGGCATAGTAGCTTGGTCCGGTAACAACCACAGGGAACCCTGTTAATGCAAAGAATAAAGAAATACCAGGACAAGTAAACAATTTGTTGCTTTATCCTAGTAAAGTTTGCTGTAAGTACATTACTTTAATAAAGCAACGCAATATGTCCTGGTAATGCATACAGTATGTTATTCTTTGCATACACGGGGTTGCTGCGGTTGGTACCTGACCAGGCAGAGTGGTGAAAGGCTGCTCCTGGGAGAAAGTTACTATAACTGCGTTGTCACGTTTTGAGTGAAGTGGCTGTAAATACCCCGCAGATGACAAGTGCATGCAACTTCGTAAATTTAAGGAGTCAAATTTTTTGGTAATCAAATGGTATATGCTTTGCTTTGGTGATGGTACACCAAAGTCTCTGCAAACAGCTTGCAGTGGATCTGCACAAGATTATCACAGCACAATTGGAGTATATGTATGTATATATATATATATATATATACACACACATATATAATTCTTGACATCTATCACATTGCACTTTAGGCACTTTCACATGAAGGGTCCAATTGTGTCCACCTGTCAGTTTTTCAGGCAGACCCGATCAGACCCTCTATTCTCCTCTATGGAGTGGTGGATGTAAATGGACTCTTTTCCTGATGACAACAGACTGTGAATATAGTTCTACTTTTGGGCAGAGATCACTCATTGGCAGGTGAGGGAACACAGAGTCTCAGCACTCTGCTGCAGTCCACAAAGTGCCCAATAGGTGGCAGACCCTAGGCTTTATATTATTCCCCTTCGCTCCTTTGCTCACGGCAACATAAGGATACGGAAAGAGGAGGATTGGGGCTGTGCTAGGGAATCAATTCTACAGCTACACTTTCACTGTGCAGCACTAAGGCTCCATGCACACTAAAGCTCATAAAAGCTTTTTCTGGACGCCAGATTGCTGGCAGAAAAAGCTGGTTGAAAAATGTGCTTTTAACAGCATTTTGTACTAGCGTTTATGAGCGTTTTATAGCGTTAGCGTTAATGGGCGTTTTTAATAAAAATACAAAGAGGACACTCCAAAAATCCCACAATGTATTCCAAACTCCCTCAATGCATTGAAAAAATAGAACGCTGAACACTAATTAAGGCGCGTTCATGAGCGTTTATCAGCGTTTATCAGTGGCTTTTTTTGACGGTGAAAAACGGCACTTTGAACGCAAATTTCTGGCGTTCAGAAAAAAGCCCATAAACTCCACTGCTCATTAAAGCTAAAAAACGTCCACGTGTGCATGGACACATAGGCTAACATAGAGTGGAGTTTATGGGCTTTTAAAAAAAACGCCCAAACTCCAATAAACTGCAGTTTATGAGCTTCAGTGTGCATGGAGCCTTAACCTGCGCAAAGAGCTGAGCTGTGGGAGGAGTCCAGAAGCTCCACCCACTACAGGCTGCCTGCAGAAAACAACCAGGAGGGGGTGGAGACAAGACCAGTCACCCTGCACAAGGAGAGTGAGCAGCAGTGACCGGTCTTTATTACAGGAAGATCCAGCACAGAGGCAAAGTTTACACTGGAATACGGCATAGATTTGGAAGAAATACACAAAGCAAACAAAGATTCCAGGAAGAATACACATGACAAATGGATTTAGACAATATATGCTTATCCTGGAATTTAGCTTTAAGTATGCAAAAAAAAAAAAAAAAAAGGGAGGCTGTCTGCTAAGATGTACACCTAATATAAACTATGAACATGTCAACACTGGAAAGAGCATTCAGAGAATTGCTGGCCTCATGGTACAAAATATTAGGCATAATAAATAAGAAAATCAATAAGGCCCCTTTCACGCGTGCGGACCGTTCGTCCGTTTTTTCATACGTCCGTTTACGGATAAAAACGGACATCAATGCTTCTCTATGGGATAGCGGACGTTAGCGGATGATCTTCCGCTAACATCCGTTAACATCTGTCTCCATTAAGCTCCGTTTTTCTGGATGGAAGAAAACCCTATTTTTACTTCCGTTAAAAAAACGGAACAGACAAAAAACGGATGTTAGCGGACGATCCGTTCACATCCGATCCACTGACATCCGTTTTTCATCAAAATATGTCGTTTTATATGCATACATTACAAATAACCTATGACCCAAAAACAAGGAATCATGGGAAAATTCCCATAATTCATGAAAAACTGATTAAATACAGTGTTAAAAAAAATAAATAAAAAAACGGATAAAAACCGGATGACAACGGATGAAAACGGACATAAATGGATGAAAAACGGATGACAACGGATGAAAACGGACATAAATGGATGAAAAACGGATGACAACGGATGTAAAATGGATGAAAACTGATGATAAAAAAATGTGACTGAACTGATCTAATGTACGGTCCACATGTATGAAAGGGGCCAAAGCATTTGACACTTTTCTTGTGTTATGGCCATATCAGTCCAGCACCAAATCAAAGATTTGCAACAGTTTTCTTACAATTTCCAACAGATGTGACAAATCCGGGTAGTTTTTTAAAGTGTGACATAGGAGTTGATTTTAGCACACAGAATCTGGTGCAGCTGTACATGATAGCCAATCAGCTTCTAACTTCAGCTTGTTCAATTAAGCTTTGCCAATAAAACCTGGAAGCAAATTGGTTCCTATGCACCAGATTTTTCATTCTCCAGTCTTAGTAAAGCTCCCCCTCAGTGTGGCTTAACCACATGCCGACCGCGCTATAGTCAAAAGACGGCTACAGCGCGGTCGGCTTATCCTGGGTGGACGTCCTACGGACCACCCAGGATAAGCCGGACGTCCCTGGGGCACGCACTCGGAAACATACGTGACCGCCGGGTCCCGAGGACCCGGCGCATCACGGATCACGGTAAACGGCCGCTGATAGCGGCCGTTTACCACGTGATCGCTCCGTCAAATGATGGAGCGATCACATGTACACAAACCGGCGTCACGTCATGACGCCGGTTCCTCCCTCTCCTCTCTGTACCGATCGGTACAGAGAGGAGAGAAGCGGAGAGGGGGAGAGACGGGACGAGTGCTGTGGGCTGGATGTGTAGTGCCCACAGCGCTGGTCAATACACTGCCACCACTGTGCAATGCTCTGCCACCAACCACTGTGTGCAATGCTCTGCAACCACTGTGCAACACTCTGCCCCCACTGTGCAACGCTCTGCAACCACTGTGCAACGCTCTGCCCCCACTGTGCAACGCTCTGCCCCCACTGTGCAACGCTCTGCCCCCCACTGTGCAATGCTCTGCAACCACTGTGCAACACTCTGCCCCCACTGTGCAATACTCTGCAACCACTGTGCAACGCTCTGCCACCACTGTGCAACACTGCAACACTCCAATACTCTGCCAATACTCTGCAATAAATTTTAATAGAAACAAAGAATTTTTATTTATTTTTTTTACCGAATTTTCAGTATATTTTGATTTATAGCGCAAAAATTAAAAAACCCAGCGGTGATTAAATACCACCAAAAGAAAGCTCTATTTGTGTGAAAAAAAGGACACAAAATTCATTTGGGTTCAGTGTTGCATGACTGAGTAATTGTCATTCAAAGTGTGAGAGCACCGAAAGCTGAAAATTGGTCTGGTTAGGAAGGGGGTTTAAGTGCCCAGTGGTCAAGTGGTTAAACGGGTCACACAAAAAACACAATTGTTTTCTATGTGTTCTAGCAGTGACCTGCATATATCCAGTGTGAAAAAATACAAGGCACCGCAAATAGTGAGAACCAAAACATAAGGCAGAGTTTCAGAAAGGAGAAAGCCCTGCGAGTAATAAGGCCTGATTCACGCCTTAACATTTTTAGTGCTTTTAGCATTACAGAACGTGTTCCATAGGAAATCACGTTAAATGGACTGTAGTGCAAATCTGCAAAAAGCACTAAAAATGTATAAGTGTGAATCAGGCCTAAGGCTGGATTCACACCTATGCAGTTGTAGTGCTTTTTGCATTTTGCAGATTTGCACTACAGAACGTGTTCCATAGGAAACAATGTTACATGGACTGTAGTGCAAATCTGCAAAAGGCACTAAAACTGCATAGGTGTGAATCCAGCCTAATACCATGCAACAGGTACGAGAGGAACACCCAATTACAAACATGCACATCCCTAAACTAGAGGAGAAGCAGCCAGTGCAGCGCTGGGCTCCTGGTGTACAATATTAAATAGATGGCATGCTTTTAGGAAGAAAATGATCCTGCAGGTAATAACACCATGCAATAGAGGCTGGCTAGGGAGATATAAAACATGCATATTTTGAAGCTGGAAGAAAGCAATGCAGTATTACTGGTGCAAAGTATTAAAAATAAGAATTGATTTTTTACGAAGGAGAAAGCCCTGCAGGTTATCAACCCCATGTAAAAGAAAAAAAAAAAGATACGGTTAGTTAAGATGTTCAATATAAACTATAAAGCATTCACATCCCTAGGCCAGTGGTTCTCAACTTCAGTCCTCAAGTACCCCTAACTAAGGATGAGCTCAGGCGTGTTCGCATGGTCCACGTGCAGAGCCCGCCAGGAAGTCGGCGCAGCGCTAATCACAGGCAGTGAGACATTGCCCTGATGTGCGGCTGCAGAGATCGGGCAATGTCTCACTGCCTGTGATTAGCGCATCGCTGCGCCGACTTCCTGGCGGGCTCTGCACGTGGACCATGCGAACACGCCTGAGCTCATCCTTACCCCTAACAGGCCATGTTTTGGGAATTTCTCAAAATACCAAGCCATTAACTCTGATTTAAAGCACCTGTGCAAGATAAGGAAAACCTGCAAACATGGCCTGTTGGGGGTACTTGAGGATGAAAACCACTGCCCTAGGCTGTAAGGAGCAGCCGCCAGCTTTGCAGTGCTGGGCTCCTGATGCAGAATATTAAACATACTTCATGATTTTAGGAAAAAGAAAACCCTGCAGGTAATAACCCCATCCATATACAAAAAAAAAAAAAAAAAAAAGATTGGCCATGTGCTGTACAGCCAACATAAAGCATGCACACCTCTGCAGGAAGTAGCAGTAGCCAATGAATAGCTTGGTATCTAGTGCACACATATGATACAATTCTAGAAAGGAGAAAGCCCAGCATGCAACAGAAGCTGTCTGGAGAGAGGTAGACCTCATATAAAGCATTGCACATTCCTAGGCTGGAAGTAGCAAACAGTGCAGCGCTGGAGCAAAATAATAACAGAATGCATTGTTTTAGGAAGGAACATTGCAGGTTATTGACACCATGCAATAGAAAAGAGGCTGGCTGGTAGGATTATTTTATATATATATATATATATATATATATATATATATATATATATAAAGCATGCAAATCCTTAGGCTGCAAGAACAGCAGTCATCAAAGTGATGGGCTTCTTGTGCAAAATGGGTTTTATGTGGGTGAGATATACATCCAATATAAAGCATGCACAGCCCTAAATTGGGAGTGCTGGGCACCTGGTGCAAAGGAAGGAGAAATTACCTCAGGTTCTCTGTGGTGAGATGCACACCTAATAAAAAGCATGCACAGTCCTAAACTGAGAAAGCAGCAGCAAGTGCAGCACTGGGCTTCTGGTGCAAAATATTAAACATCATTTTAGGAAGGTGGAGGCCCCCTCAGGTTCTGTGTGGTGAAATGTACATCCATTATAAAGCATGCACACCCCTAAACAAGTAGCTGTGCAGTGCTGGGCTTCAGGTACAAAATATTAAACAGAATGTATACATTTAGGCTGAGTTCACACTGAGGTACCTTACAGGCGCTAAAAATAGCACCTGCAAAGCGCCTCTCCTGTCACTCCAGTGCGAAAGCCCAAGTGCTTTCACACTGGAGCGGTGCGCTGGCAGGACGCTAAAAAAAGCCCTGCAAGCAGCATCTTTGAGGCGCTTTAGGAGCGGCGTATACACGGCTCCTAAAGCACCCCTGCCCATTGAAATCAATGGGCAGCGGCGCTTTGCGCTATTTGTAACCCTTTTTCTGCCGATTGTGGGGGTTAAAAGCTCCCCCCTAGAGGCCGAAAAGCGACGCTAAAACTCAGCGTGAAAGTGCCCTAAGAGCAGGCATTTGAGAGGCGCTAAAAAGGCCCACCAAATGTCTATGCACAAGATACAATAGACAGCACATAGTACTGTTCACACTTAGAGCTAGCGTCGCTTCAAAATTGAAGCCTCATGTCGTGTTGGGAGGCGTTTGAAGCCTAACAACGCCTCCCATTCAAGTCTATGGTAACGCCTCACAAATGCTCTGGGCAGGCAGTTGCGGGGCGTTAAGTTTCGTTCATTTACTTTAATGAAATAGGCATTTGTGGAGCAGTTTTAGTGCTCGTCAAACGCTTCAAAACTGCCCATGGGGCACCTGGGGAGCATTTTTAACTCCTCATTCATGCTTGTTAAATTCCCGTCTAATGCCCATATAAGACTGGTTGCACACTGGGGCAGGTGACGTTGATGGTAAAACACTGCTAGTTTTAGCAGCGCTATTTGACTGCTAGCGGGGAGCCTTTAACCCTCGCTAGCGGCCGAATAAAGGGTTAAATGGGCCCATGTATTGGCGCTGCCGAGGAGCTTTGCAGGCGCTCCGGCAGCGGTGCCCATTCATTTCAATGGGGAGGTGTATACACTGCTCCTTCACCGGCCCAAAGATGCTGCTTGCAGGATAATTTTTAACGTCCTGCCAGCGCAGTGCCCCAGTGTGAAAGCACTCTGGCTTTCACACTGTGATTGCAGGGGAGGTGTTTTTCAGGTGCTTTTTTTTAGCCCAAAAGCGCCTGATAAATGCCCCAGTCTTAGAGGGGTTTTAAGCTCATTGACACCTGTCTGATGCCCATACTAACGCCATACAAACGCTATAGGAGTGTTTGTTGAGCATTAGAAATTTAGCCAAGTGTGAACAAGCCCTTAGGGAGACGAAAGCCCCTCGGGTTCACTGTGGTGAGACTACATCTAATATAAGTGCAGTGCTGGGTACCCGGTGCAAAATATTAAACATAGGGTCCTTTCACACGGGGCGGATCAGTGCTGATCCACCCCATGGATATCCGCTTGCTCATCGGGGATTGCCGGAGCGATCTCCGCTGAGCAGGAGATGACAGGTCCGTCTCTGCACTCTGAGCAGGGACGGACCTGTCAGAGCGCCGCTCTCCCCTATGGGAGATCGGGTGACGATGGACCGTAGAGTCCGTCGTCATCCGATCCGCTCTGCAGACGGATGGAAAAATAGGGTTTTCCTCCGTCTGCAGAAACGAACCATAGCGGACACGGACAAGATTGAGTGTCAGCGGATGCTCATCCGCTGACACCCGCTATCCCATAGGGATACATGTATGTACGTTTTTCATCCGAAAACGGAAAGAATAAAAAACTGACATACGGACCATCCGTGTGAAAGAGCCCTTAATGTTAGGAAAAAGAAAGCCCCCTCAGGTCCTGTGTGGTGAGATGTATATCTACTAAGGATGAGCTCTGGCTTATTCGAATGGTCCACGTGCAGAGCCCGCCAGGAAGTCGGCGCAGCGATGCGCTAATCACAGGCATTGAGACATTGCCCGATCTCTGCAGCCGCACACCAGGCAATGTCTCACTGCCTGTGATTAGCGCAGCGCTGCGCCGACTTCCTGGCGGGCTCTGCACGTGGACCATTCAAACACGCCTGAGCTCATCCTTAATATCTACTATAAAGCATGCACAGCTCCAAGCTGTTAGCGCAACAGCCAATTAAGTATTTGGCACATGGTGCGCAATGTTAAACAATTTAAGAAGAATAAAGCCTCTCAGGTTTTCTGTGCGGTGAGATACACCTCTACGTGCACTATATAGGTGCAGTGCCGGGCACTTGGTACAGCACTGCACCTGGTCAACAACACCCCAAATGCAGTTTGCAAAGTGTTTGCCTGCACCGGATCACAAAGTACCACAGTACCATGCAATCCGATTGCAGTGTGTTTTTAACAGTAGTGCATGCATGTTTCAGCCCATTCCATTGTGATTTGGCCCTGCTGGGCACCTGGTGCAATATTGTGAAGCAGATTCGGGTCCTGTGTGCTGAGGTGTACATCTAATATAAAGCATTCACAACTTGAAGCTGGAAGGGCAGCAGACAATGAAGTACTGGGCACCTGGTGCAAAATATGAACCATAATGCATAATATTGGAAAGGAGATGCTCCCTCAGTTTGTGTGTGTGGTAAGACAAGTGCAATATATAGGTGCCGTGCTGGGCACCTGGTGCAACATAATGCATAATATTAGGAAGGTGAAAGCCCCTCATGTTGTGTGTGTGTGTGAGGTGAGACAAGTGCAATAGACGTGCAGTGCTGGGCACCTGGTGCAACATAATGGGGGTTATTTACGAAAGGCAAATCCACTTTGCACTACAAGTACTGAAAGTGCACTTGGAATTGCAGGTGCTGTAGATCCGAGGGGGACATGCAAGGAAAATAAAAAACAGCATTTTAGCTTGCACATGATTGGATGATAAAATCAGCAGCACTTCCCCTCATTTCAGATCTACCCCTCAGATTTACAGCGACTGCACTTCCAAGTTCACTTTCAGTGCAATTTCAAGTGCACTTTGCACTTGTAGTGCAAAGTGGATTTGCCTTTCGTAAATAACCCCCAATGTGTAATATTAGGAAGGATAATGCCCCTTATGTTGTGTGTGTGTGAGGTGAGACAAGTGCAATATATAGGTGCAGTATAATGCATTTTATTGGGAAGGAGAAAGCCCCTTATGGTGTGTGTGTAAGGTGAGACAAGTGCAATATAATGCATAATATTGGGAAGGAGAAAACCCCTTATGTTGTGTGTGAGGTAAGACAAGTGCAATATATAGGTGCAGTATAATGCATAATATTGGGAAGGAGAAAGCCCCTTATGTTGTGTGTGAGGTGAGACAAGTGCAATATATAGGTGCAGTATAATGCATATTATTGGGAAGGAGAAAGCCCCTCATGTTGTGTGTGTGTGTGAGGTGAGACAAGTGCAATATACAGGTGCAGTGCTGTGCACTTGGTGCAACATAATGCATAATATGAGGAAGGAGAAAGCCCCTCAGGCTGTGTGTGGTGAGATATACATGATGCACAGCCTGCAGCTGGGAGCAGGCAGTGCAGTGTTGGGCTTGTGGTGTAACATATTACATATACTGTTAGGAAGGAGTAGCCTGTGTGAGATGCAGAGCTCTGAGGAGCAGCCTGTGTGCAATGAGTGCATTTCTGGTGTAACAATGTATAGAGACAATGATCTCACACACATCTATAGGCCGCCTCTCCCCCTCCTCCTCCTCCTGCTGCTCTCAGGCTGTGTGGCCAGCAGCACACACACACCATGGGCAGCCTGTATAATGGAGCAGCCTCCCATCTGCCTGCCCCCCTCTCCTCTCGCTTAGCCCTTTGAAGAGCTGCACGGCCGGCTGCCCCTGTGAGCCGGAAACCTATTGGGCGATAAGCAGCAGGCTCACATTTCCCAGTGAAGGAGGAGGTGGGGGGCGAGGAGGAGGCAGGAGGCATTTTGGCGCGAAACAAGTTGCACCTCCCAAGTAGGATGGCTGATGAAGCAAAGAGGGGGGGGAGGAGGTGGGGTGAAATTGGGTCTTGTCTCTTCTCCCTGTCTCTCTCTCTCCCTCTCTCTATCCGCCTCCCTTTCTCCCGGGTGTGTCATTTTTTTTTTTTTTTTTTTTACTTAATAATATCCAGCAGCTTGGAAGTGCATGCAGTGACAGTGTGCAGAGTGCAGGGAGAGGAGGGAGTGCTGCACAGCCAGGGACACACAGGTAAGCAGCCTCTACATTGCCTGGCATTGCTGCACTTGTCTTCCAGCATGCCCAGTCCTCCTCCTGCCAATGCATGCACTTAGTCGTTGGTTGGAGACAGTGGCTACCCATAGCAACAGGCGTGCACAGGTCCAGAGGCAGGATGCTGTTGCTAGGGGTTACCACCCTAGCACATCATCGCCTCTACTTGTCACACCTTGTAGGCTGTCAGAAGGGGAGCAGCTATAGGTTGATCTAACAGATCCCCAATATTAAAGATCTGGGATCATTTTGCTATATATATATATATATATATATATATATATATATATATATATATATATATATATATATATACATACACACACCCACAATTTTTTTTATTTTTTTATTTTTTTTTTGTAAAAAAAAATTTGCATGCATTTTTTTTTTTTTTTTGTGATTTTTGTTTCCTTGTAGCGTTTGCTGTCAGGGCTGCCAGCTGGTACACCGTGGGCACAGCTCCACCTAGAACTAGTGTCTTGTCTTTCTAGAGAGTGCATGCCATTATTCTAATCGGGGCATCAGGGGGGGCTTGCAAAAGTGATTAACGTCAAGCAATGTGATCTGTCTAAATGACATAACTGAGTGTGTTTGGTACACAGACCTATAGATGCCACCCAGGAGCGGTCTGTACGGCTTTTTTTTTTTTTTTTTGCATCTTTTATCCATTCAGCAGGCACAGTGCAGTGAGATCAGTCTGTGTGGGTGTTGCTAGCGAATGGTGCAGAGCCCTGTTTCCAGGAGCAGAGCCCCCTGTGCATCCTTTTGCTTGCATCCCCCCCACCCCCTTCCCCAAAACAAAAAAAAACTGCATGGACCATTGGCAGTTTCATCCTATTGCAGTTCACCTGGATCTGAGTGTTTGTATCCTAGTCGTGACTGGAGTCTGTCTCTCTCTCTTGCAGATAGTGGCTGGCTGGGTCTTTGGATAAGCCGTCTCTGGTCGTTTTCTTGGTAAGCCAGGAGGAGCTGAAAGATGCCCGGGGTGGTGAGCAAGAACCCCGACCTGGAGTTTGACTCCCTGCAGCCCTGTTTCTACCCAGACGAGGATGACTTTTATCTGTGCGGACCGGACTGTGCTCCCCCAGGAGAAGACATCTGGAAGAAGTTTGAGCTGCTCCCCACTCCTCCTCTCTCCCCTAGTCGAGCTGGGCTGCAGAGTGACCCGTTGTCTCCTGGACAGGGGCCCTTGCTCGAGTATGGCTTACCGGGGGACGGGGATGCCTTGGATTGGGCGTCAGAGTTCTTGCTGCTGCCCCCCGAAGCCGACTTGCTGGGGGGTTCGGGCTGGGGTTTGCCGCAGAGCAACGAGCTGGGTTTGTCCCCTTGCAACCTCAAGTCCATCATCATTCAGGACTGCATGTGGAGTGGCTTTTCCGCCAGGGAGAAGCTGGAGAGGGCTGTCAACGAGAAGCTCGGGAAGGCTACCGGGATTGTAGAATCTGGGACCCCCAATCAGACTGGCACACCTACTACCAGCAACCTACTGGTGCAAGGAGAGGATTTGAACAACCCTGCTTCTCACTGCGTGGACCCGGCGGTGGTTTTCCCCTTCCCAGTCAATAAAGGAGAGAGCTGCAGAAATGCCCAGGCTGCTACACCCATCAGTGCCGTATCCTCAGCCACTGTGCCATCTTCTTTATCCACCAGAAGCTGCACCCAGCCGTGTCGAAACAGCACTAGCTCTGGAGATGAGAGTCACAGTGAGTCTGGTAAGTAGACCATGTGTGCTGCTGGTACTCTGTAGTAGTATGCACATAATAGACAATGAGGTACCTTCATGTACATTGTACTTAATATGTAGTAATAAAAATCGTGTGTGTGTGTGTGTGTGTGTGTGTGTGTGTGTGTGTGTGTATATATATATATATATATATATATATATATATATATATATATATAAGGTTGTACTATATGTTGAAAGTTCTACATATTATATAATAGTGCAACCAGCAGTGCAGCAACCTCTAGAAGCCAGTCCAAACTTTGCTTTCTTCACCATGGATGTGGAGTATACTTGGCACATCTCTGATTGCCTGCTATGGTTTTCTGCACAGCACCATCCTTAAAATGTTTTGAATAATCCCAGAAGGCCTTTTAGGTATTCCAGGGAAGATCACCAATCATTGGCATTGCCACTTCTCACCCAAGATCTATGTATACATAGGTCCTGCGTGGACATGGAGTGTACTTGGCACATCTGATTGCCTGCAATGGGTTTCTGCAAAGCTCTGTGTATAAAATGTTTGGACTAAGTTCCATTTTAGGTGTTCCACTGAAGGTCACCAACCATTGGCATTGCCACTTCTCACCCAGGATATATGTATGCATAGGTCCTTCGTGGACATGGAGTGTACTTGGCACATCTCTGCCTACTATGGGTTTCTGCACAGCACCATCCTTAAAATGTTATGGAATAAGCCCAGAAGCCCTTTTTTTAGATGTTCCACGGAGGTCACCAAATGTTGGCATTGCCACTTCTCATTCAGGACCTATGTATGCATAGCTTCTGCATGGACATGGAATGTACTTGGCACATCTCTGATTGCTTGCTATGGGTTTCTGCACAGAACCATCTTTTAAAATGTTTGGCATAAGCCCCAAAGCTCTTTCTAGGTGTCCAACAGAAGGTCACAGGCGGTTGGCATTGGCACTTCTCACCCAGGACCTAATCATTTTGAGTTTGTGGGTGTGTTGAGCATAGTAAAATAAAATGAGTCACTCTAAGCTTCATCTGTAGAAAGTCTTGATATCAAGTTATTACTTGTAGGCAATGCCTAGCTTGTTGTGTCCTTTTATCCCCTGAAATAATGGGTGCTGTAATTTTACAATGGAGGTTTAGTGCGTTTGTATTATTTACGTCAATCATTTTTTGTTTTCAACATAATCTCCCTTTGTGCTGCTCGGTGATTAGTTGTAGTTATTCTGAAGGACCTCAGGGCTGACTCTTCAATCTTTTCGCTGACCCTTTGATGGGTTTTGATGCTCTATGAGTAAAAATCTCTTCTGCATAGAATCAGGTTTGAATAGTAGGAAGGTAGCTGTTGTTTGTTTGGAAGTAAGATGCATTCAGCAGCATATTCAAGGTTAGAAGCAAGATTTACTCAGGTCAAGGGCAGGCAGTGCTCTCTGCAATATTCATTAGCTGTAACAGTAAGCAGCGGACTGAAAAAAAAAATTAAAAAAAAATGTTCGTTTTATTAGAATAGAAGCTCTTGAAAGCGCTGACACGGTAACTCCAGCTCACAAAGTCCTTTTCTCTTTTGACCTCACTCATACAACAGGCATAGCGCAGGCCACTCAATCAGCCGCCCATTGAGCTGGGAGGCCAGCAGATGGCAGTGTTTTTTTGCTTTTAATTCTGAAAGGGTTCATTGAATTAAGAGAGACCTTTTTAGGCAGCTGAAGCAGCAGACGGGGTTTTCTGTATATCTAAAAGGTAATCCTATCATGTTAGTTACTAGTAACAGATGCCTGGCAACTTAAAGAGCAGCTTCTCAGGCAGAATTACAGCGCCATGTTGCCAGCAAGCCCCTCAGTCTACCCTTTATCCCACTGCCCTACTAATTAGGATATAGCCACTCAAGGTTTTCCTTTCCTCTTTTATTAGACCTAATTTTTTTATATTTGCTTTTTATTTACATTCTAATAAAACAGCCTTTCTCATCCAGGGTTTCTCCAAAGGTTGCTAGCGGTTCTTCCGCATTGAACAGTTTCTTCCTCCTTAGATAGGTAATCACTGACACCAATGATCTTTTAAGCTATTTGTAAGAAGGGGGATCCTTCCTACTGACCAGCAATATAAGGGGGCATTCTTTCCTGTGATCACCAATGTAAAGGGGGCGTGCCTCCCTTGGGCCACCAATGTAAAGGGGGCGTGCCTCCCTTGGGCCACCAATGTAAAGGGGGCGTGCCTCCCTTGGGCCACCAATGTAAAGGGGGCGTGCCTCCCTTGGGCCACCAATGTAAAGGGGGCGTGCCTCCCTTGGGCCACCAATGTAAAGGGGGCGTGCCTCCCTTGGGCCACCAATGTAAAGGGGGCGTGCCTCCCTTGGGCCACCAATGTAAAGGGGGCTTGCCTCCCTTGGCCCACCAATGTAAAGGGGGCGTGCCTCCCTTGGGCCACCAATGTAAAGGGGGCGTGCCTCCCTTGGGCCACCAATGTAAAGGGGGCGTGCCTCCCTTGGGCCACCAATGTAAAGGGGGCGTGCCTCCCTCTCTGGCTACCAATGTAAAGGGGGCGTGCCTCCCTCTCTGGCTACCAATGTAAAGGGGGCGTGCCTCCCTCTCTGGCTACCAATGTAAAGGGGGCGTGCCTCCCTCTCTGGCTACCAATGTAAAGGGGGCGTGCCTCCCTTGGGCCACCAATGTAAAGGGGGCGTGCCTCCCTTGGGCCACCAATGTAAAGGGGGCGTGCCTCCCTTGGGCCACCAATGTAAAGGGGGCGTGCCTCCCTTGGGCGACCAATGTAAAGGGGGCGTGCCTCCCTCTCTGGCCACCAATGTAAAGGGGGCGTGCCTCCCTTGGGCCACCAATGTAAAGGGGGCGTGCCTCCCTTGGGCCACCAATGTAAAGGGGGCGTGCCTCCCTTGGGCCACCAATGTAAAGGGGGCGTGCCTCCCTTGGGCCACCAATGTAAAGGGGGCGTGCCTCCCTCTCTGGCTACCAATGTAAAGGGGGCGTGCCTCCCTCTCTGGCTACCAATGTAAAGGGGGCGTGCCTCCCTCTCTGGCTACCAATGTAAAGGGGGCGTGCCTCCCTCTCTGGCTACCAATGTAAAGGGGGCGTGCCTCCCTCTCTGGCTACCAATGTAAAGGGGGCGTGCCTCCCTTGGGCCACCAATGTAAAGGGGGCGTGCCTCCCTTGGGCCACCAATGTAAAGGGGGCGTGCCTCCCTTGGGCCACCAATGTAAAGGGGGCGTGCCTCCCTTGGGCCACCAATGTAAAGGGGGCGTGCCTCCCTCTCTGGCTACCAATGTAAAGGGGGCGTGCCTCTCTCTCTGGCTACCAATGTAAAGGGGGCGTGCCTCTCTCTCTGGCTACCAATGTAAAGGGGGCGTGCCTCTCTCTCTGGCTACCAATGTAAAGGGGGCGTGCCTCTCTCTCTGGCTACCAATGTGAAGGGGGCGTGCCTCTCTCTCTGGCTACCAATGTGAAGGGGGCGTGCCTCTCTCTCTGGCTACCAATGTAAAGGGGGCGTGCCTCTCTCTCTGGCTACCAATGTAAAGGGGGCGTGCCTCTCTCTCTGGCTACCAATGTAAAGGGGGCGTGCCTCTCTCTCTGGCTACCAATGTAAAGGGGGCGTGCCTCTCTCTCTCTCTGGCTACCAATGTAAAGGGGGCGTGCCTCTCTCTCTGGCTCCCTGCCTCTCTCTCTCCCTCTGCCTCTCTCTCTCTCCCTCTCTCCCTCCCTCTCTCCCTCTCCCAATGTAACAATGTAAAGGGGGCGTGCCTCTCTCTGGCCACCAATGTAAAGGGGGCATGCCTGTCTCTCTATGTAAAGGGGGCATGCCTGTCTCTCTATGTAAAGGGGGCATGCCTGTCTCTATGTAAAGGGGGCGTGCCTCTCTCGGGCCACCAGTGTAAAGGGGTGTGCTCCATCACCCTAATAATCAGGCTGTAGATCTAGTCTGTATTATCAGGGTTTCCTCTGTGTTAAAAAACTTGCTTTGCTGGCACATCGGTAACATAGGTAACCTTTTTAGGAATGTTTTTTTTTTTATTTTTTTTTATTTTTGCATTACATCTTGGGGAAGGGGAAGGTATAGCACCAGGAGACTGGTTTTGTATTTAGTGCACCACAAAGGTACGCAGCTTTTGGGCAGCAGAGCATTAGAATGGCATTCAGGACACTTGTGTAGCCTACTGTCATACAGCAGTAAGGTGTGCAACACCCCACCGATGCCATTGCACAGCACTGTGGCGCCCAATTATGCTGTTTTAAGCAATATCTTCCTGTAGTATTCAGTGTATATATAAAAAAAAAAAAAATGCATTTGAAACTCTCCTAGGTGTGAACCCGCCCTATGTGAACTTTCTAATGGGAGGATCGTTGAACATTAACCTTCCTACCTATGTAGAGAGGAGGGGCTTCCAGAAGCTCCAGATCCAGAGGGCGTTTTAAGTACATCTTCAGATTTTGGATTCAGCTTGTGCATATTTACATCCAGAATTACAAGTTGAGCCTGACATGGTGCCGATGTGACTACAGAAATCACTAAGATCTTTGGATTTATTAGATATATTAAACCAATGGTAGTTTTCTACAAATATGATAATGTGTGTTCGTTTTTGATCTATTATGTAGCTATGCTCAGTAGGGTTATGGTTTCCAGATATCCTTCATCTTTCACATCTAATGTCATCTGTGTCTCTGGACAATTAATTATGAAATCTCTTCCATACTGTGGATGTTGGAATTGAAGAACACCAAGCTAGAAGCTATGATGGGCTTTTCTAGTTTTAAGCCCGGCACAGATAGTGACTCTCAACTGTTGCCAATATATAGCTGGTAATGATCGCAGTTACAGCAAATTGCTGTGTAATTAATAAGCAGGAGTCGTGTATTGAACACTTCTTTTTTTTTTTTTTTTTTTGTTTTTTTTCTTCACCGCTACGTTTCGATCAGCAAATCGAGTGAATCTGATCATTTTCAGCAAAATACAACTTTATTTTCTTCAACATGTATGTGTAGATTTGTCTAATCAATGGAGAATCACAAACATCGTTAATTATGACTCCTCAGGATTTTACAAATGTACATGATTCCTGCTAAATAGGATCTGCTTTCAGAAGCTTAGAATAATAAACAATAAAAAAAAAAAAATGTCAGTTAGCTAGAATTGGTCGGAATAGACCAAATTGTGGATCAATTCATCCATGTCTACTTGCTGACTTCTTACAGAGAGTAAATGGGGCTGATTTACTAAAACTGGAGAGGGACAAATCTGCTGCAGCTCTGCATAGAGACCAATCGGCTTCCAGTGTGGTGTGCTCCTTCTTCTTTTTTTATTTATTTATTTTTTCAAAGCTTACTTGAACAAGCTGAAGTTAGAAGCTGATTGGCTACCATGCACACAGCTGCACCAGATTTTGCCCTCTCCAGTTTTAGTAAATCAGCCCCCATGTGTTGAGTCTAGCAGCGCTTGGCACTCTTTGTTTCTTCAAGGTCCACACAGCATAACCACATTAGGGTGTTAAGAGAACTGCAATCCTTTCTTTGAAAACAAACTTACTTTGTTGGTGTCCCCAGGCCTCTAACAGCCTTCCACACATACAGGGATTTAGTCTAAGCTCCTGTGTGTCTCTTTCATGTTTGTTTCTTGACAGCTCCGAGGAAGCACTTCCTTACAACAGCTGTCTTATTGGCTGGAAACCAAATGCCCGGCTTAGAGGGGCCTACAGATCTGACCAGCAGCGCACTGTGTTTTCGGAACAAACCCAGCGATTGTCTCTCCCAGGCAGATGATTTGTACAGTTTTAGTGTGCGCTTTTATTTCTCCCCAAGCACAGCAAATCTCCAATTTATGTTATTCACAATGCGTCTAAGAAACTGTACAATTTATGCCATTGTGCTTAATCGAATCAATTTAGGAGAGGTTGTGACTAGTGATGAGTCAATCCATCCACAAATTGGGTAAAGCTGGGGAATACTTTACACAATTTGCAGCTTTTCGGCTCCGGTAGATCTATAAAAACTATAACCATCCAATTATTATAGTGTTTTTTTTTCTCTGGGAAGGATTTTGAGGGCAGATGCATATTGTTCCATAGAAATATAAGCAGAAAGCCAACATCTTCTGTCAGGGGGGCACCTTTAATATGAGAGTTCTTTAAAAAGGTTCCACACTTTTTTTTTTTTTTAACTCCTATTAACTATAAAAAAAAGTGCAGAAACTTTTTGAAGACCCCTTGTAGTTATTTTCTACTTCTATATGATTGATTGTGTGTGTGTGTGTGTGTGTGTGTGTGTGTGTGTGTGTGTGTACACACACATTCAGTTTGCAGATGGGATGAATCTCACTGGTGCTTTAGATCTCTTGAAAGTTTTGTATTGAAATCTTTTAATCTGCCTCTGTGCCATTGGTATTTTTAAGTCAACCAAGAACGTTTTTTATTATTCCTTTTTCCCCTGCATTCTTCATGATGGAGGGGTAGACAATAATGTGCGTAGCTTTTAGTAGCCAGACTGGTTAATATAAGAATAGAGAGCATGGGCTAGGGGATTTCTTCTTTAGAGGGCTAGATAGGTTAGTCTTAGATTGTGGATGCAAGTAGATTTAGAGATTTTAGAGTTAGGGTAAACTTCCACTTTAAATCCAACATCCATATTTAAACTTTTTTTCTGGACTGTCCTTTAAAATATCGTTGGCAAACTTGGTTTATTTGATTTCTGCTCCATCATTAGGTGGCTTAGTGGTGCCTTGCAGCGGGTGTTTGACCCACATTAAACCAGAACCTAGAGACAAGGGAGCAGGTCTCTGGGCTCTTATGACTAGATACCAGCTCTTATGACTATACTCGTCATACCAAACTAACACTGTACATCGGGATTCATACCCCTATACAGGGGGTCCCCGACTTACGAACGCACGACTTACGAACCCGGCGCTGTGGGGACCCTTTGCCATTTTTCGTGGACATGCGCGGGCAGACGGAGCCTCGGAAAACATCGGAAATGTTCGTAATTTGCCGCGCATGCGCAGAACGGCATTCGATGGAACATCGGAAATGTCCGTAATTGACGTTCTGCGCATGCGCGGCCGACTCATGAGCATTTCCGAACTACAAACAGGAGGACAGTCCCTAACGGGTTCGTAACCCGGGGACCCCCTGTAATGCCTTTTTATTAAAACTCCATTAAATAATATAGTACTAATCAACTGTCCATACCCCCCCCATTTTTTATTTTCCTTTCTCTCTCCCTCATTCCCGACACCCCTTTCCTCCAACTTGGAGGGACCTTCACGTCCCTTCACAGACCCAAGAATGTTGCCTCAATCACATGTCTAGGCTCGGTCCCTCTCCAAGAAGGACCGTGTAAGGCTATACAACTATTGATATATTTGAGCTACTTGTGAAACGTTACCAGTTTCAACCAATCAAGTTGAAATGCTGTTAAATTTGATGTATTCTATGGTTTGACGCCTAACTACGGTTTATGCTGTCTTACGAAAAATTTGATTATATCATCTCTATGCTTATACTTTTCTAAAGAATTTTATTAAAAGTTTTTTTTTTTTAATGAAAAGTCTTAATGAATTAATGTATAGGAAACCTAATGTGTGTTTTTTTTTTTTTTTTTTTTTCTTAGATGATGATGAAGAAGAGGAGGAGGATGACGAGGATGAAGAGGATGAAGAAGAGGAAGAAATAGATGTTGTGACAGTGGAGAAAAGGCGATCCTCTTCTAGCAGAGCAGTTACCTCCCCAACGATTTTACGCTCAAAAAACATCAACCCCACCTCAACAAAGAACCTGCCTACTGAACTCATTCTTAAAAGGTGCGCTCCAGTCCATCAACAACACAACTATGCCGCACCCTCCCCATACATGGAGACAGAAGAGGTAGCTCCTCCTCAGAAAAAGCAAAAAAGTGAGGCTGCTCGGCCTGTAAAGAATGTGGTACAACCAAAGTCTAAAAGCTCCAGCCCTCGCAATTACGACTCTGAAGACAGCGAGCGGAGGCGCAACCACAATATTCTTGAACGCCAGCGCCGCAATGACCTGCGGTCGAGTTTCCTAACCTTAAGGGACCATGTACCAGAACTTATTAAAAATGACAAAGCCGCAAAAGTTGTTATCTTGAAAAAAGCCACTGAATATGTTCATTCCCTTCAGGATGAAGAAGAAAAATTATTACTGGAGAAAGAAAAATTGCAGCTTAGACAGCAACAGTTGGTTAAGAAGATTGAAAACTCCCGGACTTGCTAAACGTTCTGTTTTTTTGTTTTTTTTGTTTTCCCTCCTATTCTGAACTGTCACTGCCACTTTGCACAATTTTTGATTCTTTAAAAGGAAAAAAAAATGAAAAAAAAAAAAACAGATTTAAGCATTTTTGACGTTACGAATGTTGGCTTAATTTCAAATCCAGTTCACTCTACAGATGAAATACAATTTTTTTTGTATTAGATGTTATTTTGATTTGTGGTTCTGAAACAACTGGATGATATCTTTTGAGGAGTTAAGTAGACTGCCAAATAATTTACTGTTGTGTTATCTCTGTTTTTGGATATATATTGTTTTTGTTACTTATGTACTTTTTAGATGTTTTCATGTGTTTGTTTTTTGTTTTTTTATTTTGAGCTGCTGATTTAATTTTTTTTTTAATTTTTTAATAGCCTCAGTTTTATTTTTTTTTTATTTTCTTTCTTTGTTTTTATTTTTTTTATTTTTTATGGTGCTCATTTTGTAACAGATGTTACTGTTCTGGGGTTAGCACTTGTACCTCTGGAGGAATTTCTGTATATACCATTAATACTCCTTTTTTTGCCTTTTTGTACAATTTACTTGAGCTACACTTGATAGCTCTCACTACCAATATGCGACTGGAAGTTCAGACCTAAGTACTGTAACACCTCAATGTTTGAGGAGCATGTTTTTTTGTATACAAATATATTGTTTAATCTCTCTTGTTATGTACTGGACTAATTCTTACACTGCCTGTATACTTTAGTATAATGCTGATACATAACTAAATTTGATACTTATATTTTCGTATGAAAATGAGTTGTGAAAGTTTTGAGTAGATATTACTTTATCACCTTTTGAACAAAGAACTTTTTGTAAAGAAAGTTATATATGCCTTGTTTTCTTAGCCTGTTTGTCTCCTTTTCCTGTTTTTAATTGTATTTGTTCATGTTTGGCACATAGAACCAGAGGATTTTGGAGTTCTGTTTTTCTATCCTTTTTTTTTTTTTTTAATTTCTTCTTCTTTTTTTTTTTTGTTTTTGTTTTTTTTTACCATTCTTTTTCAACCAATGTACATTTTTAGTGCTTTTTCTTCTAGCACTTTGAAATACCTCATGTTTATGAAAATAAATAGTGAAAAAACATAATGCCTGGGATTTCTTTATGGTTTTAAGGAGTTAAATGTCTCTTACAGCAAGCTCAGGAGAGAAGTATTGCATACAGAAAGGTCTAAAGAACATTCTTTTTATGTTAAAGTGGGCATTAAATGTAAAATACTTACCCTAGTTCAGGGCTGTTAGCACATAAGCCACCACCAGGTGCCTGCACACTAGATCTATTTTTCTTTTAAGTGCTCCGCATGCCCAAAATGCTGAGGGCTCGGATATGTAGATACTTCTGGATTAATTGGTGAAGAGCCCAGTCCAACAGCCCCTGAGCCTCGCTATTGTAATGGCCAGCCTCACTTGCCAAAAGTATAGCTTAGAACAGGGCTCAACAAATCCCAGGTTGCCATGGCACCTAGAAATTGTGTCCTGGCGCCTGGGCTTTTGTTAGCCGTCTGTATCCCCCCTCCTACTTGCCGACCGTGCTATAGCTGAAAGATGGCTACTGCGAGGTTGTCCAGTTCTAGGAGGGCATCCATTGAAGTCCTCTAAAAACCCTGCCCCACAGGGCATGCATCAGGCACGCTCTGTGATGGATGTGTCCTTTAGACAGAGGTGATCGCAGATCGAGGTAAAGGGCCAATCACAGTGGCCCTTTACCATGTCATTAGCTGTGTCCAATCACAGCTGGTCACATGTAAATAAATGTGACCTGGGAAAAGTGTGTGCGCCGCTCAGGATTGATAGGGAGGGGGTGTGTAGACAATGCATCTGCAGCTGCTTCTAGAGTGCTGTCAGGGAATGGAGCTTCTCCTGGCTCCTGCAAAAGTTCAAGGAAGGAAAGGGTGACACCTGAAAGTCGCACATCAATGGTGTCCTGCTACGATGAATGGAGTGGCAACCTCAGCCTGTACTCCTCAGTCAAGCTCTAGGGGGGGCAGAGTGAAACGCGTTGGTGGTGTGGCCTGGTCAGAGTCCAGGCTGAGGTTGCCACTCCATTCATCGTAGCCGGACACCATCGATGTGCGACTTCCAGGGGTTACCCTTTCCTTCCTTGAACACATGTAAACAAATGTTGGATATCAGCGTTTACTTTCCTCAGTGCTATCACAGCGTGGGGAAAGGAAAGCTGACAAATGGCTATTCTGTGACAAGGGGCATTTGCACTGATAATCAGGGCAGCCCCATTAGTGCCAATCAGTGTCCATGAGTGCAGCCTCATCACCGCACATCAGTGAAGAAGAAAAATCACTAATTTGCAAAACCATATAACCGAAATTAAGAAAAAAGTTTTAGTTCTTTTCACAATTTTCAGTCCTGCTTGTTTATGTAGAAAAAAAAAAACCAGTGGTGATTAATAACCACCAAAAGAAAGCTCTATTTGTGTGGAAAACAAATGATACAAATTTCATATGGGTACAGTGCTGCATGACCATGCAATTGTGCTTTCAAAGTGTGACTGCTGCAAATGACCTGGGCAGGAGGAGGGTGAAAGTGCCCAGTAGGCACTAGTTAGTAGATTCAAAGCATATTTGTCAAGCCCTGGCCTAAAAGGTGGTTGGGGAAACTCCTAAATACACTATTTACGCTTTTTTAGTAACCTATCTTAAAGCGGGAGTTCCTTCTTTTTTTTTGTTTAAAAGCCAGCAGCTACAAATACTGCAGCTGCATGACTTTTAAAATATGGACACTTACCTGTCCAGCGCGCCTGTCGCTCGGCTCTCGGTGCTGCCGCTGCCATCTTCGGTATGGGAATCGGGAAGTGAAGCCTTGAGGCTTCACTTCCTGATTCCCTACTGCGCATGCGCATTACGGACGGTCCCTGCTGTCTCTGGGACCCGTGTGTTTCCCAGCAGACAGTGGGGGGGGGGGGTGGACAAGAAGTGATGTAAATACCCGCAGATTCTGCGGCTATCTATGCCCGGAAGTGGGTGCAAAATACCTGTATTATACAGGTATCTGCACCCCCCCCTTCCCCCTGAAAGGTGCCAAATGTGACACCGGAGGGGGGGAGGGTTCCGAAAAGAGAAGGTTCCTTTTTTGTGTGAACCTCTGCTTTAACCTTTTTTTACCATGGAGGAACCTTTGAAATAATGTTTTTAGGGATTGGGGATCCACTGCTAATAATTAACATATCTACAGCTCAGGGTGCATTGGCGTGACCATTAGGTTGTAGATAGGGATGGGCCGAACACCCCCAGAACATGCGAACCGTATTAGTCTATGGGATACGAACATGAAAAAAGTGCTAATTTTAAAGGCAAATATGCAAGTTATTACCATAAAAAGTGTTTGGGCACCCGGGTATGTAAAAATGCAAAAAAACTTTTTTAAAATTACTTTTTTTCAGGAGCAGTGATTTTAATAATGCTTAAAGTGAAACAATAAAAATGAAATATTCCTTTAAATATCGTCCCTGGAGGGTCCCCTTAGTCTGCCTGTAAAGTGTTGCATCTGTGTGATGCGTTTTACAGTGCTGCAGCAATATGACATTTCTAAAGGAAACAAAGCCCCCCCCCCCCCCCAAGACCCCTTCGGGTCTGGTATGGATTTTAAGGGGGACCCCACACCAAAATGAAGAAACATTTGGCCTTTGGTCCCCCCAAAATCCATACCGGACCCTTATCCGAGCAAGCAGCCTGGAGGTCAGGATGGGAGGAGGGGGGGCGAGTGAGCCCTCAACATGGGGAGGGTGCTATGATGGGGACAAGGGCCTCCTCCCCACAACCCGCGAATGCCCCATAATGTTCGCTATTCGGGCGAGCACCTGGTCTTCAGCCCATCCATAGTTGTAGATATAAAAGAATAATACATGTATTGTGCTTAGTGTATTTAAAATCTCAGGACTGCTCTATATGACAAAATTGTTGCAGTAATAATTAATATTGCAGAGAGTGAAAATTTTGTTCCCTGGTCAGTGAAATGCTTCATTTGATTGGCAGAAGAGAATGGCCCTCTTTGGTCATTGGCAGAACAACCTCTTTACATTGTTGCTTATTAGGAGAAGGGTACCGCTGGTGGTCATTGGGAAGAATGCTGCTTGTTTTGGTAATCATCAATGGGCTTAATGCCCCCTTTCAAATAGTTGAAAAGATTGTTGGTTATTTACTTGAGAGGCAGAATTTGCCCATTGCTCATGCAACAACTACCGTTTTTCCCCGAAAATAAGCCTGGGTCTTATGTTAATTTTAGCAACCAAAAACACAGTAGGGCTTATTTTCAGGGTAGGGCTTGCATGCCAGGAATCCCCATTGTGAACAGAGTAAAAGTGCCTGTAAAATGCTGGAATCCTCTCTATTACAGGATTGTGTAATGTGGAGGGTGTGTGTTTCTGTAGAAAACTTGTGCAAGTACCTTCTTATATCGCTGCTCGGCCCTTTCATGGCCCGCCTGAGCTGTCTTCCACAACTCCCAGCACTGCAGAGGGACGGGAGCCAAGATCCCCCCACTGACACCCGGGAGACAAGGAGAGCAGCAGAGCTGAGTGCCTGCAGAGGGAGGGGGGTTGAGATCCCCCACTGAGACCCAGGAGATGAGGAGAAGAGATCAGCTAAATGCTGCTGTACCGAGTGTATGTGATACGATTGTATTGCAGAGGCACACACCTTTTAAAGAGGAAGTAAACCCTGATGGGTTTACTTCCTCTTTGTTTCCCTGCAAAGGTAAAGCATAATGGGCTACTATGCATCGCATAGGAGCCCATTATGTGTCACTTACCTGACACAAGAGCCAACGATGTCACCGATGTCCCCTGTTCCATTAAGAATCCATCTTCCTTCCGGGTATTGCTGCTTCGGAGCTGTGAGTGGCCGGAGCAGCGATGACGTCACTCCGGCGCATGCGCGTGGGAGCCGCCAGTGACGGCATGTTAGCCTTCACTGATGGCATGCTCAGTGCGCTTGCGCCGTAGACATCGATGCCCCTTTTTAGGAAAATATCTCCTTAACCGTGTAGGTTAAGGAGATATTTCTTGGACCTACAGGTAAGACTTAGGCCCCTTTCACACTGAGGCGCTTTGCAGGCGCTAAAGTTCTAAAAATAGCGCCTGCAAAAGCACCTTCAAACAGCCGGTGCTGTCTCCAGTGTGCAGCGCAGCAGCGATTTTCGGGCTGTTTTAACCCTTTTTCGGCTACTAGCGGGGGGTAAAACTAGCTAAATATAGCGCTGCTTTACCGCCAGCGTGCCCAGCGCCTCTTTACCGCCAGCGCGCCCAGCGCCTCAGTGTGAAAGTAGCCTTAATCTAGGCTTACCTGTAGGTCAAAGTGGTCTGTAAGGGTTTACAACCACTTTAAATTGTGTACTATTATAGGACAGTGGATTCTACATTTTTCCAACCACTTTCAACTAGGGCTTATTTTCAGGGTAGGGCTTATATTGCAGCCCTTCCCGAAAATCTAGGTAGGTCTTATTATCGGGGTAGGTCCTATTTTTTGGGGAAACACAGTAGTAGTCTCTGTAGGAACCCTAGTTCCTACGCCTTGAGGCGCTATACAAATCATTCATTCATCGTAGTGATCCACAAGAACCCTGCTTGAAAATGGCTGGCCTATATGTTTACTGGTTTTACCTGATTCTACATGATTTGTAATAAATTTATACATGTATGGCTGGATGTACAGCCCGGAAGGTGATCTTATACCTTTATGCCTCCTTCCTGCTTACTGGACAATGAATCTTCAATCAAGGATGCCCAATAAGCAGATAAACTTCAATGGACCCACACCAAAAATGCCATCAGCTGTCAGCTGACATGTGAAGGACCTAACCCACAGTCCCTTAAGCCATCCATTAAACATAATATCTAACCCCTCCAAATCCCCTCACAAATGACATGACAAGATTTTGGAGTAAATGGCCTTGACGGCCTTTTATTAACAATTACCTTAAAATATAATAAAAAACATTTTAAATAACTCTTAACCAACTTTATGTACTTTTGGGGTCTTCTCGGGGGGAACCCCACCCCACTGGTCACTGCCCCCATCTTCTTTAAACTTTAGGCCTCCGGTTGCAAGCCCCCAGACCCGGAGACAGTACTCAACTTTTGCAGTGACCTACCTTTAACCCCTTCCTGGTTAACCCCTCGTTAACCGGAAGGTACCTGATAACCCCCATACACAGATAGGTACCAACCATGTTAACCCCATCCCACAGATGGGTACCAACCATGTTAACCCCCATCCCACAGATGGGTACCAACCATGTTATCCCCATCCCACAGATGGGTACCAACCATGTTATATATGCATATAACTACCATATTCTCTTCCTCCAAAGACCCAACCACTGCCCGGGCTGTCCTTACAGCCCCTATCATAATTGACCATACTCAGGAGGGTGGGTGGGAATCTTCTCCTCCATCGCTCACTGATGACCTCACTCACCTTTCTTCTTCCTAACTTCCTAACCAAGCGCCTCCCCTGCTTCGGCCCCTCCCCTTTTCTTAAAGGGGACAACTTTTTCTCTCCACAAGCATGACTGTGCTGTCCACACCTGTCATGCAGTCCCTACGCCAATGCTTTTCTCTCCTTCTGCTCCGGGACTCTCTTTAACCGCTTCAATACCGCCCGCCGTCATATGACGCCCACAAGGTGGATCTACCATCCTGGGTGGGCGTCATATGACGTCCTCGGATTCCCGGCCGCCTGGGGGGGGCGCGCCGCGGCGGCGCCGCGCGCCGCGCCGCCGCGAGCGCGCGCCCGCGGCATCGCTCGGGACCCGGTGCGAGTGCCCGGCGGCCGCGATGTCCGCCGGGCACCCGCGATTGCCCGTTAAAACAACGGGACCGGGCGGGAACGTGGAGCTGTGTGTGTAAACACACAGCTCCACGTCCTGTCAGTGCAGAGGAGACCGATCATGTGATCCCAGTACGGAGGAACACATGATCGGTCTCCTCCCCTTAAGTCCCCTCCCCCTACAGTTAGAATCACGTCTATTAGGGAACACATTAACCCCTCCAGCGCCCTCTAGTGTTAACCCCTTCCCTGCCAGTCACATTTACACAGTAATCATTGCAATTTTATAGCAACGATCGCTGTGTAAATGTGAATGGTTCCAAAAATGTGTCAAAAGTGTCCGAAGTGTCCGCCGCAATGTCGCAGTCACGAAAACATTACTAGTAAAAAAAAAAATAAAAAAAAATTCAATAAATCTATCCCCTATTTTGTAGACGCTATAACTTTTGCGCAAACCGATCAATATACGCTTATTGCGATTTTTTTTACCAAAAATATGTAGAAGAATACGTATCGGCCTAAACTGAGGAAAAAAATCGTTTTTTAAAAAAAAAATGGGATATTTATTATAGCAAAAAGTAAAAAATATTGTGTTTTTTTTCAAAATTGTCGCTCTTCTTTTGTTCATAGCGCAAAAAATAAAAACCGCAGGGGCGATCAAATACCACCAAAAGAAAGCTCTATTTGTGGGAAAAAAAGGACGTCAATTTTGTTTGGGTGTAACGTCGCACGACCGCGCAATTGTTTGTTAAAGCGACGCAGTGCCGAATCGCAAAAAGTGCTCTGGTAAGGAAGGGTGTTTAAAAGCCCTGTATTGAAGTGGTTAAAATTAGCACTTTAGATTTTTTATGTTAGTGTCCCATAGACTTTAACGGTGTTCCAGCGGCTTTTCGAATTTGCCCCGAACACAGCATATTGTTGGGCGTTCGCAGAACATCCGAACAACCAAAGTTCGGCCTGAACTTATGCCCGGGCCAAACCGTTCGCCCATCCCTATTCAAGAGGCAGCAATATTGGCTCCTGAACGCCAGTCAGATAATTGTGCACTGCTGTATGAAAAGCAATCCACTATTGATGCCTCTTCAAAGAGTGGCGCAGCTGTAAATGAGCCCTACATGACACACAATGAACAGGATCAAATTAGATTTGTAAACAAACATTTTTGGAAGGTGGTAAAAGGCCAATAAAAAATACAGCATGCTGTAAGATCTATGGCGAAGTCTGGGAAGGCAGACGCTATATAAATTAATTGTACGGAGAACATGTGACTGATAGAGCGAGGAACATATGAAAGTAATATTCTGACACATGTTCCCCCCCCCTACATATTAGAAACATTTTATGGCTTTTATAAATGTTGCAAGTGTTGCCAAGCTGACATCTCTTGTTACATAATGACTGCTTTGTACAGCGACCTGGGTTTAAAGAGGAACATTATGCTGCATAAAATTTTACATGACTGAACTCTGCGAGTCATGTCATTATAGAAATTGCCCTTTCCAGAAAATATATTTGTTATTGTGCCACAGTCTAGCATTCTGTGCTGGGAGGTGTTATTTTTCCAAGGACCCATTCACACTGGCAATGACGTACATGTTGAATATATGCATTTATAGGAGATTTCTTTTAACGCATTTGCAGCTAATGATTTTAAATGGTGTAATGCACACTGTGGGCTTACTTGCAGGGGCGGACTGACAACTCATGGGGCAATAGGAGATTATGGGGCCCCCCCAGGCAATCAGAGATTATGGGGCCACACAGTAGACACACACACACACAGTATACAATCACACAGTATACACATACATGTACACACAGTATATACACAGACATATTTCTATTGGCTGACACGGTACTGGAGAGGTGGGGCAGCTATAATCTCAGGATTTTTAGACCAAAAGGATGTCGGTAAGGGACATTTCAGAGACAGATGTAAAACAAACACAGATTTTGACATACTGTCCCTGGTTTTACTGAGGCTGGCAACCCTGATGGGGCCCCCTAGTGGCCCGGGGGGCTCTCGGGCAGTGCCCAAGTGGCCGAATGGTCAGTCCGCCCCTGCTTACTTGTATTCATGGTGCATTCAGCTTACCTGCATTTATATAGAATACAAATTTGTGTGTCTAGGGGTAGATACTCTGATCCGTTTAAATGCATGTAAACTCACCTAAACATGTGAAACCTCCTCTATCCTCTAAAGCCCCATACACACGGTCGGATTTTCCAACGGAAAATGTCCTATCGGACAATGTTGTTGGAAATTCCGACCGTGTGTAGGCTCCATCGGACATTTTCCATCGGATTTTCCGACGGACAAAGTTTTATCTCCTGCTCTCAAATTTTCCGACAACAAAGTCCTATCGGACTTTTTCCGATTGTGTGTAGCGAATTCCGACGGACAAAGTGCCACGCATGCTCAGATCACATTACAAGACCAAAGCTATTGGCTGCATGCAACACCAGTGTCGGACTAAATCCGTTGGAAAAAATCTGATGGATTTTGTGGTCGGATTTTCCGACCGTGTATACGGGGCATTAAAGTGGAGTTTCACCCCTAAAACCAAAAATGTATTAATGTGCTTAAAAAAGAAATAAAAAAAACATTTGCAGAAATTTTTTTTTTTTTACTCACCTCTAAATGCCTGTTGCTAGGGGGTCCCTCGTAGTCTGCCTCCTTTGGTGCCTGGGCTCCTGACGTAATTTCCCTCGGCACAGGAAGGGAGATCACCTAAAATGCCGGCACCGCCGAGCGGAGGGGGGGTAAGTGGGGCTTCGATCCCCCGCAACGCTGGACCCTGGGACAGGTAAGTGTCCGATTATTAAATGTCAGCAGCTGCAGTATTTGTAGCTGCTGACTTCAAAATTTTTTTTTTAAGTGGGAACCCCTCTTTAACTGCTTTGCGACCGCCGGCTGTCAATTGATGGCCAGGCGGCGCAGCTCTCGTGGCGGGAGGGCTGACGCCACGAGGCCCCCTCACCTTTTTCATCTGGGTACAGTGTTGTATGACCGCGCAATTGTCATTCAAAGTGTGACAGCGCTGAAAGCTGAAAAATGGCTTGGGCAGGAAGGGGGTGAAATGCCCTGTATTGAGGTGGTTAAGCAAAAAAAAAAAAAAGCTAAGCTAACACTATACTTCCCAGATCAATTTCTCCTGCATTAAAAAAGAACAAATGCAGGCTGCCCATGTTAATGAGGGCTAACTGATTATTAATTACCCGAAAGGGTATTACTGGTAACACTGACACCTACATGTTTAAGGCTGGGTTCACACCAGTGCGCTGTGCGACCTGGCGTGTGATTTGCACTGCACTGCACAGCAGTGCAAATCACATGCAATGTCTGCACAATGGGAATTCAGCCATACGGATTGTATTGCTGAATTTGCATCGCATTCGGATCAAAGTCATGCAGGACCCTTTTTTTGGTCCGCACCCATGCAATCCGATTCATGGTCGAACTGACAGTTCGCACCGCGATATGCGAACCGATCTGGGGGATGTCATTAACTTTGTACTGACACCTGCAGCGGTTCGCATATGGCAGTGTAAACTGCCTGCGAGTGGGGTGCAATGCGGGAACCTGTGCTGGATTTGCATGGGTTCTCGCATCGCATCAGTGTGAACCGAAGCCTCAAGGCGTCAAAATGAAATGTTTCTATGTTCACTAAAAATCTTGTTTAGTTCGCTTGAGGCAAGCCACAAAAAGCTCTGCTTAAAGGATTGTACACTATATTGCCAAAAGTATTGGGACGCCTGCCTTTACGTGCACATGAACTTTAATAGCATCCCAGTCTTAAGCCCCATACACACGGTCGGACAATCCGCGGACCAGGTCGGTCGGATCCTGTCCGTCATACTTTGTCTGATGTTGGTTTTGCGTACACACGGTCGGACAAAGTTGTCGGAAAATCCGTTTATTCTGAACGTGGTGACGTTTGTTGCCTACGACGGGACTACGTAGAGGCTAGTAGCCAATAGCTTTGGTCTTGTAATGTGATCTGAGCATGCGTAGCACTTTGTCCGGTCGGACAACCGTACACACGATCGGATTTGGTGTGATCGGACCGTGTTGTCGGCAAATCTTTCCAGCAGGAGATAAGACTTTGTCCGTCGGACAATCCGACGTACACTGTCCGATGGTGCATACACACGGTCTGATTTTTCAACAACATTGTCCGATCGGACAGAATCCATGAAAAAGTCCGACCGTGTGTATGGGGCTTTAGGCTGGATTCACACCTATGCATTTTTAGTGCTTTTTGCATTTTGTAGATTTGCCCTACAGTCCATTTAACATGGGTTCCTATGGAACACGTTCTGTGGTGCAAATCTGCAAAATGCAAAAAGCACTAAAAATGCATAGGTGTGAATCCAGCCTCAGTCCATAGGGTTCAATATTGAGTTGGCCCACCCTTTGCAGCTATAACAGCTTCAACTCTTCTGGGAAGGCTGTCCACAAGGTTTAGGAATGTGTCTATGGGAATGTTTGACCATTCTTCCAGAAGCGCATTTGTGAAGTCAGGCACTAATGTTGAACGAGAAGGTCTGGCTCGCAGTCTCCACTCTAATTCATCCCAAAGGTGTTCTATCAGGTTGAGGTCAAGTTCCTCCATTCCTCTGTGCAGGCCAGTCAAGTTTCTCCACCCCAAACCATGTCTTTATGGACCTTGCTTCATTTGGTGAAGGGGGGGGGGGGGGGGGGTTATGGTATGGGGTTGTTTTTCAGGGGTTGGACTTGGCCCTTTAGTTCCAGTGAAGGGAATATTTTGTACAATTTCATGCTCCCAACTTTATGGGAATAGTTTGGGGATGGCCCCTTTATGTTCCAACATGACTGCGCACCAGTGCACAAAGCAAGGTCCATAAAGACATGAATGAGCGAGTTTGGGGTGGAGGAACTTGACTGGCCACCCTTTGGGATGAATTAGAGCGGAGACTGCAAGCCAGGCCTTCGTCTCCAACATCAGTGCCTGACTTTACAAATGTGCTCCTGGAAGAATGGTCAAACCTTGCCATAGACACACTCCTAAACTTTGTGGACAGCCTTCCAAGAAGAGTTGAAGCTGTTATAGCTGCAAAGGGTGGGCTAACTTAATTCTGAACCCTACGGCTAAGACTGGGTTGCCATTAAAGTTCATGTGCGTGTAAAGGCAGGTGTCCCAATACTTTTGGTAATATAGTGTATCTCGGGGGATGATGAATTGTCAAGTGCCTATGCAGGTGGTGCAGGGTTCCAAGGATTTGAAATCCCCACTTTTCTTCTTCTCTGTGTAGTGCTTCCAGGACGGACCAGAACTATCTTAATCCAGTCAGAACCTGCACAGGGAATCACTCTAGTCCACTGGACCAGCTGCATGGACACTGACAGCACAGCATACCCAGAGGTAATTACAGCGCGGTTTGGGGGGGTGGTAGTGGTGGCAAGGGTGTATGGTGTTAGTTCATCTTTTCATTTTTTCTGAAAAGGTGAACTAACACTTTAAGATACCAGAATTACACGCCCCAGCCCCAGATAGATAGATAACGTGTACCCTACCATGATCATCTTTGTGTGTTCCTACTTTCGCAAGCTCGGTGTCATAATCTCACAATCTAGTTCTTTAATACAGTTCCGCCAAGGTCTGTTAACATTTAAACAGCAGCTAAATGTCAAAGATGTCACGTATAATTATCAGCGCGCTTTTTATGTGCCTGAAATACGATGTACATGAGCAGATTTGTTAGTGAACAATAAAAAGGGGTCTCTATTATATTTGAAAACGATTAAGCGCAACTTATTGCCTGGTAGCATGATATGTCAATATCCGCAGAGATCAGGTATCCAGACCCGTCGAGGCGTGAACAGATTTCCTTTACAAGTGAGGAAAACTAATAAAGCGTTTGAAGTTCTGCTTCACTCAAATGACTGAGATCAATCTTGCCATATCTGCAAAAATTTGTTTTATTTCTCTGCTAACCACCCTCTGTGTTCCCTCTGCTTTGTTCCTTGGATTGAATATCATGAGTTTTTCCACACCGTAATGCTATCGGTTTCATTGTCGTGATAATGGCGCTGGATGATTTTCGGTTAGTTTTTCTCTGAAAGCAGTCTCGCTGCTTTCATCTAAGATCTAGCTAGTCTAGCTGAGACAGCCACCAAATAGAGTTTGATGTCCCATTGTGGCCTTCCATAGCTTTCATTGTGCCCCATGGGCTTTGGGTGTGTAATATGCATTATGTTGCACTTAAAGAGTTATGCCCCGTACACACCGTCGGAAATTCCGACCACAAAACCCGTTGGAATTTTTCCGACGGATTTTGTCCGACACTGGTGTTGCATACACACGGTCGGACAAAGTTGTCAGAAAATCCGATCATTCTGAACGTGGTGACGTTCGTTGCGTACGACGGAACTACGTAGAGGCTAGTAGCTAATAGTTTTGGTCTCGTAATTTGATCTGAGCATGCGTAGCACTTTGTCCGTCGGAATTCTCTACACACGATCGGAAAAAGTCTGATCGGTGTTTGTTGTCGGAAAATTTGAGAGCAGGATCTCAAATTTTTTCCGTCGGAAACTCCGACGGAAAAAGTCAGATGGAGCCCACACACGGCCGTATTTTCCGACAACATGGTCCGATCGGACATTTTCTGTCGGAATTTCCGACCGTGTGTACGGGGCATTATGCCGTGTACACATGAGCGGATTTTCCATCGGAAAAAACTTGGATGGCTTTTCCGACGGAATTCCGCTTAATCTTGGCTTGCATATACACGGTCACACAAAAGTTCTATGAACTTTCGACCGCCAAGAACGCAGTGACGCACAACACTACGACGCGCCGAGAAAAGTTTCAGAGCATGCGTAGGGATTTTGCGCGACAGAATTGGTACAGATGATCGGATTGGAACTTTTTCCGACCGAAAAATAGAGAACATGCTCTTAATCTTTTTTTGGTGGGAATTCCGCCAGCAAAAGTCCGATGGAGCATACACATGATTAAAATTTCCGACCAAAAGCTCTCATCTGACTTTTTCTGGCGGAATTTTCGATCGTGTGAACGGGGCATATGTTCATCTTTTCAGAAAAAATTAAAAGGGGAACTAACACGTACACCCTCCCTACCCCCCTGGTCCCCGCTGGAGTTACCTCCATGGGTGATGAGCTGTCAATGCCTTTTGAAATCCCATGCTCTCCTCCTCCTCCTTTTTGCATGGTTTCCAGGACAGATAAGATCCATCCCAAAAACTGAAGAAAGAAGGGAGGAAAAGAAGGGATCTCAGATCGCTGGACCACTACACCGGCTGCATGGGCACTGGTAGCTAATCACCCATTGGGGGTAAAGACAGCAGGGACCGGTTGTTTAGGGGGATGTAGGATGTTAGTTAAAAAGGTGAACTCGTACTTTAAACCTATAGATGATTTAAAAATTGAGTTTGAGATTGAGTCAGCAGAATGCAACTGAGTTTGCTACACTCACCGGCCACTTTTTTAGGGACACCTTGCTAGTACCGGGTTGGAACCCCTTTTGCTTTCAGAACTGCCTTAATTCTTCGTGGCATAGATTCAACAAGGTGTTGGAAACATTCCTCAGAGATTTTGGTCCATGTTGACATGATGATTTGTTGGCTGCACTTCCATGATACGTATCTCCGGTTCCACCACATCCTAAAGATGCTCTATTGGATGGAGATCTGGTGACTGTTGGAGTACAGTGACCTCATTGTCATGTTCAAGAAACCAGTGGTGAGATGATTTTGGCTTTGTGACATGGTGCATTATTCTTCTGGAAGGGGCCTTCAGAAGATGAGTACACTGTAGTCATAAAGGGATGGACATGGTCAGCTACAATACTCAGGTAGGCCGTGACATTTAAACCATGCTCAATTGGTACTAAGGGTCCCAAAGTGTGCCAAGAAAATATCCCCCACATCATTACACCACCAGCCTGAACCGTTGATACAAGGCAGGATGGATCCATGCTTTCATGTTTACGCCAAATTCTGACCCTTCCCTTCTGAATATCACAGCTGAATTGGAGACTCATCAGACCAGGCAACCTTTTTCCAATCTTCTATTGTCCAATTTTGGTGAGCCTGTGCAAATTGTAGCCTCATTTTCCTGTTCTTAGCTGACAGAAGTGGCAACCGGTGTAGTCTTCTGCTGCTGTAGCCCATCTGCTTCAAGGTTCGATCTGTTGTGCATTCACAGATGGTATTCTTCATACCTTGGTTGTAACAAGTGGTTATTTGAGTTACTGTCGCATATCTATCATCTTGAACCAGTTTGCCCATTCTCCTCTGACCTCTGACATCAACAAGGCATTTTCCTCCACACAACTGCCGCTCACTGGATATTTTCTCTTTTTCAGACCATTCTCTGTAAACCCTGCCAACCATGCCACGTTCAAAGTCACTTAAATCCCCTTTATTCCCCATTCTTAAGCTCGGTTTAACTTCAGCAAGTAGTCTTTACCACGTCTAGATGCCTAAATACATTGAGTTTCTGCAATGTGATTGGCTGATTAGAAATTTGTGTTACCAAGCAATTGAACAGATGTACAGTACCTAATAAAGTGGCCGTGAGTGTTTATTGTCACAGTAACTAACATGTTTTGGCTTGTAAGTAGGCAAGCAACTCAAGAAGAGCAGTGTCTCTTTTACCCTGTGAGCTTACTTCACCAAGATTGAGTTTACTTACTTACTCTGAATTTTTAATGTGGTTACAGCCCTACTGCACTTAACCACTTGCCGACTGGCTCACGCCGACATACGTCGGCAAAGTGGCACGGGTGCGCAAAACAACGTACCCGTATACTGCTGCATCATCCGCGCTGCCGGAACGTGCCCGTTGGTCCCGCGGACTCAATATCCGCCGGCGGCCCGCAATCATGGCACGGAGAGGCAGAACGGGGAGAAGTCTATGTAAACAAGGCATTTCCCTGTTCTGCCTAGCAACATGACAGGGATCTACTGCTCCCAGTGATCGGGAGCAGTGATTTCTGTCATGTTCTAGTGAGCCCATCCCCCCTACAGTTAGAACACGCTGAGGGAACACAGTTAACCCCTTGATCGCCCCCTAGTGTTTAACCCCTTCCCTGCCAGTGACATTTACACAGTAATCAGTGCATTTTTATAGCACTGATCGCTGTATAAATGCCAATGGTCCCAAAATAGTGTCAAAAGTGTCCAATCTGTCCGCCGCAATGTCACAGTCACGATAAAATTTTTTAACAAAAATAAGTAGAAGAATACATATTGGCCTAAACTGTGGAAGAAATTAGTTTTTTTATATATTTTTTGGGGGATATTTATTATAGCAAAAAGTAAAAAATATTGCTTTTCTTTCAAAATTGTCGCTCTTTTTTTGTTTATAGCGCAAAAAAATAAAAACCGCAGAGTTAATCAAATACCATCAAATATTTGTGGGAAAAAAAGGACATACATTTTGTTTGGGTACAACGTCGCACGACCACACAATTGTTAGTTAAAGCGACGCAGCTCAATTTATAACATTTGTATCATGTGTTTTTTTCTGGATTTTTGGTTGATATTCTGTCTCTATCATTTAAAATACACCTATGATAAAAATTATAGGCCCTTTATTTGTTTGTAAGTGGGCAAACTAACAAAATCTGCAGGGGATCAAATCATTATTTTCCCCACTGTATGAACTGTTGTTCTTGGCTGTTGCATGAAGTAGCGAATCAGCTCCTTGCATTGGCCACTGCATGGGTGGGTAGGTAAGATGTGGCTTAGGTGGAAGTGTGGCATAATGTCAGCAGGACTCCTGCTTTTGAATGAAACATGGATTGACATTGATGCTAAGGAATCACTCTTCATTATGGAGCTAGGGGGCGCCATAGAGGAACTGATTAATAGTACCACCCTAGATGTGCTTGCATCAGCTGGGAGGACTGAAGTCTTGACTGCCTTTCTTTTAAAAACAGATGTTTAAATAAAAATGCATTCAATGATAAAAGTTTTTTTTTTTCTTTTAGATTTCATGCCAGCAGCTTTTTGTTTTGCTTAGATATGATTATTTCAGCCAGCACACAGTCATTATAAATAGGTGAGGTTAAGGTGTTATGTTACAACGCTGCAGTAACAATAGGGTTTTGAATGTCACTAACACACAAGCTGTGAAGTCTAGTTGCCAAGTTAACATTTCTTGTTCAAGCCGGGTGGGGTGCACCTCCTCCCTTCTGGCAGGAACCGTGCCAGCCTGCCAGCGGCATTGTCTTTGGTAAATATATGCCACATGTTGTTGACATGTTACGGATATTTCTTCTTTATCTGGTGGAGATTACAAATGCTGTATTATAAATGTGGCAAGGCAGTTGATGATTGAGTGTTGATCTGCTGTTCTTCCAACATGAAAAGACAAAAACCCGCCAAACTGTCCTCATGCACATCTAAATATTTTCTTGTACACTAAAAGTCCACTTTTTGAAAAAATAATACATTTGTCCACATCGATTAAAACAAAAACGTGTAGCACACCCCCTAAGAACCCACAATTAGAATGGGATCTCCCCACCCCGCACAGCCAGGCACACCAAATTCTCACAGTCACTCCAAGTCAGAGAACAGCGCAGAGCTTTGTTTTTGTTATTCATTGAGGGATTAGAACTTGGGTAGGGATTGGGAAGTTATGGGATGCCCACTTGACTTCAAACAACTTCAGGGACAACTTCTTCTATATGTAAAGCGCTGCGTAAACTGTTGGCGCTCTATAAATCCTGTATAATAATAATAAAAAGTCTATATACTCGCCTCACTTCCTCCAGCACACTTGCTTGCAGAACTCAAGCTGGCACAGTGGTGAATCTGACACAGCACTCAGCCACATTTGAAAAGCAATAGCCCATTGCATGCAGGAACCCGAGGCCCCTTTAGGTGTGTAGCAAAAAGTCAGTATCCAGCTTACATCCCTGTGGCTACTGATCCCAGCACCACCTCTTCAGGCACTGCCAACATGCCTGGCTGCCCCTTTCACTAGCCCTCCTTGCTAATTTCTCCACAGTCTTCCAAGACTGACACTCTCTCCACAGTCCTCCCAGACTGATCACTCACCAGCCCACCCGGCTGACTTCTTAGGAGATCTCCCGGACGTGCTATCCTGCTCCCGCTGTCCTCTCACTTGCTCCATGCCTCCAGAAAATAATTCTTCAGTGTGTTGTAAATGGTCCCTCCAATCCCCCACAAAATGGGCAGGTAGGGGGCAGGCCACTTCACAAATTCTCATGAGTCATGCTAGCAGGGGCAATTGGGTGTTATATGGAGATGGAGTGCTGAGGAGATGGAGCTGGAGATGGAGCTCATCCCCCCAGACTAGGTGGTGCCCTCAAGGGCCACCGTCAGCCTCCTCAGCACTCCATCTCCATATAACACCCAATTGCCCCTGCTAGCATGACTCATGAGAATTTGTGAGGTGGCCTGCCCCCTACCTGCCCATTTTGTGGGGGATTGGCTGGGGCCCTCATCAATACTCCAAGCAGCCCCTCCTAGACTCCACCCTCTACTTCTGGAAGCTTCTCCAAGCTTCCGGAAAGCAAGGGGATTCTTGCTGAGTCATCCAGCCTCCATGAGTCAATCAGGCCTGACCCAGACTCAAACCAGGCCTGGCTCTCAGCCAGGCCAAATTTTCCTACACTATTACTACATCCACTAGTACACTAGTTTTTTTTTTTTATTGGAGTCAATCAAACCCACATCCATGCCAAGATGCATACCTTTGGTTACAGGTCTGGAGGAAGGATCAAAGGACTACCCGTTCATTGTGACATCAGATGGGATTGTAGTTTCCCCATTTATAGATCTCTGTGAATGGATGATGCACGCAGAGCTATGCCAAATTAAAATAAAATGACAGGAGCTGACGGGGAGAAAAACACCCTGATTCTGTAAGGAAGGGGTAGTTTGAGAGTGTGGGTCTGGGTACACTGACAATGTTTCATGTTACACCCTAAATGTAGGTAAAATATGGTCAGAAAGGTAGATTTATATTTTAGGTATACTTAAAGTAGGAAAGTAGGAAAATGTAAGAATCCCTGTCAGGTTTATATTTCTGTCTGTATCCTCGCTGGTGAGATTCCCCCTCTCTGTTTGTCCTGGTGATCATTGTTTCAGGAGCAGAAAGCGATGAGGAACTCTTCCAATGGGAACAATTTTCCTTTTGTTCTCAAATGTAGAACCTGCATTGGGAAGTTTCACCGTGCTTGCCTATGCTTCTTTACACCACACTGTATTGTGGGATCTAGCACATCCATCCAGCACTGCAACACTGTAAATTTACAGTGAAACAGTTAGAGGTTTGCCCTGGAGTCTTCTTGGCCTTGCACTAGTGGGACCTGCCGAGATGTTCCCTCTAACACTGATAATGATGTACACTTTTTTTAATAAATCCATCACTTTTTTTTTTCTACAGAGAAAATATGTGATCATCAACCATGATATTTTTCCAACAAAAATTTTTGCCAAAATCTTGATGAACAAAAGCCTAAAAATGGAAAGAGCTTATTATCGCCAAGATGTACACCCCCCTACATTTGGTTGTACAGGTTGAAAAAATTGGGCTGTGTTTAGCTAAACCCCCACCCTAATTCATCTAGACATCCTCCCCAAGGACAAAAAAACACTCTTTCTAATCATGCTGACTTTAATTAACATAACTTGCAATGTGATGATAATTTCCCTTTTAAATGACTCAGCTGTGTGAGTCTGTGTCATGTCTAGAGGCTCCTCTGTGCTCCCACCTTCATACTTTTTTGCTCAGTCATGCATCAACAAATAATCACTCTGTGACGTTTGCTTTAATCTGTCATCCATCCATGGATGAAAACACTGTAATTAATATGAAGAAGTGTCAGCTGGTAGATCATCAGGAAATTAATATTTATAGGATGACAACAATTTTTATTATTTTGAAAAGACCAAAGTTGAATATAGAGAATAGCTTAGATCTCAAAATAGAAAGTTTTTACAGAAAGGACATTTTAAATAACTATATAATAAATTAAAGTAAACCTGTCACAATCATGGGAAGAGAAAACTGAGCATGTGATTAACAAATGTATAAGTAGAGATAACCTTAAATGAAACTCCTCTGTCGAAAAGATTAGTGGATCCAGAATTGTAGGCAGCTAAGATTATAGGCAAATCTTGAGTTTTCCTGCAAACTTGAAATTCTCCCTGCCTCTTCCCACTTTCCAATATTTCCTACTGGTCTGAGAGACTGTCTATCACATTAAATGAACAACTGAGAGATGAGATGGTGGGGCTAAAGTGAAAAAGTAAAACTGAGATATGTAAAAACATTAGCAGTTATGTGTTAATGTCCTGATCTATAGAACAAAAAAAAACGATGTGGGGTTCTTCTTGCATATCCAACCAGGCCTTTTCTCCAGGCATGCTGCCTAGGTGGCCAGAAAAGGGAACGCGTAAGCATGCATCTTGTTTTATACCAGCACACATGCCAAAATGGTCATGACTATATTTGTTCAATGACATCACCCTGGATCCCCCACCCACTGTGCATATATAGTCCAGCAGTACTGGGGGTCTGTGACGGGGCAACATCGTCAGGTGGTGGATTGTCTTGGTCAGGCATACATGGAAGTGTATAGATGAACCCAAACCAGCCTACAGATGACTGGACCAAAAATCTTAAATTACTATATTGATGTGCATAGGTGATGATCAAATTGTGAACATAAACTGATCAGCCATAATATTAAGATCACTGACAGGTAAAATGAATAACATTGATTATCTCATTACAGTGGCATTGGAAAGTTGGTGGGATATATTAGACAGAAAATAAACATGTTTTCCATGAAGCTGATATGTTGAAAGCAGAAAAAAATGGGCATTACTTACAGGGCTGTATAGCCGCAGGCTGATCAGGGTGCCCACGCTGACCCGTGTCTGCAGCCAAAAGTGCCTACAATGGGCACTTGTGAACCAGAGCTGAACTGCAGAGCAATGGAAGAAGGTGGTCTGGTCTGATGAATCACGTTTTCTTTTACATCATGTGGATGGCTTATTCGTGTGCATCACTTACCCGAGGAAGAGATGGCACCAGGATGCAGTATGGGAAGAAGGCAAGCTGGTGGAGGCAGTATGATGCTTTGGGCAATCTTCTGCTGGGAAACTTTGGGTCCTGTCATTCATGTGCATGTTACTTTGACACGTACAACCTACCTAAACATTGTTTCTCACCAAGTACACCCCTTCATGGAAAAGGTATTCTCAGATGGCAGTGGCCTCTTTCAGTAGGATAATGTACTCTGCCACACTGCAAAAATGGTTCAAGAATGGTTTGAGGAACACAACAATGGGTTTAAGGGTTTGTCTTAGGCCCCTTTCACACTTGTGCGACTTAAAAGTCGCGCAATTTTACTGTGATTTTGCCGCGATTCGCAGCCGTGATTTTGCCGCGATTTCAAGGAATGCCTGTGTAACTGGCATCAAAATTGGACCAAAGTAGTGCAGGGACTACTTTGAAGTCGGACGACTTGAAGTCGTACTAATATGAATGGCTGTCATTGGAAATCACGGGGAACGACTTGTCATGCTACTTTGTAGTCCCATATCGTGGGACAAGTCGTATAAGTGTGAAAGGGGCCTTAGACTCCAAATTCTCCAGATTTTAATCCAATCGAGCATCTGTGGATATGCTGAAAAAACAAGTCAGATCCATGGAACCTTGCAACTTATAGGAATTCAAGAATCTGCTATTGACCTGTTGCCAGATACCCACCTAGTGAAGACTCCGGTTCTCTTGTTTACTTACAGGTTTGGCACAGTATCCCTCCTCCCTCAAAAGAGGGCTACACTTGAAACACAAACAAAGTGTATATACATTCCTAAAGAAAAATAGACAAATTGGGAACCTTGTGCTAAGGAAGGTATATTTATTGGCTATGTATGGAGAGTCTCAAAAAGGTTAGATATTTCTGCATCCAGATACCAATAAGGTAACAATCAGCAGAATTTTAATCAATATTGAAACACCCATGTGACATCTCTCAAGCATCTCCAAGCTTGGAAACTTACATAATAAAGCTGGCCATAGATGGTGTGATTTTCTTTCCTGCAACCACAGTTTGTATTGATGGGGGGAATCCCTCCCACTTAGCTATTGTGTTTTCCTGGCGGGCGGGGGGAACCATCCTGGCTGGGAGAACACACAGTGATTATGAATAATCGCATGAAAAATCCGACAGGCTGCTTGTACCCAAGTTGATCGATCGATCGATCAACTTGGGTAAAATCAGCCTGCCCACACATTTTTTGAATCTTGGTCAGCAGTCCCTTCCTGAACTGCACAAGATTTGTACTGTCTATGGCGAGCTTTATTTAAATTTTAAATAAGAAGATCTTCTAGCTAACATAAGACAGTACAGACAAGCAGTAGGGTCAATTGTATACATTGCAAGAAGATGGGACTGATATCAGAAGTTGTTGTTAAGTGGGGGTGTTTGCATGTTGTTTTTTACACTGTAATTTAGTAGTGCTGCTTCCAGGTTTTAGTATTTCATTAATGTGTTATTCTTGTGGAACTACATGGTTATGATGTAATTTCCTATCTCTTTGGTGCTGTTATTTTCCAATAAACCAAAAAGGACTCAGCCAAGTGTCCAGCAGCATCTGACTTATAAGAACCATATTTGCAGAAGCTTTCCAACAAAAAACAACAGTAGACCTGAAATGCTGGCACTTTAAAATTTCTTCTCATACTTTAAAGCGGTTGTATACCCTTAAATTCAACTTGCACCTACAGGTAAGCCTAGATTAAGGCTTACCTGTAGGTACAAGAAATATCTCCTAAACCTGCACGGTTTAGGAGATATTTGCAAAGAACGTTTTACAACGTTGTCTACGGCGCATGCGCGCCGTAGACAACGGTGCATTTACAGGGTTAATCCCCATTCACAACTACGGCTTGAAAAACCATCTAAGATTTTTCCGACGGAAATTAGTGTGTATGGGGCATTACAATACACATCAATACAGGAGGAATCAGAGGGCCCGGTTAGTAAGAGCTTACAATCAAGGAGGGAGGATCAAGTGAGGGACAAATCTGGGTATTTAGATTAATCACAATAAAAATAAATATATTTTGAAATGATTATATAACAGTATTCGTTGTATTTGTTTTTATATCATTACAGTATCATTGTGATAGATAAAAACTAGAGCAATGGCATTTTTCTTTGTCATTTGTTTGGAGTTCTGCCTTAAAGAGAGACTGAACATTCTGCCCTTCAAGATGAAGATTTAAATTAAAAAAAAAAACCCCTACGAGTATAAAGAATAGTTAGCAAGAAAGAAACCTGGGAAATATCTCACGAACCCCACTTGTGTTGAAGCTTCATTAGTACTGCAAAGAAGCGTAAACAATTAATTGCTACGGAGGTTACTTATCTAGCGAGCCCATCTCCCTCTGAACATGCTGTGTGGTAGCGCCATCGTTCTATAGAGACAAGACATGGCTTGTCAGTCTCATTTATGAAGGAGCCTGAACCATAAGAGAATACTATCACAATCATTTCATGGTCTCCACCATTATTCGCTCACTACCACCGATACTCTGTCAGTATTTGACACCAAAAGCATCCCCCCCCTCCTCCTTTTTCCGCTATTAGAAGGCTAGGATTCAGAAATGCTGTTTAGAGATTCCTCCACAGCAGGGAAGGCTTTGAATAAGCAGGTAGGCATTCTGAGTTCTATACCAGACCCCTGGCGAACAAAAAAAGTTGTATTCAATTTCCATAGCAGGGGTGCCTTGGAGTGGCATTCAAATGACATTGCAAGAAAGCATTTGAGCTTTCCTAGTGAGTGTGGCATGGCTGTGAATTTTCAGCGCATGTTAAATAGGAAGGTTGACACTTTTCAGAGAGCGGAGTTACCCAGAGTGTTAGTGTCACCGTTTTTGTTAACAATGCAGCCAAAGGGCAGGCTAGTTTTCCTTAGTTTTCCTTCTTTACTGTTTGTAATTGAATTTTCTTGGTTCAGAATGTGTTGGGAGTTTGTATTTAAGACTGTGTGGATGTGAAGTTGTTTCAAAGCAAGCCTTGCTCTTTAAATCAGCAACCAAATTCAACATATATTTTTAAAATCAACCTATGAATTAAAAATCCTAACTGGTCTTTGTATCTCCTAACAGACTCCAGTTTGGGTGCAAATATTTCCTAAATTAAAAGGGTAATTTTGTCAGCGGAGGGAAATTAGCATTGCACACTGGCCTAAATGCACATTTAGGGACCTGCCCTAAGCAGTAGTGTCTCTCAGGTAGAATTAGTTCTGCTGGGCATTACTGGTCCTTGTATCTCCTAACTGGTTCCTGTTTGGGTGCAAATATTTCTTAAATTGAAAGGAGCATCATTGTACACTGGTTTACATGCATGTAGGGACATGCCCTAAGCAGTAGTGTCCCTGGGCTAAATTTAGTGCTGTTAGGCTGTAGTCAGCCTGAGCTCTAACTGATATAGAAATATAGAAAAGTGACGACTCATTGATCATTTATTTTTTTCCTTTTTTTTTTTCGTGTTAACTTTTTTGTGTGACTATAGATCTATGTTTGTCCCAAGCATGTTTGAAGCCATTTACTGTTTACTGTCTCACTTCCTCTGCTGGTAGTTTATTCCAAGCATCAACTACTCTTTCAGTAAAATAATACTTTCTAAGATTAATTTTGAACTTTCCTCCAGTTAGTTTGAGGTCATGTTCCCGTGTTCTTGATTTTGGTTTCATATTGAAAAAACTGCCTTCCTGAACCTTATTCACCCCCTTGATGTCTTTAAAGGTTTCAATCACGTTTCCTCTTTCCCTTCTTTCCCCCTGACCGTACATATTAAGTTCCTGAAGTCGCTTTCGATATGTTTTAACCCCCAAACCTTTCACTATTTTTGTTACCCATCTCTGGACTCGTTCTATGTTATCAATATCTTTATATATGTGAGGTCTCCAGAACTGGACACAGTATTCTAAAGGAGGTCTCACTAAAGATCTGTATAGAGGATTGCTTTCCCCAAGTTCTCCACAAACGTAAAGTTATTGTTTGCTTCTGCCCATTGCTCGGGAATGTCCAGAGGATTAATATTTATGTCTTCCTGGCCAAGCACTAATGCCACGTACACACGGTTGGAATTATCGTCGGAAAAAGCTCTGATGGTTTTCCCGTCGGAATTTCCAACGGAACTTTTCTCAAACTGTCTTGCCTACACACTGTCACACCAAATTCCGACAGTCAATAACACCACGGCATACAACACGTTCGACTGCACTATAAAAGGGAAGTTTAATGCTTCTGAGCATGCGTCGAATAGTTTCCGAGCATGCGTCGGAATTTTGCGTGTCGGAATTGCATACACACAATCAGAAAATCCGATAGAAAGGTTTTCCGTCTGAAAAATTAAGAACAGGTTCTCAATCCAAAGTCTGTTGGAAATTCTGACAGAAAAAGACCGATGGGCATACACACGGTCGGAAAATCCGATGAAAAGCTCCCATCGGACTGTTTCCATCGATAATTCTGACCGTGTGTACGCGGCATTAGAGTTTTTTTGCCAGTGGTGGATGTTGAGGAAGGATATAAATACTTGGAGTGACCTTGGAAAATGCTGTTTCTTCTAGGCTCCAGCTAAGAAGGGTATGTTGCAACACATTTATGTTATCTGATATAAGTAGGATGTGCTACAGAAAGGCTCAAGCTGAACCTACTGGCTGTCCTGCTGGAGGGTATATCCAGGAGAGGTGGAACAAGAAGGTGACTGCCTCGATTGGAGCTCCAGGGGTGAACATTTGTCAGCTGGAGAGTGTCCTGAAGAGCTGGGTAGAAGATACTACCGGCAAACATTTCAGAAAGCTCTGGTGGCTCATCAAAGGGGTATGTGTGTCAAATTAAAGTTCCTCTAGAGTCTAAATAGTACAGAGTGTTAGTCTAGCTTATAGGTCTATTTGTTTGTATTGGCCACGAGTTGTAATACAGAGTGTGTGTTTTGGTATTTTGATTTTTATTGTATGTTGATAGGGATTTTTTTTTAGGGGTTTGATATCTTTCAGGGAATATACTTATTTTTTATTTACTTTATTTTTGGCTGATAGGACTCAATACCCAGCATTTACTTGTTTCTGACCATTTGTACTTTGACACAAAGCAGCACCAGGCTGAAAGAAAAAAGAAAAAAGAAAAAAACTGTATGCACCAAAAAACCCTCAGGATCTATATCTAACATTCACTGCATCTCACTAAAGTAAAGATAAATGTTGATGGCTAGGCCTATAAGACCTGATTAAAATCATTCTGTTACTGGCAAATTTTACACTGATGTATCATCTGCAGTATATTGAAAAGTCGATTTCACAATCAAATATCCACTGCCAGTGTACACTGATGCATAAGCTGCCCGTGAAAACTATACTGTTCTGTCACACCACACACAGCTGCATGAAAAAACCCTTTTCCTGTTGCATGGTATTTTTACATTTTTTTTGTATTTTGTCCCCTATGGTAGTGCCCAGCTTTACCTTTTTCACAGTAGTCAGTCTATTAGTCCTAAAATGGGCAGAGTATACTAACAGGATTTGCCTCCCATTGACTTCAATAGGATTTGCCTTTAAGTTGAGGTTTGCCGAATTTCAAACAGCATTTGCCGAAACCTCAGCAAATTGAACCAGGGGAAGATTGGCTTACCCCTTTGCAACCTATAAACTCAGAGCTGCTTCTGATAAAGTACCACATAGTGATTACTATTATGCCGCATACACACGATTGGAATTTTCGACAACAAATGTTCGATGTGAGCTTGTTGTCGGAAATTCCAACCATGTGTAGGCTACATCAGACATTTGCTGTCGGAATTTCTGATAACAAAAATTTGAGAGCTGGATCTCAAATTTTCTGACAACAAAGACCGTTCTTGTAAATTCCGAGCGTGTGTAGACAATTCCGATGCACAAAATTCCACATATGCTCTGAATCAAGTACGAGATGGAAACGATCGGTCTGGTAAAACTAGCGTTCTTAATGGAAAAATACATTTTTTAATCTTTTAATGCAGCGCATTGTCTTCTTCTTTATAATGCTAGAATAATTAAGTTGTTTTGCTGCTGATATATTATTATTTCTCGTGATCTCCTGAATAATCTCTAATTTTTTTTTTTGCCAGATCGCCAGAATAATGTTTATATATTTTTTTTATAGTGACATCTACTTTTTTTTTTTTTATCAAGAGCTGATTTTTTTTTTTAATATAGTGATCTCCATAATATTCTTTTTCCTTTTGTGTGTCAAGTTACCACAACACCATTATTATCTTATAGTTTTTAACCTTAAGGAGATTGGTTAGTGTTGGTGTCCCTTGTTAATTTGACATTGTATTTTTGAAATGTACCTGCCTACACATAAACAAACTGTCCCTTTGAAGTAAAACACATAGCCAAGTATTTGTGATAAAAAATAGACATTTATTAGGGGTCATAACAAAATCAAGAGGAAGGCAACGCTGGATAAACTGGTGAAATTGGCAAAGCCTTTGTACCCCAGGGCACACATCAACTATTTGACAGGCAAAATTGTTAGCCTGAGGAGTCCATTTAATAGGGAGCACAATCCGGTCCAGGACTTCAAGAGATCAAAAACAGCAGTAGATGACATATGTGTACCAAGGCTGTGGTCTTACAACATTTTACATTCTGCAATTACCTATCAAGATAATAGGAGAACAAAATTTTAAACAGTACCATTTGAACGTATTCAGACAGGCCCTTGCACTACATGCTTTGGTGAATTCATCCAGAAATATGAACACAAAAGAGGTAGGTATAGTGTGTATGGGTTTATAAAAGTCAGCAGATAGAGGATTTGTATTGGCTGACTTAGCGGTTGGGGGGAGGGAGGGTTCCAAATGAGTTTGGGACCCCCAAAAAAAGCCTCTGGCACTCTGCCTGAACTTAAGGACAAAAATAAAATGTAAACACATTTTAGGGGGTGTTTAGGGTAAAAGCAGTACAATGGAGCTGACAAAATACATTGTTAAGTGACTAGGCTAGGTGTGAATGGGACCAGGATAGCATGCTGGGGAGGTTAGTGAAGGCAAATATGCATGAAGGACAAAAAAGGAACTTTAAAAACTTCCAGAATGCACGAGGACAAAGAGGACATTCACAACCTATTACAATCATGGTAATCAGGGAATGATGAAAGAAATACAATACTTTAGCAAACATTAAATACATAGAATGTGATGTTAAAGGAGAAAACTTACTTAATATAGTCCTTCTGCAGGACCTGAATAATGGCAGAACAGGTCTCTGGAATAATGATCCCCAGAGCCTGGGGGGAGATGCCTGTTGAGAACTTGATGTCCTGTAGACTTCTCCCCGTCGCCAAGTAGCGCAACATGTCGACTAGCCTCTGTTCAGGAGTGATGGCTTGCTGCATGCAGGTGTCCTGCTTCGTAATATAAGGGGACAGCAATGCCAACAGACGGTGAAAAACGGGGTCCGTCATTCAGAGATAATCCCTGAAATCATCAGGATTATTCTCACGGATCTCCCACAACAAAGGCATATGAGAGAATTGGTCACGCTGGAGTAACCAATTCTTCGTCCATGAACTACTCCCCGCACTGTTCATGGACTGGGCTTGGGTCAAAGTAAGAAATCCAACACCAAGCCCAAGCACAGCACGAACTCTACAAAGAGTACGTACCCGTAACATGGCTAGAAAATGGTCGGCTGGTCAGAACAAACTAAGAGAACGCACTGAAAATCAGAAAGGCCTGAGAGGAGCGAGCTGAAAATCAGAAACGAGCGGACAAGAACGCACTGAAAACCAGATACGAACTGACAACACGCACTGAAAAACAGATACAAACCCACAGGCACAAACTGTAGAGCAGTAACGATCTGCAAAGCACGTGGCTGAAAAGTGCGAATCGTCTCTCACCAAACTTCTACTAACATGTGATAAACACTAGGGTGGTGCACTTGGTATTGAACTTCCCTTTTATAGTCCCGTCATACGCGTTGTACATCAGCGCGTTCTTGGTGATCCGAATTTCCGACAACATTTGTGCGACCATGTGTATGCAAGACAATTTTGAGCCAACATCTGTCGGAAATAAATCCAGGATTTTGTTGTCGGAATGTCCGACCGTGTGTACGTGGCATTAGAATTTTAGCTGATTACTGAGAATCAGCAAAGTGACTATAAATAGTAAAAACGATTTCTACATTGTTTAAAGTTTACAATACTGTAATCTAGATTCAGAGGTGACAGGACTGCTGCTCTTTTGTTAGATAAACCAACTTGTTGGATTATTTACTCTCAGGAAAGAAAGGTTTATTAATGTTAAATCTTGCGCACAGCACCACTTCTTTTGATTATATACATTATTTAATATGGCTTGAGCTATTTTTGGTTTTAAAATCCATAAGCATGATTACTATGTGGTATGAAAGGATTATTCATACAGGCTCCAAATAATTAAAGTAAACCTGTCATATTGTAACACCTATAATTCTTTTTAGTATAACTTCATTGTGGAACATGAGGTCAATTCACTTTACACATTACACATGTGGTACTTTAATTACATACATGTTATGTGAAAAAATAAGTACACCCCATGGAAATTGTTGATTTTTTATCATATTTGAATAGGCAAATATTAATTGTTGATTCATCTACAGTGCTTTAAAAAAGTATTCATACCCCTTGTAATTTTCCAAATGTTCTCATGTTACAACCAAAAACATAAATGTATTTTATTGGGATTTTATGTGATAGACCACCAGAAAGTGGCACATAATTGTGAAGTGGAAGGAAAATTATAAATGATTATCAATTTTTTTTACAAATAAATATCTGAAAAGTGTGGTGTGCATTTGTATTCAGCCCCCTTTACTCTGATACCCCTAACTAAAATCTAGTGAAACCAATTGCCTTCAGAAGTCACCTATTAGTAAGCTATTAGTAAATAAAGTCCACCTGTGGGTAATTTAATCTCAGTATAAATGCAGTGTTCTGTGAAGTTAGAGAACCTTAGTGAACAAACAGCATCATGAAGGCCAAGGAACACCCCAGACAAGTCAGGGATAAAGATGTGGAGAAGTTTAAAGCAGGGTTAGGTTATCAAAAAATATCCCAGGCTTTGAACATCTCATGGAGCACTGTTCAGTCCATTATCCATAAATGGAAAGAGTATGGCACAATTGCAGACCTACCAAGACATGGCCGTTCACCTAAACTTACAGGCTGGGCATTAATCAGAGAAGCAGCCAAGAGGCCCATGGTAACTCTGGAGGAGCTGAAATCCACAGCTCAGGTGGGAGAATCTGTCCACAGGACAACTATTAGTCGTGCACTCCACAAATCTGGCCCTTATTGAAGAGTGGCAAAAAGAAAGCCATTTTCGAAAGAAAGCCATGAGAAGTCTCGCTTGCAGTTTGTGAGAAGCCATGTGTGGGAACATAGCAAATGTGGAAGAAGGTGCTTTGGTCAGATGAGACCAGAATTTAACTTTTTGGTCTAAAAGCAAAACGCTATGTGTAGCAGAAAACTAACACTGCGCATTACCCTGAATACACCATCCCCACCGTGAAACATGGTGGTGGTAGCATCATACTATGGAGATGCTTTTCTTCAGCAGGGACAGGGAAGCTCATCAGAGTTGATGGGAAGATAGACAGAGCCAAATACAGGGCAATCTTAGAAGAAAACCTGTTAGAGTCTGCAAAAAATGTGAGACTGGGGCGGAAGTTCACCTTCCAGCAGGATAACGACCCTAAACATAGAGCCAGAGCTACAATGGAATGGTTTAGATCAAATCATATTCATGTGTTAGAATGGCCAGACCTAAATCCAATTGAGAATCTGTGGCAAGACTTGAAAATTGCTGCTCACAGATGCTCTCCATCGAATCTGAGCTCAAGCTATTTTGGAAAGAAGAATGGGCAAAAATGTCACTCTCTAGATGTGCAAAGCTGCTAGAGACATCCCCAAAAAGACTTGCAGCTGTAATTGCATCAAAAGGAGGTTCTACAAAGTATGGACTCAGGGGGGCTGAATACAAATGCATGCCACACTTTTTCAGATATTTATTTGTGAAAATTTTTGAAAACCATTTGTCATTTTCCTTCCACTTCACAATTATGTGCCATTGAGTGTTGGTCTATCATTTAAAATCCCAATAAAATACATTTACGTTTTTGGTTGTAACTTGACAAAATGATGAAAGTTTTAAGGGGTATGAACAGTTTTCCAAGGCACTGTAGTGCCTACAGATGGTATACTTCAACAAATGTTGGTATACCTAAACAAATGACACATAAAATTAACATGGTTCATGATCTAAATGAACAAAAATGAAGATTTGTGATATGGAAAAAGTATATAACCCCATACATTCGTTACCACAACTCCCTGAAATTAGAATCTGCTATTCCAGATTAGGTGCCAACGATTATAACCTCTTTTGGGAGTTTGCAGGCAGAATCTGTCATATTTAAACCTCAGACATCTAGAGTCTGGTGTTAGCTCTTTGCTATTGACATGTGTTGTGAAGATCAACAGAGCTCTCTAAGATCCTCACAAAAGTTGTGGATACCTAGAGGTTTGGCAAGGGATTTTAAAAGATCATCAAATTACTTGAAATCAATCAATCGACTGTAAGGAAAATAATTTACTAGTGGTGTAGATTTCACACATATGCTATTTGTTCAGGATTGACCAGTCCATCAAATTCAAGTTTAGGTAACTCTTGCAACAGTTGGAGTTAAGGTTTATTCATAAAGAAATGTTGGTTAAAAATCCCTTGTTGTCCAACATTAGGGATGACCTCAATGTTCGAACATCGAGTGTTCGCCGAACAGCGAACATTATGGGGCGTTTGTGGGAAACTCGAGCGCTGCGGAACGCTCCATAATGCACTGCGAGATCGTAATGCATTGCTGTATGATTATTGGCCAAGCATGCACCTGACCTACATGCTTCGGCCAATCACATCGCATTCTGCTGAGAGAGCAGGGACTAAGTCCACGCTCCACACTATATAAGGCTGCTTACTAAGCGGCCTCGTGTAATGTTGTTGATATGGACGGAGAGATAGCTTGAGTTAGATTAAGCAGGCAGGTTGTTTAGTTAGTTGCAGTGTATTTGATATACAGTATCTCACAAAAGTGAGTACACTCCTCACATTTTTGTAGATATTTTATTATATCTTTTCATGTGACAACACTGAAGAAATTACACTTTGCTATAATGTAAAGTAGTGAGTGTACAGCTTGTATAACAGTGTACATTTGCTGTCCCCTCAAAATAACTCAACACACGGCCATTAATGTCTAAACCGCTGGCAACAAAAGTGAGTACACCCCTAAGTGAAAATGGCCAAATTGGGCCCAAAGTTTCCATATTTTGTGTGGCCACCATTATTTTCAAACACACAGCAGAGGGCCATCAATGAGTACCTGTGCTAATATGGCACCAGGACAGGGTCAGGGGATCTTTGCTTCTTTTCAGAAGCCAGTGGCTACTGATCAAGGATGCATGCACTGTCCTGTCACCATTTAAGGAGACCACAAAGATGGTGGGCAGCAACAATGCATGCATCAGTGACACTGTCCCTTTAATCTTCCTGCTGGAGCACACGCTTTGTGGAATCATGGACAGGGCACTTGAGGCAGAACAGTGGGGGGGGGGGGGGGGGGGGGAGTGGAGGACTTCCTTTCCTCTCAAGGCCCGCTTTATCCAGATAGCATTCCTGCGGGGCCGCCAAACACACAGGAAGAAGAGGAGGAGGATTGTGTCAGCATGGATGTAGAGGATAACACGCAGCAATCTTCAAGGGATCGTTTTCAGTCCCCAGAAACCCAAGGAGTTGTACGTGGCTGGGAGGAGTTAGTTATGGATAATGTGATCCTTAGTGACACGGAGGACTCAGAATCGAATGCCTCTGCAAACTTACGCTGCATGGCCTCCCTGATTCTGCAAAGCCTGCAAAAGGACCCTAGGATTTGTGGTATCAAGAAGAGGGATCATTACCAGCTGGCAACCCTTCTTGATCCACGTTACAAGGGTAAAGTTGCAGAACTCATCCTTCCTTCGCAGAGGGAGCAGAGGATAAAACATCTTTAGGTGGCCTTGAAGATAAGTTTGTGTAACGCCTTTCCTGACTTTTTTTTTTTTATTTTATTGCGTGAGGGTCCTCCCCAAAATCCATACCAGTCCCTTAAGGTCTGGTATGGATTTTAAGGGGAACTCCACGCCAAAATAAAAAAAAAACTTGCATGTGGATCCCCTCCAAAATACATACCAGACCCTTATCCGAACACGCAACCTGGCAGGCCACAGGAAAAGGTGGAGGGAACGAGAGAGTGCCCCCTCCCTCCTGAACCGTACCAGGCCACATGCCCTTAACATGGGGAGGATGTTTTGGGGCACCCCCAAAACACCTTATCCCCATGTTGATGGGGACAAGGGCCTCTTCCCCACAATCCTTGCCCGGTGGTTGTGGGGGTCTGCGGGTGAAGGGCTTATCGGAATCTGGAAGCCCCCTTGAACAAGGGGACCCCCAGATCCCGGCTCTCCTATGTGAATGGGTATCGGGTACATTGTACCCCTATACATTCACCAAAAAAAAGTGTCAAAATGGTAAAAATGACAGGAGACCATTTGGGACAAGTCCTTTATTAAAGTGTCCCGTGATGTACCTCCATCATCCCGCAACTGCATGCTTTTTGCAATGACAGCTGTTATGTTTTTGGGGGACCCCACACCATTGTATTTTACATTTTGGTGCAGGATTCCCCTTAATATCCATACCAGACTTGGGGAGCCTGGTATGGATTTGAGGGGGGACCCCCACGCAATTTTTTTTTTACACTTTGGTGTGGGGTTCCTCTTTATATTCATACCAGACCCAAAGGGCCTGGAAATGGACTGGGGGGGGGGGGGGGGGGGGGGGGTCCCATGCCATTTTTTTTCCTTTAGAAATGCCATTTTGCTCTGGTACTGTTCTAAACACAGGAAAGTTGCGCTACTTTACAGGCATACTAAGGACACCCCCAGGCATGATATTTAAAGGAATATTTCATTTTTATTGTTTCACTTTAAGCAATATTAAATCACTGCTCCTGAAAAAATTTCAGTTTTTAAAAAAAAAATTTGCATTGATACATGTCCCCTAGGGCAGGACCTTGGTCCCCAAACACTTTTTATGGCAATAACTTGTATATAAGTCTTTAAAATTAGCACGATTTTTCATGTTTGTGTCCTATCAAGCACCTGATGCTGATGTAACTGGTTTTAACTGCTGTCTGCAGCTCTACTGAATTTTCTTTTTTTCTGACACCCATCATTTAGGCAGATTGTGAGGGTAAATCTCTCCTTTGAGGTCACAGACAAAGACAAGTTAACACAGTTCCCTCACCCACTCAACTAGAAAAATTGCCTTTAAAGCCCAATTGAAGATTCCATATGTATTACCATAATTCATTCAAGCTGCATATACAATAATAAATACGCTTGTATTTTTTTACTAACTTTGTGCTGCAGAATGGGTTAACATACTCTGGGCTAGCAGCATGCTAGAGAGTCAGACCGCTGCTTAACACAGAGTGCAGTGGTCCAGGTCTCTAGCAGTCCAACATGCCCCTTCCCAGCGCTTTAATTAGGGATGAGCCGAACACCCCGGGTTCGGTTCGAACCAGAACCTTCGAACGGACCGAAAGTTCGCGCGAATTTTCGAACCCTATACGTTATAATGGACGCGAACGTTCGAAATCAAAAGTGCTAATTACAACGGCCAATATGCATGTTAATGTCATAAAACAGGTTTGGGGACCCGGGTCCTGCCCCAGGGGACATATATCAATGCAAAAAGAACTTTTAAAAACTAACGTTTTTTCGGGAGCAGTCATTTTAATGATGCATAAAGTGAAAAAAAAAAAAGTGACATTTTCCTTTAAATATGGTACCTGGGGGGTGTCCAAAGTATGCCTGTGAAGTGGCATGTGTTTCCCGTGTTTAGAACTGTCCTTGCACAAAATGACATTTGTAAAGGAAAAAAAGAAGCCATTTAAAACCACTTGCGGCTTTAGGTTTGATCTTAAGTAGAATCTGAACAGGTACATTATGAAGTGTAGCTCCATCCCAAAAAAATCTATTTTTAAGCTTTTTGGAGAACATAGGGAGGGGTTATCACCCCTGTAACATTTGCTGTCTTTGCACATCTGTTCAGAACATGTCACCTCACTTTCCGTCCCAATGACAAATGTTTTTGGAAAAGTGGGGTTTTAATTGAAACAAGGATTGGTGATAAAGTATCAGTAGAGAGGAGATACCTTTTTCCCAAATTAAATCTAACAGGATAGAATTTCCCTTCCTAGGGTAGATTTCCTCTCACTTCCTGTTTTCTCTTTCCATTTGCAAGTAGGAGTCGTTTGTAAGTTGGATGTTTGAAAGTAGGGGCCTGGCGTATATACTCTGCAGAAATTTGCCCTATTAGATGTTGGTGTAGCCACAAGACTGGTGGGCACAGGAATGGGCCCTGCTGTGAGTTAATAGATCAAGATTTGTAATTGCATGCACCTGTTGAACAGGGCAGAAAAATTGGGGGTGGTGGTGGTGGTGGTGGTGGACGGTTTTGCCACAAGACTGTAAGCTCTCACAGTTACTCTTGGTGGGCGCAGGAATGGGCCCTGCTGTGAGTTATTAGATCAAGATTTGTAATTGCAAGCACCTGATGAACAGGGCAGAAAAATTGGGCCTTTGGCGGTGGTGGTGGACGGTGTTGCCACAAGACTGTAGGCCCTCATAGTTACTCTTGGTGGGCGCAGGAATGGGCCCTGCTGTGAGTTATTAGATCAAGATTTGTAATTGCAAGCACCTGATGAACAGGGCAGAAAAATTGGGCCTTTGGCGGTGGTGGTGGACGGTGTTGCCACAAGACTGCAGGCCCTCATAGTTACTCTTGGTGGGTGCAGGAATGGGCCCTGCTGTGAACTATTAGATCAAGATTTGTAATTACCCGCCCCTGTTAAACAGGGCTGAAAAAATTGTGCCTTAGGCACTGGTGCTGGTGCCACAAACACTGCAACCCCTCACAGAGACTGTACTTGGAGCACAGCAGTCACACGTGTTGCGTAGCATTTTTTTAAAAAATTGTAAGTACACGCCCCTGTTAAACAGGGGCTGAAAAATTGTGCCTTAGGCACTGGTGCTGGTGCCACAACACTGCAACCCGGCCCTCACAGATACTGTACTTGGAGCACAGCAGTCACACGTGTTGCGAAGCATTTTTTTAAAAAATTGTAAGTACACGCCCCTGTTAAACAGGGGCTGAAAAATTGTGCCTTAGGCACTGGTGCTGGTGCCACAACACTGCAACACGGCCCTCACAGAGACTGTACTTGGAGCACAGCAGTCACACGTGTTTGCGAAGCATTTTTTTTAAAAATTGTAAGTACACGCCCCTGTTAAACAGGGGCTGAAAAATTGTGCCTTAGGCACTGGTGCTGGTGCCACAACACTGCAACACGGCCCTCACAGAGACTGTACTTGGAGCACAGCAGTCACACGTGTTGCGAAGCATTTTTTAAAAAATTGTAAGTACACGCCCCTGTTAAACAGGGGCTGAAAAATTGTGCCTTAGGCACTGGTGCTGGTGCCACAACACTGCAACACGGCCCTCACAGAGACTGTACTTGGAGCACAGCAGTCACACGTGTTGCGAAGCATTTTTTTAAAAAATTGTAAGTACACGCCCCTGTTAAACAGGGGCTGAAAAATTGTGCCTTAGGCACTGGTGCTGGTGCCACAACACTGCAACACGGCCCTCACAGAGACTGTACTTGGAGCACAGCAGTCACACGTGTTGCGAAGCATTTTTTTAAAAAATTGTAAGTACACGCCCCTGTTAAACAGGGGCTGAAAAATTGTGCCTTAGGCACTGGTGCTGTGGCATGGATCATTGAGGAGGAGGAAGAGGATAGTCAGTGAACATAAGAGGACAGTCACTCAGCATCAGCATAGGCAGTCTTGAAGGGATGTGACATTAAAAATTATTCGGTTATATCCGCCTCAGGTGCCTGGTAGCTGGTGGTGATCCAAGACTGATTCATTTTGATGAATGTCAGTCGATCAACCGAGGCGGTGGACAGGCGCACCCTATGATCAGTCACAAATCCTCCAGCAGCACTGAATGTGCGTTCGGAAAGAACGCTGGAGGCAGGACAGGCCAGTAGCTCAATTGCATACTGTGCAAGCTCTGGCCAGTGATCCATCCTCAGGACCCAGTAAGCCAGAGGATTTTCGGTGGGAAAGGTGTCCAAGTCTGACCTTGCCCCAAGGTATTCCTGCACCATGTATATCAGACGCTGGCGATGGTTGCTGGAACCGATCATACCTTGGGGCTGCGGACTAAAAAATTGTCTGAACGCATCGGTCAGACGTCCACCTTCCCCACCGCTCCTTCTGCCACTGACCGAAGCCTCAGCAACTCGTCGCCCAGGACCAGGAGTTTGTAGCCTCCCAGTTTCTGGGAACGCGTTGCACAGACCTTTCTGCAAGGCCTCCCTGAGATGTCTCATCCTCTGCTCCCTCTGCGACGGCAAGATAAGGTCCGCAACCTTACCCTTGTACCGCGGATCAAGGAGAGTGGCCAGCCAGTAATGGTCCCTCTCCTTGATCCGAAGAACACGAGGATCCTTCCGCAGGCTTTGCAGGATCAGGGAGGCCATGCAGCGTAGGTTAGCTGAGGCATTCGGTCCGGAGTCTTCTGGGTCACTGAGGATGACATGATCGCCAGCCACCTCCTCCCAGCCACGTACAAGTCCACTGGCTTGTTGGGACTGTACATCATCCCTAAAAGACTGCTGCTGCTGATGCTGAGTGCCAGGCTCCACCTCCATGCTCACACAATCCTCCTCCTCCTCCTCCTCCTCCTCCTCCTCATCCTCTTCCTGTGTGATGGGTGGGACAGAAGGAACACTGTCCGGATAAAGGGGCCTTGAGAGGCAAGGAAGTCCTCCTCTTCCTGCCTCTGTTCTGCCTCAAGTGCCCTGTCCATTATCCCACGCAGCGTATGCTCCAACAGGTGGACAAGAGGGACAGTGTCACTGATGCATGCACTGTCACTGCTCACCATCCTCGTGGCCTCCTCAAATGGTGAGAGGACAGTGCATGCATCCCTGATCATGCTCCACTGACGTGGGGAAAAAAAACCAAGCTCCCCTGACCCTGTCCTGGTGCCGTAGTCGCAAAGGTACTCATTGATGGCCCTCTGCTGCGTGTGCAGTCGCTGCAGCATGGCCAACGTTGAGTTCCACCTGGTGGGCATGTCAGATATTAGGCGGTTCTTGGGCAGGTTCAGCTCCTTTTGCAGCTCAGTCAGCCGAGCACTGGCATTATAAGATCGGCGGAAATGCACACAGACTTTCCTGGCCTGCCTCAGGACATCCTGTAAGCCTGGGAACCTGCCCAAGAACCGCTGCACCACCAGGTTGAGGACGTGAGCCATGCAGGGCACATGGGTGAGCTGCCCCTGTCGCAGGGCGGAGAGGAGGTTGGTGCCATTGTCAGAAACGACCATTCCTGGCTTAAGCTGACGTGGCGTCAACCACCTCTCGGCCTGCCCCTGCAGAGCTGCCAGAACCTCTGGCCCAGTGTGGCTCCTGTCCCCCAAACACACCAGCGCAAGCACGGCATGGCATCTTTTTGCCTGCGTACTTGCGTAGCCCCTTGTACGCCTACGGAGCACCGCTGGTTCCAAGGACAGAGCACTGGAGGAAGAAGAAGAGGAGGGGGTGGAGGAGAGAGGTGTGTCACAACCAGTAGCAGTAGTAGCGTTTTGGAGGCGTGGTGGCGGAACAACCTCCAACACTACTGCACCTTGTCCTGCATCCCTCCCAGCTGCCAATAGAGTGACCCAATGGGCCGTGAAAGAAAGGTACCGTCCCTGTCCATGCCTGCTGGACCATGAGTCAGCGGTAATATGCACCTTACCGCTGACCGCCCTGTCCAGCGAGGCATGGACATTGCCCTCCACATGCCGGTAGAGAGACGGAATCGCCTTCCGCGAGAAAAAGTGGCGTTTGGGAACCTGCCACTGAGGAACCGCACATTGAACAAACTCACGGAAGGGGGCCGAGTCTACCAACTGAAAAGGCAGCAGTTGAAGTGCTAGCAATTTAGCAAGGCTAGCATTCAACCGCTGGGCATGTGGATGGCTGGGAGTGTACTTCTTTCTACGGTCCAGCAGCTGGGGCAGGGAAATTTGCCTGCTGCATTCGGACGTCGGTGTACTGCAAGTACTTGGTTGTGACACACCGAATTCTACACCTTCAGTCCTCTCAGAGCAGCTTTCAGAGAGGACTGAAGGTGTAGTGGGGATGGAGATCCCAGCTGAGGAGGAGCAAGGAGAGGTCCGCTTAGTTCTTTGGTGTGGGTCTTTTATGTGTGCCTGCCAACGAGCTGCATGGCAGGTCGCCATATGTCTGGTCATGCTTGTCGTGCCCAAGCGGCTGATGTTTTGGCCACGTGAGATACGCTTGAGACAAATATTGCAAATAGCAGTGGTGCGATCTGCTGCACTCGTCTCAAAAAAGGCCCACACCAAAGAACTTTTCTGATAACGTGCAGAGGCAGCGCCCTGCACAGGCGGAGCTCTGCGGTGTTGTACAGTTGCTGTGCTGGCCTCTACCTGGCCTCCAGGGGGCATCCTGCCTCGTTGGACATGTGACGCCGCATCCTCCTCCTCCTCGTCCTCCTCCTCATCCTCTCTCCCTTGAGGCACCCACGTGGAGTCAGTGACCTCATCATCCCCTCCCTCTTCACCACTAGAGCAAACCTGGCAGTAAGCTGCAGCTGGTGGAACTGTACTGCCAGATTCCTCAAGCTGGGTATCGTCATCCGAGCCTTCGAATCGTTGGGCATCCTCCTGGAGCATGTACCCAACACTGTGCTCAAAGAGTTCGGGGGACTCCTCAGGAGGACATGGTGGGTCTAGGGAAGGGGTGGCTGATGATGCTCTGTCAGTACCCTGAGCCTGGGTGAGAGAGGATGAGGAGGATGAGGAGGGCTTGGTCATCCATTCTACCAAGCCTTCAGCATGATGCGGCTCCACATGTCCAGCTGCCGAAAACAAAGACGCGCGTGTCCCATGGCCACGTGCTGATGACGATGCACGACCACGTCCACGTCCACGGCCACGTCCACTAGAAACAGAGCCTGCCTGCCCTGTGTTCTTGGCTCTGCACGCTCTGCCTCCCCTTGGCGGTCTTCCAGCCATTGTAGTCGGTAGTCCTGTGGGTGCTGCTGAGAAGAAATATAGGAGCTCTGTGTGATGCCACTAACACACTAGAAGTCCTATGGGTGCTTCTGCAAAGAAAATAGAGGAGCTCTGTGTGATGCCACTAACACACTAGAAGTCCTGTGGGTGCTGCTGAGAAGAATATATAGGAGCTCTGTGTGATGCCACTAACACACTAGAAGTCCTATGGGTGCTTCTGCAAAGAAAATAGAGGAGCTCTGTGTGATGCCACTAACACACTAGAAGTCCTGTGGGTGCTGCTGAGAAGAATATATAGGAGCTCTGTGTGATGCCACTAACACACTAGAAGTCCTATGGGTGCTTCTGCAAAGAAAATAGAGGAGCTCTGTGTGATGCCACTAACACACTAGAAGTCCTGTGGGTGCTTCTGCAAAGAAAATAGAGGAGCTCTGTGTGATGCCACTAACACACTAGAAGTCCTGTGGGTGCTTATGCAAAGAAAATAGAGGAGCTCTGTGTGATGCCACTAACACACTAGAAGTCCTGTGGGTGCTGCTGAGAAGAATATATAGGAGCTCTGTGTGATGCCACTAACACACTAGAAGTCCTATGGGTGCTTCTGCAAAGAAAATAGAGGAGCTCTGTGTGATGCCACTAACACACTAGAAGTCCTGTGGGTGCTTCTGCAAAGAAAATAGAGGAGCTCTGTGTGATGCCACTAACACACTAGAAGTCCTGTGGGTGCTTATGCAAAGAAAATAGAGGAGCTCTGTGTGATGCCACTAACACACTAGAAGTCCTGTGGGTGCTTATGCAAAGAAAATAGAGGAGCTCTGTGTGATGCCACTAACACACTAGAAGTCCTGTGGGTGCTGCTGAGAAGAATATATAGGAGCTCTGTGTGATGCCACTAACACACTAGAAGTCCTATGGGTGCTTCTGCAAAAGAAAATAGAGGAGCTCTGTGTGATGCCACTAACACACTAGAAGTCCTGTGGGTGCTTCTGCAAAGAAAATAGAGGAGCTCTGTGTGATGCCACTAACACACTAGAAGTCCTGTGGGTGCTTATGCAAAGAAAATAGAGGAGCTCTGTGTGATGCCACTAACACACTAGAAGTCCTGTGGGTGCTTATGCAAAGAAAATAGAGGAGCTCTGTGTGATGGGACTAACACACTTCAAGTCCTATAGGTGCTTCTGGGAAGAAAATATAGCTCTGTGTGTGTGATGGGACTAACACACTTCAAGTCCTATAGGTGCTTCTGGAAGAAAATATAGCTCTGTGTGTGTAATGGGACTAACACACTTCAAGTCCTATAGGTGCTTCTGGGAAGAAAATATAGCTCTGTGTGTGTAATGGGACTAACACACTTCAAGTCCTATAGGTGCTTCTTGGGAACAAAATATAGCTCTGTGTGTGTGATGGGACTAAACACACTTCAAGTCCTATAGGTGCTTCTGGGAACAAAATATAGCTCTGTGTGTGTAATGGGACTAACACACTTCAAGTCCTATAGGTGCTTCTGGGAACAAAATATAGCTCTGTGTGTGTGATGGGACTAACACACTTCAAGTCCTATAGGTGCTTCTGGGAAGAAAATATAGCTCTGTGTGTGTGATGGGACTAACACACTTCAAGTCCTATAGGTGCTTCTGGGAAGAAAATATAGCTCTGTGTGTGTGATGGGACTAACACACTTCAAGTCCTATAGGTGCTTCTGGGAAGAAAATATAGCTCTGTGTGTGTAATGGGACTAACACACTTCAAGTCCTATAGGTGCTTCTGGGAACAAAATATAGCTCTGTGTGTGTAATGGGACTAACACACTTCAAGTCCTATAGGTGCTTCTGGGAAGAAAATATAGCTCTGTGTGTGTAATGGGACTAACACACTTCAAGTCCTATAGGTGCTTCTGGGAACAAAATATAGCTCTGTGTGTGTGATGGGACTAACACACTTCAAGTCCTATAGGTGCTTCTGGGAACAAAATATAGCTCTGTGTGTGTAATGGGACTAACACACTTCAAGTCCTATAGGTGCTTCTGGGAACAAAATATAGCTCTGTGTGTGTGATGGGACAAACACACTTCAAGTCCTATAGGTGCTTCTGGGAACAAAATATAGCTCTGTGTGTGTGATGGGACTAACACACTTCAAGTCCTATAGGTGCTTCTGGGAAGAAAATATAGCTCTGTGTGTGTAATGGGACTAACACACTTCAAGTCCTATAGGTGCTTCTGGGAACAAAATATAGCTCTGTGTGTGTGATGGGACTAACACACTTCAAGTCCTATAGGTGCTTCTGGGAAGAAAATATAGCTCTGTGTGTGTGATGGGACTAACACACTTCAAGTCCTATAGGTGCTTCTGGGAAGAAAATATAGCTCTGTGTGTGTGATGGGACTAACACACTTCAAGTCCTATAGGTGCTTCTGGGAACAAAATATAGCTCTGTGTGTGTAATGGGACTAACACACTCAAGTCCTATAGGTGCTTCTGGGAACAAAATATAGCTCTGTGTGTGTAATGGGACTAACACACTTCAAGTCCTATAGGTGCTTCTGGGAAGAAAATATAGCTCTGTGTGTGTGATGGGACTAACACACTTCAAGTCCTATAGGTGCTTCTGGGAAGAAAATATAGCTCTGTGTGTGTAATGGGACTAACACACTTCAAGTCCTATAGGTGCTTCTGGGAACAAAATATAGCTCTGTGTGTGTGATGGGACTAACACACTTCAAGTCCTATAGGTGCTTCTGGGAACAAAATATAGCTCTGTGTGTTAAATGGGACTAACACACTTCAAGTCCTATAGGTGCTTCTGGGAAGAAAATATAGCTCTGTGTGTGTGATTGGGACTAACACACTTCAAGTCCTATAGGTGCTTCTGGGAACAAAATATAGCTCTGTGTGTGTGATGGGACTAACACACTTCAAGTCCTATAGGTGCTTCTGGGAAGAAAATATAGCTCTGTGTGTGTAATGGGACTAACACACTTCAAGTCCTATAGGTGCTTCTGGGAACAAAATATAGCTCTGTGTGTGTGATGGGACTAAAACACACTTCAAGTCCTATAGGTGCTTCTGGGAAGAAAATATAGCTCTGTGTGTGTGATGGGACTAACACACTTCAAGTCCTATAGGTGCTTCTGGGAAGAAAATATAGCTCTGTGTGTGTAATGGGACTAACACACTTCAAGTCCTATAGGTGCTTCTGGGAACAAAATATAGCTCTGTGTGTGTGATGGGACTAACACACTTCAAGTCCTATAGGTGCTTCTGGGAAGAAAATATAGCTCTGTGTGTGTAATGGGACTAACACACTTCAAGTCCTATAGGTGCCTCTGGGAACAAAATATAGGAGCTCTGCCTGCCTGCCACGAACACACTACAAGTCCTATAGGTGCTTCTGGTAACAAAATATAGGAGCTCTGCCTGCCTGCCACTAACACACTTCAAGTCCTATAGGTCCTTCTGGGAAGAAAATATAGCTCTGTGTGTGTAATGGGACTAACACACTTCAAGTCCTATAGGTGCTTCTGGGAAGAAAATATAGCTCTGTGTGTGTGATGGGACTAACACACTTCAAGTCCTATAGGTGCTTCTGGAAGAAAATATAGCTCTGTGTGTGTGATGGGACTAACACACTTCAAGTCCTATAGGTGCTTCTGGGAAGAAAAAATATAGCTCTGTGTGTGTGATGGGACTAACACACTTCAAGTCCTATAGGTGCTTCTGGGAACAAAATATAGCTCTGTGTGTGTAATGGGACTAACACACTTCAAGTCCTATAGGTGCTTCTGGGAACAAAATATAGCTCTGTGTGTGTAATGGGACTAACACACTTCAAGTCCTATAGGTGCTTCTGGGAAGAAAATATAGCTCTGTGTGTGTGATGGGACTAACACACTTCAAGTCCTATAGGTGCTTCTGGGAAGAAAATATAGCTCTGTGTGTGTAATGGGACTAACACACTTCAAGTCCTATAGTGCTTCTGGGAACAAAATATAGCTCTGTGTGTGTGATGGGACTAACACACTTCAAGTCCTATAGGTGCTTCTGGGAACAAAATATAGCTCTGTGTGTGTAATGGGACTAACACACTTCAAGTCCTATAGGTGCTTCTGGAACAAAATATAGCTCTGTGTGTGTGATGGGACTAACACACTTCAAGTCCTATAGGTGCTTCTGGAACAAAATATAGCTCTGTGTGTGTGATGGGACTAACACACTTCAAGTCCTATAGGTGCTTCTGGGAAGAAAATATAGCTCTGTGTGTGTAATGGGACTAACACACTTCAAGTCCTATAGGTGCTTCTGGGAACAAAATATAGCTCTGTGTGTGTGATGGGACTAACACACTTCAAGTCCTATAGGTGCTTCTGGGAAGAAAATATAGCTCTGTGTGTGTGATGGGACTAACACACTTCAAGTCCTATAGGTGCTTCTGGGAAGAAAATATAGCTCTGTGTGTGTGATGGGACTAACACACTTCAAGTCCTATAGGTGCTTCTGGAACAAAATATAGCTCTGTGTGTGTAATGGGACTAACACACTTCAAGTCCTATAGGTGCTTCTGGGAACAAAAATATAGCTCTGTGTGTGTAATGGGACTAACACACTTCAAGTCCTATAGGTGCTTCTGGGAAGAAAAATATAGCTCTGTGTGTGTGATGGGACTAACACACTTCAAGTCCTATAGGTGCTTCTGGGAAGAAAATATAGCTCTGTGTGTGTAATGGGACTAACACACTTCAAGTCCTATAGGTGCTTCTGGGAACAAAATATAGCTCTGTGTGTGTGATGGACTAACACACTTCAAGTCCTATAGGTGCTTCTGGAAGAAAATATAGCTCTGTGTGTGTAATGGGACTAACACACTTCAAGTCCTATAGGTGCCTCTGGGAACAAAATATAGGAGCTCTGCCTGCCTGCCACGAACACACTACAAGTCCTATAGGTGCTTCTGGTAACAAAATATAGGAGCTCTGCCTGCCTGCCACTAACACACTTCAAGTCCTATAGGTCCTTCTGGGAAGAAAATATAGCTCTGTGTGTGTAATGGGACTAACACACTTCAAGTCCTATAGGTGCTTCTGGGAACAAAAATATAGCTCTGTGTGTGTGATGGGACTAACACACTTCAAGTCCTATAGGTGCTTCTGGGAACAAAATATAGCTCTGTGTGTGTGATGGGACTAACACACTTCAAGTCCTATAGGTGCTTCTGGGAAGAAAATATAGCTCTGTGTGTGTAATGGGACTAACACACTTCAAGTCCTATAGGTGCTTCTGGGAACAAAATATAGATCTGTGTGTGTGATGGGACTAACACACTTCAAGTCCTATAGGTGCTTCTGGGAAGAAAATATAGCTCTGTGTGTGTAATGGGACTAACACACTTCAAGTCCTATAGGTGCTTCTGGGAAGAAAATATAGCTCTGTGTGTGTGATGGGACTAACACACTTCAAGTCCTATAGGTGCTTCTGGGAAGAAAATATAGCTCTGTGTGTGTGATGGGACTAACACACTTCAAGTCCTATAGGTGCTTCTGGGAAGAAAATATAGCTCTGTGTGTGTAATGGGACTAACACACTTCAAGTCCTATAGGTGCCTCTGGGAACAAAATATAGGAGCTCTGCCTGCCTGCCACGAACACACTACAAGTCCTATAGGTGCTTCTGGTAACAAAATATAGGAGCTCTGCCTGCCTGCCACTAACACACTACAAGTCCTATAGGTGCTTCTGGTAACAAAAATATAGGAGCTCTGCCTGCCTGCCACGAACACACTACAAGTCCTATAGGTGCTTCTGGTAACAAAATATAGGAGCTCTGCCTGCCTGCCACTAACACACTACAAGTCCTATAGGTGCTTCTGGTAACAAAATATAGGAGCTCTGCCTGCCTGCCACGAACACACTACAAGTCCTATAGGTGCTTCTGGTAACAAAATATAGGAGCTCTGCCTGCCTGCCACGAACACACTACAAGTTCTATAGGTGCTTCTGGTAACAAAATATAGGAGCTCTGCCTGCCTGCCACGAACACACTACAAGTCCTATAGGTGCTTCTGGTAACAAAATATAGGAGCTCTGCCTGCCTGCCACGAGCACACTACAAGCCCCTCTTTGTCAATCAATCTTTGTAACTGAATCTATCTAACTCAATCTCTGCAAGTGAATCTCTCTATCTATCTAAATGCAGCAGACAGAGTGTCACAGAAACAGCCTGCTCAATCTGCGCCGGAACAGCATGTGACCGGCGCAGACGGCGTGGCGGCGTTTTATAGGGGGGGGGCGTGTACTACAGCCCCTGAGCTGTAATTGGCTACAGGCGTCCTGCCTGTAGCCAATTATGGCTCTTCGAGTTTCCGGGGCTGTGATTGGCCAAGCATGCGGGGTCACAGTGCATGCTTGGCCAATCATCAGCCAGCAATGCACTGCGTCGGCCGCGCCGGCCGCAATGCATTGCGGGGCCGCTCGCATCACACGAACGTGATGCGAGCGGCCAAAATAGTTCTGGGCTCGCCGAGCGAGCGAACGCCCGGTGCTCGATGCGAACGTGGGTTCGCATCGAGCACCGGGCCCATCCTTAGCTTTAATCAACAGTGGGCCACATATCTAGCATGCTGCTAGAACAGGGAATTTTAACCAGTGCTGCAGTGCAAAGTAAGTAAACATAACAACATATTTATTACTGTATAAGCAGACTGGAGTATAGTTAGACATGGCAGCTTCAAGTGGGTTTTAAGGATGCCTGTGTCCCCATTGAATAAGGTATCCTCACATCCTTTTCTGTCTGCAACCCATCAAACAGACAAAAGAGAAATATAGGCTTACAGTGGGTAAAACTGACATTTTACCTGCTTATATTTTGGCTTCTCTCATTCATCCTTCATCACCATGCTAATATTAAATTACATTTTTTTGTTTCATTTACATACCTTATTTTGGACCCAGTGGCATCATCAGTGGAATTCAATCTGGAGTAGTAGGTATTCCTAGGAAGGGTGCATTTGCATGCAGTTTTCCCTAGTTAATGCCCACAAGTAAGGATGGGCCCGGTGCTCGATGCGAACCCACGTTCGCATCGAGCACCGGGCGTTCGCTCGCTCTGCGAGCCCAGAACTATTTTGGGCCGCTCGCATCACGTTCGTGTGTGGCGCGCGGCCCCGCAATGCATTGCGGCCGGCGCGGCCGACGCAGTGCATTGCTGGCTGATGATTGGCCAAGCATGCACTGTGACCCCGCATGCTTGGCCAATCACAGCCCCGGAAAATCGAAGAGCCATAATTGGCTACAGGCAGGACGCCTGTAGCCAATTACAGCTCAGGGGCTGTAGTACACGCCCCCCCCCTATAAAACGCCGCCACGCCGTCTGCGCCGGTCACATGCTGTTCCGGCGCAGATTGAGCAGGCAGATTCTGTGACACTCTGCTGCATTGAGATAGTTAGATAGATTCACTTACAGAGATTGAGTTAGATAGATTCAGTTACAAAGATTGATTGACAAAGAGGGGCTTGTAGTGTGCTCGTGGCAGGCAGGCAGAGCTCCTATATTTTTGTTACCAGAAGCACCTATAGGACTTGTAGTGTGTTCGTGGCAGGCAGGCAGAGCTCCTATATTTTGTTACCAGAAGCACCTATAGGACTTGTAGTGTGTTAGTGGCAGGCAGGCAGAGCTCCTATATTTTGTTACCAGAAGCACCTATAGGACTTGTAGTGTGTTCGTGGCAGGCAGGCAGAGCTCCTATATTTTGTTACCAGAAGCACCTATAGGACTTGTAGTGTGTTAGTGGCAGGCAGGCAGAGCTCCTATATTTTGTTACCAGAAGCACCTATAGGACTTGTAGTGTGTTCGTGGCAGGCAGGCAGAGCTCCTATATTTTGTTACCAGAAGCACCTATAGGACTTGTAGTGTGTTAGTGGCAGGCAGGCAGAGCTCCTATATTTTTGTTACCAGAAGCACCTATAGGACTTGTAGTGTGTTAGTGGCAGGCAGGCAGAGCTCCTATATTTTGTTACCAGAAGCACCTATAGGACTTGTAGTGTGTTAGTGGCAGGCAGGCAGAGCTCCTATATTTTGTTACCAGAAGCACCTATAGGACTTGTAGTGTGTTCGTGGCAGGCAGGCAGAGCTCCTATATTTTGTTCCCAGAAGCACCTATAGGACTTGAAGTGTGTTAGTCCCATTACACACACAGAGCTATATTTTTGTTCCCAGAAGCACCTATAGGACTTGAAGTGTGTTAGTCCCATTACACACACAGAGCTATATTTTCTTCCCAGAACACCTATAGGACTTGAAGTGTGTTAGTCCCATTACACACACAGAGCTATATTTTGTTCCCAGAAGCACCTATAGGACTTGAAGTGTGTTAGTCCCATTACACACACAGAGCTATATTTTCTTCCCAGAAGCACCTATAGGACTTGAAGTGTGTTAGTCCCATTACACACACAGAGCTATATTTTGTTCCCAGAAGCACCTATAGGACTTGAAGTGTGTTAGTCCCATTACACACACAGAGCTATATTTTGTTCCAGAAGCACCTATAGGACTTGAAGTGTGTTAGTCCCATTTACACACACAGAGCTATATTTTGTTCCCAGAAGCACCTATAGGACTTGAAGTGTGTTAGTCCCATTACACACAAAGAGCTATATTTTGTTCCCAGAAGCACCTATAGGACTTGAAGTGTGTTAGTCCCATTACACACAAAGAGCTATACTTTGTTCCCAGAAGCACCTATAGGACTTGAAGTGTGTTAGTCCCATTACACACACAGAGCTATATTTTGTTCCCAGAAGCACCTATAGGACTTGAAGTGTGTTAGTCCCATTACACACAAAGAGCTATACTTTGTTCCCAGAAGCACCTATAGGACTTGAAGTGTGTTAGTCCCATTACACACACAGAGCTATATTTTGTTCCCAGAAGCACCTATAGGACTTGAAGTGTGTTAGTCCCATTACACACAAAGAGCTATATTTTGTTCCCAGAAGCACCTATAGGACTTGAAGTGTGTTAGTCCCATTACACACACAGAGCTATATTTTGTTCCCAGAAGCACCTATAGGACTTGAAGTGTGTTAGTCCCATTACACACAAAGAGCTATATTTTGTTCCCAGAAGCACCTATAGGACTTGAAGTGTGTTAGTCCCATTACACACACAGAGCTATATTTTGTTCCCAGAAGCACCTATAGGACTTGAAGTGTGTTAGTCCCATTACACACACAGAGCTATATTTTGTTCCCAGAAGCACCTATAGGACTTGAAGTGTGTTAGTCCCATTACACACACAGAGCTATATTTTGTTCCCAGAAGCACCTATAGGACTTGAAGTGTGTTAGTCCCATTACACACACAGAGCTATATTTTGTTCCCAGAAGCACCTATAGGACTTGAAGTGTGTTAGTCCCATTACACACAAAGAGCTATACTTTGTTCCCAGAAGCACCTATAGGACTTGAAGTGTGTTAGTCCCATTACACACACAGAGCTATATTTTCTTTCCCAGAAGCACCTATAGGACTTGAAGTGTGTTAGTCCCATTACACACAAAGAGCTATACTTTGTTCCCAGAAGCACCTATAGGACTTGAAGTGTGTTAGTCCCATTACACACACAGAGCTATATTTTGTTCCCAGAAGCACCTATAGGACTTGAAGTGTGTTAGTCCCATTACACACAAAGAGCTATATTTTGTTCCCAGAAGCACCTATAGGACTTGAAGTGTGTTAGTCCCATTACACACACAGAGCTATATTTTGTTCCCAGAAGCACCTATAGGACTTGAAGTGTGTTAGTCCCATTACACACAAAGAGCTATATTTTGTTCCCAGAAGCACCTATAGGACTTGAAGTGTGTTAGTCCCATTACACACACAGAGCTATATTTTGTTCCCAGAAGCACCTATAGGACTTGAAGTGTGTTAGTCCCATTACACACACAGAGCTATATTTTTGTTCCCAGAAGCACCTATAGGACTTGAAGTGTGTTAGTCCCATTACACACACAGAGCTATATTTTGTTCCCAGAAGCACCTATAGGACTTGAAGTGTGTTAGTCCCATTACACACAAAGAGCTATACTTTGTTCCCAGAAGCACCTATAGGACTTGAAGTGTGTTAGTCCCATTACACACACAGAGCTATATTTTGTTCCCAGAAGCACCTATAGGACTTGAAGTGTGTTAGTCCCATTACACACAAAGAGCTATATTTTGTTCCCAGAAGCACCTATAGGACTTGAAGTGTGTTAGTCCCATTACACACACAGAGCTATATTTTGTTCCCAGAAGCACCTATAGGACTTGAAGTGTGTTAGTCCCATTACACACACAGAGCTATATTTTGTTCCCAGAAGCACCTATAGGACTTGAAGTGTGTTAGTCCCATCACACAGAGCTCCTCTATTTTCTTTGCATAAGCACCCACAGGACTTCTAGTGTGTTAGTGGCACCACACAGAGCTCCTCTATTTTCTTTGCAGAAGCACCCACAGGACTTCTAGTGTGTTAGTGGCATCACACAGAGCTCCTCTATTTTCTTTGCAGAGGCACCCATAGGACTTCTAGTGTGTTAGTGGCATCACACAGAGCTCCTATATATTCTTCTCAGCAGCACCCACAGGACTTCTAGTGTGTTAGTGGCATCACACAGAGCTCCTCTATTTTCTTTGCAGAAGCACCCATAGGACTTCTAGTGTGTTAGTGGCATCACACAGAGCTCCTATATATTCTTTGCATAAGCACCCACAGGACTTCTAGTGTGTTAGTGGCACCACACAGAGCTCCTCTATTTTCTTTGCAGAAGCACCCACAGGACTTCTAGTGTGTTAGTGGCATCACACAGAGCTCCTCTATTTTCTTTGCAGAAGCACCCATAGGACTTCTAGTGTGTTAGTGGCATCACACAGAGCTCCTATATATTCTTTGCATAAGCACCCACAGGACTTCTAGTGTGTTAGTGGCAACACACAGAGCTCCTCTATTTTCTTTGCAGAAGCACCACAGGACTTCTAGTGTGTTAGTGGCACCACACAGAGCTCCTCTATTTTCTTTGCAGAAGCACCCACAGGACTTCTAGTGTGTTAGTGGCATCACACAGAGCTCCTCTATTTTCTTTGCAGAGGCACCCATAGGACTTCTAGTGTGTTAGTGGCATCACACAGAGCTCCTATATATTCTTCTCAGCAGCACCCACAGGACTTCTAGTGTGTTAGTGGCATCACACAGAGCTCCTCTATTTTCTTTGCAGAAGCACCCATAGGACTTCTAGTGTGTTAGTGGCATCACACAGAGCTCCTATATATTCTTTGCATAAGCACCCACAGGACTTCTAGTGTGTTAGTGGCACCACACAGAGCTCCTCTATTTTCTTTGCAGAAGCACCCACAGGACTTCTAGTGTGTTAGTGGCATCACACAGAGCTCCTCTATTTTCTTTGCAGAAGCACCCATAGGACTTCTAGTGTGTTAGTGGCATCACACAGAGCTCCTATATATTCTTTGCATAAGCACCCACAGGACTTCTAGTGTGTTAGTGGCACCACACAGAGCTCCTCTATTTTCTTTGCAGAAGCACCCACAGGACTTCTAGTGTGTTAGTGGCATCACACAGAGCTCCTCTATTTTCTTTGCAGAAGCACCATAGGACTTCTAGTGTGTTAGTGGCATCACACAGAGCTCCTATATATTCTTTGCATAAGCACCCACAGGACTTCTAGTGTGTTAGTGGCATCACACAGAGCTCCTCTATTTTCTTTGCAGAAGCACCCATAGGACTTCTAGTGTGTTAGTGGCATCACACAGAGCTCCTATATATTCTTTGCATAAGCACCCACAGGACTTCTAGTGTGTTAGTGGCACCACACAGAGCTCCTCTATTTTCTTTGCAGAAGCACCCACAGGACTTCTAGTGTGTTAGTGGCATCACACAGAGCTCCTCTATTTTCTTTGCAGAAGCACCCATAGGACTTCTAGTGTGTTAGTGGCATCACACAGAGCTCCTCTATTTTCTTTGCAGAAGCACCCACAGGACTTCTAGTGTGTTAGTGGCATCACACAGAGCTCCTCTATTTCTTTGCATAAGCACCCACAGACTTCTAGTGTGTTAGTGGCATCACACAGAGCTCCTCTATTTTCTTTGCAGAAGCACCCATAGGACTTCTAGTGTGTTAGTGGCATCACACAGAGCTCCTATATTTTCTTCTCAGCAGCACCCACAGGACTACCGACTACAATGGCTGGAAGACCGCCAAGGGGAGGCAGAGCGTGCAGAGCCAAGAACACAGGGCAGGCAGGCTCTGTTTCTAGTGGACGTGGCCGTGGACGTGGACGTGGTCGTGCATCGTCATCAGCACGTGGCCATGGGACACGCGCGTCTTTGTTTTCGGCAGCTGGACATGTGGAGCCGCATCATGCTGAAGGCTTGGTAGAATGGATGACCAAGCCCTCCTCATCCTCCTCATCCTCTCTCACCCAGGCTCAGGGTACTGACAGAGCATCATCAGCCACCCCTTCCCTAGACCCACCATGTCCTCCTGAGGAGTCCCCCGAACTCTTTGAGCACAGTGTTGGGTACATGCTCCAGGAGGATGCCCAACGATTCGAAGGCTCGGATGACGATACCCAGCTTGAGGAATCTGGCAGTACAGTTCCACCAGCTGCAGCTTACTGCCAGGTTTGCTCTAGTGGTGAAGAGGGAGGGGATGATGAGGTCACTGACTCCACGTGGGTGCCTCAAGGGAGAGAGGATGAGGAGGAGGACGAGGAGGAGGAGGATGCGGCGTCACATGTCCAACGAGGCAGGATGCCCCCTGGAGGCCAGGTAGAGGCCAGCACAGCAACTGTACAACACCGCAGAGCTCCGCCTGTGCAGGGCGCTGCCTCTGCACGTTATCAGAAAAGTTCTTTGGTGTGGGCCTTTTTTGAGACGAGTGCAGCAGATCGCACCACTGCTATTTGCAATATTTGTCTCAAGCGTATCTCGCGTGGCCAAAACATCAGCCGCTTGGGCACCACAAGCATGACCAGACATATGGCGACCTGCCATGCAGCTCGTTGGCAGGCACACATAAAAGACCCACACCAAAGAACTAAGCGGACCTCTCCTTGCTCCTCCTCAGCTGGGATCTCCATCCCCACTACACCTTCAGTCCTCTCTGAAAGCTGCTCTGAGAGGACTGAAGGTGTAGAATTCGGTGTGTCACAACCAAGTACTTGCAGTACACCGACGTCCGAATGCAGCAGGCAAATTTCCCTGCCCAGCTGCTGGACCGTAGAAAGAAGTACACTCCCAGCCATCCACATGCCCAGCGGTTGAATGCTAGCCTTGCTAAATTGCTAGCACTTCAACTGCTGCCTTTTCAGTTGGTAGACTCGGCCCCCTTCCGTGAGTTTGTTCAATGTGCGGTTCCTCAGTGGCAGGTTCCCAAACGCCACTTTTTCTCGCGGAAGGCGATTCCGTCTCTCTACCGGCATGTGGAGGGCAATGTCCATGCCTCGCTGGACAGGGCGGTCAGCGGTAAGGTGCATATTACCGCTGACTCATGGTCCAGCAGGCATGGACAGGGACGGTACCTTTCTTTCACGGCCCATTGGGTCACTCTATTGGCAGCTGGGAGGGAGGGATGCAAGGTGCAGTAGTGTTGGAGGTTGTTCCGCCACCACGCCTCCAAAACGCGACTACTGCTACTGGTTGTGACACACCTCTCTCCTCCACCCCCTCCTCTTCTTCTTCCTCCAGTGCTCTGTCCTTGGAACCAGCGGTGCTCCGTAGGCGTACAAGGGGCTACGCAAGTACGCAGGCAAAAAGATGCCATGCCGTGCTTGCGCTGGTGTGTTTGGGGGACAGGAGCCACACTGGGCCAGAGGTTCTGGCAGCTCTGCAGGGGCAGGCCGAGAGGTGGTTGACGCCACGTCAGCTTAAGCCAGGAATGGTCGTTTCTGACAATGGCACCAACCTCCTCTCCGCCCTGCGACAGGGGCAGCTCACCCATGTGCCCTGCATGGCTCACGTCCTCAACCTGGTGGTGCAGCGGTTTTTGGGGAGGTTCCCAGGCGTACAGGATGTCCTGAGGCAGGCCAGGAAAGTCTGTGTGCATTTTTCCGCCGATCTTATAATGCCAGTGCTCGGCTGACTGAGCTGCAAAAGGAGCTGAACCTGCCCAAGAACCGCCTAATATCTGACATGCCCACCAGGTGGAACTCAACGTTGGCCATGCTGCAGCGACTGCACACGCAGCAGAGGGCCATCAATGAGTACCTTTGCGACTACGGCACCAGGACAGGGTCAGGGGAGCTTGGTTTTTTTTCCCCACGTCAGTGGAGCATGATCAGGGATGCATGCACTGTCCTCTCACCATTGAGGAGGCCACGAGGATGGTGAGCAGTGACAGTGCATGCATCAGTGACACTGTCCCTCTTGTCCACCTGTTGGAGCATACGCTGCGTGGGATCATGGACAGGGCACTTGAGGCAGAACAGAGGCAGGAAGAGGAGGACTTCCTTGCCTCTCAAGGCCCCCTTTATCCGGACAGTGTTCCTTCTGTCCCACCCATCACACAGGAAGAGGATGAGGAGGAGGAGGAGGAGGAGGAGGAGGAGGATTGTGTGAGCATGGAGGTGGAGCCTGGCACTCAGCATCAGCAGCAGCAGTCTTTTAGGGATGATGTACAGTCCCAACAAGCCAGTGGACTTGTACGTGGCTGGGAGGAGGTGGCTGGCGATCATGTCATCCTCAGTGACCCAGAAGACTCCGGACCGAATGCCTCAGCTAACCTACGCTGCATGGCCTCCCTGATCCTGCAAAGCCTGCGGAAGGATCCTCGTGTTCTTCGGATCAAGGAGAGGGACCATTACTGGCTGGCCACTCTCCTTGATCCGCGGTACAAGGGTAAGGTTGCGGACCTTATCTTGCCGTCGCAGAGGGAGCAGAGGATGAGACATCTCAGGGAGGCCTTGCAGAAAGGTCTGTGCAACGCGTTCCCAGAAACTGGGAGGCTACAAACTCCTGGTCCTGGGCGACGAGTTGCTGAGGCTTCGGTCAGTGGCAGAAGGAGCGGTGGGAAGGTGGACGTCTGACCGATGCGTTCAGACAATTTTTTAGTCCGCAGCCCCAAGGTATGATCGGTTCCAGCAACCATCGCCAGCGTCTGATATACATGGTGCAGGAATACCTTGGGCAAGGTCAGACTTGGACACCTTTCCCACCGAAAATCCTCTGGCTTACTGGGTCCTGAGGATGGATCACTGGCCAGAGCTTGCACAGTATGCAATTGAGCTACTGGCCTGTCCTGCCTCCAGCGTTCTTTCCGAACGCACATTCAGTGCTGCTGGAGGATTTGTGACTGATCATAGGGTGCGCCTGTCCACCGCCTCGGTTGATCGACTGACCTTCATCAAAATGAATCAGTCTTGGATCACCACCAGCTACCAGGCACCTGAGGCGGATATAACCGAATAATTTTTAATGTCACATCCCTTCAAGACTGCCTATGCTGATGCTGAGTGACTGTCCTCTTATGTTCACTGACTATCCTCTTCCTCCTCCTCAATGATCCATGCCACCACACCAGTGCCTAAGGCACAATTTTTCAGCCCCTGTTTAACAGGGGCGTGTACTTACAAATTTTTAAAAAAAAATGCTTCGCAACACGTGTGACTGCTGTGCTCCAAGTACAGTCTCTGTGAGGCCGTGTTGCAGTGTTGTGGCACCAGCACCAGTGCCTAAGGCACAATTTTTTCAGCCCCTGTTTAACAGGGGCGTGTACTTACAATTTTTTTAAAAAATGCTTCGCAACACGTGTGACTGCTGTGCTCCAAGTACAGTCTCTGTGAGGGCCGTGTTGCAGTGTTGTGGCACCAGTGCCTAAGGCACAATTTTTCAGCCCCTGTTTAACAGGGGCGTGTACTTACAATTTTTTAAAAAAATGCTTCGCAACACGTGTGACTGCTGTGCTCCAAGTACAGTCTCTGTGAGGGCCGTGTTGCAGTGTTGTGGCACCAGTGCCTAAGGCACAATTTTTCAGCCCCTGTTTAACAGGGGCGTGTACTTACAATTTTTTTTAAAAAAATGCTTCGCAACACGTGTGACTGCTGTGCTCCAAGTACAGTATCTGTGAGGGCCGGGTTGCAGTGTTGTGGCACCAGCACCAGTGCCTAAGGCACAATTTTTCAGCCCCTGTTTAACAGGGGCGGGTAATTACAAATCTTGATCTAATAGTTCACAGCAGGGCCCATTCCTGCGCCCACCAAGAGTAACTATGAGGGCCTGCAGTCTTGTGGCAACACCGTCCACCACCACCGCCAAAGGCCCAATTTTTCTGCCCTGTTCATCAGGTGCTTGCAATTACAAATCTTGATCTAATAACTCACAGCAGGGCCCATTCCTGCGCCCACCAAGAGTAACTATGAGGGCCTACAGTCTTGTGGCAACACCGTCCACCACCACCGCCAAAGGCCCAATTTTTCTGCCCTGTTCAACAGGTGCTTGCAATTACAAATCTTGATCTATTAACTCACAGCAGGGCCCATTCCTGTGCCCACCAGTCTTGTGGCTACACCAACATCTAATAGGGCAAATTTCTGCAGAGTATATACGCCAGGCCCCTACTTTCAAACATCCAACTTACAAACGACTCCTACTTGAAAATGGAAAGAGAAAACAGGAAGTGAGAGGAAATCTACCCCTAGGAAGGGAAATTCTATCCTGTTAGATTTAATTTGGGAAAAAGGTATCTCCTCTCTACTGATACTTTATCACCAATCCTTGTTTCAATTAAAACCCCACTTTTTCCAAAAACATTTGTCATTGGGACGGAAAGTGAGGTGACATGTTCTGAACAGATGTGCAAAGACAGCAAATGTTACAGGGGTGATAACCCCTCCCTATGTTCTCCAAAAAGCTTAAAAATAGATTTTTTTGGGATGGAGCTACACTTCATAATGTACCTGTTCAGATTCTACTTAAGATCAAACCTAAAGCCGCAAGTGGTTTTAAATGGCTTCTTTTTTTCCTTTACAAATGTCATTTTGTGCAAGGACAGTTCTAAACACGGGAAACACATGCCACTTCACAGGCATACTTTGGACACCCCCCAGGTACCATATTTAAAGGAAAATGTCACTTTTTTTTTTCACTTTATGCATCATTAAAATGACTGCTCCCGAAAAAACGTTAGTTTTTAAAAGTTCTTTTTGCATTGATATATGTCCCCTGGGGCAGGACCCGGGTCCCCAAAACCTGTTTTATGACATTAACATGCATATTGGCCGTTGTAATTAGCACTTTTGATTTCGAACGTTCGCGTCCATTATAACGTATAGGGTTCGAAAATTCGCGCGAACTTTCGGTCCGTTCGAAGGTTCTGGTTCGAACCGAACCCGGGGGTGTTCGGCTCATCCCTACCCACAAGTGATGCTGAACCACCATAGTTGTAAGTTGGAACTGAAATCCAATGAATGAAAGGGGTGGACCAGGGACAGTCAGGCTGGGAATGAAAGGTTTAGATCAGGGTTTCTCAACCAGGATTCCTCTAAAGGTTAATAGGGGTTCATTTAGCAATGAGAACTTTCTGTCTTTCAGACAAGTTTCTAGTGACACCATTAATCCTTTTTGCTTTTTGTAAGGGGGGATTCCTCCCAATGAGCACAAGTATCAGGAGAATTCTTCCCATTGATCATCGCACTAATGTATCAAAAGTTGTAGAGTGGTCATTTTTTAGTGGGGCTCCCTGAGATTGGAAAGTTATTTCAAGGGTTCCTCTGTGTTGAAAAGGTTGAGAAAAGTTGATCTAGATGACGGTGAGCATCTTCCAGCAAGGAAATGACACAGGCTCTGTCTGACTTGCAGCTTCTGTGATGCTGTGTACACACAAGCAAAATTTCCGACAGAAAGAGTCCGATGGGAGCTTTTCATCGTATATTCCGACAGTGTGTATGCCCCATTTGACTTTTTCTGTCGAAAATTCACACGGACTTATAGATGTTCTATATTTTTCAGATGGAAAAAACGCTTGTCTGTATGCTGTTCTGACGCACCAAAAACAACGCATGCTCTGAAGCAAGTACGAGAAGGAAGCTATTGGCTACTGGCTATTGAACTTCTGTTTTCTAGTCCCGTTGTACGTGTTGTACGTCACCGCGTTCTTGACGGTCGGACTTTGGTGTGCCGGGGGTATGCAAGACAGCTTGAGCGGAATTCCACAAACAGTATTTTCATATGAAAAAAATAAGTGGTCCACACCTATGTGATACGTTTGTGAACTAAACATTTTTATGGAAAATCCAGAAGCGCAGTATTGGTCGGTGTGACAGACCTAGCCGGGACAGAGGCTGTTGGAGGGGACTGAATGCAAGCCTATTGCCTTGTGATTACGGGCCCTGGCATTTGGGGGAACGGTGCTCTTTGTGAGCTGTATGCCTGAGGACCGCTGAGCTGGTTTTACTTGGATTTAGGTCCATGCTGGCCCCCCCATACACAGACTGTGGATATGTATATGCTGTATATATGTATATATAATGTGTGTTGTCCCCATGCTGTTGGGACACACACTGTCAGATGCTAATGTTGTCAACTCCAGCCAGCCTGTCTGTCTGTTGTCTTGTGTAATGTAGATGAGGCTGGTCTGGCTTGACACAGATTCTAAAGAATATTTCACCTATTGTTGTATGTGCTAATTAACCCTGCAATTGAATGAAGGAGCCCAGTGTTGATTAAGATAATTAGCTCATGCTAATTATGTTAGGTTTTAGTCATCTGACTGTATATATGTGTGTGACATGTCAAATAAAGTTAATTCCTGATGTACTCCAAGACTGGTGTTGTCTAGTTCTTGGGGGTTCCTATAACCAGATCCATTGGACTCATGTTCCAGGACTTAGGAAGCATTTACGGTGGACACCTTGAGTACAGGATCCGTCACAGTCGGGATCAGAGGAGGAAGTGGAGTGATGAGTATTTTTTTACATGTTGTTTAAATAATTTTTAACAGTTTGGCTTTAACGGATGTACTGTCAGCCTGTATAACTATATCTGTTGTATCTAACAGTACTTTAGTACATTACATTATGCTAGAGTGTTATATCAACTATCTTTTATTTTTATTACCTGCGTCATATATGCTTCTTCTTTATCTCTTGCTGTGTGTACATCATTCCCTTATTGATTTCACAATATGCTGAAATCCAACACATCCATATCATTAAGTGGTTTTATGGCTCCCTACTCTCTTTTTATATCCTACTCTTAATCAACCGCATTCAATTAACTAATTTGGTCTCCAATCAGTGATTACCATTCTGTGTCATGATGCAAGCCCAGCTGAAATGGAGTCATTTTGTTTATGCGTAAAGCCATCAGGAAGGAATGATGTCCCGTGCTCCGGTTATTAGGGAATTAACAGTGTAATAACGATATATGTCTTGCCTTTTTATCCATCTGAAACTAAAAGGCAATTTTGTTTCAGATGAATAAAATGGTTATTGTGTTATAGAGCTATGTATTCTTTGTGTGACCTTTTCATGCATGGGAATGAGCATGCGTCATGATAAAAATTATTGGCATGTGATGCTGTATAAATGAAGAAAACTAATAATTTTACTTATTTATGCACAGCTAACAAATTTTGCATAATTTTATAGAATACATTGAACAAAGGGCCCAATATAGTAAAACAAATACTGTATATTGGTATCTGTATGTGGTCTGTACTTGTAATGATAGTATTCAGTGCATGAATTCCCTTATTTAGATCTTTTTTCCATATTTACCTGCAGGCCAGGCTGTTCAGCAAAAATTACAGTTGAGGCAAACAATTATGGCCCATACACATGTAACGCTCTGCTCAAAGAGGCCCCCCTTGTTAGAGTACAGAGCCTACCAGACCCAGACACAGTTCCAAATACACAACAAATGTAGGCTAATGCCGCGTACACACGAGTGGATTTTCCGTCGGAAAAATCTTGGCTTGCATACACACGGTCACACAAAAGTTCGCTGAACTTTTGACCGTCAAGAGCGCGGTGACGTACAACACTACGACGAGCCAAGAAAATTAAGTTTAATGCTTCCGAGCATGCGTCAAATTGTTTCCGAGCATGCGTAGGAATTTTGCACGTCGGAATTTGTACAGACGATCGGAACTTTTTCCGACCGAAAAATTGAGAACATGCTCTCAAGCTTTTGCTGAGCCAAATTCCACCAGCAAAAGTCCTATGGAGCATACACATGATCGCATTTTCTGACCAAAAGCTCTCAATGGACTTTTTCTGGCGGAACTTCCGATCGTGTGTACGCGGCATCAGTCTAATTGGACTTTGTTTTTGTGCATTTTTTTTCTGAAAATTTGAACAGAAGAGGGATAAGGGTGCAGGATACTTTAAAACATTAAAATAAATTAACAGCAGGACAAACTTTAGACAGAATCCTCTTGTAATAGATGTTTCTGGGGGAAACAGGGAACTGTCAGCTAATTTAGGAGTCTATGCGAGCAGTCCAGGTCTTTACAGCAACCTCATTTGCTTCCTCAAGCATGTGCACACCTGGGATCCACTATCAAAATCTTACTTAGAAAGTCAAAGGTCAGCTTTCATGTGAC